>OW121846.1:8747586-9347586 GCA_933228895.1 Platycnemis pennipes | reverse complement strand
CCCTCTTCCTAGGTTTTTCAGAAGCTCAGCTGGGATGTTATCTACCCCCACCGCTTTACCTGCCTTCATTTCTCGCAGTGCCTTCTCTATCTCACTATCCAGTATTCCGGGGCCCACGTCATCCTCATCAACATCCTTTTCCTCTCCTATGTCCAAGTTTATAGGCCTATTTTCGCTATCATATATTTCCTCAACATATTCCCTCCAACGACGCTGGATCTCCTCTGGCTCCATTGCTAAATTTTTCCTTCTGTCTTTGATGCACGGGACCGTTTTCCATTTCTTGATTCCCGATAGCATTCTAACCTTTGAGTACAGACTGCCTATTTCTCCTTCTCGCTGGGGTCTCTCCAGCTCCTCGCATTGCCGGCTCCACCACTTTTCTCTTGCTCTCTTTGTTTCTCTCCTAAGCCTGTTGTTAATCTCCTTATAACGCCTTTTGCTTAGCTCTGTATTCACATTTTTCCATTTCCTTCTTTCCTCGATCCTTTCCATCATTTCTGCTGTTACCCATGGTTTCTTGATCCTCCTAGCGTCTACTGTTCCTATTGTTTTCTCAGCTGCTTCTTTTATGCCCGTCTTAATCATCTCCCATCCTTCATCTATTGTTCCTCTTCCCTCCTCTTCCCTCATGCATCTATCCACAATCTCCTGGTATTCCCTCCTCTTCCCTCCAATCAGTGCTCCTACATCCCACTTTTTTATTTTCCTTCCTAAGTTCAACCTTTTTAGTCTCATCTCACATTTCATCACCACCAAGTTATGGTCGGAGTCGGCGTCTGCACCTGGGAAACTATGCGAATTCTTTACGCCGTTCCTGAATCTTTGCCTAATCATGATGTAGTGTAGTTGGTACCTTCCAGTATCCCCCGGCATTTTCCACGTGTACCTACGCCTAGGGTGGTGTTTAAACCACGTGTTTGTAATCACTAAATTATTCCTTCTACAGAACTCCACTACTTTCTCGCCCCGGTCATTCCTTACACCCAGACCATACTCCCCTACTTCACTTCCGTCCCTCCCTTCCCCTACTACAGCGTTCCAATCTCCCATAATTATTAGGTTCTTCCTGCCCTTTACTTTCCCGATAAATTCTTCCAACTGGTCATATACTTCGTCCACTTCCTCTTCTCTATGCCCCCCTGTTGGCATGTACACCTGTACTACGACTATATTTGCCGGTATCGCTTTGATTTCGTTAGCTAGTATTCTATCGCTTACCTGTTCCATATTCAACACCCTTTTTCTTAATGTTGCATTCAATACAACTGCCACTCCCCGCTGGCTCTCTTCCCCTCCACTGTATATAACCCTGTACTTTTCACTCCAGAAGTCCCCCTGGTCTCTCCATCTTACTTCGCTTAATCCCAACAAATCGATCTTTCCCCTCTCCATTTCACGCTTAATATTCTCTAGTTTTCCTGCCCTTAACATAGTCCTAACGTTCCATGTCCCGATCCTTAGCATTGCTGCTCTCTTCTCTGGTTTATTCTTCGGCGCCGCTGCTGTTACCGCTGCTGCTGTCATTCTTTTCGTGCAAGGATTTCATGAGATGACGACCGCAGAGTCCTTGCTTGCCCTGCTGCCGGGCACGACACCCCTTCCAATAATTTGGTCCCGTGCCCCCTAGTTGCCAGGATTCATTTCTCTATTGTTCAAGTCCATTGTGATCTTGGGAGAGTTTAATTGAGGTGGTTTCCCGTTGCCTGCCTCAATAGTGTTTTTAACGTGACACCATCACTTGTTAGGCCGCCCCACTGGGGTCAGACGCCTTCTCACAGCCGCCTCATTGAGGAACAGACGCTGCGAGTACGGTACGTGGACTACCTTTCGTCAGGCTCCTACCCTTCGACCTGTCTGGCATGGGTGACCCTACCAGGAGCAATATTAGTTACTCCCGCCAGTGTAGCTCTAGGGGTCACGGGAACACGCAAGCCCCAATCCCACCACGACAAGGCGTAGTCCATGAGGAAGGGAACAAATACATACCAAGTAAATTGAGAAGTGATAATTCATAGTGAAGGTGGTATAACGCGAAGTTTAGGAAATCATTAAAGCGACGAAAGGGTATGCCAAGCTGGCCCTGGGCTGAGAATGGGAGGAGGGATTATTGCAGGAAGAGCGGTGACCATTCATGCGGATGCATAGCGGGGTGGTGGAGAGGCTGATGTAGAAAGCGGGACAGAATTGGCAGAGTAGAAGGTAGACAGTATTTTCAGTGGTGCAGGAAAGAGAAGGCATGGAGGGAAGCGAAAAAGAGAGGAATTGTTTGGGGAGAGGCTGGGTGATAAGGATAGGACAGAAAGAAAAAGACTGGCAATTTTCCACAAGAATAAGGTTTTAACTCGACCGGTTTCGGTGTACAACACCGGTGACGATGGGGTTGTGCACCGAAACCGGTCGAGTAACAACCTTATGCTTGTGGAAAATTGCCAGTCTTTTTATTTCGTTATGATATTCCAAATCAAGCCTGAAACAACTGAATAGGATAGGACAGGTTTTGCATCTAGCGCGATTGCAGGGGGAAGGGGTGTTTTGGGAGGGAGATGGGATTTGGACAGAGGTCTATTGGTTCTCAGAAAACCAGAGAGGTTGGGGGGACGTTTGAAGGTAAGAGATGGGCATTTAGGGAAAATATTGGTGGTAGGAAGGTTATCAGACAGGATAAAGAATAGGTCTTTGAAGATGTGCTTGAGGGACTGAATACCAGGGAAGTAGGTTGTGCACAAGGAGAGGTTGTCTTTGGTTTTGCGAGGAAGGGGCTATGAGGGAGTAAGAGATTTTTGTTGAGAAGGTGCTTGGGGTATCCTCTTCAGAGGAGACACTGGTGTAGGTTAGTGAGGAATCTGTGAAGGGAGTCTGGCTTATTGCATATACGGTGGCCACGAATGGAAAGGGAGTAAGGTAAGGATGTTTTGGTGTGGTAGGGATGGCAGCTATTATAGTGGAGGCATTGTTGTTTATTTGTGGGTTTGATATGAACAGATGTGTTAAATTTGTTATTGGAAAGGGAGATATCAACATCAAGGAAGGTAATGTTGGAAGAGGAGGTATGTGATTGAAAATAAGAATGAACTTTGTAATTTTCCACACGTTTTTTATTAACCAGCCGGTTTCAACACTCACGTGTCATCATCAGGGACTAAAATTTTTGAGCAAGGGAAGGCCTTAAATAGTGCACTGGTGGGGGGGTGGAGGTTAACATGGAAAGGGAGTGAGGCATGGGGCTACATCACAGGGGTAAGAAGAATATATTGGAGGTTATGTCAAATGTTCACATTGTGGCGAATAATGGGGTTTACCAGAGCAAGTGGTCAACGGGGAACATTTAAAATCCGTCAAATCGTTTAAAAGTAAAATATCGGGTGAGCACCGTCGTTCTACAATTTCATAGTTCTCTAAAAAGTCAAGTTTAAAACCTTTATCTTGGACGTGTAAGACTTGAGGTTTGAAGTTTCCCCGGTGGCCAGTCTCTAATAGATGTTTAGCATACATTGAAGTCTCGTCACAGTATCTAACACACTTCTCATGTTCTTTCACTCTGGTCACAAATCTTCTCCCGGTTTGCCCCACATACACTGCGTTACAATCACCACACTCTATCAGATACACACCACTTTTATGGTCCACCTCAATTTTGTCTTTGGAATTAAAGAGTAATTTGCTTAGTGTAGTCGGATTATAAAAACAGACCTTAAAAATGTCTTTGGGTAAATGTCTAGCTATTACTTGGCTAATATTACCTAGGAAGGGCAGTTTAAACCATTTCTTTGATTTATCGTAGGGAGATTGGTCCAAATTGCACAGTAACTTTGTAGCTTTTGACTTTTGAATTTTATTTAATAATTTTTCCACTGTATGTTCACTGTAGCCATTCTGATGAGCTATCATTTTTATGGTGTGCAGTTCATCTTTAAATGAGCTATCTTGAAGTGGGATGCTCACTAGCCGGTGTAACATAGAGTTTATGGCAGCCAGTTTATGTGCATAGTGATGGGTTGAACTATTGGGAATTATAGCATCTGTAAAGGTATCTTTGCGATAAATGGCAAACTGATGTTTACTGTCTTTAATGGAAATGGACAAATCTAAATAATTGAGGTAACCATTACCTAGTTCCATAGTGAAAGTGATAGATTTGTGCAGGGAGTTTAAAATTGATAAAAATTGGTCCAGTTGCCTCAAGGTACCAGTCCACAAACAAATTATGTCATCTACGTATCTATAGTAATAATAAACGTTGCTTAAAAGAGAGTGGTTTGCGCTAAATAACCTCTGTTCTAGAGAATCCATAAATATTTCCGCTAAAACTGGGGAAAGTGGGGATCCCATAGACAGCCCATGTCGTTGTTTATAAAAATTGCCATCGAACAGGAAGTAATTTTGGTCGGTTAAAAGTTGTCCAAAGTCTTTCACAATGTCATCACTGCAATCCGCTTTTCTTAGCCAGGATATTGCTGAGTCAATCGCCTCGAGTGAGGGGATGGATGTAAAGAGATTGCGCACATCGAAGGAAACTAACTTTCCATTAGGGGGTAGAGTCATATCTTTGAGTTTGGAAGCCAGTTCAATGGAGTTTTTTATACCATAAGTTGACTTAAAGGAGGAAAAATTTCTCAAGAGAATATTTAATTTAAGCGCAAGTAAGTGCGACGGAGCCGATATGTGTGAAACTACTGGTCGAATAGGAATCCCCGGCTTGTGCGTTTTCGGTAGACCATACATCCTTGGTGGCAATGGATTCATTTTTATTAGACTCCGCTTTTCTCTTGGTGAGAGCAATGAGTCGCAACTGTTTAAGGTTGTTTTGAGAGTCTGTTGGAAAATGTTAGTAGGATCTTTGTTCAGTTTTTCAAACTCATTTTCGGAGATAAACTGTTCACACTTTTGAACGTAATCATGCTTCTGGGGGGTAAGTCTGTAACTCTGTTTTCTCCCGAAAACGGGAGAAAGGTGCTTCGTGAGGCGCCTGCGCGAGAGTTGTCGCCCGCCCGAAGTCTCTAACGCCTGTCGCCGGAGAAAGGAGACAAATTTGTCGCCTGGAGAAAACTATTCTCCCGACCCAAGTCTGTAAGTCCTCTCAAGCGACTTCCGGCGCCCCAGACGGTCGCCTCAGTTACGTCCCCCTCGAGAGCCCGACGTATCTTTTTCTCCCGTGGAGAAAGTGCGCATCTTGACAGTGATTTGTTGATTATTTCCAAAACATTCATTGCTCTGCGAATCGTCAGAAGCTATTTTTCGGCCCTGAGTAGTGTTTTTGGAATTTTATTAGCAAATTAGGTGACATATAGTGTTGTTACTCGATACGAATTACCAGTTAGAGTCAAGATAGTTTAATTTCCGAATCCTTTTACGTGCCAGCTGAGTTGAAATGTACTCACTGTGCGATGTGCTTATTTGAGAACGCGTTTATTAGGTCTGATGCTCTCAAGTTAATAAAACAATGCCTTTACCAGGTAGATATACTTTGCTATTGATTTGGTGCCGAAGTTTTTTTTATTTTAATATATTTGCATCGATCTGTAGCGTAATGTAGCAGCGTAGTGCAGTGCTCATCATAATCTCTTTAGCATAACATGAGGCAAGTATAAGACCCAGGGTCATTGTGTCTTTTTTTTACTATGTATTCGAGACTTGAGAATGGTTTTATGTTACGATGGTGTAGTTATAGTGTTGATGTTCATGATAATTACATTCAGGTAATGCTATACTATATTCTGCCACAAAAGTTGATTGTGGCCCACAAACGTTAAAGGGCTTCAAAGTACATTTGAAGAAATTCAGGTCTTTGAATTATTATAGCCATTTACAAACTTTATGCTGGCATTGAATTTGATATGGTGATGATTAAAGAACACTGTTTAACTTATACTAATGCCTTTCCATAGATTGCTGGGTGTCGGACGGTAATGATTTTTAAATCAATAAGCTGGTTCATTTGTGTTGAGTGTTTTGAATAGCAGGTGCTGATAATAAGTCAAGTTAGCATAGTTAACTGAAGTTATAAGCAGCAGATT
Source organism: Platycnemis pennipes (assembly GCA_933228895.1). NCBI lineage: Eukaryota > Metazoa > Arthropoda > Insecta > Odonata > Platycnemididae > Platycnemis > Platycnemis pennipes. The sequence continues at coordinate 9,341,569 of OW121846.1, read as the reverse complement.
TTTACACACAAATGTTAATTTTAATGCCTCGGTCCTACATTGTCCTTGCCTTCCACTGTTCCATGTACATATTTAATTTACGCCGATGATACCACATGCGATGTAAATGAGATGTCTAGCACTATAAGTGAATTCTCCAGTTCAGTTATGTCAATAGCATCAAAGTGGTTTTAAGCAAATAGTTTGGCTTTAAATAAGGACAAAACTCCGGCGGCAGCCTTTTCATTTAGTGCATTGGCAATTCATTGTGACAACTTACATCTGGTTTTAATTTAGATCGTAAATTAAAGTGGGGTCCTCATGTATATCAAAACTTACCAATAAATTTTCGAGTGCTACCTACATGCTCCGTAAATTAAAAACTCATAATTCTCAGGATTACCTGCGAACAAACTACCTTTCCTTATTCCACTGCCATTTAATATATGGGATAGAACTATGGAATCATGCCCATGAATGCCCCCAATGTATTTATTCAGCAAAGAAGGACAATAAAGATAGTTTTATGTTTTAACATTGCAATTTAAATTCCTAAACGAATTTACTGACGGTAAAAATATTGACATTTCCTTCTGATATTGATGTTAGTGTTGTTTCTTGACAAAGACTATTGCAATGTATTTTGCTGAATGTCCGATGAAAATAACTAAATCATAGCACAGTACTTAAACCGGTGAATGTTGGTAGAGAGGTAAATGTGAGCATAAGGGTTACGACTTTCAAAATTCAGTGATACTTGTGGCGAAAATAAAACAGGATAAGTAATGCTTCAACTTCCTTTTACCTAACATCCAACAGCATGACGTGGATAAGCGAGCTTCGTACTATTGGTCTTCAAAACAAGACATCAACTATTCTTGTTATAACGTAATTAATTATTGCCAGTATACTGTTTAGTTTCATTGAACTAAATAAATCGTACGCTGAGAAGTCCATTCCCTATAATGCACTTAAAACGAACAATTAAATCAAGGGTAAGTAATTCCCGATAAGGAAAATTCTCTAGATTTGTGCCTCGCTCCGATAAACTAACCTTCGTTCTCCGAATTAATAAGTATTATAAACAAAGGATTCAAAGTAAATATCTCTCATTTATTCTCGTTGTATTCATAAGTATCGAAATTTTGAGGCAAACGACGGCAACTTCATACCGCTGGCTTTAAATGCACACATGTCCACGATGTCACACAAGTATTATCGAAAGCAAATAACGAAAAAATCACTCGCATAACCTCATTGAGCTCCATTCCTAATTGTCCTAAGGTTTGTTTACAAAATTACCGAGGCAAAACAGCTGTGGCCACCATGATTGTAAGGTACGAGACTTTCCATTGGTCCTTACGAAGTTCATTAGCTTCGCCTTACAAATTTTTCATAACGAGAGTTTTCTCCCATCCGGTCAGTAGAAAAAGTTTTCTCCACCCAGTTACAGACTTCGGTCGGGAGAAAACTTTGGGAGAGAACTCTTTCTCCCAAACGAAGCGCCTAAAGTTACAGACTTGCCCCCCTGAAGGATAACTATGCTATTGCCTTTGTCAGCTTTTGTGAAGATTAAATTGTGCTGATTAGAAGCATCTTTAATGTTATCCAGTAGTCTTTTAACTGATCGATCCTGCGGGCGGTAGTCCGAAGAAAAGTAATTATTAATAGTGTCCGCTATTTCTTGTTTTTTACCCAACGACTGTGTGCGCAAACCTACATCACAATCAGCTAAAAGATTTACAGCAGCTTTGTGGTTAATTGGTAAAGAAGGTGAATATTTATGACCATGATTTAAAAGTTGTTCTTCAGCACATGAGAATTTATGTGAAGACAAGTTTACCACACGTGGATAAAAATGTGTATTATTCGGTGACCTTAGTATAGGGGTGGGTAACTGCTTGACACAAAGGTTACGTAATTTCTTCCGAATCACCACTAATTTCTTGAACGCCACACGACTCACAAGTGATTTCACCAAATCTTGATAGCAAATCCATTCACACCAACTGAAATTGTTGGCAAGCTGCAGATGTAAGTAGTAGAGGTAGTGAGAGACTGCATCCCTTTTCCCGAACCAGCCTTTCAGCTCCTGTTGAATCCAGATCTTCTTCCCCTTCTTAATAGCAGTAGTAGCCGATTTGGAGGACGTTCTCGTAAACAGGTGCACATATTTAGGGACAACTCCCAGCTGCAAACATTTGTTGTTGAAGAAAATATTCAAGCTAGCTATTCGGAACTTGATCGATAGCTTCTTGAATAACGAGGCCTGTTCTGCCATACTCGCATATTGTAATCGGTGATTGTAACGCAGTGTATGTGGGGCAAACCGGGAGAAGATTTGTGACCAGACCAGATTAATCCACTGAGACCTATTGTTAGTTTTGTGAATAGCCCATCCTATGAGTGTGCAAAATATCTTTGCGAATTGTTGAGTTACATAGCATACAATAAATATAATGTTCAAGATTCATTTGATTCTTTCAAGAAAATAAAATCTATTAATATTCCACGAGGATACATATTTATATCTTTAGACGTTAAATCCCTGTTTACAAATATCCCTTTGACACTAGTAGAAAACATAATCACATCAAAATGGGATACGATTACTAATCATACCAGTCTTGAAAAGAATGACTTCATGAAATTATTTTACTTATGTGTAAACAATGGCTATTTACAATATAATGATGAATTTTATGAAATTATTGATGGAGTCCCAATGGGTTCCCCAGCTGCTCCAATTCTGGCAGACACCGTAATGAATGAACTTCTGGACACTGTAATTCCAATCCTACCATTTCATGTACCGTTTATTTACAAATATGTTGATGACCTATTCCTTGCAATTCCAGAAGACTATGATGAAGAAAATTTAATGCAAACCTTTAACCAATTCCACAATAAACTTCAGTTTACAATAGAAAAAGAACAAAACAAACTACTACCTTTTCTGGATACCATAGTTAAACGGAATTTAGATGGAACAGTATCAGTAGATTGGTACATGAAAGAAATGAAAACTGATAGATTTTTAAATTTCACTAGTTGTCACCCCTTTAACCAAAAACTTAACACAGCTCTAGCCATTAACTAAAGAGCCATTCAGCTAAGCGATCCTGAATATCATAGAAAAAATTTAAAAATTTTAGAAAACATGCTTATCAATAACAATTTTCCAAGAAAACTTATTAGGTCAATTTTGTATAATAGTAGTATTCGTCCCAAAGAAAATATAAAAATAATTAATCCTCCTCCCACAGAAAACAAGCAAGATAAATTAAACAAACAAAAATCAACTCAACACTACAAGGGTATAATTTATGTTAAAGGATTGTCAGAACAAATATAAAAATTTTTTAAAAGGACTACCTACAAGATAACATATCGAGCAAGAAAAACACTACATAATACAGTTTATTCGAAATTAAAGAGTCAAATTCTAAAATATTACAAGAGTAACATTGTTTATAGCATACCTTGCCAAGCTTGTAATAAAATTTATATTGGGCAAACTGCACAATACTTAAAAAACAGAATTAATGGCCATAAGTCTTCAATTAAAACAAATACTGGAACCTGTGCCTCGGCAAAACATTCTTTGGAAAACAACCATTCCTTTATATTTGAAGATGCAAAATCGATCGATTTTGAATCCAACCTTCAAAAGAGGCTTTTTAAAGAAATGGTTTATATAGTAAAAAATCCTACTGCATGCAACAACAAAACTGATAGACAAAATTTAAGTAAAATATACCATAACATCATATCAACTTTATAAATGTCTTACTCAACAATACCATCAATTTGTAAATTCATATTCATTCTATATTCAATGTTGTTATTTAAAAGAAAATACATATATATATATATATATATATATATATATATAAACAATATCACAGGTGTGAAAATAAAACATAGAGACACAGAAAAAGAACACTCACACGTATAGTAGAATATAGAGTGTTCTTTTTCTGTGTCTCTATGTTTTATTTTCACACCTGTGATATTGTTTATTTTCCACGATTGTGGCTTCTCCCAAGACTTATATATATATATATATATATATATATATATATATATATATATATATATATATATATATACACTTTCTTCGAAAATCACTCAGGTGAATAATAGTTCAATATAAGTTTATCACAGGCGTGATGACACAAAAAAATAGAAAATAGTGAAAGGACTCACTGGTATATTCTTAATTTTCGGCGGCGCAACCGCCTTCTTCAGAGGGTAGAGGAGAGGAGACTGAACTAGGATGGAGTGGAGAGGATGGCACTGAGGGGAAAAGACAGGGGAGGGGGTTGGAGTGTGGGAGGACAGGGGAGGGGGTTGGAAAAGGATGAATATGGGGAAGGGGCGATTAATGACTAACATTGAGGCCCGGGGGATTATACGCTTGCAAAATCCAAATGTAAGCTAGCTCTAAGGAATTAAGTTTAAGTGCAGATGCTGTCGGGGGGAGGGAAGCCAAAACCGACACATTAAAACAATTGTTGAAAGATTTCTCGTGGCTGAAGGAGTGTTGGGCCACGGAAAGAGAAGACGACTGAGAGGGGTCGTTGCACGAGGAGCGGTGATTATTTATTCTAATGTTTAGTGGAGTGGAGGATTTACCAATGTAAAATGCTGGGCAATGTTTACATCCTCCACTCCACTAAACATTAGAATAAATAATCACCGCTCCTCGTGCAACGACCCCTCTCAGTCGTCTTCTCTTTCCGTGGCCCAACACTCCTTCAGCCACGAGAAATCTTTCAACAATTGTTTTAATGTGTCGGTTTTGGCTTCCCTCCCCCCTACAGCATCTGCACTTAAACTTAATTCCTTAGAGCTAGCTTACATTTGGATTTTGCAAGCGTATAGTCCCCCGGGCCTCAATGTTAGTCATTAATCGCCCCTTCCCCTCTTCATCCTTTTCCAACCCCCTCCCCTGTCCTCCCACACTCCAACCCCCTCCCCTGTCTTTTCCCCTCAGTGCCATCCTCTCCACTCCATCCTAGTTCAGTCTCCTCTCCTCTACCCTCTGAAGAAGGCGGTTGCGCCGCCGAAAATTAAGAATATACCAGTGAGTCCTTTCACTATTTTCTATTTTTTTTGTGTCATCACGCCTGTGATAAACTTATATTGAACTATATATATATATATACATATACATACACAAACAAATATTCTTTATGTAATAATTTTAAAATTTTGGTTGTTTTCGATTTTTCATATAAAGCTTGTGATGAATTTATGTAACCAAGAAGCGTAACATTGTTGTTTGTTGTTTATAAAAAAAATTGCCACCAAAAGGTATGTACAATATTGCTCTGTAATAATTTTTTTTCCTCTCTTTAAATTTTGATCCTTGACTGTAAAACATTAATGAAAACGTAAAAACTTACATTTTGCATCAATTAGCCCTGATGAAGCCACAATAAAGAGGCGAAACGTTGGTAAAATTGGTGTTTCTCTCAAAGACCAAACTACTCCAGACATCCATTTCTACATTAAACTTGCACCTTGATTTCATTTCTTTCCGTCTGCTAAGTGTTTATAGACATCAGACAGGTTAGTGGTAATCTGGTAATCGTTGGTGATATTCACATAAACATTTTGAATAACGATAAAGTATCAATCTGTTCTAATGATGCAATGAGCTCCTATGGTTTTCTTTGCTTGCTCAAATTCCAACAAGAATAGTGAGATGTTCGATAACTTGTCCGGACCACGTGTTTGCCAGAATTGTTAATATGTACAAATTTAACTTATTTGCTAATATACTGCATTTTGACATAAGTGACTGTGCTATATATTTCTGGTATTCTGGTATTCTGACCAAAAAAGCGGTAGTGGTAATAATCCTCCAAAATAGGGAATAAATTTTAACCGTTTAAAAAAATTTGGAGCTGACGTTCATTGGTCCTTGGTTTTCAATGAAAATAATCCTTTAAAGCCTTCGAGTTGATCACTGAGGAACTTATCACTTGTTTACAGCTATCTACATTTTCTTATTGCACCGAAAAAGATCCGAAAATGGTAAAAACATGGATAGCTAATAACCTTTTATCACTGATTAACAAAAAAAATATTTATTTAAAAAGAGTAGGCGTCATCCTTGCCAATGTGATCTAAATGCGAAACGCCATCTAAACTTCAAGAAATTGAAGAAGATTATAAAGAACACATGGCAAGTAGAAAAACTGGAGGCTCAACATCAGCAGGTATTTCAACAATTACTGGAAAACGACGTAGGAGAAAACCTGAACGAGAAATTAGTGGATGAGCGTTGGGAAAACATTAAATGGACTACAGAACACGCAAAAGAAGTTGTTGGAAGAAGAAAAGTTGCCAAGAAGAAGCCTTGGATCACGGAGGAAGTCTTAGACTTAATTGAAGAAAGAATAAAGTACAAGAATGCGAAAACTGAAGAAGGGCAGCTTTGCTACAACAGAATAAGGAACGAAATAAGTCACAAAGCAAGGAAAGCTAGAAAGATGTGGGTGAAGAATCTATGCGAATATGTACAAAGCAACCTTGCACTTGGAAGGTGGAAGCTGCCTACAGGATAGTGAGGAACCACTTCAAGGAACGGAGCGCAAGTTTACATGCCTACGTCGGAGTACGAAGATGGAGAAGTGGAAGACGTCTACGAAGATATCACGGAGGTAATAAAACAGGTAAGAGAAGAAGAAAACCTATTTATTTAAGGATACTGGAACGCTATCGTCGACGAAGGTCAAGATGGGAGAATAACTGGAAAATATGGATTGGGAAACCGAAACGAAAGAGGAGAAAGACTGCTGGAGTTCTGCACACAACATAAGTTAGTGGATACTAACACACTGTTTTAATATCACAACCGAAGAAGATACACGTGGAGGACGCCAGGAGACAGAGGAAGATTTCAAATAGACTACATTTTAGTGAAGTTCAGGAATCAGGTGAAGGACTGCAAAAGCTACCCTGGTGCAGACATCGACCATAATTTAGTGATGATGAAATGCCATCTAAAATTCAAGAAATTGAAGAAAACGTGAAGAACATTTGGCAAGTAGAAAAACTAAAGGAGACTCAACATCAGCTGGCATTTCAGAAAGCAGTGAACAAAAAATATAGGAGAGGACTGAATGAGAATTCAGTGGAATAGCGTTGGCAAAACATAAATTATGGACTACGGAAAGTCGCAAAAGAAGTTCTTGGAAGAAGAAAAGTCGCCAAGAAGAAGCCATGGATCACGGAAGAAGTCTTAGCGTTGATTGAAAAAAGATTAAAGCACAAGAATGCGAAAACTAAAGAAGGGCAACTTTGCTACAAAAGAATAAGGAACGAAGTAAGTCGCAAAACCAGGAAAGCTAGAGAAATGTGGATGAAGAATCTATGCGAAGATGTACAGAACAACCTTGCACTTGGAAAGGTGGAAAAGCAGCCTATAGGATAGTGAGGAACCGCTTCAAGGAACGGAGCGCAAGATGCAATGCCATAAGAAACAAGAATGGAGAACTTTTGATTGAAACTGAAGACAAAGTGAAGGGATGGAAAGAATATATGGAGGAGTTATACAACGGAAACAATGTCAACACGAAAGTGATTGAAGAGGAAAGCGCAGTCGAAAATGTTGATATGAGAGCATCAATATTAAGATCGGAATTCGACGCAGCAGTAAGGGACTTTCGAATGAATAAGGCCTCTGGAATTGATGATATACCCGCAGAACTGATAAGGAATGAGGGAGAGAGGACATTGGCCCATCTCTACAAGACCATCTGCGACATGTACTCAACAGGAGAAATACCCAGGGACTTCAAGAAAGACATCATCACTCCTATTCTCAAAAAGAAGAGCGGAAAAATGCGAAAATTTTAGGACTATAAGCCAGACAACAGATACATCGAAGATATTGAGAAGGATCATCTCCAGAAGAATAGAACGACAAGCAGAGGAGTTCCTGGATGAAGACCAATTCGGATTCAGGAAAAGTAAGGGTACAAGAGAAGCAATATTGGCCCTTAGGCTGCTTATAGAGAGAATGGAGAAGAACAAACCGACATTTATTGCATTTGTGGATTTAGAGAAGGCTTTTGACCATGTGGATTGGTATTTAATGCTTGGAATTCTGAAAGGAATTGGAGTGTCGTACAATGGCCAAAGAATTATCCACAGTTTGTATAAAAACAAGTAGCTGTGATAAAATCTGGACCCAGCTCTGAAGAAGCAAGGATAAGGGAAGGAGTGAGCCAAGGCTGTGCACTGTCTCTAGTAATTTTTAATGTTTACATCGAGAGAGCCATCAATGAAATCAAGTAAACGTGTTCTAGAGTGAACATCCACGGAGAAACAATCAGCATGCTACGATTCACTGATGACATAGCTCTCATAGCAGAGACAGAGAAGGATCTGAAACATGCGAACAGCCATGGAAAGGAAAATGGCCAGACATCAGCTGAGGATCAATAGAAGAAGACTAAGATACTGGTGTACAGCATGAAAGATGAGGCCAAAATCTATGTCAATCTAGGAAAAAAGAAACTGGATGAGGTGAAAGAGTTCTGTTACCTGGGAAGCAGAGTAACCGGCGATGGACGAAGCAAGAAATAAATAGTCAGTAGAATAGCCCAGGAAAACAGGGCATTCTATCAAAAGAAGAATCTACTTACAGCTGGAAATACAAGCTTAGAAGTAAGGAAGCAATTCATTAGAAAGTATAACTGGAATATGTTTCTTTACGGCAATGAGGCATGGACTATGAGAGCAGCGGAGAAGAAAAGGGTGGAAGCATTCGAAATGTGGTGCTACATAAGAATACTGAAGAAAACTCTAAAAAGAAGAAGGGACAACTTAATCGGCCATATCTTGAGACATGATCGCCTGCTTAAGACTATCGTCGAGGGAAAAGTGGACGGGGAGATTGGAAAAGGCAGGCCTCGTATGGGATACATCAAACAGGTTGTGAAGGACGTAAAAGAAAAGAATTACGTCACAATGAAAAGGGTGGCCGATAGAAAAATCGAGTGGAAATCTGGTTCAAACCAATCCTAGGATTTTTGACCAATGATAATGACGTCATCCTTGCAACTTTAGTTTGAGGAATGACTATATGAAAATTAGAAATAATTTACGAATTAAACTTAGGCATGTCTCCAATAATTACTACATGAACAAGTTCCAAAAGCATAGGGACAATCCTAAAGAGCAACGGAAAGTATTTAAAGAATTGACCGGTGAAAAGTTACTTTCCCATAATGTAGATGGTAAATTTATATCTGAAAAATCAACACTGACAAATGAATTCAATAATTATTTTATCAGCGTTTTTAACTCTGCCAATTACCTGAGAGTTCTTGCACAGTAAAATGTTGTAACTCACGCAGAAGAAATTAATTTATTGTTCCAAACCAAATCTCTCGATATTCAAAAGGTCTTTTTTTGTTCATTCGAACAAGAACTTTTAATAATTTACCCTGTGTCATTAAGGAGGTGAAGAGTAAATATATTTTTTGTAAAAACGTAAGATATTGGCTATTAGCTCGCCCAGATATAGATTATCTATTTTAATTTCATGGTTGTGTATCGCAAAGGAACTGTAATATAATCTGTTGGTTACATTGCTAATGTCAAATTATTAAAAATTGCGAGAAAATTATTCTTTGTCCTTAAGTTCTTATTTTGTTAGCATATTCCTCATGTGTTTGTTTCTTCGGTACTCTGCTCATGTATAAAAAAAGCTATTGAACATTATTTTTTACTGATAGTTTTCTAACGCATGTATTATTGCTGGTAACTTTTTTTACTTTATAGTTTCTCAAGTGGACCAATTAATTTATATGTCTATTTTCGCCCACAGTACAATAAACGTCATAAATGTCGGTAAAAGTTTTAAACTTCGTAATTCCATACTGAACACTAAATGGTCAACTTCCGCGGTTGAGCCTCCCGTGGCGATGCTCGTCCTCTCCCATCCCTGTGCCCCTTCCCAATTCCTCCGGCGATCTGCAGGGTTGCCAAACCATTATAGGGAATTCATCACCTTTTTCAATAATCTTTGAATTTTACCGCACAATGCCGTTCAAAAGACCGACGTAATCGTCTTTCCGCCCACTATACGATAAACACGATAATTTCGGGTTAAAGTTATAAACTTGTAAATTGAATTATTATAAGTATTCTACCGGTGAAGGTAGTTTTAAATGGACATTTAATTCTTCCCACCCTCTCAATTTCACACGATATCCCTCTTCAGCCCCTCATACCTCCTGCCACCCATCATTCCATCCAAGCTACCCGTTCTTCTTCTCCTTCTTCCCCGCTTACCCAACGCTCTTCCCCCAATCACCTCCTTCAAAACACCATCCCCTTTTATTACCTTTTCCATCCACACCTTCTGCCTTCTCCTAATTTCATCTATCAAATTTCTTTCCTCTCCCATCAATTCCAGCACTTCATCGTTCGTCTTCCTTTCGACCCACTTTATTTTCTCCATCCTTCTCCACACCCACATTTCAAAAGCCCTAAGTCTATTTTCATCTTCTTTTCGCAAAGTCCACATTTCCGCCTCATATAGTGCTCCATATTAAACTTTTTACTAGTCTATTCTTCACTTCCCTACTCAACTCCCCTTGTCATTAGCTCACGAGTACGAGTAAAAGCTTCTTTTGCCAATGCAATTCTCCTTCTCACTTCAATGCTGCTATACCCTTTTTCTTCCAACATACTACCTAGATAGCTAAATTCCTCTACCTGCTCTAACTTCTGACCTCCTACAATTATAGTTATACTGGCCCTTTTTGTTCTGGATAACCGCATTACTTTCGTTTTCTTTTGGTTTATCTTCATCCCGTATCTTTCGCACTGTCCCTGCAATGCATCCAGCATTTTTTGCAAGCCACTACTACTAAGGCTTACTAGCGCTTGGTCATCCGCAAACCTCACTGATGTTATCAATTTCCCCCCGAACTTTACTCCTCCCTCCAGCTCATCCCAAGCCTCCCTCACCATTCCCTCCGAGTATATGTTGAAAAGTACCGGCGATAACGGACAACCCTGCCTAACTCCCCTCCCTATTGTTGCCCAATCCGATTCTCCATCGGCTACTCTCATTTGCGCCTTCTGCGCCATGTATAAATTCCGTATTAGTCTCATGTCTCTCCAGTCTACTCCTGTCTTCCGCAATATTTCCATCAACTTGTCCCACCTCACTCTGTCGAACGCCTTTTCGAAATCAACAAAGCACGCGAAGACATCCTGATTGTATTCTAGATTCCTTTCCACTAGTATTCTCATCACTGCAATCGCATCCCGAGTGGCCCTCCCCTTCCGAAATCCAAACGGATCCTCACCTAGGAATTCGTTTGCTCTATTTTTCATTCTCCTATTAATGATTCTAAGCACTACCTTTGCCGCATGAGAAATCAAACTTATCGTTCTATAGTCTTCACATTCCTTTGTCACTCTCTTTTTCGGTATAGGTATTAGCACGGTTTTTACAAAATCCTACGGCCAAGCCCCCTCCTCGTATATTCTACGAACAAGTTCATAAAATCTGTCCCTTCCCCCTCTTCCTAGGTTTTTCAGAAGCTCAGCTGAAATGTTATCTACTCCCACCGCTTTACCTGCCTCTCATTTCTCGCAGTGCCTTCTCTATCTCAGTATCCAGTATTCTGGGGCCCAAGTCATCCTGATCTACGTCCTTTTCCTCTTCTATATCCAAGTTTCTAGGCCTATTTTCGCTATCATACAGTTTTTCAACGTATTCCCTCCAACAACGCTGGATCTCCTCTGGCTCCATTAAATTGAATATTCAACTCTAAATGGTCAAGTTCTGCGGTTGGGCCTCCCGCATGAAGGGTCGGTCGTTTGCAAGATTCGAACTCGTGGAAAGGTCTTGGATTAGAGGCTTAGGAAGCTCCTACCCTTCTAATGAGGTCTGATCATCGGTTCTCCCCACGGCAGCGACATTAACCACGGTGGAAAAGGCGGCTTGCCCTGGCTGTTCACTTGAGAAAGGGAGAAAATCTCTTTGGAGTAAGGTCACCCCCAATAAAAGGCAAGAGCCAGAGCTCTGGGAATTTAACCTCTCCACGGGGACAGTGTTGTCAAATCTCCTTCAACTCGGGACTTTAAAGAAATCGGCCTCCGAAGTGGTAAGATTTTAATGTGGAGGGCTGTACAATGGTCAATTTCGTTGACAGTGACAATGCATGCCCACACCTGGATCAGTACCTACAATACAGTGTGGAAATTGACCATTGTGCCTTCATTTCTCATGTACATGGATTTTGAGTTGATCTTAGGATAGAGATCTAAGGTTCGACGGTGCGATAAAACCTAAGCCGTAGGGGCACCTAGAAACACAAGACTACAATTTTAAAATACTGACGTGGTGGGCGGCGCGGCGGTACAATCACGTCTGTGTGCTGACAAGTATGTAGAGAGGCTTGTTCGCCGTATGTTCCAGTAGATAGACTCTCTTCACAAGTATCATCACTTAACTCAGACGATTGCTTTTATAAACCATAAGTCTGACTGTTGCATGCTCTCAGCTTGGAGATGATATGAACTCCTGCTAAGGGTATTGAAAATCTAACTTGTAGAAATGAACAATATAAACTATCCAAAAAACGGGATAGTTTTATTTTCAGACATACTCATTGATTGTAATGTGTATTTAGTGATAAGTTTTGTTTAACTACATTGATTTTAACGCTTCAAGGGTCTTTTTATTTGCAAGTTAGCCATATTCACCTTCAACCTGCAAATCATGTAAATTACACCTCATACATTAATAATTAACTATTTAAAATCACAGTATTTTTCTTTAACCCAAACAATATTTTACAATATATTCAGCGCGGTTCAGTAGATTTTAAGGAAAAAATGAGGGAGGCAGGTTTTTTCAAAAATATATCAGCTTTGAACCGATGTAAATTATTGATGGGTGAGAGCCAGAGCGAATTTCACGTGGCTCCAAATACTGCAGTCAATGGGAAATCATCATGCAAACGTTCAAAGTCAAGGCTAAAGTAAACCCTTTGAATTTGATCCATCGTTCACTATTTCAGCCTACTGTGTTGCCTACATGCATCAATTATCTGTTAATCGTGTCGTATCATGATCACCAACCATTGGATGGAGTGTGTTGAGCAAATGCTGTTTCTTTTCGTGTACGGACACATAGTACAAATTAGGCGGCTATAGGAGCGTTATCATCAGGATGAATTCTACCAATGCTTCGCGTGTTAATATATTTTCTCGATGGAACCCCTGTAGCGTTTTTCACCTGTAATATAATCTTTCCAATCATGCAACACTTACTATCGTTTATTTTTCTCACTTAAGTCCGCTTATCATTTGACTGACTTTTAAATCCTCGCTCCTTCCGTATTTACCCATCATTTCACTTTTAACCACCGTCTTAAACTTCTATTTAATCTTAATTTGTTCTTCATCTTTTCCCTCTCTCACCTTCAACATTGAAATTCAAGGATTGCGTACTGGCTGCGAAAACCCTTAATATTCTTAGATATCCTCCACCAATCCGTTATCCACGAGTATATCTGACTTTTTTTTTGTCGACTCTCCTTCCATTCTCTCTCCCCTTTCCGTCTTCCTCTCCTTCCTACTGTTTCCTAGGCTCATTCCGATAACCTCATCTCACACCTCACCCCGTCCTCCGCTTATTTTCAGCAATTCTATGAACTCTTCCCCGCTGACCAAGAATCGCAGTGATTCGTCCAGGCTCCAGCTTGAGGCGTCTACGTTTCGGCGACCACCACTGGCGCTCGAGGCCTCACTCACCGGTCTCCGGGAAGATGATCACTTGCTCCGTCTTGCCGTAGAAGTCGTCGGCGGGCTTGTGATGGCCGGCGGCCGGCAGGAGCGCGGGGCCCACAGTGGACAGCGGCTCGGGCAGCACGCCTTTGCTCACGGACGGAGGCTCCTTGAGGCGCAGCTTCTTGAGGATCTGCTGCTTGATGAGCTCGATGCGCAGCGATTCCAGCTCCGAGTCGCGGCCCGACGACTCGAGGGCGGCCTTCCGGTCGGCGCAGTTGGCGCACGGGGCCTCCGAGGGCCCTTCTTGGCGGGACGGCTCCGGGCGCGGGGGCCCTTGGTGGGACGCCTCCGGGCGCGGATCGGGTGCCGCGAAGATGGAAGACCACGTCTCAGCCAGCTGCCGGTGGTGGTGCTGGTGGGAGCGGGGGGCCTGGGCCCCCGGAAACAAAAGCAACAGCAGTAGCGGCGGGAGTGCGGCGGCGGTCGCCATGTCGGCCGTCAACTGAGCGCGCGTGCACGGACCTTGGGACTTGTACCCGGAACGCGGCGGCGGGGGCGGGGGAGGCGATACGCGGCGCCTCTTTTCCTCGTTGGCCGTCGCTGGGTGCACGTCGGACGAGATTAATGGCGTGAGTCAGCGGAGCAGCACCGCGACCCGTGGCGGCCTCCTGGCGCGAATGCAGTTGCGCGGGCTGACGAGGGGTCATGCGAGCGCTCCGTGACCGCCTCCCGCCCTCCACCGCCTTTGAAGCACTCGGTAGCGGTGGGGGAACGTCTTGCACCACAAATTGGCAGTTGAAAGCCAATTCACTCGAGCGAAGTTTCACTCGCCAGCGATACGATGCCTTCATTTCTTTCTGCTGGAAGGAGGGAGGGTGATCAAGCACGGGGCACGGTGACTCATGAAAAACCGAGGAAAAGATGAAGAGAAGATGAGTAGGGAAAGTAGGAGGGAGGTAGGGGTCAATAGGGTAGGGCGTGGAATAGTTTTGTTGTGCAGGGCAGCACGTTGGGGAAGGCGAGCATAAAGGAAAATAAGTGCTTTGGCGTCCACCAACAGGAGAGAACTGTTATTGACAAGAACCTTAAGCTGGGATGTAAAGGGAAGGTTAGTGAAGATCTTGATATGGAACGCGCCATTCTATGGATCCCGGACGCTGGGGACGAGAAACGATCGGAAGCCTGTTGGTGTGGAGGAGAATGGACAAGGCGGACAAGTGACAATGGAGGACTAAAGGTCGTTATCGAAGGAGGAATGTTGGGCAAGCAGGGACGAGAAAGCAGAAGAAACTGTGGCTGTGGATAGTGTGATAAGGGTGAGGAGAGAGGCCGATTGGAAGAGAGAAATATCGTACGGATGGGACCAATAGATGAGTCAACGTAGAGTAGGGACACCATCAAAACCTTCCCTAACTGGTGCAACATTTTCATCGTCATTAAGGTGGGAGGGATATTTATTTATAAAGTGAGGCAGGTAATGGTAGGCTAGTCGTATTTTCGGTACATTAGCATGCCTCGAAGCTTCCATTGATCCTTTTAGCATTGGTTTGTATCAACGCTGGCTTACATTTCCCATATTATTTTATGGTAACATTTCATGATATAGGTATTGCAGCCCGATAATTGGAAAAAAAATAATGGTTAACCATTCAAAAATGAAGTCCGAGAGGTTGACATTGAAAATCGACTGTCATTTTCTGGACTTACCCGTCGCCTTTGATTTGTGCGATTTGGTTCTGTAATGAAAAAACAGGACCTATCTAAAATATAAGAAAGAGATATAATATAATATTTTATAACAGAAAAGACCACCTTAGATTCCAAGAAAATTTCACAATAGCTAAAATAAATGTTGCAATAACAAACAAAAAAGAAAAGAAGAATGTATTTTTATGATTATATTTTATGATAAGTCTAAGGCAAGCATATTTTCCACATTATTCGTAAATTTATTGGTTCTCGTACATCATGGTTGCATCATAAATATGACCAAAATAAAGTTTGTATACTTGGCATTTATGATGTATACATAATTATAATAATAAGGCGTCAAAAACGGACCACAGATTGTGTTGCCGCCGCTATATGCTGCCGCCACACTGTTGGCCTCTCCCCAAATGTCTGCCACTTGGGAGACAAAATCAGCAAATAGGCTTAACCAGCTTAATGCCAAAATCACGCTGGCAAGACAACAGGTGTCGAGATTTCAGAGTGTAATGGATAACCTTTCCTCTGGTGGGGCCTTTACGCAAAGGTCAAGAGCATTGCACGTACGATCCAGAGAGCACATCACCCGCTGAACATAAGAGTGCTGCTTTACCTCAAGCAGCACGAGGTGGATAGAGTGCGGGCACTTACAACGGCGAGTAAGAACTTGGTCAAGAGGATCAACACCAGGAATGAGAACTCCACCTTCTACATTCAGCAGTGCCGTCTCTTCCAACCACCTCCACCTGTTGTCCAAACATCACCAACTGTCCCGGAGGTGGAACGTTTCTGGAAGGACATCTACGAGACCACGAAGCCATTCAACGAAGGCACTTCAGCCATTGCACACTTTAAAGAGTTATGTGACCGCCACCTAGAAGATATGGATAGTCCCATCTCAGTCACGGAAAGTGGTGTGAAGAAGGCCTTCTCTGTCAAGAAGAGCTTCACTGCTCCAGGAATGGACGCAGAGAATAACTTCTGGTAGAAAAAGTTCCCTTCCACGCACAAACACCTTGCCAGAATCTTCACATCGGACCTTTCAGGGACGAAGCCCATTTCCGTCCTGGCAGGCTGAGGGGCGAACGGTTTTAATACCAAAAAAGGGAGACTTGCGAATCCGAAGAACTACCGCCCTACAACCTGTCTCAACATTGTATATTAGACGTTACCTTCCATCTTGAACGACCTCATTCTCCGCCACGTCCAACCGGCATGGGTGGAAGTGTACAAGCAGAGGAGCTCGAAGAAAGGCACCACGGGTTGCAAGGACAACGGGTCGTTGATAGGTGTGAGAGCCAGAAAGCTTGTCAATACACGCGAAACCTGTCAATGGCATGGGTGAACTACAAGAAGGCTTTTGATACCACCTCTCATGAGCTGATTATAGTCATGCTGAGGTACATGAAAGTCCACCCAGAGGTTGTGCCCTGCATCGAACGCCTGTTACCACTGTGGAAGACGCGCTTCACTATATTATGTGGTAAGAAAACCGTCTACACGGATTTAGTAACATACCGCCGCACAGTGGTCGGAAATCGAAAATACCTGGCCAAAAGTCAAAAAGTGATTTTTTCAAGCCAGGAAACTGAAACTTTGCATAAATATTCTCAAAAGACCTTGGCATCTGATAATCCAAGGCAATTTCCTTAGTACTCAACAATTAACAATTTGCATGAGGTCAAAAATGCACAAATTTCGCAAAAACTGTCTACCCTCAATTTCCTCACGAAATCTTCAAAATCAAGCCTTTGCTGAACCTTTATGGGTGATTTGGGATAAAAGATGATGTAATTAAATGAAACAGCTTTTTATCTTTGTTTTAATGTAGTCTACTTACATTTTTGTTATTATTTACCAAAGATAATAAACAAAATGGCGGACCCTCATTTTTGGTCAATTTTTTAATATATGTAGAGCAAAAGTAAATTGCATCGCCGAGCATCACGGAATAAGTTATATGGGGAAACTCTACGAAGCTTCCATAGTGCGAATCCGATGAGTTATGCTGCGACCGTTTGCGACGCCGAATTTCACATTACTTTTTCGATCGCGCGGTCGAGTCTGGTCCAATCCGCCTGCAACGGGGCGGCGAGTGTGTTGAATGGATTGTAGCCGCATCCACTCCGCTGTGGAGATTTTCGAGACACAAACATTGACAAGAGCCTCCATCTATTAGATTTTGATGAATTCGCGGTAAGAGTTACGCATTTTATCACGTGGAGTAAGGTCTAGGAGGGAATGCGAAGGGAATGCGAAGACTACTGAACCTCTCATGCTGCTAAGTTGGTGCTTAGCCACATGAACCGAGGTAAGGAAAAGAGAGCGATGAATGAATGAAGCCGCCTTGTCCGCGATGTCTGCTAGAAGACGAGTCGCCCGAGTCACATGGGTAGGACAACGATCGGTGTCTAGAAGGGGCACTGCATGAGTTCCAAACGCTTTTCACCTCATTTGTAGTAGACACATCATAGAAAATGACACTCGCTTTATTACCTCTTTCGAAAATGCCTAACATTTATTCCGAGACCCGTTTGGAGTCCTAAGACAACTGCACTATTTACAATTTACAACCTAAAGTTTCAATATCAACACGGTGGTTTAAACCCTTTTGTAGAAATTACATTTTTCCCACCCTTTCGAAAGTTCCTCCCAAGGCAACGAAATGTCAAAAAATACTTCCGAATAATTACCACTGGTAGCGTACGTCTAGCGCTGAATTTTCTTGTCGCTATGTTGCCATGAAGTATGCTCTCTATTAAGAAAAACTATGTGCTTCTAAAAAATAGGGTGGCATTCCGTAACTGTCAAAACATTGTCCTTTCCTTCCATCCACTGATCCACTGGTTTTTTAAATACACAGCACTTATAAGTATTATCTCTATCAATCCATTCAAGTCTTTTTCCTCTTTCATCGACAAAGATCTCTCCCCAGTGAGTTCCGAGTTTCTTTGCAGGATCCAAATGGACAATTAAAGCAGTGGTGTGGAAGCATCTTTTTGGTACACCATCGGCCTCTGAAAAAAGTACGGGTCTTTTTATGGCCGGTTAGGGCCTTTATTAGCTGACAGTTGTCCATCTGATACAACAGTCCTGTTTTCCAAATGAGAATGCCACCGCATTTCTTCCCTTTTTATGCATGGTGTTTCGAAACTGATGCGATTTTTGACAAGATGAAAGTATAGAACCACTTTTATCGCAATCGAAATGAGGGAAGGGGAGTGTTGATTGGATGATCTTGTGATTGTGGGATAATATTCTTCTCTTTGACTCACTCAATACTCCTTCACTATTTTTTTACCAAACTTTCCGTCAAATCTGCCACTGAAAAGAATTAACCTCTTCTGCTTCGATAAAATGTAAAATGCAAATGGATGACCTGCTGCAAAGTTGTGTAAATAACACACCCCTTTTGGAATGATTATCATCGCAGTTGCTGCGGCTGCTTCCACACTTTCCTCATCTGAATTCATAGACGTCTTGTGAATAAATTTAGCAACCTTCAAGTCATTTGGATGCGAACCAATCATGTGCGAAATATGAAATCTATCAAAGAAAAACATTGCAGGCATCATAGATTTCAAACTATGAACTAGATTAATTTCATCATTTACCTCAAACTTTGGAATTCGAACATTAACTGTTGTTTTTTTACACTAATTCGAAACTTCAAACACATTAAAGGTATCTGTAGACAACTCACCTTCAAGTTTTTCTATCCCATTCCGTTCCTTTGCTAATATTATAAGCATGGAGGATAATTCGTCCGCAAATGGGATTTCTATCACTTGAGCATTCAACCCATGGTCTTCTAAAAATGGTAAATATTTAGTAACGGTCATCATCGGAACTCTCATAATCTTTCTGCGAACGTGGAAATCGTATACGTATGTGTATTCAAATGGTTTGATCCACTGGTTTTTTAAATACACAGCACTTATAAGTATTATCTCTATCAATCCATTCAAGTCTTTTTCCGATATCGTTTCGGTGATTTTATTTCCAGTGTTTTCACAGATCCATTTGTTTAATTTCTCCGCAGTAATCTCTTCGTCCGCGGTTGAGTGATAAACATTCTTCCCTCTCGCACTAACCTCTGATAATAGGTCCTTGGTCGGGAGGTTCCTTCAGGATTCGCTCGAGAACGTTCTCCTCTTCGTGTCGCATGTATCGGCATATCTCTTCTTTCGTACCTCCAGTGGAACAATTTTTTGCATATACAGCGAGTATATGAGCGAGTATACGAGGATATCAATGGCGTGGTAATAATACTGATAAATATAACTTTACCATCGATCTTACACTGCGAGATGAAGCACTTTCCTCAAGGTACTTACCTAGCTATAAATATGGACCACGGGCATATCCCATGCTTCCACTCTCAGCAAAGAATTTGATAGACAACTGTTTCATGGAATAATCACGAATGAGGAACATGTACCGTATGTTATCACAAGTAAATATAGTGAACTGCAACTGATTCCAGCCCTCTATAGCGGCTTCATCACTCTACTGTTTCCTACGGCATTAATTTTCAAATGCCAAAATCAATGCTCATTGGCCGACGGCGGGACAAAATGATTGGCCACATAAATAGAGAGAGAAAGGTGTGCAATAGACAGGGAGAGAATATCATGATTCTTCAATAATGGCACTCAATCAACTGTAAATTAAATAAGTTCACTTGCAACTTTGTGGAAATTCATCACGACAATCGATTTATCCACAACTTTTACAGTCCACAATAAAATTGAAAACTCATGACTCAGGTTTCGGCGCTGAGCACCATCATCAGCTCCACCACCTGATGATGGATATTAGCATCGAAACTTGGGTCCTGAGTTTTCAATTTTATTGTGGTTTGTAAAAGTTGTGAATAAATTGATTGTAAATCAACTGGAAATAACATTTTTGCTTTAAAAATCATAAATTCCTTTCAGTAATCATATGCGTCATAAGAATTTTATACTTAAGCATTTTTCGTTTTTAAAAGTCTGCCCACGAAATAAAGGCCGCTGTCGTCAGCTGGAGTCCGCTTAGACCACAAGTTTAATATTTCATAACTTTGGAAAGTTCCTGACTACAACTAGACTTCTCAGACGTGTGTTGTTAAAATAAGAGGACTCGTTGGATGATAATTCTTTCATAAGAAATACTTCTGTGTGTTTTCCATGTTGGATAAATGCAAGATGGTATCAGTATACCAAGAACCCTGAGGAAATGTATCTATATTTATATCACATACAATAGATGTCTATCTGTAGATCATCTACCGGTATGCATCTTTATGACAGATGACAGGTGGTATGTTAAAACCCCGATAAAATTTTTATACATCTAACATACAATAGATGCAGTGGCGAGGCGTGCCTTTTGAAATAGGGGAAGCTTCTCCCTGTGCAAGTCCATAAGGTTGCAAATATGCAACCTTATGGAATGTTTCCTCTTGCCATAAGGCATTTAAACTGTAAATAGAAACCGCCTTACCACTATGTTCCGATGGTATGTTAGTTGTAGCAGAAACCATGACAGTGCGTATGGAATATGAATTAAATTAAAAAACATACTTTAGGGATAAAATGCCATTCACTTATTTCTTGTATCGAAGTTATATTCTTCGATCATTTTAAAAACATTTCAATCACGAAATCAAAGAACGATAATAGCCGGCGTAGCTCATCAAGCTATGCCTTTTCAATACTACGAATGATATCCTCCCCTGGCCTTGGATGTGTCGCAGGAGTATTCCCTTGAGCGCTGAGAATGACCTCTCAGCAGATGAGCCAGAAGCTGGGATGGTGATTGTCATTTGAATAAGTTTGTTCACTTCCTGGAAAACTACCACACAATCAGCTATTGTCAAGTAACGTTGTAAATTCGCACCACTATCCTTGGGCATTTCTGAGTCGTTAAACAAGACTATACTTCACGTCTCAAACATGGGAAATCAAAGAAGTTCCCGTAGCTTTGTTTTAAACCTGAAAATTCCTCTTTCGGAAATTCTTTTTGTAATTTTTTAAGCTAATTTGAGGATAACAGGTTAATAACTTTCACTGCTTTTATATTCGTAAGTCAGAATGCAATGTTCGTTTGTCTGAGGTCAATGATTTTAAATTAACAATTTTATATGATAACTGATATGACATCAGATCACCTTGCTTTCCTCCAAAATAGTATCCTGCTTCTTTTCTTCTTCCCTATGAAGAATCATTCTGGTTATGAGCAATTAAATATACCATTCTCCAAACATTATCAAAATCCTTTCCGAGGTTTGTCAGATAAACCAAATTTTTCTGCCGAGAAAACCTTCCTAACGTCTGTTTCGTTCTTTAATGACGGAATTAATGCAAATATGACGGAAACGAAACCTGATGGTAGGCCTTCGACCCGAGGGAGGACGTTACGTTAGAGTAAATAATTAAATAAGGGGTCCGAAACGGACCACCTCTCTTGGCGTCCCTGGAAACTGCTTCTGCCGCGTAATAGTGGCCGTCTGCATGTGGGATTACCCTCCCCACTCGCGGAAATCCTGGGTTCCTAAGAATTCCAATAACGCCACCCACAACCGGCCCTCCTCGGATGAGAGCCCTAGAAGAGTTGGGTGTGGCAAATCTACGCCATCAAAAAAGGGAGCTTTCATGGAGTGGACGGAGACCCTGAGGGGAGACCTGCTAGCTTGCCACGCTGCCAATGAGCCAAGTCGCAGGGGATACATGGCGAGGGTGCACTCTTTTTGGTATGAGATGCATCCTGAATATAACCATCTGTCACAGTAGAATCCGCGCGACTGCACCAATAACCTGAACAAGAAAATGACACCCCAACCGCAAGGTCAGAGTAGTACACCACCGGCCCGGGCTCAAATTTTCGCTCCGATTAACGCCGATTTATCGGCGAAGGGAGACGAGCCGAATTCCGATTCTGATCAACGAAAGCGGTTGGAAAGCACGATAAGCTACGATGAGACGACTACCAGGCAGAGAAATATTCATCATAAATTTCTCCGCAGGACCAACTACTCTCCCAGTTGAATGGCATCGTAGAAATGATCCTGACGGAAAAGACCAGCCTCTGGGAAAATGACTGCGTGGTATATGCTGCCACCAAACTGTTATGTTTGCCTCAACCCGAGTGTCTGTCACTTGGGAGACTAAAGCAGCAAATAGGCTTAACCAGCTTAAGTCCAAATTCACGCTGGCAAGACAACAGGTGTCGAGATTTCAGTGTGTGATGGATTACCTTTCCTCCGGTCGGTCCTCCACAAGTAGATCCTCTGGGACCACCACTCTGTTTCCCACATTAAGCATCGCTGCTCCACTGTCAGCTGGTTTTTTTTCTCCCGATATGGCTTCAACCTTCATCACCTTCTTTGGCCAACCCAATAAACAGTAATCCATCACTCGCCCAACCACCTTATCAGCTCTCGATGCTTTACTTATAGTCTGAGCCGTTACTGGTTGGAACTCTTTTTCCCCCATCTCCAAATAAGAAATAAGATACATCTTCAACCCTCTCCCCCTCCCATTGTAATGGTAAATGTGACAGCCAATCTGCTACTTTGTTATTTTCAGCCTTGATGTGATTAATGTTGAAATCATAACCTTGCAAAATTACTGCCAAACGTTGCAACCTGTCGGCTGCCATTTGAGGGATGCACTTCTTTTCCCCTAAATAATGAAATTTTTAAACACAAATAGTATGGCCAAAGCTTCTTTGTCGATTAGGGAGTAATTTTTCTCAGCTTTACTTAGGGATTTTGAAGCGAAGGCAATTGGCTTTTCCTCACCATTGGAATACTGGGGCAGTAAAACACCCCCAGGTCCGAAGGGAGAAGCATCACACTCCAGAACGACTGACATTGAGGGGTCGTGGTGAGCTAAAACGCGATTGAACGTTCTTTCCCTTTTGACTTTTTCAAAAGTAGACTCGCACCCCTCAGACCAAACCCATTTTGCATCCTTTCTTCACAGATCGTGTAAAGGGGCCACAATGGAAACCAACCCCGGTAAAAATTTTGAGTAATACTCCACCAGCCCTAGGAAAGCTCTCAATTGAGAGGTATCTTTTGGCATGGTGAATCCACAATTGCTTCAACTTTATCCTGGGTAGCATGCAAACCCTTACCATCAATTTGATCCCCCAAGAATGTTACTGATTCGCGCATCAACGTACACTTCTCACGCTTCAATGCTAATTGACTTCGATATAGCGATACTACAGTGTTAGTGATATGAAAATCAAAAGCGTTGAAGCCATAGTAGGTACATAGGTTTAACAATCACTAAAGTTTTATCGTGGGGAAGACACATATGCCGCCGAGACAAGAGAAAGCTAGGATTTATAAAAAGACAAGCTGACCCGGCCACGCGTTGCTGTGGCTCAATCTACTTAAATGGAAAGCGCACGTTTATAGTATGTTTAATTTCACAATTCTTATGGGTATACAATATATCTCAGCTGATCGATTGTTTTGCAGCTGGACACGCATATTTGTATATAATTTTAACGTCTTTACATGTCGTCACAAAGTAGAATATTTCAGGCAAGCATTTATTTCATCCGCTAGTGTCAATTGAGGAATTACAGGTAATGTTTGCCTGAAATGTCGTGCAAGCAATATTAATGCGTTCTCAAATGGTCTCAGGATTCAACGGAAATCTTGCAATGATCGATCCAGAGCCTCGAGCGATGCTTTGTGCACCATTGTGCATTCATCCCAAGCAATAAGTCGGCATTTCTGAAATATTTGTCCCATGCCGGATGATTTGAATATGTTGCACGTGAGTGTTTCAATGAATTGCAAGTTCAATGGGATGCACATCCCGTCTCCAGTGTCGATATTGTATTCTCGATATTGTACAAACCTTCATGGAGTGA
Organism: Platycnemis pennipes; assembly: GCA_933228895.1. Taxonomy (NCBI): domain Eukaryota; kingdom Metazoa; phylum Arthropoda; class Insecta; order Odonata; family Platycnemididae; genus Platycnemis; species Platycnemis pennipes. The sequence goes on along the minus strand of OW121846.1, from coordinate 9,317,230 downwards.
ACAAAACAACTAACCAAAGCTTCATGGAAATTGGATGAATGTTGTGGTTATGCATGAAGTTATCAATATTTTATCGATACAGTATCGATATTGTAATGATACTTTATAAAACTTTGATAAAAAACACCTAAATAATTTCACCTCAATTTTGTATCAACAATGTATCGATGTATCCATATTTTATCGATATTATATCGATACAGTATCGACATTGAATTATCGATTTTGTAGAAACCTTCGTGGAGCGTACTCAATAACTTTCCAAAGTTTCATGGCGATCCGATGAATGGTGTAGTAATGCATAAAGGACAAACACATTATATACATTCGATACAGTATCGATATTGCAATGATACATTCCTTTTAAAAAACTAAATAGTTTCACCTCAATTTTGTATCAAAAATGTGTCGATTTATCGATACTTTAGCGATATTATATCGACAAAGTATCGATATTGAAATATCGATTCCGTAGTCCTCTTTTCGGGAATGTACTCAACAACTTCCCAAAGTTTCATGGCGATCCGATGAATGGTGTAGTAATGCATAAAGGACATACAGACACACACACACACACACATAAATTCATTTTTATATATATAGATAGAAGAAGATTACTTGGAAACTGTGATGAGAAGACAAAAGAGCGATGTTACTTTTCACTAGTCAGGCCCTACATTAAACATGTAGCTAGTGTATGGAATCCGAACGAAATAGGTTTGATTAGAGAGCTAAAACGTGTGCAGCGTAGAGAAGATAGGTTCGTTAAAAGGTGTTACGATAGGTTTTGGAGCGTTTTAGAATTAGTAGAAGAATTAGGGTGGGAATCATTATCAGAGCGTAGGTTAAAGTATAGATTAAATCTAGTTGAGAAATTTTAATCGGATGGCTTAAGTGAAGATGTTAGGTATATATTAAAAAACTGCCGTATTATGCTAGATTAAACCAGATAAATAACGTAAGAGAGATTGGTTGTCGCAGCGATAGAATCAAAATATAATTTACCCCCCGTACTGTAAGAGAACACAGTGAGCAGCATAGCAAAGGAATAAGTATGTGAGATATTGCTAGAGTAGTCTGCAATGCATGCTGCACGTATTGACATTACAAACCCATGCATGGTAGGTAAATGCAGTTAAAAATACGTAGATAAATGATATTGCAACCAATTTTCCCTTTGATACTATGTAGATACTAACCATATCGATATTGTCTATAATTGCTCGCAATTCTCTTAGAACGTGTGATACATTGGTGGTAATAAATTGTTACAACTTTGAATAGTTAATAACTTTTATCATCGTATTGCACGCGGTCAGTTTCGTCCGCGTGGCCCCTTGCCGCGAGAGTCCGGTCGCTGATGAGGGTCGAAGCCGAGCGAGGGTGCGGATTATGCCGATCGCGAGCAGAGACCCTCGCTAATGACCTGCTCTGCCCCCCAGAAAACTACCATTAACCTAATTTCCTTTTGATCCTTAATTCTTGAGCTAAACAAACCAATATTTCTATTTTGAATGAAGGATTCATGGATGATTTCAGCCAACCAACATACATATTACTACCAGAAGATATTACCCCTATTCCATCCGCAATCGCACCAGAGACTTCGACTTCAATGCATTCAGTCAGTCCCCCATCCTATCGACAGACAGTTCTTCTAGCTACTGTGCTCGTCAATGTAATTGGACCGACAGGAAATCCCATATTGGCTCGAGCATTAGTGGATCAATGCGCTCAGTCATCATTTATTTCTCAGTCACTTTGTCAACGTTTAAGATTGAAAGGAAGGAGCACTGTCCAGAAAGTAACGGGCCTCAATGGATGCAATCAAGCTGTTAGCAAAAGGGCCGTTTCTTTCATTATCAAACCATATTTTGAATCAACATTTTCCTCTCTAGTTGATGCATACGTAATAGGGAAGGTTTCTTCTTATACTCCTGCTACTAATATTATTTCTTCAGAGTGGGAACATCTCCATGGGCTCACCCTAGCAGATCCAGAATACCATGAGGCAAAGGAGATTGATCTGCTCCTCAGTGCAGCAGTTCATGCCAGGATCATGGAAGGCCAAATCAAGAAAGGAAAACCAGGTGAACCAATTGCCATGCTGACGTCCCTGGGTTGGATACTTTCCGGAGATGCAAAAACTCGGTCTAACGTCTGCGCTACTTCAACTGCTCATCACTGTCAGAATGAGGATAACCTGAACGAACTGTTGACTAGATTTTGGACACAGGAAGACCTTCAAGTTGCAAAGGAGATCCTTACACCAGATGGACAAGAATGTGAGGAATTTTTTCTTTCTACTTACAGAATACATATTTCAGGTCGCTACGTCGTCCGACTGCCCTTGAAGGATGGCGAGACTGCAGAAACTATTCAGCTCGGTAGTTCCTTTTTACCAGCCTTAAGAATGCAGCAGCAGAGGGAAAGGAAATTTATACATGATCGGAGATTCAAGGAGGAATATCATGCCTTCATTCAGGAGTACATCGACTTAGGTCACATGAAGGAAACTGAGGGCAAGATCGAGGAAACAGACAGCTGCCTCCATCTTCCACACCATGGGGTTTGGAAGGAATCCAGCACAACTACGAGGCTACGGGTGGTCTTCAATGGCTCCCAACAAACTAACAGAGGAGTATCATTGAATTCTAAGTTGCATATAGGTGCTTATTTGTTACCTGATTTAGGAAATGTTGTTCTACGTTGGAGAAGTTACCGTTTTGCCTTTACAGCGGACATCGAGAAAATGTTCTGTCAAATTTTAGTTGATGAAAGAGATCAGCATTTGCAAAATATTCTTTGGAGATTTGATGTTAATGACCCTGTGATTTCCTACAGACTTCAGACTGTTACGTATGGTTTGGAGAGTTCCCCGTATTTGGCTATTTGCTGTATAAAGCAACTAGCCATGGAGGAAGGCCATGCCTTTCCTCTTGCTGTTCCTGTGCTGTTAGAAGAGATGTACATGGACGATGTGCTCTCAGGAGCACATACTTTGCCTGAGGCTCTCTGCAAACAAAAGAGTCTGATCAAGTTGCTCATGGTGGGCGGCTTCCCCCTGAGGAAATGGGCTTCCAATACCCGAGAACTTCTGGAGTGGCTGCCTCGAGAGGATGTTGCGGCCTCTTCCGACCATTCCTTGCCTGAGTCCAGTTCCATGGTCGTGCTTGGGTTGTCATGGTTGCCCCAAGAAGACTCCTTTTATTACCGGATAAGTATAGAATCATTTTCCTGTGACCACCTGACAAAAAGAAGTGTTCTGTCAAATATTTCAAAATTATTTGACCCTCTTGGTTGGTTGTCCCCTGTAGTAGTAACGGCAAAAATCTTTATGAAATCATTATGGTTGGTGAAAATAGACTGGGATACCAAATTGCCCGCCAAAGAATCTGTTTTTGGAATAACTGGTATTATTCCCTTCCAGTTCTGTCACAGTTGCGGATCCCTAGATGGATTCACTATTCTTTGGATGCTAAAGTTACAGAAATCCATGCATTTGCGGACGCTTCAAAGAGAGCATTTGGTGCGGCAGTATACGTACGAATTGGTACCGCGCAAGGTTGTACTTCATTGCTGATTTTTCTGGTTTCCCTCAGCGATTTAACAACTTTGATAATCGAACATGTCCATCGCATGACCCTCCATGGGGGGGTTCAGTTGACCCTAACGACTGTACGGCGAAAGTATTGGGTAATTGGAGGTCGCAAGGCAGTGAAAAGGGTAATTCATAATTGTTTGATTTGCAGGCGATACTCAGCCTCGCCTGTTTATCAAAAAATGGGGAATTTGCCAGATGTAAGAGTAAGAATGAATCGGCATTTTCTAATCTCGGGCGTAGATTATCCTATACCCTATCAGATCAGAGTCTCTCCAGGAAGAGGGAATAAAACATATAAAGGATACGTAGCATTCATATGCATGAGCACAAAAGCTGTACATCTTGAAGCGGTATCGACCTATGAATCTATTGGTTTCATTGCTGCCATTAAAAGATTCACAGCTCGTAGAGGACATTGTGCAACTTTATATAGCGATAGAGGTTCTAACTTTGTGGGAGCAGATATAGAATTAAGACGACTTTTCAAAAAATCTTCTAAAAATTGCAAAGATATTGCTCAAAACCTAGCAAACGGTGGAACTAGTTGGTGTTTTAATCAACCTGCGGCCCCACATTTTGGTGGAATATGGGAAGCGGCGGTTAAATCCACTAAGTATCATTTGCGTAGAGTTTTGGGAACGCATACATTGACGTTTGAAGAATTTTCGACGCTTTTATGTCAAGTTGAGTCATGTCTTAATTCTCGTCCTCTAATTCCCAGAGCAGATGACATCGCCGATTTACAACCTTTGACACCTGCTCACTTTTTAATCGGGCCCTCGTCCCTCCTGCTTCCTGAGCCAAGGGTCACCGAGGAAAGACTACCTCCTCTGAAACGTTGGTTGCTGATAACGCAAATGGTGCAGCATTTTTGGGACCGCTGGTCAGCTGATTACCTGCAGAATCTTCAGCGGCGATCCAAGTGGGCGAAGGAGTCTCCACCATTGCCCATTGTGACATTGATTATTTTACGCCAACCGGAGCAAAATTATTAATTTTCATACTTTGAGTTATTTTTCATATTTTGTAATACCTGTTTTCTCATATTTGTTCTATATGCTTAAAAGGTTGGTTGTTCACAGAACAAGGTGGGCGGAAATGTTTGGGATTTTGAATTGTGCGGTTGTGATGTGTGGAGTGGTGGCGCTGGCGGCGCAGCCGGTCGTCCGTGGCGAGAACGGACGAGCAGCCTGCGACTGCGCTGGACGGGCACTCAGCTCCTGTTTTTGAAAGCGGCTATTCGCCTTGGCAAGGAGTCGGGTCGTAGACGGCGAGCAGTGACAATCGTTGTTTTTTCTGAAGTGTAATTTGCAGTCAACGGTCGATTAAAAGACAACTTTTACTGCTACCTAGAATATTATTTGGAGGAACTTAAGTGGTAGTAAATGATGCATTCGCACACTCCTCACTCACATGTTATAAACAATCGTCACACTCAAAGGGAATCTTAAGGGAAACTTAAGGGAATCAAGGTAAAAATTAAAACGAACAGTGACTCACACAATCACTCACTCACTCAGGTTTGTATACAAAATACAGTCACCTTCGTGAGCTCAATCACACACACACACACAAGCAGGGTTTACGAGGATTTCTCCAACGCCAGTGACCCTTCATGCACACAAGATAAGAATAAAAATAAAAGTGGGGGAATAAAAAAATATAATAAAAAGTCGGGGACTCTTTTTTACTTGCAGGGCTGCTCTTCAAGCGCTATTATTACTGCGAAAGTGTTTGTACAAGAACTAGTAAGGTTCTCGTCAGGGGTATTATTGAACCACTATCTGGAAATCACGGAACAAAGGTTAAGCAATCCATTTCTTCCTTCTCAAAATTTATTTGAAAAATCAGCTTTACATAGTGGTGAGAATATTTCTAGCAATATGCAAAAGACACTCACTATCTCAATATCGAGTTAAGGAAATAATTTGCGAATTTCGAATAAATATTAATAGGTAGATGTTTAATTTAGATAAATCAATTACTAAAATGCGTTTTGTTTAACCCAAAGGTTAGTCTACAGTCGTAGGGAGCTGTTTGGTGCAATTCGGGGGAGTTTACCAAATACTTATTGTGACAGCAAATAGAATGCAATAGTAAGGGTAAGCGGACAGTTACTTTCCCTGTGACAGTTCCCCAGCTAGGTATGGTTTTCGGGAAATAACTCGGCTTTGGCCGGGCGCGTTCAAAGGTCTCTCCGGGAATTCACACCTGGGACCTCCGGTTCAGTGCATAATAGTCTTCCCACTACTTAGGATACCACTCTTGCGGGTTCTCACTCATTTTCACATGATCACTTTTTTGAAGCGGTTAATGTATATTTCTTTATTCCACATTAAAGTACCTGTTGCTTTTTTCTTTTCAATGGTCAATCAAACTTAAAATCAACCTAGATTCAATTGAATGAAGTGTACTTACATCTGAATATGCGTCTGTAAAATACCTTATTATAATGACAATAATATTTACTTACTTTCTCTGATTTTATTCTGCCAAGATAACAGCCGATGATTTTCTTGGAATGATAGTCAGTATTTTTGGTCCTGTGCTTAGAATTCGATGTTATATTTTGATATTTTTACTATGGCTATTTTTAAGAAAATTCAATGCTTTCACTCTAAGGAATCATTTCCCAGGACATAGATGTTGGTAGTGCGCAAATAGATATATTTCTATGCAATTGCGAACATCTTTTCATTTACATCTGCATAACAACCTGCGGCTTCCCTCAGGACTCTACAATGAAAGACAAGTTTTGTAATGTAAAGCAAGTTGTATGTTCTACCGGAACAATGAAAACCAAATGTAAAAGTGGAACAAAGGGCTGCGCCAAGCTGAAGTGAAGCTGTCGCCATGATTGGTGTATTGAACATAAGTTTGTATTTACATTTACTAAAGAAAAATCATTGAGGTGCTCTGTTAACTGTCTTAGATTATGATACATACTTCGCTAAATCATTCCATGTTTCGAAGCAGTAATTAGCGGCAGCTCTCAACATAATTAATAAATAATATAAACTTCTTCACTTGTCCAAACTAGAGAAAGAAAGCGAAGAGGCGAACACCGGGTGAATCCCAGGACCTTGTTAAGGTGCGAGGAAGAAGTTCGACGGAAAGGCCCTGCGTTCGAAGGAAAGATCGGCGAGAACGAGATAGTTAAATAGAGCGTTTAAAATGCATGTGAAGAATAATATGGGTCCGTTATGGACGCCAGCGCGTTTACAGCTCGGGGAAAGCAAGCTGCTGACGGTGTTCCGTCACATACTATAGTCTGTATTTTATATCTTGGCAGTGACGTCACGCCGCTGAGTTGCCAGATTGTTTTGGATGCTCTCTACTTCGTTTTCTCTCGCACAGTTTGATGAACAAATGACTAACGTTTTCCGGTGCATAATCAAAGTTTTTCTTTAATTAAATATTCTAACAGCATATATTTGTGGAATTGAAGTTATTTTCCGTTTGTTTCCCGGGAATTCTTTGTCAGGAATTCAAGGCATCCTCAATCTCTTACTTAGTAGAGCGTATTCGCCACGAGTTGTGCAAGTGATCTCTCATGTGACTTCGGAGTCAGGATGCCTCACTAAAAAGTTCAATTTCATTGAATCAAGTAAAAAAGTGTCTTGCATTTCAGTTATTAGGGTTGAGTGTGTTATACCAAGGAACTTAGTAACCTCGGCAGTGTCATTGATGGCGAAATTCGAACATAAATTGCTAAATGTGAGCTCTGCTCTCGTGTGGTGTGTACTTTGTTTTTCTCGAAGTTTTCTGCGGAGTTCAGCATTTATGAGCAATAATTTGTGTGTTAGAGTCATATGTAATACCGCCGCTGATTAATTGGAGTGGTTAGTGATGTTAAAATTAGAATTTTTCTATGTCCATGTGTAATGCAGACACATGAGCTCGTGACGTGCTCTCATATTTTTCTATTTTCCTCTCACAAAGGCCTAGAAAATAACCAATAATGTGTAATATATGTTAGTGGTGTTGATTTAATGTACGAAAAATGGTAGGAAGTGGATTTTTTTGGATTTAGCATGAAGAACAGTAAAATTTCTTTCAGTGTCGTACGAATTCGTGCTCGGCGTGACGACAGGTATATCTCTGATATTAATGAGCAGCTGATGCAGCCAAAGTTACAAAGGTAGTGTGATAAGTCTTCGTGCACTGCATTATAAGTGAAAAAGCATAAACCATGGTGTTTTCCGTGAGATTAGTGCTGTTGGAAAAACATTTACCGTGTCAATCAAATTCTCATTGTTGTAATGACGTAAATGTGTTGGTGATTTTGTGGCAAAGCATTTATTTTTCTAAATAAAATGATAATCAGTGTCATTAGTAAATTTTTAAGCCGTATCGTAAGAAATGAGTAGTTCCTATGTGGTTGATGCCCATGATGAATAGAATGCCTTGAGTGTGAACGTGATTTTCTGAGGAATAACTGTGTTAATACAAAGTAGATGCTATGACTTTAGTTCAGCGTAATTTTCTGAGCAAATTAATTTAAAATGTATACGAATCAGCTTGGTGAGTGAGGGAATCATTACAAGATGCATAGACTACTAGGCAAACTAAAGAGATGGATGTAGGTGCAGCAAGATTTATCGTTATGGTTTAACACATTAATTTCAGTATATTTAAATGTCTTGGGCAAGTTATCAGATTCATAGGGATCAAAGTTTGAACCCAGTATCAGTGTGTTTTTCAGTGTTAACTTTCTGAAGCCAGTTTTTCAATGCCAATAAACTTGTCATAGGCAGTCTCGTGGGATAATAGCTTTGATCTGCTTGCTTTCCTCAGTAAGCTTGATGTCGCTTCTGCACCTGCATAACCATTTGTAAGGAGAGACAGTGGCTTTATTCATATAGCAAGAGGGTATAGTCAGGGAGAGGGTTGAGGTAGTTGTAATAAGAGTACGTATTTGAGTATTTGGTAAGAATCCCTTCAAGACGTGAGACAATTACATTATTGTCTACCGTTGCCGTTAAAATCTTGTTCTGTAAACCATTAATAATGCATTAAAGTGCCATGGAAAATAATTCCATTTCAAACGACTTGAAGTTCCCGCAGGGTAATTCGCTGTAGCGACAGTAAATTGTTTTGTACCTCGTAAGTTGGCAAAAAACTTGGCAACGTGTGTGATTTTTAGCTTCTCTCACTGGGGGAAAATCGATGTGTCGTCATCAATTTCGATGGCGTCACTGCCATCTAAGGCCGCACAGACTATAGGGCGATGAATCCATCACCTAACCGTGTTTGAACTTTCCTCGTGGTGGCCGAGACCAAAGAATATTGTACAGTCAGAAAGGAATGCGATTCTCTCTCAGAGCGATAGTGACGACGTTCCATTTGTTGGGATACTTTTCTCACGCCAGTGACACTCGGGGGGTTTGTTTGGCTCAATCTTGAGGCCGTGGCGGATTAGCGAACTACGTGGCGCTGGTAGTCACCATGTCGAGAAAACTCCGTCTGCTGGGGAAATCTAATGTTAAATTGGTAGTAAATGAATTCGTATTCAAATCTTAATATCGCGTGGAAGTATTTTTCCGTTACTTTATTACTATTAAGGGATGTCAGTCTCTGCAGTACCTATTATTGGTCGCAATACTAGCATTCAAAAGCTTTCGTTGCCTCTTTGGAATCAGACGGTCTTTACAAGACGAAGTATAATTTCCCACACATAAGCATCGATATATACATACCTACGTACCGTCTATGAACAGAACATGTGAATAAAGTGTGCTCCCAATTTTTATTGACTGCCCCATTGACATTACCTACCTGGTCTTTCGATATTTATCGAGGAAAGTGCTAACCGCAAGTGAAGTGTCATTAACGTTAAATGAGTCAACGTATTCAAAGCAGACCTCATATTCCTCCGCGCTACGAGTTCTCGTCGGATCACTCTCATGTCGCTATAGCCCACGTAGCACACTTCCAGGAAAATGTGCCTTGAAACCGCCTCGGAGGCACCTAAAAAAGGCACAGAAGGCACCTTTAGATGCCTTTTTCACGGAGCTAAGGTGCACCTTCAAGGTGCCTTAAAAAGGCACCTTTTAAAGCCACTTCGAAGGAATTTGGAATACGTGTGACAAGCATTAATATATCCTTACTAATCCCATGGCTCCTAAAACATTCAATAGAAAATGTACTCAAATGCATTAACTAGTAAAAAAAAACAATCATTTCATAGTACCTTTCATTGGTGCATCTATCATCATAAATGAAAAACTAAAGGTGAATAATCGCGGTTCTCACTTACTGAATGTTAAACCAGTTGTACCTCGCTTACTACAGATATGCCTACCTAACAACTTACACTTAATCTATCAATTCAATGGATATCTTTAACACATACGACCTGACACATTGTTCTAGAACGGGTGAAAAAGTTGGAGGCTATACATATACAGCTGCTGGCTGGCATTAAGTCGTTTGTGGTTATTAACTTTACTAAAAGATTGACTAGGACAATTTGCGCCGTTAAAACATTTCCCTAATAACCATTTTGTGGTTAAAAATAAGCGTGACCATTATTAATATACCGTTTCCCGGCGAACGCACCAGTACTTTCTGCAAGTCCGATACAATCTACGAGGGACTGAGAAAAAACATCCGTGAATTAATATTCAATCGCTTTTCAAGATCGTGAATCACGCGCGTTCTCATGAATAGATGTATAAGATATGTCATATCTAATTTATATCCTAGACATCCAATCATGGATATCAAATGAATATTATAATATCCTCGTATACGAGGGACTGAGAAAAATCATCCGTGGACCAATGTTCAATCGCTCTTAAAAATCGTAAATCGCGTTTAAAACCACATTCCAGATGTATATATTTCACTCTCACCGATCCTCCTGGCCTTCGATTTTTCCGGCGAGAGCACCCGCATTTTCTCGAAGTCCGATACCGTCTACGAGGGACTGAGAAAAATTATACGTGACCAATGTCCAATCGCTCTTAACGATTGTGAATCGCCTGTGTGTGAACCACATTCCAGATGTAATTTCACACAGATCTGTTGTATATCCAAGGTTAAATTGGATATACAACAGATCTGTGTGAATCTGGATCTGTATCTGGATAATCTGTCGTGAAGGTAAACTTAAGAGAAAATGTTAAAAAATTTCAAAAGAAGCGTTGTAAAATCATTACAGGGGAAACGCAAAATGTTGAATTTTGAACTGAAATAAATTGAAAGATAAATTTTGGACGACTCAGAACAGTTTCAGAGACAGAGCAGCAACATGGCTGCCAGTGCAAGGGAAGTTGAATTCAACGGGAAACTGCAGGGATCAATGGCGAACTACAGGGATTTTCAACAGGGATCCCCTGATTTATGCTAGGAGATATAAATCATGCCGTGTGGCTTTGATAGGCACTCCTAAGGCGCCTTTTAGGCGCCATTAAAAGCACACATTCCTAGGTGCCTATATAGGGCGCCTTGAAGGCGCATGAAGTAGTCAGGTGCCCATTTCAGGTGCCTTTAAGGCGCATTTTCCAGCTAGTGTGCTACGTGGGGGAGTGTCAAACCTGTATACCGAGACTGCTTTGACATATCCCACCATCTGCAATTAACATATGATATAAGTACTGTATGAACGTCACTCACCTCGGTTTTCAGCTCGATGCACACTTTCTGCGAACCAGACATGGTGCGCGATGCACACGACCCCAGTAGCAGAGTTGGTCGCCACAACGTTGCAGAGACGTAGCAAAAGTCGTGCTAAGGTTGCGGTCACAATGGTCCGTCACAGGAATGTTGCAGGCACATCACATTGTGACCGTCAACTTGTGACCGACCTGCAACCAATTATCAACTTTGGTCGGTCCGATATTTTATAGTCGCGAATTTATTATTATTTCATTAATTCTTGGCCATATCTAGTTACTGACGCATAACATACACACCAAAGGCATATTATGTCAATAATTATAGATTATTTAAATATGCGATGGCACAAAATCCTTCAATTTCGTATAATTAATAATTATATCGTTTGATACATAATATTAATGCATTTTTACATCTAAACCCTATTGATGCAACTAGAGGGATCGATACATATTTCTGCAATACCATAAAGCATGGGCTACCGAGATATTTTAAATAATAAATAAATTATTAATTCTAAAAAAATCATTAATTATACTTTTAATCATACATATTTTCTCATATTTAATTTTATTTTCATCCTTCCCATTACTAATAGGAATAGTTTTTCAAACACCATATACATCCCCTAACAACTATAGTGTATGAGTACGCCAACTTTTGATTTGTCTTCTCCCGCGGATTCAATTCAAATAATCGATTATACAATAGTTTCATGTTCACAATCGATCCCATAATTGAAATAATCGGAAGCATATAATCGATTATGACGAAGAATCGATTTTTTTCCCATCACTAGCGCGTCATATTTCTGACCACGTTTTTGGCGCTTCGTCGGTAGACTGGCCCTGATCACAAGGTAAGCTATGTTTTACTCTGAAAACTTGATCTTACGTCTTAAAGCCTTACGTCATCGATTGCCTATCTTGAATTTTCATGTATTTCAATCCCATGGTCCCTCGTGTCATTTATTTTTCATTATTATTTTTGTGTAAAAGAAGGATATAACCCAGCCGGCACAAGGGCAATACTATCTAATACAAGGTGGCTCCAAAGTGGGTATAGAATATCTTCCATACTCCATATACCCAACTTATCTCAACTTGATCGATGTAAGAATACAAAACAACCTCCTTTAGGTGAAAACGTGATGCTCCAAAAGAATTATTAGCACGGATTTCCTATCTTAACCAATATTATATAATATTTGCGGGGTTAATTGAAGATGGACGTGGCAAATAACAACCAATGATAACCGTTATCAACTTAACCAAACTATGCATAGCGTAGTTAAAGGATGAGCGACGTATATCAGCTGAATAGCCTAGCTTCTCTGCAGGGACGAAACAACACAAAATCCGTAAAATGAATAATACTCATCAAGAAGTTAGATACTAGTAATTTTGCAATTAAAATATTATTAATTAAAATATAAAGGGTTCCAAGGATGTACGAGGAGATATGAGTTAAAATAAGTAGATGGACACACTGAACTGAACCACTGAACTGCCTCTCCGTGAACGCCATCTTTGTATTGTAAGCACATGTGCAGAACGCGTCGGAAAGGAGACTGGAAAGGAAGGAGTACGCTTAACCGGTGACTGAACTGGTTCGGTACATCTGTTATTCTGTGAACGTGCAGTGAATAAAACTTTATTTGATTTTGGAAATGTTTTAGATGTAATTGTTCCTGCCTTCTCCTCTACCTATTGTTAATTTTATTTCTTAAATGGTGAATTATGTTGCATATATTTCAGTATCTGCTGACTACATCTGAAAATGGTTGCAAAAACCAATCGGTAAGGTAGGTCGTCGTCGCGCTGCGTTTGACACCGGTTATATTATCAGTTACTTATTTATAGGGCGCAAGTGAACCCGCCATTCGCCTAACATTAAATAGTAGAATTGCCGTTAGATGGCGGTATTTGTTGTGTTTAAAGAAGCAGCTGTAGATTTAAATATTTATGAGTATTCCTGCTAAATTCAATTATTTCATCCACTTGACGATCAGTACCACAAAATATACGTTTCAACAAACCACGTGTTACATCTCAGAGAAAACCAATATGAAAGTACACGGCACGAGAAATATGAACAATTGAGATCGCTCTTGATTTTGCACAACAGTAACAACACAACTTTAATTATTTGTTCTGCATATCCCTGGTGAAAATAAACTGCGACAGACAGTGTGACAACAATGTGTATCACACTGTGCAAGTGTATTAGTCACAGTGTATGTACACTGTACGCACAGTGTGCTCCCTTCAAAGCGTGATGGACAGTGTGACCACAATGTGCTGCACAATGTACAAGGCTATTAGTCAGTGTACACACACTGTGCTCCCAATAAAGCGTGACGGACAGTGTGATCACTATGTGCTGAACACTAAAAGGGGAATTTCACACTATGAGAGAACATTTTTGCACTTTCTATCCTGTCTTGAGCTCAATATGCATTCTATGAAGGAAATAGATATACCCTACTTAGAAATCAATGGAAGTGTAGTGATTATTTCTTACACATATTTTCAACATAGGTATATTATGAAAAAATTTTGCTGCCTATGTTATGCAATGGCCTAAGTATTGAACTTAGAACATACACTCACGTGCAAATAGTGATCTCCATGGCATTATAGTTTGATCTATAGATGATTGGATCTTTTTTACATGATTAGGTGAAAAAATAAAATAATGGAAACTTTCTTCAAAAAGCATTGTTTTATGGTAAATAATGGAATGAATCAGACAAAATACATGTTTAAATAACATTTACAGTAACTTTTCATTGCATGTACAAACAATCCCTTTGTGAAAAAACTTAAAATTAAACAGTTACTGTTGAAATTTAACAGTAGGTAACTGTTGAAATTCAACAGTTGACTGTTGTATTTTAACAGTAACTTTTGCAATTCGACATTTACTGTGAAATTTCAATAGTTGTCTATTGGAACATTCACAGTATAAATTTCCAACAGATTATTGATAAGATGCCAAAGTTACTGTTTTGATTTTTGTTTTATTGATGATTGTTTATTTTAGTAGAAATCCAACATTCACTAGTATATTGCCATTATAATGTTGAAGGACATAACAGTTTGTTGAAATTTCTGTGGTTTATATACACTTAGGACTTCAGGGGATAGGTATTGCATATAATTATCCTGCTCAACTTTTAATTCCTCCACCTGGCCGGAGTTTGTCTCAGGATCCCGATTGAGGCAAATTGTAGAGGCTTCGATTGGTACTTTTGACTTTTTCTTTATTTTACGTGGGTGGGATAGGATGTAGCAGTCCTCTCCACCCCCCACCCCGTGCTCATATATGTTACATTCACGCATTAGTCATACACATTGGCACATGCATGAGGGTTCTTGAGGTACACCTAGTATGGTCCCTTTTTCTCTTAGAATGCAGCATCAATTCCTCATCTGCCATCCTAGGAAAAAATATATAGTCTGTTGCCGATCTGAAACTGGTCGGTAGGTAATGCTTGAAAGGCCAATTTCTGGACTGTAAGTTCGTAACAGTACTGGACTTGTCTGGATTGCAAAAAAGAGAAGGGAAATTGTCTATAATTGAATTGGATTATGGTTCATAACTACACTGCAATTGTATTTTTGCAAAGTCTATTTTTTCTTTAGGTGGTGTAATATTTGGTGGTCTGTAAATGCAATGTAGTTTTGACAGTCTGTAACTGTGCTGTAGTATTTGATGGGCTGTAACAGGTCTGGATTTTGGTTAGTTAAAGAAAGTAGAGTCTGAAGAAAATAAATTCAAATACAAAATTTCTACAATGACATTTACATTATTATTTAAGAACTCCTTCTCCCCAATTAGCCAAGCCTTCTGTTTCACATTGCACTTGTGCACACTTCTGTGTATCCTGGCATTCTATTCTATCCTGTGTGTGGAAAATATCTAGAATAATTACTCTTAAATTGAATCCAAAATAGCATAGCAACTATTGTTTTCTATTTGATACATCAACTAGAACACAATTGTTGCTATGCATATTGTACCGGTCCCGTCCTTCTGGCCGTGCAGACGGGACACGACACACTCCACCCACGCGTACCCCTCCGCCCCAGAGACGCGCGGGCCAAAAAAGACAAACTCCGTCACCTTTCGGATATAAACGGAAGACCTTCTCTGAGCAGGTCTCAATCGTCAGGTCCCTGACCTCGTTCAAAACTAACAATTCCCTGGCATTACCGCCGGGGTCGGGTGAAGAAAGGTGGCAGGTAATGGGTCTTTGGGTAATTCGGATCGTCGGGAAGGAAGTCGAACAAAAATAGGTATCGTTCACTTCACGTAACAAACCAATATATTCTGTTGCAGACACAATCAATACAAAAAAACCCTTCTTACAACTAATGATGAATGGATGAGGGATGAGACATGAGAATATCTTTGTATGAGATGATTAATGAATTAATGAAACAAAAAATGGATCAAAAACGATCAGGATCAGATAACATAAATGATAAATCAAGAGCCAGTCAGCCAACACATAAAAGATGGCTCATTTCCGCGAGCCTGCGGGTAAATGGATTGCACTATTGAATTACAATACACATGAACTAATCTTGAGTTCTCTTCTGGCTCATTCCCGTGAGCATGCGGATGAATGGATTGCACTATTCAATTACAATACACGTGAACTAATATGGAGTTCTCTTCTTCCCAACAAACCAGGGAATGTGGGGGGTAATTATAAGTGCTTCACAAGGGAGAAAATACTTCTCACGGAGCTACCCACGTTAGGGCATTAATTACACAGATCGAGGAGCACACCGCCACTGTAGCCGGGCCCAATCGTAACTCGATGGCAATGAGGCTACTTAACAAGGGGGGAGATTTGGTCGGACAGCAATCTTACGTGACCGAAAATTACGGGGCTGGACTCTGGCTCGGGATCCTGGATAACTCGACTGGAATCCGCTGTATCCGCCAGACCTGGACACGCCACCCGTGGTCTCCGCGTATGCCGTGCAGACTTCTCCACCTCCGGTAATCTCAATCACTCCTCAATCCGGCAGCGCTTCCGCTCCGTGATTTTCTTTGTGGATTCTCCTCTCAATCCGGCAGCGCTTCCGCTCCGTGATTTTCCTGTGGATTCTATCTTCGCTTCTTCCTGGCGATCGCCTCTTTATACCCCGTTTGGAGGGGAAGGGGACGTGAAAGGAGGAGGAAAACTGATGGAGGGGGGGCACACCAAGGGATTACTCGCACTTCTGGTGATCCTCACCAGTCAACCATCCCCTGTAACTCATGCACGCCCCACTTGATGCAGTTGACAGACCCATTCCCTCCGTACCTCTCACACACACACACACATACCAAGACCATTCACTCACGTTTCCTCCCACCCCAACGATCCGAACTGAGGACATGGGAGTAGGGGAAAGGAAAGGAGATGGGGAAGGGGGGTGAAGGAGTGGTGTGGGTGGAGGAAGGAAAAGGTGTAACGGCCTGAACCGTTACAATATAATAGTATATTTATTATGTTTATGCTTCTGCAATGCTACATATCTACTATCTTCTCCCCAGCCAGCACAAATAAACATTTTACCTTCAATTTATTTGAAATTTACGTAAATATGTCGTAAATAGTTTATTTGTTAACAAGTTGCTCACGTAAAATTCTAAGATGCATCTCGTAAAAATCGCGGCCACATGTCCTCATCGTGGAGTAAGCAACACTGAAGCGGTTTACCCTAACGTCCGCAATAATGCATACGCATCAAATACTTTGTTTGCCATATATATATTTTCTCACTACGTATTAAATGTGCAATTAAATCCAGTGTACCACGTTTAAAAATTTTCACGAATAAAAAAGGTAAAAAAATAAAATTACATATGCATCACTAGCATCGCTTTCGCCCCTAGGTTGCTCAGGGAACTGAACCCGTGTCGTATCTCGGCACGCTACCACCAGGCTAACTGCTTCGTTGATGTTAGTGTTGTCAGATTGCTAGTTGTTTTGACGCGGTTCATGCATGAACTTGCGCCGGTTCATGAATGCGAAGTAAAGTTTCAATAGTTGATTATAACTATAATTCATTACATAACTGTAAGTTAAGACTATCGAAGGAACTGTACTAATGATTTACGATCGAATTTGCTTTCCTAAATTGTCGAACACATGAATCCTTCGTTAATTGTGCTGGAGTGACAACACCCCTTAGAAAAATCTTTGAAGATTAAAAATTAATTTCTCTTCACCAATGGTTATGATTACTGGTGAGAACCAATTAACTACTTGTGAATGATGATTAATTACTAATATTTGCAGTGATTACCTACTTATTTCATGGGAGCTCAGGGGTGGATTTTGGAACAAATATCAAACTGCTATCTCATATCGGTAATCAGCTTGAAACATATGTACTCCACATTTAATGAAAAAGATACTTGAAACTACTTCATGTATCTACATGTTAACTTTATGAGCCAAATATTTTCATTAAACATACGCGCAGAGTATAATCTATGACATAATGCTGTAAATTTACTAATTTCTTAATGGCCCACACTCGTAAGAATCACGTAAATTCGTTTACGTGTGCGGTTTAAAAACCGTTTACGAGATGCTTACATAAGCATTAAGCATTTACGTTTACGTTCATTCTCATAAAATGATTGCTTAGAATTTACGTAAACATGAAATAATACGGGGAGATTTTGTTTACGTATACACACGCACATTAAGTTCCCAGTAAACACTAATAGCTGCTGCTGCGCTACACAGGGATGTCAGCGCAGCAAGTGAAACACTTGTCAACTGAAGCGCGACAGCAGCATCTCAGTAGCGCTCTCATAGAGCGAGTTATTGAGAAACGCATGTAGTGCGCATTCGCAGCTAGTGTTTGAGGCGCTGCAGCCGCAAGTTGCGGACGCGCTGCCACAGCGCTGCAGGTAGTCTTATGAATAAGGCGCGTCATACTAGTGGCGCTACGTGGTGACAAAAAATCCTTAAGGGTTGAAGAATTACAGAATCGGCCATTATTCCTTGTGAGTTGTTTTCATGGAGTTTGTAAATAGTATCTCTGGTTGTATGTGCTCAGAAGATTCGAAAAGTGAAGTAAGTGGAGCACGTTAACTTGTTTTTGCAGCCTGGTGAATTCTTAACTAGTCTTCTACCCTGAAGCCTGCAAGTATGCGAATAAGCAGCGAGTTGACGATCGCAAAATTGGCCAGTATTGCTTGTTTTGAATGTGCTCAGGTGATTTGAAAAGTGAAGTAAGTGGAAGATGTTAACTTGTTTTCGCAGCGTTGTGAACTCTTATTTAGCCAGCTACCCTGAAGCCTGCGAGTAAATGTTACCAAAACGTATCGCTGGTATTTATTTAATGTTTATCTCAGCAGAAAATGTAGCTAAACTTAATATTTGAATCCAAGACTATATTATATGTATATTTTTGTATTTCCATGCTCATTAATGAAAATGTGTTCATCATTTTTATTGAGCAATAAAGTCATTTATTGCAACCCTGTGTTCTCAATTGAGATCCCTGTTGTAGTTTTGTTAGATGTTCAATAGTGTATTTGCGTACATTAACGTTGAATTATTCCGACAAAGGACTGCTTGCGTTTTAAAGCTGTGGCTAAGCATCTTACTATAGGTTCGTTAAGTTATTTAATTGCCCTGCTGAAAAAACACGATAAAGTACGATATGGAGATGTGAGTCGTTAAGTTAACCGGGACATTTACGTGACAATTATAGTGACTCATCAACCTGTAGATATTAGTTAAATACTGGGATGATTTTTACTTTCATGTTATTCATAACATTCACCGAGAAGCATGTTTATGACCACATTGGCAGGAAATTTTTGTTTTGTATCATGCATCATTACTCCCTTTAGCTGTAGATATCATATAATGAATCAAAATCTATGATCGTGTTTGAATTTTCATATTTCATTTATTTTAAGTACCTCCCATGTAGCACAGACGGTTGGGCCAACGTTGGGAAACGGTACCACGGTTGGGGAACGGTTCGGTTACTTTACAACTGTTGGGCCAACGTTGGGAAACGGTGCCATTCGCGCGGTTATTTATGAATCGTTGGGCCAACGTTGGGAGATGGTGTAAGGGGACTGCCTGATTACAGCGCAGCCAAGCTGGATATTATCTCACTTAGCACATTCTCAGCTACATGGCGTTTGTTATCCAAGAGTTTTAGCCGAGATGTAGTGAATCCGTAAGGAACAACTCTGAATAATGACCCTTTAAGTACTAATTTTTTTATGCACCTATTTGTCGGTTTCTCTTCATCCATCCTATATTATTGGATTTTTACGCATCCGTTGCATAGCTTTCCTTCCTCGTTGACGTAACGAGGGAGTATTCCATTCAACGAACGTACTGTGCTAATGTATATACATTGTGTTTATCACTGTCATCATTAGTACCCACATAGCACAAAATATCTACTAGATATCTACAGCATATCTTCAATGTCTTAAATATCTTAAATGTTTACAAGATGTTTGGAAAATATCTTAGACATCTCCTAAATCTGAAAATTTTATTTTTTATTCATCTGATATGGATTCAAATGTCATATTCATCTCATATCCATTCAAATGGATATCCAAGAATGGATGCTTTTTCTCAGTCCCTCGTAGACGGTATTGGACTTAGAAAAAATACGGGTGCGCTCGCCGGAAAAATCTAAGGCCAGGAGGATCGGTGAGAGTGAAAGTATATCTGAAATGTGGTTTAAACGCGATTTATGATCTTTAAAAGTGATTGAATATTGGTCCACGGATGATTTTTCTCAGTCCCTCATAGACGGTATCGGACTTGGAGAAAATACTGGTGCCCTCGCTGGGAAACATGTTCTCAGCATTATTGAGGAAACTCTTATTTATCTCTCCTGGAGTGAAAAGAATATCAGTTATGTATATTTAAAATGGTCATGCACATTTTTAACCAGAAAATGGTTATTAGGGAAATGTTTTTATGGTGCAAATTATCCGTGTCACCCTTTTAGTAAAGTTAATAATCACAAACGACTTAATGCCAACCAGCAGCTGTATATATATGGCATCCCAGTCTAATGCCTTTAAGTGGAAAATGTGTCAGGTCGCCCTGACATACACATACGTGAAGTGTAGGTTGTTAGGTAGGTGTATCTGTAGTATGCGAGGTACAACTAGTCATCGAGTGAGAACCTGGACCATTTCCCTTTTCCCAATTTTGTTCTGTTGGGGAACAGTTGGGCTATTGGTTGGGGAACGGTTGGGGAACAGTTGGCCCAACGGTTGGGGAACAGTTGGCAAAACAGACATAAATAACGGTTGGCCAACCATTGCACCTAACCGTTCCCCAACGTTGGCCCAACCGTCTGTGCTACATGGGCTAGGTGTAGTACAATACTATATGCAAGTCATTATCATGAAGTTTACAAAGAGGATGTCTTAGCCACTATATATTTTTAAATGGAGGAAGAAATTGGTAATGATGCCTTTTTGATTCATTATAGTGAGTGTATTGGAATGATTATGCAGTTCCTGTGCTTAGATGCACAAGGATCGAATTTTAAATAAAACTCACGAGACGGCGAGACGAGAGCCATTGAATGAGCTAAGTTGTAGTTTTGTTGGATGGCCAATAGTGTATTTGCAAATATTAACGTTGAATTATTCCGACAAAGGACTTCTTGCATCTTGGGCAAGTGAGTAGCTTTGCAGTCATTTTCTTTTGGACTTTTTTACATTGAAGTTTCTCTGGAGTGGGTAGTTAGGTTTGGCCAACAGGGCAACTCTGACCAAGTTTCGTGTTTGTGGGGCCGGGGTGCATTAGAAGTAGCGAGATATTCGCCTACAGTTTGTAAATAAGGCACTTATTAATATATTTAAACTTGTAACTGCGTCTTGCACAGGAGGATGACTTCAGTCATCACTTACTTCGGTAATTATTCAGGCTGCCTGGTCAATGCGATTTTTTTCGGTGGGAAGACTCAGGTCTGATTGCCAAAACAATTATTTGCTGCATTATATACGGAAAACCTTCAATACATGCCGTGATACGCATACTCGTGGTAGGGAGATGAGAGCATGAAAGACTGCCGCAGTTCGATATTGATTAGGTTTTCTGTTGAGCATGCTTTTTAGTTACTCCACAGGAAGGCATCATTTAGAGGAGTAGTGTAATGGTCATAATTAAATTTTCATTGGTCATAATTTCACGAATATATTGCTTCCGGCCTAGGTTTAGACAAAATATAACCTTGATAATGACGTGTGTCGGAACAAACCTAGGTCGATAACAATTAAGTTACAAGGAATTTTATTAAGCATTTTTATTCATTATTATGAAGGTCCCTATTATTATAAACCCTAAGGTTATTAACCTGATAACGTGCTGCGGGGGCCCTGGCAGGCAGCACTGTGGACGCAATTGGATACGCTTCTGCAGTGCGGCAAATGCGTTGTTGCAGCGCTGTGGAAGCGCTTCAATAACGCGGCTGCAGCGCATCTGTAGCGCTGCTGACATGAAAATATAGGAAATTTGACGGTGTCAGGTATGCTGCAGCGGCGCGTCCATAGCTGTTGCAGCGCTTCGACGTTGCGCTGCTGCCGTGCGTCAGCAGCATTTTGTGTTTACAGGGTTTACGAGGATTTTACGTAAACATGTTACCGTGTGCTGGCTGGGTCATTCATCTCATATAATGTTGAAAAGGTAGTCCTCGACTTTGCTTCTTAACATTATCAATGGTTGAATTTGAAAAGTTTTCTGTTGGGTTTCAAGTTTACTATTTATTTTCACCAGTTTACTATTGAAATTTCTACTTGACTGTCATTTTCAACAGTAGGTAACTTTGTTGGGTTCAACTGTTGGACTGATTTACTGTTTGTAATTTTCAGCATTAGCTATAGTTACATTGATTTTAATACATTGAATTCAACAATTGGTCTAATTTAATGTTGAAAATTTCAATGTTTTTTACAACAGTAACTGTTATATTCAACAGTTTTTTTCAACACTAAATGTTAGATTCAACAGTTTTTGAACGGTTTTTCAACAGTTTTTTTCCCAAAGGGATATCATAGCTTGATTCCTGAATGTAACTTGATTAACTTCTCTGTATCATGTCTAAAAAAATTAATTACCAAGGTAACACACATGTGGTATTTACACACAATATTATGATGGAGGTTAGTATGTTAAGCAAAGGTGTTTATTAATAAATACTTCTCGGGTTTCCAGCCGAGTAGTTCCAGTAGCTGACGTTTCGATGGAATACTCCTTCATAGTCCTCAGAGCAATGAACCTTGCAGGGAAATCCGCCTGCGCTTATATAGCTGGCTATATGAGCACAGGTGGAATGCCCTGCAAGCTTTATTGCTCTGAGGACGATGGTGGAGTATTCCATCGAAACATCACCAAATCAAAATCTTACTCAGCTGGAAACCCGAGAAGTATTTATTAATATCATTTGCCGAGAAAGAATAAAATCATATAAAGGTATTTATTGTCTGTATCAAGATACAATTGTCTTGCTTGAGTTGCTGTTAATGACATTTTACCCACCATATAACTGCAAACTATTGCCTGTAGCATATTTACCGTTAATACAATACCTTTAAATCGGGTAAGTGCTGTGTAGTTACATACGTACATTGCCCTCTAGTTTTTTACATGGTGCTCTCTAAGTCCATGAAGAGTGCCCCGAACCTGTGCTCGATTTCATCATGGTGTCCTTACACTTTGCACACAGTGTCACCATGCAGTTGTTTGTGCCCCCACCCTGGGTGCCCAGCGTCCTCGCCCTTTATTCACTGTGCCATCACGATGAGTGACACGGTGTCCTCACACTGTGAACACACTGTACCGTCACAGTGTCTATCACGCTTTCTGCACGCTTATGAGTACCAATTTACGCTTTTTTCACGGTGTATGCACACTGTTCTCACACTCTTGTCACATTCTAAGCACACTGTGTTCACGATTCTGTCACGTTGTCTGTCACGCTGTCTGTGACGGTTTATTTTCACCAGGGATTTAATAATCAAGGGTCTTTTTAATCCACTCTCGTCTCAGTAATGTAACATATACATTTTCCCGAGAGGAAATTCTTTTAAATTGTTTCAACACTTATCACTGCACAAAGGTTAATAAAAATTCCGACGTTTTCATGCTTATATATGAATCTCAATCCTCCCCAGTAAACACACATAGCTGCAGCAGCGCTTCACAAGGATGTTAGCTCTGTCAGTGCAGCACATGTCAACTGAAGCGCGCCAGCAGCGCTCTCCGGGAGCGAATTGTCAACAAACGCATTTAATGTGCATTCGAGGCTCTTGTTTGAAGCGCTGCAGCCGGAAGTTGCAGACGCGCTGCGACAACTCTGCAGGTATTCTTTTGAATAAGCCGTTCCTGATCTGATCTGAGAACAGATCGGAGTGAAAGTACATCTGAAATGTGGTTTTAAAAAGGATTCACGATTTTTAAGAGCGATTGAACATTGGTCCACGGATAATTTTTCTCAGTCCCTCGCAGACGGTATCGGACTTGGAGAAAATACGGGTGCGCTCGCCGAAAAAATCAAAGGCCAGAAGGATCGGTGAGAGTGAAAGTACATCTGAACTGCGATTTTAAAAAGGATTCACGATCTTTAAGAGCGATTGAACATTGGTCCACGGATGTTTTTTCTCAGTTCCTCGTAGGCGGTATCGGTCTTAAAGAAAGTACTGGTGCGTTCGCCGGGAAACAGGTTCTCAGCATAATGGAGGAAACTCTTTTTTATCTCTCCTGGAATTAAAAGAATATCAGTTACGTATATTTATAATGGTCATGCTTATTTTTATCCACAAAATGGTTATTAGGGGAATGTTTTAACGGCGCAAATTATCCGTGTCAATCTTTTAGTAAAGTTAATAATCACAAACGACTTAATGCCAGCCAGCAGCTGTATATATATGGCCTCAAAGTCACTTTCCCAATATCGGAAAATGTGTCAGGTCGTACATCAAAGGATGATATCGAAGAATAATAGGATAGACAGTAGTTCAGTGCAATTTGTTAGATAGGCGTTTCCGTAGCATGCGAGGCAAAACTAGTAATCATTAAGTAAATGAGAACCTCGATTGCTTACCTTTATTGTTATCAATTTTGGTGATAGGTGCACTCATTAAGGCGCTTAAAGGTGCCTTAAAAGGTGCCTTCTGTGCCTTTTTTATGTGCCTCCCTGGCGGCTTCAATGCACATTAACCTGGAAGTGTGCTACGTGGGTCACTAGTGGAGCATCAGGCATGCATTTTCAGCGATTCTGACATGCGTTTGAAGCGATCCTGACACGCTTGTGCAGCGCTGCTGACGTGCTTGTGCAACGCTGCTGACACCCGTTTGCAGCGCATCCGACATTCAAAAAAGGGAAGCTTGGGAGTGCTAGACGCGCTGCAGCAGCGCCTTCGCGGTGCAGCGGCCCCTGCCGCGCAGCGCGTCAGACACGCAACTGCAGAATTTTGTGTTTACTGGGTCGTTAGGCTCATTCCAGATTACCGAGCACAGTAATAATACAACCTCTCTGGTAGAAGAAAAAGAATTGTCGTTACTACTCGTGGTAGAAATCCAATGAAAACCATTGATAGGGTTATTAAAAACAATGACAAATTGATGACTTTTCTTCAACAAAATCTATCGTCGTACCTGAATCACCTGAATGCTCGAACATGATCATCGATGATAGGATGATCATCCCATTATCAAATTAAGCTGCTGTGAACTCCAACAGTTTAAAATGCAAGTTAGCGAGGAGCTTACTCTGGCTAACTCCCACATTCGTTTTTCAACATAATTTTCCGCCGCTCTGCTTTGCTATGTTAGTGGGTTAGAGGGTGGGTTAGAGGGTATACCCTTTGGTATACCCTCTCCAAACGCCGCAAAATATGAGATGAACGTTGAGCTAAATGGACACCACCGGCACAATTATAAACATACTACATGTTTATTTACTATCATTAACATTAATGTAGGTCTAATTAGTAGAAAACTGTTAGAAAACCATTGAAATATAGACGAAATTTAGCGGGACGATGATGGATATTGGTATGATCAGTTATCATAGTATGACTGAGCACGATAGTGGACTCTCGTAAACTTAACTCAAAATTAAAAGTTGCAGACTTAGAGTTACTATGAAAACGTATAAATAAACATGTCTATCAATAAATAATGAGCTATTTCCATCAAAATATTTTAGAAATATTCTTTGAACATATGCTAGAAATATGTTGAGCACATAGAATCAAAATATTTTAAGCATGTTTTTCTAACATATGCTAGGAATATGCGGACTGCATGCTATAGAATGAGTGGCTCCTAAAATGACACGAAAACATTTTCAGCATATGCTCACAATATGATTCGAAAATGTTTCCTTGACCATAATGGAAATGCCGTGAGCATGTGCTCAGCATCTTTTGTGCTACTAGGGCTTAGTCTAGATTTCGACCCAACCTACACGAATAATTACATAACATGTGCTGTATGGGATATACACCGCTAACACCCCGTAAGTCCACACATATGAACTATGGATACCGGTATACGCATACCTTGTGTACACGAGTTTGCTACAGTATACTATACACCGGTATACGCTCAGTATGTCCCGAGTACGCGTAGGTATATCAAATTTCGTGTGCTCTGGAGAGGACTTGTTCATTCTGACCAAAATATTTGAGAAAGGTTTCTGTTTCTTCTATCTGGTTAGAAGAGTAATTTCATTGGAAAGACAGCTAGACAAAATATGTTAAGAAGATATTTAGGAATGACTTAAACATTTCATCGATATCATCTGTATAAGGTATGCCATGCCTTAAGTTTCTTGCGATAGAAAACTGCAGAACTCCAAAGATAGCTACTTTGGAGTTCTGGAAGCGTTTAGTCACCCACACTGGTTTTGGAGGACCCAGCATATTGGGGCTATATGAACTTAGGTTTTAGACCACAGTGGTCAGAGGGGCCAAAATACATGGTGCCATAGGAGAGAGTAGTGTTATTTTAGTGAACCTTAGAAATTAATGCAACAATTAGGGTAGAGGAATGTGAAGTAACCCTTGTAGGCTCAGAGTTAACAATGCCAAGACCATAAAAATTTAGTAAATTTAACAAATTCATCTTAGATTGAGAATTCATCAGCATGTTGACATTAACATCGCCCAAAATAATTTGGTATATCATTCACATTTTTAGACATCATAAAGAGAATAAATTTTTCTAGATGGCATAAAAATTCATCAGTTTTGCTGGAAGGAGCTCTATAAATACAACCGAGTGCATATTTAACGGAGTCAAAATTTAAATTATCTTCTAATACTGATGTCTTCTATATCTCGATAAATATCGTTAAAATCCTAAGACATTGGTAAGGTTGTATAAGAATTAGCCAAAGACTAGATTATTTGTAGACATTAAGTGAATATTTTTGGCTATGTGGGTACTTATGTAGTGAGTTCTCAAGCGGTGCCTGGTTGAGAATAACCTTCGTTAACTTTAGCCAGTCACAGTATCAAATGACTGAAGCAACCCGCGGTTTATAATCAAAGTATTTCAATAATTAAATACATGCGAAATGACTGTGAATAGATATTAAAGATTCACATCCAGAGCCATCGCGCAATCCCCCGATTAATATCACAGTGCAGTAACAATCCGATTCGTATCTGAACATTACGCGGCATTCTCGCGTACTTGCACTGCTTCCACGGCTTCCACCATTCACCACTCGAATTCGAGAGCCCCTGCGTGAGCGTTGAGAGGTCATGAACCAATGTGGGAAAAGCGAGTTTTACATTGCCTGGGACTGCTGTGACCGCTGATATTGTTGATGTGAAATTGACGATAGCGATATTTCGTTGCATTCCGCTTTTTTAGTGCTGTTTCGCACTTTGTGTGTGTCTGAAGGTGGTTTAAATTTGTCGCGGTGTAAAAGTTTGGATCTTAGCTTCGTATACGAAGAACGAGAAAAATTGACAGTCACTTCGCTTGTTGATAGTAGTACGTATGAAAGAAATGAGTATCATACAGAATTGGTGGGGTAACTAGAACATATGTTATTATGTTATTACCTTTTTTTCCCGTTGCTTGTAGTTCATTTTTAAGGAACTCTAATGACGTTATAATTGGGTGTTTACTTCCCTTTTAGTGAAAGTAAGATGGCATTTTTGAGTGTAGTTTCTTAATATGCCTTCGTGGGGAAGGTATTCGTGGATTTTATATCCTTTTGTGTATTTCATTTGACAAGAAGGTGTTAATTTGTGTCGAAGCTGTCTGCCAGGGGAAGAAGAGTTAAAATTGTACTGAAGTTCTGTGAGACTTGTGTTAATGTGGAAACATAAATGTGAAAGTGGTACACTAAATGCTGGTTACTGAAATTGCACAATGACAGAGGTTTTATTGAAGGGTTTAAAATGAAGTTTAGTGAAGTGGAAGGTCTATGGCTTCTAGTGTGGAAACATAAAACTAATTTTGGCAACCATCAAGCCTGTAATCTGTGAGTATCTGGCGTTTTCAGTGCACCTGAAGGTTGATAAAAATACATACACCCTTCTTGGAAGCTTTACCTAATTCTACACATTGTAATATTATGTTTGCAGAAAACGATTATATGACTGTATTTCGCAACTATTATGCTCGTTAGTGGGCAACTATTCCTGATTCGTTGTAATCATTTTTAGGTTCAGCTCAAGGATTTTCATGATTTTTAGTAGGTGTGCAAGGTACCACATACAAGCACCACCTTGGCCATGTCGAGGAATATCATCAAAGATAAAAGTGAAAACCATAACAGGAGGGTTCACTCCATTATGAACCAGGATGATATTGCGTCTGGAAAAAGATCAAATTGGTCTGAACTGGAAATATCAGGTGAGGATACTAATGAAACTGCAATCCTAGGTTTACTCTTTATTTTACTATCGTTTTGGAATGTGCTCACGAAAGGAGAGGACTCTTGAGCCTATGTATAAGGCACATTTTTAAATGTAATGCTAGTGCACAAGTACTCGAGTAATGCATTAGTTTCCTTCATGCTAGTGTCAAAGCCAAGTTCTGGTTTTCAAGGGTCCTATACTTAAGTTTTCTTGTTGATGTACCTTATGGAAATGTCCTGTTTTCGTTCGTATTTTGTACCTGAGAGCACTTTCATTTAATCTCAGAAAATTACTAATGGTATCATTTCTGTTGACTTACACGATTTGAACCACAACTATGTATGTGAAAATGCTACATGTTGCAAGTTATATAAACGTGTTAATACTTCTATATTAGTAGAAGAAGTAACCAACTTACAATTACAAGCACAGACATTAATGTTGTACCATTTGCACAGAACTATAAGCTGTATTACAGAAAAAGCTGTCTTTTTACATTTCTATATGCTTATGTTGGTTAATAAGTGTGTTAATGAACAAATTTAAAGTTTTTCAAAAAAAAATGGCTAAGTTATAACTTTTATCAGAAATTGCCACTTTTAATTTTCTTGATATGCTCACAGGAGTTAATTTATACATTCTAAAAGTGAAAGTTCTTATTTTAAAAAGTTTTTATTTCTCAAAACCATTGGGGTTTCTTCAACCATTTCATTGTGCTATCATTTTGAAATCAATTACTACAATTTGAATTCATAAGTGTGTTGAAGTCTACTATGAATACATGAGAGATAAATTCAAGGATTGCTAAATAGCTGTGAAAAACAATGGAGGAGTTACCTGCTGATAAGCACAGAAGATAATATTTCCACAGAGAAGAAAAGTCATGCATGTGGTCTGGAATGCCAGGTAGTAGATGGCCAAGAGATGGTGTGCAGAGGCTTTTCAATCCACCACAGGAAGAAATAGACACTACGGGAGATAGGAAAGAGTAAAGGGAACCACAGGCAAGCAAATAAAAGAGGTGGCAGTGCTGTCAATGGCATGGGTAACCAAAGAAGGAAACTAGCCAATGGAGCCTAACATTCATTCAAAGATGAAAATCACTCAAGGGCCAATGCAAAAATAGTGTGAATACGATTGTAAAAAGGACAAGGAACATAAATGGCAAACACATTGCTTGTGTTTCTCTTGTTGAGTGTTCCCCCCCCCCTTTCTAAATATTGTCTGCAGTATGTCCACATTTTCCTTTGAGCGTATTGTCATCGTTAACACTGAGGAGGAGGGAAGGAAATGGTGAAGAAGAAGTGTGGTGAGGGTGAGACGTGGGGGCAAAACACTTCAGGTGGAAATGAGGTTAGTCATCTTCCTTTTCCACTGCTGTGTGATCTGGTTGAGGGAAGAAAAAAGGGAAAGGGGAGGGAAGAACGAAAACTAGAAAGGAAGGGAAAATGTGGAATAGAATCTGTGAGAAATATTTTAAGGCAGGAGGATTGAAGGCCTCTAAGGCTCTCAGGGACAACCAGGCATTGTTCAGGGGCTGAGGGAGAGTTGTCGCCTTGTGTGTGGCCCACAGCAAATCCAGAGCCATCTAGGGACTATGTGCGAATTACACTGAGCAATAACACTTTTGCCCTGTGTGGTGAGTCCACTATATTGCCCTTAATCTATCATATCACTTAAAGGTCATTAAAAAGAAAGCAAGGTAATGGTATGCCATGACCAATGTTAAACTCAGGAAAGAAAAGTGAGAAGAGGTGAGACTTGTAGCCCTAGACTCCATACTGAACTCAATATTGTAAAGTAATGATGCAAAGGTACTAGTCTAAAATGTGAGGGCATGAAAGAGACTAAAATATCCTGCTGTTACTGACAGAAAATTTTATTATTGCAGATTTCAAAGCTTCTTCAGAAGTGATACAGAATTTTTTTAATTGGCTAATTTTATGAAGTATGATTTATAAATTTCATTGCTGATACTTAACTAACATTTGTGACTTCTACCGTTCATAATGAATGAACTACTAGTTTCAATTGTTATGTCATAGTACCCTAGTTTGGAAGGTGGCTTAAGAGGTTGGATTAGTGTACCTGATCATGACATTTTGACCCCAATTATAGGTGTGGGATAGTATTTACCTCTGATATCACATATTCAACTTAATATCAGGTGTTTTTACCAAACCTGTTCATGAATCAGGCTTTACAAACCATACTACTAGTCTTTGCACAAGGAGAATTTCCACAGAGAAAAAGTCATTCACCTTGACTGGGACACGAACCCTCAACTCCCAATTTCTGGCCACTTGCTTTAATCAGTTTAACTACTCAGCTGTTCTTCCTCTCTGTGGTCCAAGGTAAATTATTTTTTATGTGCAAATTCTGTTATTGTGTATGCCAGCAGTAAACTCTGCTTAGGTTTTTTGTGGATAGTCTGCAATCCTTGAATTTTAATGCACTCTCTGTTTTCTCATTTCTTTTTGTAAAATCAATTGTGGTGCTTGACTAATTGTTTTATGTGATATTCGTGACTTGCAAAACTATATGAGCTTTGTACAATGGGGGAAAAATTTTTCCCAACAAACGAAGCAATGCCACTATTGCTCTGAGACACAATCTGCTTCCTTTCTAACGGTACATTATTCTTGGGTCTCGGCCACCACGAGGGAAGTTCAGGCACGGTAAGGTAACACGAACTTTCCTCCATATTACTCATCTTTCCTTTTTCTTTTAGGCTTCACTCTTTCTCTCATTGAAAATCATCCAAAATTGAGGGGGGGGACTGAAGACCCCCCCCACTGGCTACGTGCCTGACCGTTTATTAGGAATTTCTGGAAATTGGCTTCTTTTCTGAAATATATTTTTGCATATTGTAGTGGTCCACGGTCCGTCCAGATAAAACTTTGGGTCGAGAGAAACCCGTACAATAAAAAAAACCCTCTCAAACCTTTCCCGCACGAGATCCGTGGGGCCAACCTGCGTCACCTGATACAGAACACAAAAAAATAGAGGCCTCTTTAAGAGAAGATAAGCAGGTGGGGGGTCCCCGACCTTGTGCAATTTTACATGCTCCCTGGCTTTACCGCAGGGGCAGGGCACACTGAGGGTAGGGAAAGGATGTACTAGGGAGTGATAAGGAGCCTCACCTCCCAACCTGTAGATAAACATGAAACACACTGTCCCATTCATTTAACCACATATTATTATAGCATAAATCGGCAAGTTTTTACAAAAGATGATAACCCTTTTTTAAAACTAATGAAGGATGAATGGATGAAATGAATTTGTGAACATTAATGGCAAAAGAGAATGCAAAACAACAATACTAAAGGAAATAGCACCATCGTAGGTGGTGAGCAAGTGGCACTAGTTAAGTTATTACACCAGTTGGTGGGAGGTAATTATGAGTCCTTCCCTATCTTCTTTAAACACTCGGCCAACATCAGCAAGATTAATGACACAGGGGCAAAGGGTATTCGTAGAAAGGCAAGTGCTGTAGCTGAACACAGAGGGGGGGAGGGGGCTTTCGTGGTGAAAATCTGTCGGGCGGTGACAATCTTATGTGACCGCATGGCGACAGCCACATCCTGGAGATATCACAGCCTCTGCTTTTCCGACTGCAGGCTCCTCCTCATCGGGATCGGAGCG
Source organism: Platycnemis pennipes (assembly GCA_933228895.1). Classification (NCBI taxonomy): domain Eukaryota; kingdom Metazoa; phylum Arthropoda; class Insecta; order Odonata; family Platycnemididae; genus Platycnemis; species Platycnemis pennipes. Next base: position 9,285,459 of record OW121846.1, on the reverse strand, counting down.
ATGTCTGGCACACGATGCACTGGACTCTCCTTCTGGGCATGCTTTTCTTAAAAAATGGGGGGGGGTCCCTCTTCATGGACCATACATGGCGATTCAGCGACCACGTATTGCTGTCAGCGTAGCCTCTTCTCCTTCCTGGATGTCTTTCTCGAACGTCCGTGAACTAATCTCCTTCACTCCTTGGGCCTGGCGACGGGCAGAAGCTCCGCTTTCTGAGTCAATTCCTCTTCACTGGCGTTGCTGCCGCCTGCCTTTATACCCCCGGATGTTGATGGGGTGGGGTTCTCGAGGTGGGGGAGGGCTAGGGGGTGTGGGTCTTGTCAAAGGCCCGTAGCACTTCACTTCCTTATCATTGGACGCCGTACTCATACACGCACGCACGCTCCATTCCACCCTCAGACTTCTTGTTTTGCATATCAAGTTACAGTGCTTCAGTCGATAGTGTCAGTACTGTGCACATGATGCTATTGCTAATGAATATTCTCGACACTTTCTCCCTTGGAGAAGAGGATTCCGTTCTCAGGATACTGCTAGTGACATGTGTCAGTGACATCCACCATTTTGAACAATCACTATCATGCTGCTGCCAGTGTTGGAAGTTGCTGCTCGTAGCGCAACAGAGGGGGAAGGCTCAAGCTAGCACTCTTTGAATTCCAGCTGAATAGGATTGCTCATGTCATAGAAATAAATAATGGTGCATTACTTTTTGAACACCTCTTGTGTATATGATCTTAAGCATCTAAAAATGGATTTCTGGCATCAGTAAGATCAGCCTTCTGCCTGACTTGGATGCATCTTCATGTGTTCACTGAGTTGTCCACTGTCTTAAACATGGATTCTCTAATTGATGAGGGTATCTAATGATGAAATTACATTTGGAAACCATTCCATCGAGTGGTATGTAATTAAAAATACCTCCAATTGACTCCAATGATTGCTATTAAATGATGGAAAACTGCTATATTCATTCAATTCTAAGAATCTGAATTTGCTGATAAGATTGAATTGTATTTTTCAAAATGCACAATTTTTGGGAATAAGTTCATTTAAATGGTATTCTCCATCAAATGTTTTCCATGTACTGTTCATTATGTTTCCTTTCTGAAATGCTTTTTTCATGTGTTTCATAGACAGTGGTTCCTCCTACCATTTGTAAACCTTACTGCATTTACATTTATCATGTATTCTTCATCTGTAATGGAAAGCTTCATCAAATCTCCAAGGAATGATTTTATTTTTAGGCCTAAAGTTTTTTAGAATACTGCTGTTATGCTAAGCTTTGTCATGATTATGGTGGCTAAAGAGGTTATTTTGTAAATGCCTTGTTCTTTTCAGGAACCATTAGAAATTTGAGTCCCCACCTATGGAGACTCCAACATTTGACTGTGCTTTATCTAAACAATAACTGCTTGTCACGTATACCGGCTGACATTGGTAGACTGCACAACCTTCATCACCTTGACCTATCAAACAACAAGCTGCGGAGTTTACCATCAGAGTTAGGAGATCTTATTTGTCTCAGGTAAAATTGTATTTTTAGTTATAAATTAAGTTATTTTAATTAATATATGTGTTGCTAATATTCAGCTTTAAAATATCATGTGCAAATTGTCATATTTTTCATTTGTGCATTTCCTTGCCAAATCTTGATGAACAGGATTAATGTTCAGCCATCAGCGAAATAACTTGCCACCTTGGACGCAAAATTTTTCCAAGTCCCAAGTTGAAGGAGATTTGACAACACTATGGCACTGTGATATTCACTACCCATTGGCACCGAGGGTTTACATGCCCCGACCATAAGAGATCTCCGGCCCTTGCCTTTTATTGGGGGTACCCTCCCCTCAAGAGATAATTACTAAAGGTTGAGCTCTCTCTTGGGTGTCCAGCCACCTGCAATTGGTGCTTGATGACGAGTCACCTGAGCTGCATAGTTCCCCATGGCTTGGGAGAAGAGGTGCAAAATCAGCTTCACCACACCCACCATGTTCCTAGTCGTCGCAAATAACAACTACTTTCATTGCCTCTTCAGAAACTACCTAACATTTCTGCTTCTTGGGTATATAGTCTTTCGTAACTGCCATCTGTGTAAAAATTTTGGAACTAAATGCCCTCGATTGGTTGTGATTCCTGAAAGTTCTAGAATACTGTCCTAAGGATTACGACACTTTCATACTTGCTCTCGTATCACTCTCTGCTTGTCTGGATGGAAGACTGGCATTTTTTTATAGTCGTCCTCCATTCACCCCCATTGAAGTACCAACAGAAGCAGAGGATTTCCAGTGAGCAAGTCTATCTATCACTTCTCATTGTCATGCAATACCAGCATGTTTCTCACCCTTTTTGCAACAATTCTCTTCTCACTCAATTTGGGTTTCTAATCCATTGAAGGCAATTAAAGACTAAAGACAGAAGTGAGGAAATGACAGATAACTCAACTCACTCTCATTGACTTTGGGTGCCCACTTAGCTGAATGATACGTCCAATGAAAAATACAGACAATGTAATTAATCTTAGCAGACTAAGCTGTCCATATGATTGGAGCCAGTGACCCTTTCCCAGGGGAGTAACATGAAATCATCCCACAAAGCATTGAAATCATATCTGCGCACTGAATCGAAGGACGAAAAGACACCTTACCTGTGTACCTTGAAATTTATTGTTGGTATGCACTTAAATCTTTCACTGCTGTGAACGTGCCTAGTATGATCGCACAGTAGGCTGCTGTGAACGTACCTTTATGTTCTCCCTGTAGTGCTTTCACTTTTCCGGCACATGTGACGAGTAGGTTTCTGGAGAGTGAGCCGCAGCGAAAGGGTTAAAAGCTCGGTAAAGATTATTTTAGCAAGTTCAGCATTGCCAGCAGCATTTGCGAGATTGACAAATTCTTGTGACATTAGGTTGGTTAGAATACCATATAAACAAGGAAACACTGTGCAGTTGAGAAAAGGAGTGCTTAAACCTTGGACTGCGGATAACGAAGGGTGATGGCAGACAAAGCCATGGCTGAGAAGGAAAACCTGTACATTTAAATGTAGTTGGATGAGCTGCCACTGAAATAGTTTAGACAGCATGCAAGTGTGTTGCTTTCACCTATTTTATGCTCTCCCCACTGGTATAGAAATATAGATCGGCATTGCAATGCATCATGTATAGAGGGGGCTTGAAGTCAACACGACGCAACCCACACAACACATTGTGCAATGCAACATCTTGCCACTATCCACAGCAGTATAGTGTTTCACTGAAAATTGGTGGTGGTTGTTAACTGAAGAGAAAACACAGTTCATCAGAGTTATTAGCTAACTGATGGCTAATATTTGTTCAGTGTATGGCTGCTTTTTTAAGTACAAAAGAAGAAAAATAATGGGTCAACTCGCTGTTTCCATGCAGACCGTTCCAGTGATTGTGTCTTTTTGACATTGAATTTTAGACACTTTCATTATTTGCATGTTCATGAAATTTGGCACTAGAATAGAAAGAGGTCTATTGTTTTGTTTGTGTTAAAATCATATAAAATTTGATATTTTGACCCAAGGAGGAAGGTCCAAAGCAAAATCCAATTTAGCCTAATGGCTTGCTTTTGGTTCAAATGCAAAAAACATCGAGATACAAGCAAGTCAGAATTTTTTGCCGAAATTTCAATCCATGGGTTTTTGGGCACGAGGAACATGATCGAATCACTTTCGTTTTTGAAAAAATAACCGTGACTGATGAAAGGGCGCACTCAGGGTCTTAGAGTTGGTAAAAGCAAATCAGGGCAACGAACGTGTCTTATCATGGGCATATACTGTGTCATAGGTTTGGATTAAGGATTGCAATCCCGAGGAGATTTTTCAATCCCAGTATCACAGGATTGTGATTTCCTCAATCCCGGGATTGTGGGATTTAACTTAAGTATCACATGCGTATATAGAATTGAAATTAAAAAATAACTAAAATGTCACGTGCATATATGTAATCCATGCTAAAATTATGCAAATTTTAAGCAGCATCAATTAATAACAAAGTTGAAATTATTATAAAACAACATCACACAAAGTTTAGAAATGGGAGCATCTTCACTGATGATGCTGAAGCATTGAAATTCGGGTTGTGCGTTTGTTTTTATTTGTGGTTTTTATTGTTTTATCTTCGGTATTAAAATTGTAAAAACCCCACAAAGTAACTAAAGAATCTTTTTACTAAAACGTAAAACAATACAGTTTTTCTTGGGAGATGAAAAAAGTGAAGCACAAATAATATAGCAATTGCTCTTAAATAAAAAGAAATTGTAGACTTTAAAAAAATCAAGCAAACTCTAGAATTAGGTTATCCTCGCTTAAAAGTTACGTACAATTTTTTAAAATATGCTCTTAAAAACAAAGTGTGTATAATGTCCTGTCACTCATTCTTTACCTATATTTATTGCAAAGCAAACCCTCTGATGAAAAAGCCCTTTCTAATTCAACACTAGTGGGTGGAATAGCTAGTAAGTGCTCATAAATAATTAGCATATTTTCTCCTCTCCGTCCACTTTCACGGAAATTCTCTAGCTTTTGAACTATTAATAATTCTAGGTCCTTTGAACTGCAGCTCGGAGGATACTGTGAGGGTGGAATCAAATATTGGGTAATGACGGGATCAAGTTCCTTCTTTAGCTCATCCGAACAAAGTGAACCACTCTCTGAATGTTTAGCAGCAGACTCTCTCTCACTATGCAAGCCATCAATATATTGACTTTTTGATACTAAAGAAGCTTGTTCTTCTTCCATGTTCGCTGATTCAAATATTTAGTGACATTATAATTATGAACTAGGGCTGAGCTTAAAGCCACCAGGTTGCGGATGGTGGGTCGACCTCTAGATATAGAGGTTAGCTGCAAGATAAGTGAGTTAACTTGTGGAATAAGCAGCCATGGACAAAAAGCGGAAGAACTCCGAGGTGGTATTGGTTTATCATTGGGTAAGATAGGCCTTTAAATGATACAGAACCTGTGAAGATGACATGACTTGACGACGGGAGGCCGCCAACAATTATGCTTCCTAGCACCCAGAGGAGAGGGCAGCAGCTCTTTTCACATGAGTGAAGGTGGAGATCACAGTGGTCAGTACAGCGACACTCATTTCACTAAGGGCATGGTAACATTTACTTTAACGGCTGTAGTACTGCGATGTGGAAGGCAAGGGGAAACCACCACATTGTTACCCCGAGGAGTCACAGCTACTGCACTGCTTTTTTGTTATCATGACGTGATGGAATCCCCTCGAGTAAAATATTCAGGAGGTAAAATAGTCCCCCATTCAGATCTCCTGGCGATCTGCGATCATTTTGGACCTGAGGGAGATTGGAGAACCTTAAGGAGGAAATGCAAAGAATGGACGTCAACATATAAGGAGTCAATGAAATGCAGTGGCCCAAAGGAGGAGATTTGTGGAGTGGAAGTTATAGGATTATTCACACTGGATCAAAAAATGGTAATGCTGGAGTAGGCATAATGCTCAGGAAGAGTGCAGAATTGCACGTGAAGAGCTTCCTGCAGTACAGTGAGAGGATTATAATGGTGAAGATTGAGACCAAGCCTACAGATACCATTGTGGTACAAATTTACATGCCTAAATCAGACTACGAAGATGAAGAAGTGGAAGACATCTATGAGGATATCACGGAAGTAATAAAGCATGTAAAAGAAGAAAAGTTATTATTTTAGGAGATTGAAACGCTGCCATTGGCGAAGGTAAAGATGGAAGAATAATGGGAAAATATGGCTTGGGAAATTGAAATGAGAGAGGAGAAAGAGTTATAGAATTCTGCACACAACACAAGTTGGTGGTGGCAAACACATTGTTTAAAAACCACCAACGGAGAAGATACACCTGGAAAATGCCCGGAGACGGAAGAAGAATTCAAATTGACTTCATTTTAGTGAAGCAGAGGTTCAGAAACCAGGTGAAGAACTGCAAAACCTACCTGGGAGCAGATATTAACGGTGACCACAACTTAATGATGATGAAATTCCACTTAAAACGAAAGAAATTGAAGAAATCAATGAAGAATGTATGGCAAGTAGAGAAACTAAAGGAATCTCAACAACGGCTTGCCTTTCAGAAAGCAGCAGAAAACAAAATAGAAGAGGATTTAACTGTGAAATCAGTAGAAAAAGGATGGGAAAACAATCAAAATCGGGCTACTGGAAGCAGCAAAAGAAGTTCTGGGGATAAGAAAAGTCGTCAAGAAGAAGCCATGGATTACAGAGGAAGTCTTAGAATTGATCGAAGAGAAAAGAAAATATAAAAATGTGGAAACTGAAGAAGGGCAGCTTCGCTACATAAGAATCAGGAATGAAATAAACTTTAAAGCAAGAAAAGCTAGGGAAAATGATTGAAGGATCTATGCGAAGATGCACAAAGCAACCTTGCAAATATAATGTGAAAGTTGCCTACTGGATGGTGAATAATCACTTCAAGGAGCGGGCTGCAAGATGTAACAGCATCAGGGACAGGCATGATGAACTCTTAATTGAACATGAGGATAAAGTGAAAATGTGGAAGAAATACTTGGAAGAGTTGTGCAATGGAAACTATCTTAGAGTGGAAGTAATCGAAGAGGAAAATGAAGTCCGTAAGGATGATTTGGAAGCCCCAATCTTAAGATCAGAATTTGATGCAGATGTAAGGGATCTGAGGATAAATAAGACTTCGGGAATAGATGATATTCCTGCCGAACTAATTAAAAATGCCCGAGAGAAAACATTTACTAAGCTGCACAAAACCATATGCAATATGTACTCTACAGGAGAGATACCCACGGACTTTGAGAAGAACATCACCATCCCTATTGCCAAAAAGATGAGAGCTGAGAACTGTAAATATTTTAGGACCATAAGCCTGACAACATATGCCTCGAAGATATCGACCAGAATCATCTATAGAAGAATAGAGCGAAAAGCTGAGGAGTTCCTGGATGAGGACCAATTCGGGTTCAGAAGAAACAAGGGCACAAGAAAAGCAATTTTGGCCCTCAGGCTACTTATAGAGAAGAGAATAGAGAAGAATCTACCAACGTTCGTTGCATTTGTAGATTAGGAGAAGGCATTTGACAACATGGATTGGAATTTGAGGCTGAATATTCTGAAATTGGAGTATCATACAATGACTGACGAGTTATCCACAGCTTGCATGAAAATCAGGTGGCTGTAATGAAATCAGGACCCAGCAGAACAGAAGCAAGCTTAAAGAAAGGAGTGAGGCAAGGCTGTGCCTTGTCTCCCGTACTATTCAGTGTCCATAAAATCCATCGTCAACGAGCTCACTTTGTGGAACACTTTCATTGTAAATAAAACTTTAGATACTTTGTAGTTTTCCATTTTTTTATTTCACCTCTACTGGTTTCAATGTCTCAGCGTCATTTTCAAGACTGCTCTTGAAAATGATGCTGAGACGTAGAAACTGGTAGAACGTAACTGTGTCCGGCGAGGCGTACCTGATGATGGCTTAACCGCTGAAACGCGTTGTACCACTAATAAAAACCTGTGGAATAACTGCCATATCTTGTTGTTTATCGAAACTGGTAGAGTTGAAATAAAAAAGTGTGGAAAACTACAAAGTATCTAAAGTTTCATTTACAATTCAATGTCTGCACCGAAAAGCCATCCAAGAAGTCAAAAGAGAAGTCTCCGGGAGTGAATGTCCACGGGTGAGAAAATTAGCATGCTATGATTTGCCGATGACATAGCAGTCATGGCAGAAACAGAAGGAGATTTAAAGAAGACACTAGGAAATATGGATAGAACAATGACCAGATATCATCTGGATATCGATAAAAAGAAAACTAAGGTATGGGTATGCAGTAGGAGAAAGGAAGCCAGGATGCCGGTGACATAGCAGTCATGGCAGAAACAGAAGGAGATTTAAATAAGACACTAGGAAATATGGATAGAACAATGACCAGATATCATCTGAATATCAGTAAAAAGGAAACTAAGGTATGGGTATGCAGTAGGAGAAAGGAAGCCAGGACCAATGTTAAACTAGGAAAACAAAAAATCGAGGAGGTGGAAGAGTTCTGTTACCTGGGAAGCCGAGTAACCAGCAATGGACAAGATAAAAGAGAAATTGCCAGTAGAATTGCCCAAGCTAAAAGGGCATTTTACCAGAAGAAGATTCTCCTTGCAAATACAAGCGTTGAAGTGAGGAAACATTTCATTAGAACACGCATCTGGAGCATTCTACTACAGTAGAAGCCCGGTATAGTGAGTACGGCTTATTGCGAGAATCGCGTTATAGCGAGTGATTGTCTTTGTACCGCCAAAAGGCCTATGTTTTACGTGTAAAATTAAGCGGATATAGCGAGGCCAGTTCCTTCCACGCTATACGCTCGGTATTACGACAGATATCTCTCGAGGGCGATGCACCGCCTATCAAAAGTAAACTATTGTGTTTTGTATTATCTGCTAATTAAACTAAAAATACAAGATGTGTGCCATATCTACAACACCTAAAGCCAGTCATGTCCAAACATTTACGATTTACGGCCTTCAGTACGCTCTGCGCGCCCCCATTTTACGTTCTTCTTTTCTTAGGCCCAGTTATCAGTGGGAGTGGGCAGACGACGAGCAAGATGAGATTAGGAGAGGGAGTTAGGTGTAGGCATGGGCGATACTGATAATTCAATATCGGGATACAATAATTTTAGCATATCATAAGGTGGCGATAACGATAACTCAGCGTGACGATAAACATCGTCTTATCGTGGCCCGATATGTTATCGGGGCACGATAAGATATCGGGGCACGACAAGATGTCGTGGCACGATAAGATGTCGGGGCACGATAAGATGTCGGGGCACGATAAGATGTCGGGGCACGATAAGATGTCGGGGCACGATAAGATGTCGGGGCACGATAAGATGTCGGGGCACGATAAGATGTCGGGGCACGATAAGATATCGGGGTGCGATAAGATATCGGGGTGCGATAAATATCGCTATAAATAGGTATTGCGATAACTATCACGATAAACATCACGATAAATATCGTGACCATGATAAATATCGCGATAAAATATCATGATATCGCGCCCCGATAAAATATCACTATATATTATCACGATAAATATCGCGATAAAAGATCGTGATATTGCGCTCGTTCAAACGCGCCCGATGAATTATCGTGATATTGCTCCAGTTAATCGTGTCGGAAAAAGACAGCCGTAGGTTGGCCTTCGCTTAAGCTTGAAAAATATCTACGACCCCCGAAACATTCCGCATTAGAGTGAACCTTCAGGCCAATTTTCCCAACTGATGGACGTACTGGTTAACATTTGAAAACTCGACAAAGCTGATATTATCGTCATGACATATTCGCAATATTATCCAAAAACTTCCACAGTACACCCAATATTTTAATTCCGACTAGTTACGCTGTCTTTACAGCTTTCTTCGGCGATCGAAAAATAGAAGAACTGGAAGAAAAACATCGAAACTAGGGGAATTAATATTTTATATAATGGAAAATGTCCTGTTTCTTTCATGAAATATGTTGATATTCTACCAGATTGTGCCTGAAATGACTTTTTTGCTGTTTACCTTTGTCAAATACCACGGAAACAAAAGAAAAACTGTAAATACAAACGACTATGAGAATTGGGTGGGTTTTTTCAACACCATCGGATATAACGAGTGCTCGATTTAGCGAGTGATTTCCGAGGGATTATGAGCACTCGTTACCGGGATTCCACTGTATATGGGAGTGAATAATGGACAATAATAGCATCAGAGAAGTCCAGGCTGGAAGCATTTGAAATGTGGTGCTACTGAAGAATGATGAAGATAAAATGGATCGATCAAGTGACCAACGAAGAAGTCTTAGAAGAGTGGGAGAGAAGAGATCTCTACTGAAAACCTTAAAAAGAAGACGGAACAACTTAATAGGCCACATCTTAAGGCGCAATGGCCTGATGAAGACAATCGTCGAGGGAAAAGTGAACAGGAAGAATGGAAAAGGCAGGCCTTGTATGAGTTATGTGGAGCAAGTTGTGAAGGATATAAAAGAGAGGAGCTACGTCAATATGAAGAGGTGGGCCGATAGAAGAATCGAGTGGAGGGCTGCGTCAAACCAATCCTAGGATTGTTGACTGATGATGATGATATAATTATCAAAGTTTTCTTTGACAATTTTTTTTAGGTTCAGTAATGTTAGCACAGAATATGAATTCCCCAAATAATGGCCACTTGCCCGTGAACCACAGTGATGATGCTGCAAAACCCCTGATAAATCAGTTCGTCTCTTCAGTATTTGATTCTGCAAGGCAGTTTTCATATTATTCCCCAATTCTGTATCAGTGGCGGATCCAGGGGGGGGGCACAGGGGGCAATTGCCCCCCCCGAGAAAAAAACAAAGAGGTAGTCAATCAAGTATGTAGGTACTGAACGTCTTCGTCAAGTCACCGAAAATCGTGAAAGGCTGAGGCCTATTATTAAAACCATTATCTTGCTTGGACGTCAGAACATACCTCTAAGGGGTATAGGGATCACAGCCCCATTAATCCTGTGGCCTCAGCTGTAAACCAAGGTAATTTCAAAGCCCTGTTGCAGTTCAGGGTAGATGCAGGTGACAAAATACTTGAGAAACACCTAAAAAGTGCATCGTCCCGTGCTAACTATATTAGTAAAAATACTCAAAATTTATTGATAGAATGTTGCCGGGAATAAATAAGGTAAGAAATCCTAAAACGAATTTATGAAGCTAAATATTGGTCAATACTGTTCGACGAAACACCTGATCTGTCTCAACAAATTGCCTTGATTATAAGGTATCTGTACAAAGAAGGGAAGATTTCATTACATTCATTGATGCATACAAGTCTGCTGCTGATATGATGTGCGATTGACAGAAAAGACGGAAACAGATCTTGCTGGGAAGACTCTTGGTAAAATATTTTTAGAAAGTGTCAAAGAACTGGGTTTAGATTTGAGTCTCTGTGTAGGAATCGGTACAGATGGAGCATCTGTTTTCACTTCGGAAGAAGTCGGTAGTATTACAGAGATCCAAAGAGAGGCGGTCAATTCAAAACGGCTACCATGCTACAACCATGCCTTGAATAATTCTCTTTCGAAGTCAACCAAAATACAAACCTACAAAAATGCTGTTGTAATAATAAATGAATTTAATTCGTTTTTCAATCGGTCATCCAAAAGAAATGCCATTATGAATTCATTCTTAGGAGGTCAGCCTTCACAGAAATAAGTGAATGGAAGGAGTCTGAATCGACCAAAAAGGCTGCACTATACATTGACTCAGTGACTAACACAGATTTTATTTTTCATGTGTTTGATTGACATTTTGAAAAGAACGCTTCCTCTGAGTAAGTTACTCCAAATGCCAGCCATAGACCTAAACAAGGCTTCTAATGCTGTACAAGATACCCTGACATCTTTGAAGGACAGTAGAAAAAACTGCGATGAGTCCTTTACAGAGATATATTGTGAGGCCAAAGCCACTGCCGAAAAGCTGGAAGTACAACTAGTAATTCCAAGAATCGTGAAGAAGCAACATCACAGAGAAAGCCATGACGCTGACACAATGGGGGCGTTTACTCGGAACCAGGATCGCAATTTTGTGTACGAAATTGTTAGATTAAAACGAAAAAAGAATTTTAGTCAAAAAATCAATCTTCTAACTACAACCATTCACTCATAAATAAAAAATTAAAATAAGCAAAAGGTGACGTACACCGAAAAAGCTGCTGTGATAACATTGACGTCATTTTCCTCCCGTCCTTGACTGCTCTTTGGATGAAGTCGATATACGTCAGAGGTTGCACCACACCCACTTTTCCAAAAGGGTTAAAAACATCAGTTTTTTGCCGCTTATAACTCTAGAAATAATTGACGGACCAAAAAAACGGAAAAATATGGGTCTTTTTATTTTACAAACTCTATCATATTCGGCAATAAAAAAATATGGTAAATGACCCCATTGTAGACTACTACAGAAGATCCATGTACAATCCACTTCTGGACATTGTCATTGTTGATCTTCAGACACGGTTTTCCCAAGACACCTTAATGTGTTTTGATCTAAATATATTGTTGCCTGTACGCACTCTGAACTCCAGCACCTCTACTGCAAATGAAAAAGTAAATGTCAAAGATAGGCTTCAGAAAGTTGTTAGGATCTTCAAACAACTTCTACCTGTTCAATCTGATGTTGCAATTGATGGGGAAATAAACATTTGGAAAACAAAGTGGCTGAGAGAGAAATAGGAAGGGAAGAAAGTTCCGGTTACTGTAAGTGGTTGAAGAGCTGTGATGAAGATATATTTCCCACCGTAAGAAATTTATTGAAAATTCTTATTACACGGCCAACCAGTGTTGCAAGAGCTGAAAGGTCATTCAGCAACCTTAATCTTGTTAAATCATGGTTATGAACCCGAATGGTTAAGGAAAGATTGAATGGCTTATGTCTTTTATTTATCCATAAAGATATTGATGTAAATGTTGACATGGTGCTTGAACGTTACGCTAAAGGAGGAAAAAAGAAGATTACAGTTACAAGTCATTATTTAGAATGCATGTAGTTTGTAAAAGAGTTGTAATTAAATTTCTGAATACTTATTATTTTGTGCTTTTACTTTCTTAGTCTTTCATGAATTTAGGCATAAATTATAAATTATCGTTATAGGATAAGTTTATTACTTCTGTCAGAACCTTTGCCCTAAGTTCTTATTAACTACAAAGTATTCTCATAATCATGTTATTTTGCTTTTTAGTGAATATCACAAAGCATTAAGCTCAACTTTCCAAAATTCTACTACTTTACTGTCGATGACAATACCTTTTTAAGTAGTTCAGAGTAGCGTAAAACAGTGTAGTAGTTTGGTCATATTAACTACAAGTAAGAGTAAGATGTTCAGGAAAGAAATCAAAATGTCTCTGAACGAAGGTAAACCAAAGTGTTTTGCTGCCTAAGTCATAAATCAATAGTCAAATAGTATAAATATTGAAAATGTGAAAATATGCTGAAAACCAGAAAAACTTGCATGCAAATTCACCATTATTTTTTTCATATTTTTACAATTTTCTGGGTGAGAACCCCCCCCCCAATTATTAAATGATATACCACCACCATACCACCAATACAACATCATGTAGCATATTGGCAGATATTGCCCCCCCCCCCTCCCCCCTCACACTTCAAAAGATTTGGATCCATTCGGCAAAATGCCTCCACAGTAATTTTCACTGGCTTCAGTGTTGCAAAAATAGAAGAAGCAAGTTCATATTCACACTCATTGAATGATATTTCAGAATTAAGCTCAATTAAGACCTTCATCATGCGAGTTTTTAGCATTAGAAAATGTTCGATCATGTCAAATAAAGTGTTCCATCAAGTTGTTATGTCAATAACAAGAGCTCTTTCCTCACCAAATTTTTCAATCGCATATTTTTGAAGGAACTGTTTTCCTTATTTTTTTGGATCAACATCTTAATGTTTTGTTCTGATCATTTTATATGTGCATCCATCTTAAAGTGGATCATAACCGTCTGTTTCATTACTCGACAGAAAGTCTTCATCTGCTGTCTGAGGTCTGAATTCACCTGCTTGAGATTCGATTTCTTCTTCTACTTCATATTGATTCTTTATTACAAGCTGGGTGTCAATTACAGTTCTCTGTTGAAAGGAGATTTTCGCATTTTGTACCCCAGGATAGCTGCATGGCAATTATGGTTCTGACGACTTAGCGGAAAATTTCCAATTTCACTTTAGGATTGATTGATGAGTAAATCACTGAGACCGTTGTTGACATTTATGAAGCATCAGTTACTTGAACATTGTGAAATTTGTAAAAATTTAATTAAAAGGCTAGCGTAAAAGTGAAACTGGAATCCCCTTTATGAACGTATTTAAAATAATTTACAGTTCTTATGCCATATTCCAGAAGTCTCACTGGATATTTATATTCAATAAACATTTTCACAAGTAAAGAAGTCCGTCAGTTGGAAAATGAGGGATAACATTCCTCAAAAACAACTCAATTACAGGGCAGTGCACTGCTGTTACAGTATATTTCAGAGAGGATCATTATATACTGCCATACGTGCCCTTTTAAATTATGTGTTAGTGATATGATTTGAATCCCTGATTGTGACAGGGTAGATGGTGGGTTCTAATTTTATTTCTGATATTTATTTTAATTCATTTTTGTAGTGTCTACAAATCTTTCAACATTTTTCATCATGTAGGACCTGTAATGTTTTCTTAAATGATTCTGCATGATATTTCGACTACAATACTTCAGCCTATAGAATTAACATTTTCCACAAGCTGATTCCTTTTCAACATTCAGTTTTCGCACCGCCCTCCCGTGAAACAGTTTAATTACTGTCCAAATGTTAATAGATGTCCATATATTTTCACTGTCACCAAACAGCCGTCATATTTGCAGTTCAAATGAGTTTGTTAACACATTTAACATTTTATTTAACATGAATTCCATCAGCCTGCAATGACCCTGATTGCATGGAAGCTTGGAACTTCCTCAATCATTAGATATCATTTAAATAAAAACTGAGGTAATAAAATTCTAGAAATATCACGTTTATCGGTGATAGTTCAATGAAAATTAAATTGAAAAAAGATGAACCTGAAATAACAGTAACCTTTTGCTATTTTACAAAAACAAGCATATTAGCCATTATTACGAATTAAGTGCAGTGAATTAAAGCAGTAAAATCCTTTCAAAATAATATTAAAAAATATTCTGGATTGGCTTCAACATCATCTGCTTGAAAAGTAATCGCAGGCAAAACTTACTTCGTGGTTGCCCAGTTCTGCCCCACTGAATTCAACTGGCAGTTACTTTTTGTCTTTCCATTATGATGAAGGCCTGGGGTGAAACAAAAACTCTAATGATGCCATTGAGGGCTGATATCTTCCCGAAGACTACTGGACTGTTGTGATTGGTACTGTGCGGGGACCATGATTCCATGGAGATGTAGCTTACGATATGCAGGGATGCTGAATGACATCTCCTACCGACAAGAGAACCGTAATTGATGCTCTGGGACACATTACACAGGGGAGAGCTTCATGATTTATAATGTAGCATACTGGATACCCACCTGAATGCTGCTGTTCATGCGTCAAACTTTTTAATGAAGTTCTTATAGTAACCACTGGGACCAGGACTAGAGAGGAGTAAATTACCGTAATTTTCAATTGAGGTAAATTACCATGGTAAATTATGGTAATTTTCAAAAATTACCATAATTTTCTGGTAAATTTAAGTTTTGAGCTTCAAATCCTTATCAGAAGACTCAAAACGAATTCAAATAGCATTGAGATATAAATGCCGACACTTGTATCAAACATATCACGATGTTTATCTATTAAAGTTGAGCATCTTTAATCTGGCACAGTCGGGACCGAGGTGATGCCGGAATTGAGATTTTGCTGGATTATGGGTCATGCATGGCAACTGGTCTATTTCTGACATCCGGGATGTTTTCATTGAAAGGAGTCAATTATTTATAACAAAATATATTCGTTTGCCATTTACTGAACATTATTTTAAAAAGAGTTACTGAGAATAATCAGAAAGAAATGGTTTCTTACTACACAAAGTTATTATTTAAAATTATCGAAGTTGCGCAGTGAGTGAAAATAACAGAATCTAAGCATTTTGCTTATTGCTGCACATCTAAAAGTTTCATATTGTCATTGGAAAAGGGTATAAAATTTGATATTTCTTATGCTCTGCTTTGCGTAACATAATTTCCTACCCCGCTCGATTTATGATCAGCTGATTCAGCGCAATGCCAATGCGAGGGTGTCGTGTGTGTGTATGGCCGCCCATCACTACGTCGCCGTGGGCGACCGGACTGAATTATTCTTTAAAGACCATCATCAATATAGTAGTCTTTCTTCAACAATTTCAGGCTGATCATCTTCATCCCCACTCGGATTTATTGTTGTTAATTACCATTTCAATGATTTCATCATCTATGGTATATTATGTGATGAGAATATCGTGGCCTCCAACTATCCTTTCGTCTAAATTTACCAACTCCATTTCCTTTAATTCAGGGTTATGGATGATGTTTGCAAACTCCATCATTATATTTTTATCCTCAGAAACATGAAATTTTTTAAATCACCACTTATATTTCGCCTTTATCAAGCCATAAAGCGGGCCACAATTTAAACCACGCGTGTTTTAGAACGGATGGTGAAATGCTATTGCCTGCACGTAAAATTTCCCGAATCACGTTTTGGATTGATTGTGTCTATTTCTCAAGTAGTTTATCCTGCTCCATTAGCATTTGGCCAGAAATACTAACTAAGCCCTTCACTTCGACGTAATCGAAACCAGGCTATCTAAATCAGTGCTTCAATCTTCTTTCATAGTTTTTCTCTCTGTTATCTACTTCTTCGTGTCACTTTCACAGTAAAATTTTGATTATTTTTCTCTTTCAGCTTCTTAATGTGTTATATTGTTGAAGATCCCACGTAGTATGTTTCAGTCAAACGCTTTACTGATGCAATGGCGTCAAGCTTTTTCACAACTTGCACTTTTCCTGCGATGGTTAACGTTTTATGCTGTGGCCACAACTGTATAGATGAGACATGTTTTGGGTGAAACATACGGATACAACCAATAATTTTATCATATTACCTCTAGTGGTCAATCAAAAATGCACGCGCCATTGAAAGTGGCCGATCTGTAAATTAGTCGTAGTCCGTCTCGGCGATGTCTTCAAATTTATATGTTTAATTCAAGTTCCAGTGTAATTCCAGTGTACACGAAAGACCAGAAATTAATATGTTTAAATTATTCTGATTCTCGAACTGGGAAAATTAACGTTAAGAATGGTATTTCGGTATTAATATAAGAATAATATCTCGGCAGGTTATGAATGTTCTGGTTCCGGTTAAAAATGTTTCGGCATTTTCCACTAAGTACCAGATAGTTGGTCATGGCAAAATTGCCGGATTATGGGTGCTCCTGGATTAGGGGTTTCCGGATTAAGGGTGTTCAACTGTATAACTCATTAAAAAAATTATAACTGGGTTGGCAGCAACACGCCATTTGCCTCTCTTTTGTCACACCATGAGAAATTTTCATTCCAAAGACATACCTCTGCGCAATGTTCATTTGTTATTTTACTCTAAATTAATCACGGACATATTGTAAACAAAATCGTTTTAGCTACTTGATTATAATATCATCCATTCCAATGGTTTCTGCGTGAGGAAGAAATTTTCTGAAAAAGGAGTACGGAATTACCGTAATGTATGGTTTTCCATACATTACGGTAATTTACAAAAATTACAGCAGTAATTTACTGAGTTGCCCATCTCTAACCGGGACTGAGGTTTGTACTTCTGTCATATCAAAAATTTCATAATATGTATCATTTCTTTTACCATACATTTGGATAGCTTTTTGGTTGGGATCAATGGCTTGCTTTGTAAAAACTAAAACTTCATAGTAATGTTGTTTGTAATAATGAGAGTCTGCTGTAGTTGTAGCGTAGCCATGATGTTCTCCAGGGGGGGCAAAAATAAGTTAGCGTTCCATAACACAAGTTTGTTTTTGCCCCTTCTTGAAAAATATTAAGATTTCTTAATAAAATTTGTATTTATTATGTTTCTCCCTCTCGTTTAATGTAAACGGGTACCTTAGCTGGTTGACCTGTAATTTTTCATTTGGCTAATGAGCCAGGGGGGCAAGCGCCCCTCCCTGCCCCACCGTGGCTACGCCCATGGTTGTAGGATACTTGCGTCGATATTAATATCACATGAGGCTTATGGCTGACATGTAGATGTTGCATGTGATCTTTGGAAAAGTTATCTTAAATAGCTCATTTGGCTGATAGAAACACAGTTGTAATCATTGTGTAACTTCTGTTCTGTTGTCAAGAAACTATCTCAGTAACGTAGTTGAGATTAGATAGAAATACTGGAAAAATAATTTCGTGGTCTCCCTTAAGCAGTGACACGAAACACCATCATTAGTTTAAACATGTCATGAAAATATGCTGCGAAGTGCAAGATTTTCCACTTGTTCAATCCTACAGTTCATTCACGGATAAATTTAGATTTTACTGTAAACGTGAGAAGATTTTGTGAAATTTCTATGATGCTAATGAGTGAAATAACCATCTATTCCCATCAGATTTGTACCCATCGAGACGTGCAATCAGGCACAGCGTATATTATAATGAGAAATTCTCTATGCTGTCATTTAATAATGGTGAATTAATCATTTAACATTTCCCCTATCATCAAGAGAGTAGCTGGTTGGCATGGTGACCAACACATATTCATACCTGTCGATTTGTTGATAAATGTCAATTAACTTTGTTGTTGCTGTTTACTTATCCACGGGGTTCTATTGATAGTTAACCACCTTGTTTCCCTCCCACTTTACTCTCGGACACATGAATAATTTTGGAATAGGAGGGGAATCACACAAATTTATAAATCAGATTAAAATCCTTTGAAACAATTATGAATGCATAAAGCGCGCACCCTCCAAATCTCAGGTTTTTTGTCTGATTATTTTTACGGGAGGTATGCAGCATTAAATTGTGGTGCAGAGTTGAAACCACACCCGCACCCTGGAACGCATTTCTCTCGACTGGCTCCATCGTGTCGTGGGGAGTGCATGACAATCGCAGGAGGGGCAGCACAAACACTCGTGAGAAAGCTACTCGGCGTGAGTACACAAGTTGTGGCCGAGAAGCACAGTGGCCTTGGTGTTTCACAGTGATTGTTGGGCCAAAGGCATTAACTGTTAACTTGTTAAGTCTCTTAACAAGTATATATCAGGTGCTTTCTGCAACATAGATTGACACAACAGTACAAACGTGTTTTTCTCACAGTCGCTATAACACAAATGGGCAAGCTACCCACTATAACCACTTCAACGTCTTGTAACCAACACTATAAATACATTCCCTGGGCAAGCAATAGCAATATAATATACTCTCCATGTCATCAACAATGCTCCAGCTTATTAATGCATTTTTGGTGTGAAAGTCAAACCGAGACTTCAAATGGCTGTAGGAGCTAAATTTTTTGGTTCTTGAGAGTCAAACTTATTAAGTGACTTACTTGCTTCTTAAAAATTATGAATCAAACATAACCCAAAGTAGAGTGATCCCTCCTGTTGTGAAACTGTTGAATATATTTATATTATATTGTAAACCGGCTTTCTTTCACAACTCATTACCTTCTTTACACTTCTATTTTAAAGCCTAATCACAGACTGAAAGCTAATCTAGTCACTATGATACATGGTGATAGAGAAACATAAAATATTATGTTGGTTCTAACAGTTTTACCTTATATCATGAATCAATGTCACACATACCTACCTCACTTGACGTGCACAGGAATTCAGCTGATACAAAACAATATCAACAGTTTTTCAAAAACAGGGTTATTTTTCATATTCAGGTATACTTTTTGCTCTAAAATTCCACCTATGAATCAACCTGTTGGTTCCATAAGTCTACTCTTTTCCATAATGGTGTGTGGTGAAACATGTGTTAAGAAGACCCTGAAAAGAATGCATTGGTCACCCTGTTTTGTTTCTTGAACTAGGCAAAGTTCTGAGCCCCTTTTTGGCGACTATCAGTATGTTACCCATAGGGTCTCCCTTGCTTGGGGTCTCACAGATTTTTTGGCCAAAGGAGTTGGAGATAATACTCACGGTAACATCGAGTTTGAACTGCCCCTGTCGAGGACAGTGTCCCACCCCCCATCAACAGAGGTTTTCAACCTTGTCCGATTTAGTCTGAAAGGCACTCGCCCCCACTAAAGTTAAGGATACTTCTCAGTCCCCAAGGTATATGAAATGGTTATTAACTACGAAAAAAGCAACAGAGAGATGGAGGTGCAAGGGGAGGTTGCTAAATAGGACTTAGGCGGAACCTGAGGATGACAAGGGGGATCTTGGGACATTGTCATTGACATGACAGCCATTTAATCCTATTATATGACACATTTTTTCTCCAATTTACTCGCATAGACCTCTGGACCTTTGACCCTACATGACCTTGTGAGGTCAACAGATGACAAGTGAGATCTGGGGACATTACCATCAACTTCAGAAGGCATTTAAAAGTTATCATTTGACATGTTTATTGTCACAATTTGCTTGCTTAGACATCGTGACCTTTGATCCATGGGTAACCCTTGGAGGTCAGAGTGCCAGGAGACATCTTGGACCATTGAATTGGCAGCCATTCAAACCTATGATAGGATACATTTTTGCACTGATTTGCTGGCCTAGACCTCTTGACTTTTGTCCCTTGCATAATCCCTGAAGGTTAGGAGATGACAAGAGAGATAAGGGTACCTTAAAATCGATCTTGCCAACCATTAAAATCGTTTGACACGTTGGTTGCTCCTTTTCACTTTGTTTTATTACCCCTTACACTTTCAGGGGTCATGGTTGTTTTTTCATAAACAAAAGTGGTTCCATTGTTTCATCATGCCTATAACCCAGTTTGGATATGGGTTTGGACCACCGTTATGGGGTCAAAAGGTCAAATTTCGTACATGTTGTTTGCACTCAACAATACATACAACCTTTTTCTATGCTTTTGCCAATTTCATCAACATGGGACTAATAGAAGCATCTAAAATTAGAGAAATAAAATGACACACGATCAATGGGCCAGCATGTATAAGAAGTACAGTATATTCTCATGTACCGTGCACCCTGGTTTTTGGGCACTGACTCTTGGGAAAAAAATAATTTGGAAAAAAATGAGAAAAAATAGGTACTATGTTATCTTAACGGGAAAATAACAGCATATTTGGAATACAATGGAATGGTATTGTACTGTATTTTTATGCAAAACCTTAATGACAATATATCACAATAAAAATAATAATGATTTAGCGCCAATGTTCACTGTATTGGTCACCTGTGAACAGGAAAACTACATTCATGAATTGGAAAACTACATTCATTTGTATTGACAATCATCATCATTGGTCAACAATCCTAGGATTGGTTTGACGCAGCTTTCCACTCGATTCTTCTATCGGCCAACCTTTTCATTGTGACGTAATTCTTCTCTTTTACACTCTTCACAACTTGTTCCATATATCTCATACGAGGCCTGCCTTTTCCAATCTTCCTGTTCACTTTTCCCTCGACGATAGTCTTCATCAGGCCGTCGTGTCTCAAGATATGGCCGATTAAGTTTTCCCTTCTTCTTTTTAGAGTTGTCAGCAGACTTCTCTTTTCTCCTACTCTTCTTAGCACTTCCTCGTTACTTACTCGGTCGATCCATTTAATCTTCAGCATTCTTCTGTAACACCACATTTCAAATGCTTCTACCCTTTTCTTCTCCGCTGCTGTCATCATCCATGATTCACTGCCGTAAAGAAAAATGCTCCAGATATATGTTCTGATGAACTGTTTCCTTACTTCTATGCTTGTATTTCCTGCTGTAAGTAGATTCTTCTTTTGAAAGAATGCCCTCTTTGCCTGGGCTATTCTACTCACTATTTCTTTCTTGCTTCGTCCATCGTTGGTTACTCTGCTTCCCAGGTAACAGAACTCTTTCACCTCTTCCAGTTTCTGTTTTCCTAGTTTAACGTTGGTTTTGACCTCTTCTCTTTTGCTGCACACCAATATCTTAGTCTTCTTCTTATTGATCTTCAGCTGATATCTGGCCATAGTCCTTTCCATGGTTGTTAGCATCTTATTCAGCTCCTTCTCTGTCTCTGCTATGAGAGCTATGTCATCAGCGAATCGTAGCATACTGATTGTTTCTCCGTGGATTTTCACTCCAGAACACTTCTCCTTGACTTCATTTATGGCTCTCTTGATGTAAACATTAAAAATTACGGGAGACAGTGCGCAGCCTTGTCTCACTTCTTTCCTTATTCTTGTCTCTTCA
Organism: Platycnemis pennipes; assembly: GCA_933228895.1. Lineage (NCBI taxonomy): Eukaryota > Metazoa > Arthropoda > Insecta > Odonata > Platycnemididae > Platycnemis > Platycnemis pennipes. The sequence continues at coordinate 9,263,552 of OW121846.1, read as the reverse complement.
CAGCTGGGTCCAGATTTAATCACAGCAACTTGGTTTTTGTACAGACTGTGTATAATTCTTCGGTCATTGTAGGACACTCCAATTCCCTTCCGAATTCCAAGCATTGAATCCCAATCCACGTTGTCAAAGGCCTTCTCTAAATCCACAAATGCAATGAACGTCGGTTTGTTCTTCTCCATTCTCTTCTCTATAAGTAGCCTAAGGGCCAATATTGCTTCCCTTGTACCCTTACTTTTCCTGAATCCGAATTGATCTTCATCCAGGAACTCCTCTGCTTTTCATTCTATTCTTCTGTAGATGATCCTGGTTAGTATCTTCGATGCATGTGTCGTCAGGCTTATAGTCCTAAAATTTTCGCATTTCTCCGCTCTCTTCTTCTTGGGAATAGGAATGATGATGTTTTTCTCGAAGTCCCTTGGAATTTCCCCTGTTGAATACATGTCGCAGATGGTTTTGTAGAGATGAATTAATGTCTTCTCTCCTGCATTTTTAATTAGTTCTGCAGGGACATCATCAATACCTGAGGCCTTATTCATCCGAAGATCCCTTACTGCAGCGTCGAATTCCGATCTTAATATTGATGCCCCCATATCATCTATTTCCACTTCGCTTTCCTCTTCAATAGCTTTTGTGCTGAGATTTTTTCCATTGTATAGCTCTTCCAGATATTCTTTCCATCTCTTCACTTTGTCCTCGTTTTCAATCAAAATTTCTCCATTATTGTCCCTTATGGCATTGCATCTTGCGCTCCGTTCCTTGAAGTGGTTCCTCACTATGCTGTAGGCCGCTTCCACCTTTCCAAGTGCAAGGTTGCTTTGTACATCTTCGCAAAGATTTTTCAACCACAGCTCTCTAGCTTTCCTTGCTTTGCGACTTATTTCGTTCCTTATTCTTTTGTAGCAGAGCTGCCCTTCTTCAGTTTTCTCATTCTTGTACTTTCTTCTTTCTTCAATCAATTCTAAGACTTCCTCCGTGATCCATGGCTTCTTCTTGGCAACTTTTCTTCTTCCAAGAACTTCTTTTGCGGCTTCCTGTAGTCCACATTTAATGTTTTCCCAACGCTCTTCCACTGATTCCTCATTCAGGTTCTCTCCTATGTTGTTTCCCACTGCTTTTTGAAATGCCAGCTGATGTTGAGCCTCCTTTAGTTTTTCTACTTGCCATATATTCTTCTTTGTTTTCTTCAATTTCTTGAATTTTAGATGGCATTTCATCATCACTAAATTATGGTCACTGTCGATGTCTGCCCCAGGGTAGCTTTTGCAGTCCTTCACTTGGTTTCTAAATCTCTGCCTCACTAAAATGTTGTCTATTTGGCATCTTCTTCTGTCTCCTGGCATTTTCCATGTGTATCTTCTGCGGTTGTGATTTTTAAATAATGTGTTGGCAACCACTAACTTATGTTGAGTGCAGAACTCCAGCAGCCTTTCTCCTCTTTCGTTTCGGTTTCCCAATCCGTATTTTCCAGTTATTCTTCCATCTTGACCTTCGCCGACGATAGCGTTCCAGTCTCCTAAAATAATTAGGTTTTCTTCTCCTCTTACCTGTTTTATAACTTCCGTGATATCATCGTAGACGTCTTCCACTTCTTCATCTTCATAGTCAGTCGTAGGCATGTAAACCTGCACCACCACAGTATCTACAGGTTTGGTCTCGATCTTCACCATTATTATCCTTTCATTGTACTGCAGGAAGCTCTTCACACGCATTCCGGCACTCTTTCTGAGCATGATCCCTACTCCAGCATTACCATTTAATGATCCTGTATGTATAATCCTGTAGCTTCCACTCCAAAAGTCTCCTTCTTCGGGCCACTTCATTTCGCTGATTCCTAATACGTCGAGGTCCATTCTTCGCATTTCTACCTTCAGGTTCTCCAGTCTTCCACAGGTCCGAAGCGATCTCACGTTCCATGTTCCTACCCTAAAAAGTGTATCACATTTGACTGATGTACTCTCTCGGGTAGTCCCCGCCCGGAGATCCGAATGGGGGACTATTTTACCTCCGGAATATTTTACTCGAGAGGGTGCCATCACGTCTTGATAATAAAGGAAAGAGTGGAGTAGCTGCGACTCCTCGGGATATTAATGTGGTGGTTTCCCCTTGCCTTCCACATCGCAGTACTACAGCCGTTAAAGTAAATGTTACCACGCCTGTAGTGAAATGAGTGTCGCTGTACCGACCACTGTGGTCTCCACCTTCACTCATGTGAAGAAGAGCTGCTGCCCTCTCCTCCGGGTGATGGCAAGCGTAATTGTTGTCAGCCTCCCGTCGCCAAGTCACGGCATCTTCACAGGTTCTGTATTACTTAGAGGCCTATCTTACCCAGGGATAGACCAATACCCCCTCGGAATGCCGTCGCTTTTTGTCTACGACTGCTTATTCGACGAGTAAACTCGCTTATCTCGCAGCTAACCTCTATATATAGAGGTCGACCCACCATCCGCAACCCGGTAGACGCACTCGGTGGCTTTAAGCTCAGCCGCGAGGTATTGACAATGAGCCTGCAAATTATGATATTAACATCGATTCAGAATCAATGCAAAGTGATAAAGGCAAAGAATATAGATAAAATAAGAAAGATTTGTTACTAACTTTCAGTTTTCGTCATTGCTGCAGTCCTCTCAGGCATTGCTAGCAGAACTCTCTTCATCCTCACTGCTGTCCCAAACCATACAATCTACCATCAGCTTTGTTGGAAATGCAGCATTTCTGGCATCTCTCAACCATCAAATCCACTTTAATTAAATTCCATGAGGTAATGATCCATTGATACATTTGAACTAGGCCGGCCTTCTTAATTCTTCCTGTCAGTGTTGTTTTATAAACGGCACTTGAAATCCATTCTGAGTACCACCTCTTGAGACTAGACTTGAAGGGGCAATTGACGCAAACATCTAGTGGTTGAATCGTAGAAGTCATTCCTCCTGGAATTATCACTTCGTTAGTCTTTCCTTCATTTAAGTGTTTCTTCACGTCATCCGTGAGATGACCAGAAAACTGTCCAGCTATAGCATATTACAGAGTTGGAGAAGGGCATCATTGCAACGTTCCCACACGCACTTAATCCAATGCAGAACAAGATCATTATTTGCCCAACCCTTTTCTTGCGATATAACTACTATTCCTGCTGGGAACTTTCCCTTTTTTGGGAGTGCTTTCCATTTAAATATTACGTATGGAGGAAGCTTCTTTCCATCCGCCAATACTGTTAGCATGACAGTACAACATTGTTTCTCTGCACCAGCAGTTAGCACTTGAACTGTTTCTGCTATCACATCATTCACTGTATAACCATGCGGCATTTCAAAGTAAACAGGGGTGTGACCTGCGTTCCCAATAGGCATATCATTTATACGTTAAGTATTGTGGAAATCGTAGAAAATGCCATTATTTATCCTATAGAGTGGTTATTTTTTGTTTTAACTGTTATCAGCATTTCCATAATGTATACTGTTCTCTATATATTGAAACTTATGTGCTACAGCAAAAACCATGCCCATTACCGTGCGCCTGGAATTATGGCAGTTCAAATTCTCCTTGAGCCCTACCTCGTCCTTTAAGGCGAGCACTCCTAGCTCAGCTCTCCGTGAAGAGGCTGTCTCTACCCAGTTCTTGTAGCATGGACGGGGTGAGTGGGGGTGGGTGATGCCGATAGGAAATTTGGGTGGGGTGTGTTGTTGGGGGTAAGGATTATGCCAGCAGGGGGACCAGGGAGTTTGGGTGTGCGGTGCTGGGGGGAAAAGGGTCTGGCTGTGGAGAGGGAAGGTCCCAGCTGCAGGTGTGTTTTTATGTCTTGCCGAGCAAGAATTGGGGTAGTGGGTTGCTGGATGGCATCATGGAACATTTGTGACGTTCCTTCCTCTTCTTCTGGGCAACCCAGGGGGACACGTGCCGGTGGCTGATTGGAACCACTTTGGGTGCTGAGTGGAATGGGGAGGATCAGGAATACTGCATCCTTTGTTTACAGGTGGGTCTTTGACCCCTCTTCTCGCACTCTGACACCTCTAGACCATCCTCTTCTCCCCCCCCCCCCCCTCATCTCTTGAAGATCCACCCGTCAGCAAAGGATGCTATATCCCTGACCCTCCCCATTCCACTCAATACCCAAAGCAGTTCCAATTGACCACCTACACACACCCTCAGGGTTACCCAGAAGAAGGAACGTCACAGACGTTCCGCCATTCCCCCATACCCTCCCCACTTCCCCCCCTTTCAGCTGAGCGAGACGTAAAGATACGCCCACAACTTGTGATCTTCCGTCTCCACAACCAGACCCTTTTCCCCCCATGCACCAAAAACCCAAACACCCAGCCATCATATAATCCCCGAGGAGACGATGTGGAAATCATGTCGAATCACGCCCCATTTGTTTTCAAGGTCTTAGTAGTAGAAAATAAGCAATATTACCTCCCAAGATCATTTATTCAGCTGATGATACAGAAGATGCCACAAATAATAACATGTGAATGTTATTTTCTGAAAACGGGCTTAGTTAGATTTGAGTGGCCGTGTGGGCCAAAGCAGCCGGTCGGTTCCCTCGAAGGCTGCCGGACGGCACTCAGCTCAAAGCCCTGACACTTATCAAATGGTAAAGGGCGAAAGCACACTGTGGTGAATAAAAATCACAATGCATGTAATGCCCCGTGGGGGAGAAAATCATCAATGCACAGGTGTAACATCTCTCCCCAAAGTGGCCTTTGGGTCGCTCGCGTAGCTCGAGAAAAAAGTTTCCATGCTTTTTTTAGGCTATGATTAGGCGATAGAGGGCTACTAAAGTGCAATTGGGCCAGCTGCCATCATAAAAGCGTAGATGTTAGCAGCAAATGTCTATTTTAAGTGTCCATACTAGTTGCCCATCTATACTGACTGCGGATTCCGAAAAGAACATTCTTATTAGAAAATGTTCAACTTTTGTTTTATATTGGTACGTTTTCGATATTGGGAAGAAATGTTTCCAACACCACGATCGCCGACTTTAAACCCGCTTACAGTAAAAGCCTGTTATAGTGAGTACGGCATATAGTGATAATCTCGCAATAACCAGTAATTGGTAATGTACCACCGAAAGCCCCATGATTAACATGTAAAAGAAAACGGATATAGCGAGGCCAAGAAGCTCCTGCCACGGTATACGCTCGGTATTATGAGTGATATTTCTTGAGGGCGATGCACTGCAAAGTACAATTTAACGCATGGTATTTATCTTTAGTGGTATTATTAGTCAACTACAACTTAGAATACAAGATTTGTGCCATCTTTACATTATTTAAAGTCCCATCAAGTCCAGGCACTCACGATTTATGGCCCGCCGTACCTTGCGAACTCTCGCACTTTTGTTATTCTTTTGTTAAGCCAAGTTCACATAGGAGCGGAATGGGTGGAAAGCAGATAAGCATCTAGCCAATCACACGGCAGCGAGAGTGGTGGTGTGGGTAAGGGGTGGAGTTCAGCCCACCTGTCTTCGCCCTCCTGCTTCCACCCGCTCGTTCCCACTGCCTGCCCGCTCGTTCCTGCCCCTAGACTGAAGCACACAATGCTTGAATCATTTTTCTGCCGGGAATAGAAATTGAAAATACTGTGCTGTTGATGTGAAGCGTGTGTGTATGTATGATACTAAAGGTATGACATTTGTTTTGTTATACTCTTCATTCCCGCGACGAAGTCATCAAAGTTGTCCATTAACAAAGACAATTATTTCCTTATCATTTTGCGATTCATATATCCTGGATTCAATTATTTTTTCCCGTTAACAGAAATAGTGGGGATACTTATGTTTTGTGGTACATTTGTTAATTTGTGCATGTATTTCAGTTTTCGTAAATATTGCCAGGGCTGATGTTATACGAAGAATTAACATTTATCCCATTCTACAAGTTTTTATTTTATATTATGATTCCGGAGTTCACGGATACATACAGTTTTGGGTGAATGCATCGATAATTCTCGGCAATAGTATTTCACAGGAGTTACCTCCATTCGCTCTCTATCCTCCAGATGGCAGCGCTACTGTCCATGCAGAAAGTTGAGATACTCGAGTTTGGAATGTTCTATCTCAGTAACTTATTCATCGATTGCGAGGAAATGGACTGAAAATGAAAGAAAATTTATTTCTACGTTTTGTGAATACCATCAGCAATTCCTTACCATTTCAACAAATTTTTTATTTATTTTTGGCACTCAGAAAACCGAAGCTCCACTTTGATCGCTAATTTTTCAAAAACTTCTCAAGTTATTAACATGAGACTTCATAAGGTGAAAAATCATTCTTTATTACATTCATATGCTGAAGCAGAACCTTGTAACTATTTATTTGCACCCAAAAGTTTTGAACCTGAGAAAAATGAAACATCAGATGAGCAGTGTATTTTCATTCAAAAGGTATTGAGGAGAACACAATGATACCATAAACGAACAAAAACATGGTTAAAAAAATGGTAAGAAGGGAGGTTGATATATGTGATTAACATCCGAAAAAAGACCAGGACTGGCTTCTAAAAGTGCTGAACACTCCACCTGTCATTTTGATGGGTTGTAATAAACTGACATTTTACCATGCCTTTCTCCTGTGTGAGTACGTGGGAACTAGAGAGGCTCATCGAGATTGCCCCTGCACCTGTCTTCTTCTCGTGGAATCAGGGGTCAGAGAGAGTACGCCATCACCTCCCACGCAAGGCATCGCACTCCTCTGTAGAGCACTCCTGTACCCTTTTTATAATAAAGCTCTTTCACTCTCCTCCCGTGTTTCCAATTCCTTCTTACTAGACAGTCCCTTACGAGTGTCAGCCATTCATGCACACCCATCCACAATAAAATGTTACCACTTCTGAGGCCAATTTTTTCTTAGTCCTGACTTAAAGATTTGACAACAGTGCAGTTCTGTCCCTTTAATTGGCCCGACCACGAAAGACCCGCAAGGCCAGGGCACGGTCCTCTTAAGAGAGCCCCTTGCCGTGGTTTGGGGTGAGACCCTTCCTCAATGACCTGCACAGGGATGGTGCCCTGTGACAATTAGTCGGCTCAGAGGAGTGCAGCCTCCCGAATCAGCAGCCTTCTCTTCGATCTCTGCTTGGAGTGACTCCCTCGAGGATGCATTGCGTAGGTTTCCGCAACTACGGCTCTTGATGAAGTGATGACTCAAATTTAAATTCAGTTTGAAGCAAGAGTTGCTGTTAACACCATCGATATTTCTTAGTCAACGAGTTCCAACATGTTCCAAAGTACTCTGTTTTTGCCTTTATTTCGTGGTAGGAAATAATTTGATCTTATAATACTAATACCATAGATTATTATTGTTATCAGTATTTATGTATCTGTTAACAATCAGTGATATTTTTGAATTATTGGTGAATTTTAATTGATAACATGATGACCTCAAAAAATGCACTTGCATATAAATGGCAAAAATATTTATGCTACAATTGATGCATGCAGATTTCAATAAGAATAGAGGAGACATTTTGAACGTTTTTACGGATTATAAATGTTATGTTTCAAGCTCAATTGGGTAATAAGTGAGAAAAAATTACTGTAGAAATATTTAGAATTTCTTTCAAATTACACACAATCCTCGCACTCTCATGTACTCGTATGGTTGTTTCTTCGAATGAGTACTCATTGGCAATTCATGCCAAATTTATGCTATTTTAAATAGCAAAACAAACTCACTGAATAAATAAAATATTAAGGAGATTATTAGGAATATGATGAACGTCTTAAAAATATTCATAGATGCATTGGTCAAAACTATAGCTGTGTTTTCCTATTCGAAGGCCCCAGTTCGAGACCTGGCAGTTCCTGTTTGAGTACTGCATGGAAGGTTTTTCAGGTTAAGATCTCTGGCCAACGTATGTGACGTTAAAAATGTGGATTCTGTGGTGCTTTTCGGAGAGTGGGCTTGTTCCACCCTTTCTCCACCCGTCAGCAATTCCTTCTCTGCCATGCATACACTGCAAAATATTAGTATTTTCTAGTAGTCATGTTTCTAATGCTGGTATTTTCATTACTTCCCTTCTTAATACCCCTATCAATAGTTCACCTTTAGGAGTAAAAGCTTATCTTACCAATACGATATTCCTTCTGTCATCAAGGCTGCTATACCCCTTTTTCTCCTATACACTACTTAAATTGCAGAAGGTGGAGAAATGGAGAACCTGTGTGAAGTCAAACCTTGCTTCAAACATCACGCAGAACAGCAAATTTAGAAATCCATGGTTCAAGTCACGGATGAGTTAATTTTTTTTTCTGTTGTGATCTGGCTTGATTCTATTTTCACCACCTGCTTACTGTTCGGGGTTGTGGTTGTCATAAAACGTGTCGGGAATGTTTCTGAGGGTGAAAAAATATGCCGACCTAAATCTGAATGTATCAGAATTATTTCCGAGAGTAGGGTATTGGCTAAGCGCTCAAAGGATTCTCTGATTCTCTTTTCTCTTATTATACTGTTTTACACAACTCACTTTTAGAGAGAATTGTGTAATGAGACTGAAAAAACTTAGAGACTTCTCCTTTGCAGGAAGACAGCGGAATGTTATTCCTATGACTTAATGTTTACACCTTCCTCACTTGGTGACAAGAACATTGGACGAATCAGAGAAATGGTGACTTAGTGATCAGTAATGTAGGCCTTTTGAAGTAAAAAAGGGTGCAGGATATAAAAATGCCAACTAGGACATTGTATTATTTTAAGGCCTTATAATATCTGTGGAAACGCTACAATAATTCAGCATGTTAATCATTACCTTCGAAAATTCATCCACATGTCACACAACTCCAAAGAGCCATGGACATAAATGTAGGCATTTTCGTTGGATTTGGAGAAAGCGAGTGTAGTTTTTGATGATGTTATGACTAGAAATGTGGTGAGCAGTGCTTGGAACTTATTTCGTGCCCCTTCTCCCGCTCTGTGGCCACAGGGGCCTATGCGGCTCGGGCGACTCGTCTTCTGGCAGAAATCGCTCCCAAGGCGGTGTGCCCTGGCTGCTCACTTGAGAAAGGGTGAACAGGGCAATAATCTTTTGACGGAAGGCTACCCTCAATAGAAGGCTAGAGCCAGAGTTTTGGGTATGTAAACTCTCCGCCAAGGGACAGTGTTGTCAGATCTCCTTCAACTCGGAACTGAGAAAAAATCGGCCTGCAAAGTGATAACGTTTTATTGTGGACGGGTGTACTATGAAAGTTATGCCATACAAAGTGCTCTACCAAATAATTAAAATGAAAAAATTAATTTTAATACATTTTAAACAGATATGATTGCTAAAAGATTGAAATCATAATTTATGAACTGTTCTGCATATATAGCATTAGGGTTTTTTTTCCTATTAAAACTGTGTAAAACTTTTGCACATAGAATATAATAACTTTTATTTAGAACCTGGGATCCCATGTCCCCTAGGCTCAGGTGGATACACATTATGAATTTAATTGCAAAAATGCAAATACATGCATGAATATTGATAAAGGCCTCGAAGGGCATCTAAACAAATATTAAAAACAAAAATAAACCAAAAAGACGTCAAACGACAAAATATCAGTTGAAAACAGGTGTAAACATTAACAACTACATTAAGTGAAACGTTTCATTTCTCAAATCGAATAATAAAAAGTAAAATACATGTTTCACAAAATATCATACATACTTTCCCTCAAAAAAAATTATTTAATTTTCTGCTGGGTTATTGAAGTGAAATAATAAGGAATTGTGTGTATAAAACAGTAAAGATAGTTTATAAATGTGAACATATTTAAATTTTACAATGCCTTTTATAAGTTATTTATTTGCACGATTAAATACTACACACGTCTCTTGCCAACAATAATCCTTTCTTTGTTGTCTATTTGCTACATATCTCCATGGGGCCTTCCTTTTTCTTTGTGCTTTTACTGAAAGGATTTTTCAAAATTTAAATTATAAATAAACAATGTGTTCTAACGTAAGGTGAGTATGCTATGCCAGAAGTCAGTAAAAATCCTATCCATTGCTACCTTATTCATTTATGCAATGGGATATCAGCCTTTGTCCCTGGAGATGTAAATGAATTATCAATGTGAATATATGAACCCTAGTAGCACAATTAATGTTCACAATATGCTGAGCACATTTTCATAAAATATGTTCAATATGTTGAAAATGTTTCTAGCTTATGCTGAGCATGCACAAATGTCCGGGTAATTATATGCAAGAAATGTGCTGAAAACATTTTCGAAAATATGCTGAGCATGTTGTCAACATAGGCATGGCATATTTGAGAAAACATTCTGAGCATATTTCAATTATGTTTTGTAGCAAATTTAATCTATTGCCGTTCAGGGTCATTTTATCGGAGGAAGAAATGTTGGAAAAGCAAATTAAATGGAAGAAATTTGAACTTCAAATCCGGTATTTCAGTCAAAAGTGTACCATTTACTGTGGTCAGTTTTTAACTGAAATATCAAGGTTTGGTTTTCTTCCATTTAACTAGCTTTCCAGACTTTTCTTCATCTGAATAAAATATCTTCAGCACAAGATGTGACAGAATTAGGAGAGGTTCGATTGTTGCTCCGACTGTATTTCATCTTAAAGTTAGATGCAAAATACAACTTTTCCTAATGTTATAACTTCTGCTTCTCCTTTCAATGGGTGACAAGTGAAGGAGTGAAGTGCCCATAATTGCAACTGCACTGGCTTCCTACACACATGTATTCACACTTAATTATCACGACTTTGGGGAAATGATTTTAAAACAAGCAGCTGTAGATTCAAATATTTATTAGTATTCCTTCTAAATTCAATTGTTTCAATTACTTGATGATCAGTGCCACATAAAATATACATTTCAACATACCACGTGTCATCTCAAAGAAAACCGTTATGACAGAACACACGGCACACAAATATATACAATTGAGATCACTCTTACTTTTGCACAACACCAACAACGCAACTTTAATTTTATTTGTTCTGTGTATTCAATAACCAAGGATATTTTTAATCCACTCTTGTCCCAGTAATGTAACTATACATTTTCCCATGAGGAATTTCTTTTACATTATTTCAACACTCATCCTGCACTAAGGTTAATCAACAATTCCAATATTTTCACGTTCAAATATGAACTATAGTTGAATAATTATCTCAATCCTCATTAGCTCATTCCAAAATACCGAGCACAGTAATAATATAGCATATCTAAAAGAAGAAAAAGAATTGATATTACTACTTGTAGCAGGAATGTAATGAAAACCATTGTGATGGTTATTAAAAACGATGACGAATTGATGATTTTTCTTCAAGAAAATCTATTTTCAATTACGTAAATTTACTCGCCATACCTGAATCGCCTGAATGCTCGAGCATGGTCATCAATGATGGGATGATTATCCCAATATGAAATTAAGCTGCCGTGAACAACAACAGTTTAAAATGCAAGTTAGCGATGAGCTCACTCTGGCTAACTCCCACATTTGTTTCTCAACATAATTCGCCGCCGCTCTGCTTTGTGATGTTGGTGATACCACCCTTTGGTATACCACGGCCATCGGTATACCCTTTCCAAACTTCGCGAAATGTGAGATGAATGTTGAGCTAAATGGACACCAGCAGCACAGTTATGAACGTACAACATAGTTATTTACTATCATTAACATTAATTTAGGTCTAATTAGTAGAAAACTGTTAGAATACCATGGACATAGACATGAAACTAAGCAGGACAATGATGGATATTGGTATGATCAGTTACCATAGCATGACTGAGCACGATAGTGGACTCTGGTAAACTCAACTCAAAACTCAAAGTTGTAAAGAGTTATGGAAACGTATATATAAACATGTCTATCATTAAACAATGAGCTATTTCTATCAAAATATTTTAAACATTTTCAATGAACATATGCTAGAAATACGTTGAGCACATATTATCAAAATATTTTGAGCATGTTTTTCTAACATATGCTATAAATATGCGGACTGCATGCTATAAAATGAGTGGCTCCTAAAATGACATGAAAACATTTTCAGCATAAGCTCACAATATGATTCGAAAATGTTTCCTTGAGCATAATGGAAATGCTGTGAGCATGTGCTCAGCATCTTTTGTGCTACTAGGGAAAGTTCATGAGTCTAGAGATGTTTTGATTGATATGCACATTGGTAAGAAAAAATGAAACAAGAAAATGTAGGCTCTCTATTCTTGTGTTACTGTTTTGTATTTTGTTTTTAATGCAAGTCTTGTCGTTGTTTTCAGGGAGCTTCAATTAAATAACAATGTTTTGAGAGTACTTCCCTATGAGATTGGGAAATTGTTCCAACTTCAAATTTTAGGCCTTAAAGGAAACCCCTTAACTAAAGAAATACTGAGTCTTTATGGAGATGGAATGGGAACTTCCAAATTATTGGCGTATATGCTTGATAACTTGACAGGTATGTATGGAAGTTTTTGTATAATTTTCATTAACCTGCTTTTTAAATGAAATAATGTCATAATGGAAGCCAAAAGGTTTCCTGTATTTGTGAGGGAATAGAATAATTTAATAATATATTCAATGATAAAATGTATCTTAAAGAAGTTTTCAATTTAGAGATCTTATTATGACTAAATTAGTTAAGAATGAGCATAAACTCACGCTGCTTTAATGAAAATTCTCTCTTATGGTGGTTTTAGATGTGTACAAAAATTGACATGCCATAAGAGGGTATGTAATTGCAATTTGTGTGGAACTTTGAGAATGTACTAAATGAGTGGACCTCTGCGATGTACCATGGGTTAGTTCTTATCAACATGGTTCGATGCTAGCTATTTGGAGGTGAAAATCGTTTGGGATCAAATAAAATTGGAAAAGATGAAGTTTTCCTCAGTGTATGAGTAATTTGTCTGAAGGAAGGAAAAGTTGGTGTATTCTTGAGAATGTTTTAAATCCTTAACTTTGAATTGTTATTAGGAACTAAAACGTGAACAGCCAAGATAAGCAAGGATATTGACTGAATGTCATGGGCATAGGGTAAGGCAAGATTTAGACTCAAATCTTAATGATTCTTTTATATCAGGGAGACAATTAAGTCTGATTGTATTCTAGCCATTGGATGTGAGGTAAATTTAAACTGTCAGTAGTGAGCATTGCGATAAGGCAAGGAGTGTACTTTATGGAATTTCATGCACCTATATACCACATGCCCAACCAGCATGTTGTCTATTAATCTTTTGGTCACCTCTAAGCCTTTTGTGTTTATGTTGATTTAAATGCAAACATTTCTGAAGCTTGAAAAAACAGAGGATTTTAAGAGAGGCTCTGTAGTATTTTATCTAAGTGAGTGAAGATCACTGGGATGGAATCCTCGCTTTCTGTTCTCAAGGGGAAATGATGAAGATATTGGTTCAGCCTAGTCTATCAAATTCACAATATTAAGGGTACTGCTCATTTTGTTGCAATCCCAAAAAAATGTTGTATTTTATAACAAAATTTTAAAATTTATTTACTTTGCCAATCCTTTATTCCTTGGTGCCAGAACATGAGGTCTTAGGTTTGCATTTGCCTCTGACTCAATGGAGGGCTATTAGTTTTCAATGCATGGTATGGTCTGCCATTGATATTAGCGATTGGCTCATGAGGCAACCAAAGTCATCACCTGCGCTTATTTGTAGAAGATGAAAACTTGGGATAACTGAAGATATTTTCATTTTTTATTGTTATTTTTTGCTGCCTCAGTGTCAACAGTGTTTATTTTCTTATTTGCTGCTACTGTGCATGGATTTTGTTTGGTAAATCTGCCGCCATCAATATCGGAAAGGATACCTTACCTGTGAGACAGAACTGGTTTCTCTAATGGCCAGCATTCTTTTTCTCATTTAGTGCTCCTATTGCAGTTCTTGGGAAAATTCTTGGGGTGGTTTTCCATTTCCTTCTGCAATAATGTTTCTAATGTGACTAAATCACTTAAATATTAGTTAGTGAGTAATTGTATTTTTAGTCTACAATGGTAATTGTTGCATAGAACTATTATCATGACGTTTTGAAAGTGCAGCAAATGAACAACTAGTGTAAATGAGCATTGTTAGCAAAAAGGCATAACTACCATATTTACTCGTGTAAGCCGCGCCCTCGTCTATCCCGCGCACCCCTATTTTTGGGCAGGCTCATGATGAAAGAAATTATTTCTATCAAAAAATTATTTTTTTGCCCTTAAGTCTGCATCATTTTGTGATAGCATGAATGCACATTCTTTGATAGAAATGCTGTGCCTAAATTATGAGTTCATCTTTCTCATTCGTAGATTAAATTACATGTTAATATCATCACAATCATCATCGCGTCGTGCATCCATGCATGGCCTCTTTTACTGTGCATATTTTTCTCATAGCATCTCATGGTAATCACAGTTACATACGATCACATCATCCAGCTATAAAAATGGCATCTGTTCAAAATAACATCCAACTGAAATAACTGCAGAAATATATACAATTTACTTGCTCTGCTTACAATGATTACTTTATTATTACGAAAATCTGTTGGCATATCAACAAATAAAAGCAGAATGCCATCCATACTTGATAGTGGTGGTCTCATCTACTCTCTACGCAGTAGCTGTGGACTGGGATGATTTAACAACACCGAAAAGTCTTGGGAACACACGGAAAAAACTAAGCTCAATGTAATAACAATTATGATTTGTATAAAACTAAAGAAAAACACATCTGCAGAAATAGAATCATAAATCACTGATGAATATTCATATCATAACAGTTCTCATTTTTAGTTTTCGTCACTGCTAGATTCAGATACACCATATTTCCTTCCTGCAGCTCGATTTCCTATTTTTCAGCATCACTTATAATACGCAGTTTTTACTCACAGGAGACGATCGCAATTTCACATCATAATTCATTTTTAGGGTGATAATTGCAAATTATTTTAAAATGCTAAATGATGGATTCGAACTTGTTTACTACTCTCATGCACGGAGAGGATAGCACGGATAGTAAGAAGGTATAATCTCTAAACATACGACTCTTGCCACCGTGTAACAAATTCTTTGTCGTGTCTTTGCAATGTAGCTTTAATGAGTATGCAAAAGGAGCTATCTATTGCACAAAAATTTTGCTACAGATACAAGATATCGAAACAAACTCTGCTTACTATTTTGAAAAGACGTAGAAACCCCCCTTGCGGCAGTTTCGAGGGTACAATATAGATTTGAATACATATCGGTGCTACAATGTGTTGTCGTACATGCGATCTATAAACGATAAATCTATTGCTTTGTCAAGTGGTATTTCTGATCTAGCATTTCTTCAAGTACCGTTGCACGTTCAGACTTTGTTAAACCCGGATTTTTATTTCTGATTACTTCTAAATTTCAGAGTTCTTTACAATGTACGATTTACTGCTAGACCATACTTACCAGTTACGTTGATATGTTCACACACTGCGAAACCTAAGAGAAAAAAACAACAGGAATTTGAGGAAAATGGTGCGTGGCTTACACGAAAATCTGGAGGATTCGTGTAAGCGGCACACCCCCATTTTTTCACCGGCGTTTTGGGAAAAAAGGTGAGCGGCTTACACGAGTAAATACGATATAATCGTTTTCGAACTTCAAATAGTTAACCAGACTCAAAACCGTAACATTGTGTTAATAGTAGGGGTGGGACATTCAAATCCTCGAATCCCTCGAATAATGCCTTTTCCTCGAATCCTTGGAGTTTCACCTCGAATCTGAATCCTTAAAAATCCAAGTCACTTACATCCTTCGAGAGAGACCTTCCTGTTCGTCGAGAGAGAGAGAGACCACTTACCGTCTTCCGTTACTGCGCGAGCTCGGATCTGAGTACATAGCTGTATGTGTTTCAGCATTCCATTAGTTATAATCAAATCGATTAAGCACTATCTTCGTCTATATTGCGCTTAGCGTACGGTATGGGACCAGGAACTTCCCTCAATATGTTTTGAGACTCTCTGCGTCTTACATTTTCTTCGCCTGGTTAAAAAAGTCCATTTTGTTCCATTTTTAGCACTTAAGGAGTCGGATTTATACACAAATTCCTTTGTGGAGTAGCAAATTTACGTGAGGGGTCAAAATGACCCGTTCAGCCATTAAACGGTATATCATCGCACAGAAACCGATACAGTGGCCAAATGAGGATAAAACTTCGTTTAAGGGTATGAAATCCCTCATGAAAATTCAAAAAAAAGCCCGGATTGTAGAATAAAATGACTCATATTTTTCCGTTCTTCCATCCGTCATGTTATGAGTTATAAGCGGCGGTTATATGAGTCATGAGTTATAAGCGGCGAAAAACGATTTTAACGATTTCGGAAAGTGGGCGTGCGCAAGACTAGTTCGATTCCAGCCCTTAGTTATGGGAAACGTGAGTGAAATATAAAGTTAAAATGAAGGGGGGTCATGTTGACCCGTGCCGCGGTTCTAGTGTTCATATGCAATACCTTTCAAAAACCCTTAATGGAGTCTTCACAACCACTTCCATTGGCAGTATCAGCTGTTTGTCCCCCTAGTGTGATTAGACGTAGCAGCTGCGCAGTCTCAGCTCTGATTGGACGAAGAAATAACGAACTAGTCTTTCGCACGCCCACTTTCCGAAAGCGTTAAAATCGTTTTTCGCCGCTTATCACTCATGACTCATATAACCGCCGCTTATAACTCATAACATGACGGATGGAAGAACGGAAAAATATGAGTCATTTTATTCTACAAATTCTGTCAGATTCGGCAATAAAAGATATGGTAAACGACCCCAGTAAAATATATAGGCAGATGTCACCATTATTGAGGATTTTTAGTGGAGATGGAGTGAAAACCCGCTAGTGTGATATTCAAAACGAGTCCCATACAGAGTACTGGACGTGGGCCCACCGTTAGAGCGAGGTCCGATGATGAGCAGTCAAAAAAAGCGTTCTCACCCAATCGGGATTGTTTCGGAAAAGTGGAATCTGAAATGGGATTCGACGGGAGCCGCGAGAGTCGAATGGAGCGCATCAAGTGTGGGATGCCGAATGAGGTTCCGTTCTCGTCCGAGCGGTGACCTCGTTGGGAAGGGGGCCGCGACCCAGTGCCGCGGCGACCCCGTTGTTGGCCGGGCAGTCCGCCGCCGCCCGCCGCGCTCGCCGGTCGCCTCGCCATGAGCTACTACGCCGGGACGTGCCTCATCTCGTCGCGGCACGGCAAGCGGCCCACGCGGGACGAGGGCCGCTGGCTGGGCGGCGCGCCCCTCATCGCGCTGTGCCCGCGGCCCGCGTGCCTCACGCGTGGCGCTCCGCTCATCCTGTCGCCGCGGGAGGCGGCGGCGCCGGCGTGCCCCGCCGCGCCCGCCGCGCTGCCGCGCATCATCAAGCCCCGGAAGCGGCGCAAGAAGGAGCGGCGGCCGGCGCCGGTGGAGGCGCCCGCGCCCTCGGTGGCCGCGTGCCGCTGCCGCGCCTGCGACCCCAAGGGCTCGGACGAGGAGTGGGGCGGCCGCCTGCAAGTGTCCACCGAGATCGTCACCTCCGCCAACGGACACCGCGACCTGGAGATTAAGTTTTACTCGTGGTGCAGCGGCGAGGGCGGCGGCCTCCGCGCGTGGGGCGGCGGCGACCGCTCCACCACCGAGGAGTGAGCCTTTCCGGGCTCACTCGGGACGCTCTCCGTGTGATCGGCTCTGCGAGCGATTGTTGTCAATTTGTATCTAGTGTAGTGTTTTGTTATCGCTATAAAATAAGGTTGTCATTGCAGCGCCGTCTTTCATTTTTCCCCCCATCACCCGCCGAGTTGTGCGCGAGAAAATGCGTTCGCGGGAGTGGCGGAGTGTGCCTTTGCTCCCTGCCTAGTTGATCAATCCATGCCTCACGTAATCGGTTTCATTACATCTGCGCCTTCGCCGTGGGCTTTCAGGAAGAAAATGGCCGGGTGACTGATTGAACGAATCTTGACAACATTTTCAGGCGATATCATCCAGTGAAGAGACGATTATGATGCAGTTGACGGTGCGAGAGAGCCTTAGTATTTGGGGCACCTTTTAACCTAGTTCTACCAGTTCTGCATTTTTTCGTTCCAAGTGTTGAAATCGGCTTTAAACTCCCTTCGCCGTGCATCATCAATCATACTTTTAACGAACGCATGATACAATTTCCGCCAAAATCCCCATCACTCTCAGTACTACCGGAGTATGTATGCGGAATTAACACGGCACATGGATTGGTTTTGTTGAAAGTCATATTGGAAGTAAAAATGCGTCAATTTCTCCGCCTGTTGAAGTGATATTTGGAGGTCGGGCAGTTCCTGGCGTTCGACCATTGTTAAGATCCACGTGTGCCCAACGTTCCACAATTATATTGCTATGCTACTTAAATGGAAATGTCCTGTTTTTTAATGGTCATAATAGAGGAACAATGCACATTTCGCGCTCACTGGGAGCTCAGGAATTTTTATCGCTGGAGGATATATAAATTATTTGTATCGTGAATAATCTATAAATTATTGATTTCTTTTTTTTTCTTCGGTGGCGATGTTTGTTATTCCTTCCTTTTTTAAGGAATGCCTGGGAAAATGGTTTGTTTGGTGTCAGTGCAACTAAAAAAATGTTTGCAGTTGTACTCTTGAATAGGGTAACTTTTAATGCGGGAAGGTCTGAAAACAGAGATTGGTCCAGGCCTATGTTTTGTTCGTCATTTCTGCAGTTGGCAGCCCCTGAGCCCCTTCGTTTGCTCGTGCCAATAGATGAATTAGTTATGTTTTTTCCTTCCCGAATCACCTTTATGTCCCATTTTCTCCTCGTTTTACTCCTATTTTGTAAGCATATTTCACTCTGAGAATTCGAGGAGCAACTTAGAAATGTTTTCTTGATAAATGTATCCTTGTACCTATTGAGAACACTCATTAAATTACCATAATAATGCCATACTGTGAATACACGTTCGTAAGTTGCATATACATTCCTTCGAACAGGTAATTCGTGGAAATTTGTTACGAGTTGAGGGCAACACGCTGAGAAGTTTCGAGGGATGAACTCGTCAATTGTTTTTCAATCATGAAACTGATGGACTACCGCCGTCCGTTCTTCCCCATTCGTTGCTCAGCAAGCGGCCTCGCGAGGCTGCCCAGGAATCACCAGACGTGTATGCATGCACATGCGACTTGGACGTACAATAGTACTACTTTTAAAGAAACTTGTGAAGTATGCAGTCCTGAGGCACGTGCAAATATATGGATAGTTTTTACATACCAATATTATAATAATTAATTGCCTAGGAATTTCTTGAAGTAAGTATATATTGTTTATAAAGGTATGCAAGTGTGCAGTCGCAAGAAGTTAGCTATATGAAGAACAGGTTTCACATGCGCTACAGAGTACTAAAGAGAATAATATTTCAACTACGTATTCCTCGTCTTTGTTGCCTATTGTGGTCACTTACTGTTCGCGGGAAGAATGACACTTTTAAATCCATCCATACCACAGTGATCTCACTCTGATCTTGATTCTTCCAATCATATATGCTAAATACTATCCAATCAAATATGCTATATCTTCGTTAATACTTCCAATCAAATATGCTATATATATGCGTAATACGGGGGTGTTCTTAGTATACAGTAAAACTTGTTTATAACGATCACGCATGTAATGAAATCCCGAGTATAACGAGGACTTTCGAGGTCGCTAGGACTTTGCTATACTCGCATTCGTTAACTATCCCGCATGTAACGAGTAAGGATGATACGAAATCCCCGCTGTAGCGAACAATTCTTTTGTCCATTGGCCAATTATGGCCTTTTTCATAGCGAATTTCTGTCCATCTCCGTAACTTAACCGCTCCTTCCCGCACATAAGTTGTTCTCATGCATAGCCGTCGCAGCTATCACGTGGGCAATGCAACTGCTCGGCACATCCTGCCCTTCATATGTTTTATGCAAAGGAAAACTCTGTATGGGGTATTCCGTAATGCTCCGAGAAATATTTTAAATAGTTTTTAAATACACAAACTAGTTTAGTGTTATCAACTAAATAGACGAAAATTAATGTCACGACCCTGCAAAAACTAGCTGAAAATGTAATCAACCTACGCTACAAAATTAAACTGTAAAATACATATCTTACTCGGCGAGCATCTCCATTAAATGTTTCATTTATATCAGACTTTAGCATAAAAGGAGTCGATCGCTGATGGGCGTTTCGCAGTGTTTGAGGCTGCATTTTGAAGGCGGTGATTTATCATGAATACTTCCTCACCCATCTTCACCTGGCATATGCATTGCCGAAACGTTTCCAGCTCTTCCATCCCTTCCGCTAGAGTCACTGGCGGGCGTTCCTCATCCTAGATATTTGATATCAATCATATAAATGGATATTTGATCAACATCCTTTGTTTAACCACTTATTAGCCGATATACAATTGCTTTCCTCTTCCTAAACCGATCCAGCCATCGATTGGTTACTGAAAAACCTTGAATATTCAAACGACTAGCTATTTCCTCCACTTCTTCTTTAAGGTGCTGACCGCTGAGATGCATGTCATTGGCCATAGCTTGTTGAAATCATTCCGCAAGCACGTTCTCTAGTTCCTCATTCTTCACTGTTTCCTTCTTCATACGTTACCCGTAACTGCAGCTTCCTGTGCCCAAGTACCCTCCTATGCTTAATGGCGAAAATAACTTTAGTTGTCGGTCGCCTCCACTAACTATAAAAGCTGAAACGCGAAATAATCCGTTCGTAGCCCTTATTCCCTGGGAAAGACCTTGTAATTTAGAGATACTTAGCATCACCCTCCATTCACTTCTGTTAGTAAATAGTAATCTTCAATGATTTGAGAGGAAAACTTGTGTCCGTGCTTTCCTGCACAATTATTTAACAGCTTTGGCGATTACAAGTTATGAATAATAAGTTTAGGCCGCGTGACAGGGCTCGACCGCATTTCATTTGATTTGGGTCCAATAGTTTTCTTAAGGCCGCTTTACACGATACAATTTTTTGTACAATTTCTTGTACAAACTCTTGCATGAGGAAATTGTACCGTGTAAAGCGGCAAATTGTACGAAAACTTGTGCGATTGTCTGAATGACTGAACGGGAAATAGAACGTGTTCTAATTCCATTCAGACAAACATACAATTTCGTTCAGTCTATACAAGAGTTTGTACAAGAAATTGTGCAAAAAATTGTATCGTGTAAAGCGGCCTTTACAAACGCGTTGCTATTCGTGTAAAATTTTTTTGGCCAAAATCTTTAATGGCCGTTTGTATACGTCCGAATGTTATGTCAATTAAATAACAAAAAACATCAAATGCACTTTACTGAAGGACCTATTATTCGATGGCTCTATGCTGAGCAATGAAGAATTAAACTGCCTATTCCTTCATTCAGTGCAATACTGCATTCAGTGGCGGTCAGTGATTACGGAAAGTCTAATGTTAGCTTTGGCTTTATGAGCTCGATCTATCAGTACAATACAAAGATTCAGTCAAGTCATGTATCATCATTATCATAATTCAGCAATCCTAAGCTTGGTGTGACGCAGCTCTCCACTCGATTCTTCTATCGGCTAACGTCTTCATATTGCTATAATTTTTTTCTGTTACATCCTTCACAACGTCTGCCATATATCTCATGCGAGGTGTTCCTTTTCCATTCTTCCCGTTCACTTGTCCCTCGACGTTTGTCTTCATGCGGCCATCGTGTCTCAAGATAAAGTGAAATATAATTTCGTTAAAAATATTATGATTAGGGGTTCAACGGTGTGATGCCTATGTTCAAACTTCATTTTTTTGCTTTTCCGTTATGTTAAATATTACTTGTAATTCCTGTTACATAATTTTCTCTCGTCATTTTGGTGTAGTACGATGCTGTCATATGATTGCCGAGGAAAAGCTCCGTTGGTTTCTCGATTCGGTGATCGTTTTATTGAGAGCGGCATTTTCGTAATTTTCTTATACTAGAGTTTATTTCTGCCTTTTAACTCGTTCATTATATTGTAATTGGCGTATTTAACCACTCTAAACGTCAACGAGAGCAGAAATAATTAACTTATTTGATTGCGGAGACAGTATATCCGACGTGACACGTAGAATTCAGATGAACGTTTAGCGGAAACAATCTGTTGGCTTTAGTGTACACCGTAGGTACTACAAGGAAGACTGCACGGACGCATTTCTTTAGACCTTTTGTTAATTATTCCCATAGAAATTTCAGTCTGACGCCAGTTGCCAGGATTTGATTTCCGAGCTATATATTTTTTTGCATGAAATGTTTATGTGGTCATTTTGTCCTAAACATCGACGTTGTTTTTACGCCAGCTAATATATCGCCTATCGGTTGATATCGGGATATCGAGTCATATCGCTTAATGTGTTATTTTATTGATAGCGTGCAAATTCAGATGCGTTATTGCACATGGATCCTATCTAATGTACATGGTATGACCATCATCTTCTAATACGGAATTCAAATTACTGGTGGTCGTCAATGAATATAGTAACTGTTTACAACGTCGGGCGAAATCCTGTGGAACTAACTCCCATTTCCTGTTAATTACATTAATTGCCAATGAGGTCACCTTCATATATTTTTTCCACCTTCTCATTGTTTTAAAAGCGTGCCATAAGGCTTTACTAATCTAATAATCTGAAGCATCGTCTTGTGTTCTGAAAGCATCCGCTGAACATTTCTACTCGACGGTCCTCGGTAACTCAGTTCTCGCCCCCTGAGGTTTTTCTTCCGCTGCCCTTTATAGCATAGTCATCAAGCCAGATTTCATCCAGCATTCTCTATTTCACCTTATGAGTTTTTCCCATGCTTCTCAAAGAAAAACTACTGTTTCCACGGAAAATATACTACAAAACGAAAATCAAAGCTGGCATCAATTAAAATAAGCTAATTCCGCGATTTGCTATCAAACGTAATCACGTCCGCAAATCTATTTATTTTGATAGAACGGTAAGCAAATGAAGAAAGTTTGAAGCGCTTTAAAATGTATCCCGGCTGAATAGGCTAAATGCACGTATTGAATGCTTGATTATCCCATTGCACCCATCGGAAACCGGTCTATTGAAAATAACCAGGCATGGTTTAGCTACCAAAAAAGTTGTAGCCAGCTAGTATTTAGCTACTTCCTCAAAAATAAGTAGCAGCTACTTAATAAGATACAAAATAAATAAATGTAGCAGCTACACTAAAGCTACTCGTAAAAAGGTCAGCCACTTTAAGCTACTTGTTACTTACACTCTCAAAATAATAGTTTGACCAACTTCTAAACAAATGAGTTGAGCCGTGCAGAATTCAAGAATTAAACGTAATCTAAATTTTATAAAGTCAATTACATGGCAATTATTTTATTTTTCTATCCCAAGTTCTCTTTCTCAAATAATGTTGGTAGGTGAACAGTGTTCTTCAGACCTGATGGTATCTGAACAACTGTGTCTATGGAATCCAATTGCAGAGCACAAAGTAGAGGAACCAGCATATATATCTGCCGAATCAAAATAAATCCCTTGGTAACATTTCAAATCCAAACATTGTTTTTACTTTTGGTGGAAAGGTCTTACTGGAAAGTCCTAACATCGGAGACATAAGAATAGTGCTTTAAAAAGATATAGCATGAAGGAAATATCGTTGTAGGTATGCTTTTACTCTTGTTTATTCATTTTCAGCTGCAATTGTGCCTCGAAATTTGAATATGATACATATTTTATTGCTTGTGAAACAACACTTTTAGCTTCAGAGAACAGCCCATTCACAAAAGCATATGACAGCATTGATGTGTTATGTTTAATAAAAAGCTTCTTCATCCTCCTGTTTAAGGTGTCCAATTTTTACTGAGGATGAATTTAAAGACCAAGAGAGACTACCTTCCAATAACTTTACTTGCCAATTATTTAGTATAAAGAAACTATCGATTTCATTCATTGAGTAGCACTGAGTTTTTTTTTCATTTTTTTGACTTGTACATAAAGTCTTTGGTACAACTTTTTGTTGATTCTAGTTTTCCTAAAATTACCCATGTACGCTAGAATAATGAGTGAAGGACTGCCAATTAATCAGCTCCTCATCGTGTAGTATTTCTGAAAACCTGAAATGTGAATTATTACTGTTAGATCAGTGATTCTTTTCTATTTATTTATTTGCTGTATTGGAGCACTATCTAATATGGATCAAAACAAATTATCGTGCCTCCATACCTCGTGCGTGAACAGAGGCCTTGTTATCTGTGCAATACGGTAGGCTACGGAAGGTGGATGCGCACAGCCTGCGGTTAGCGATCCCACTCCTCAGTGGAAAGGGCCATGAAGTATGTACGCGTCTGGAAACACGCAGAGTATTTGGGAGGGGGAACAAGTGTTGGGGAACCAGAGATGGAAGCTAAGAGAGGCTTTCCGAGGGACGAGCTCACCAAAGGTCGTTGTAAGGTAGGAAGCAGGGAAAGCGTGTGGAAAAATATTCGATAGAGACATGAGCGTAAAGGCATACTACTAATTGATGCAGAAGTGACTTTTTCCACTGCTTCCGCGATACTCGATTTCGTAGTTCATCGGGTGCATTGGAAAAGTAGCTATTGAGAGCAGCTGCAATTTCTGTTGGTGCTACGTATACAGGTACTTTTAAAAAATACAGCGCGGTACAGCCACTGAAAAAAGCTGCTGCAGTGGCACGCTACTACCATCCCTGAAAATTACATAACTTTATTGGCAGGTTGCGAGAACAAATTCACTGTTACTTTTTAACAAACACATCACTCAAGGTTACGGAAAAACTACCGCAACGATGTTAATTGGAGGGAACAAACTTTCACAAAATACCACTGAGAAACACAAGCACGACTGCGTCCCACGACCCTGATATCGAACGAATTATCGTCATCAAGTGAAAAATATGGCGAGGGCACTATTTACAGCAAGTTGAAGAGAGGAAAGCTGCAGAGAACAGTTTTATTTGAGTACCGCAAATGGTTCTAGATGACGTCAAGGAAAACGTCAAACCTATTTCATGTCCTTCAGTGAATCTCCTGGAATAATGTGCAATCGAATGGTCTATAGAACAATCGGGAACGCTTGTGCCGAGTCTTGACTTCATTTGCGAACAGTGCAAATCTTTCCATACACAACTTTTGGGAAATATGAAAGGTAACTTCTTCCACTTTTGTGTGGGACTTTAGTTGGAGTGAAATGTGGTGATTAAACTGATGGCATCCCTTCTCATTTTTCTCATCAATTTTCCAACTAAGGACGTGTGGTAACCATTTCGAGAGGTAATTTGTCGAATCATATTGGCTCTTTTGAATATTCAGAATTTGATAAAGGGATGGAGGGGAGTCGACATATCATGGCGTGGAAAGCAGCATGTTTGTGGGTGTGGTGGTGGTTGGAACTATTCGGAGTGATTGAGTCTGTGAAGATGTTTTTACGGGAAATAGAAAGCGCGTTTTTTTGTTGTTCACTCGTTTGCTGAGGTCTATAAAATTCAGACTTTCCACCAAACTCAGAGATGAATGAAATTAAGGGATTAACAAAGTTTAGGGTGTGATATAGAAAAGTACAAATGCTTTGCAAAATTCCACTGTAGAAAAAATTTATTGAGTCAACATGTTTCACCACATCATGGCATCTTCAGGACTAACTCCTGCAGTCCTGAAGATACCATGATGTGGTGAAACATGTTGACTCAATAAATTTTTCTACAGTGGAATTTTGCAAAGCATTTGTATTTTTCTATATCACATTATGGAATTCCACAATGTCTCGGCCTCCTATATTTCGTTCATTAAAGTTTAGGGTCCCAAAGAGAGTCACAAATTGCTCCATTTGCCTAGGGCTACTCGTCCAAAGGCAAATAATATGATCTAAATAGCAGAAATAGAAGCATTTTTCAATATAAGGATTGTTTGTAATTGGAAAGATTTCTCTCTCAGTTATCTAGGAAGATTTTAGCTAATATTGGGAAGATTGGTGATCAGATAGTCAGCCCATGAGTTTGAGAATGCAGTTGAAGAGAAAGTAGTTTGGTGTACACAGAAGTTAACAATTTTATCAACATCTTTACATGTCAGATCACTACACATTTCTTCTATTAAATGTTCAATTTACACTCACTGGCTCTTTCTCAGGAACTGATGTGAAAAGATTTCTGGATGATAATATCCTATCGTAGCTACAAATCCTAGCAGAGAGCTCGAGGCAGAGAATATTTGCTGAAGGATCGCAAATGTTATCGTTTCAATTTGTTGCCTGACAATTTTTCAGTAGCGGTGGAATTCCATGCGTTATTACAAATACGTAAGGGCGTGTAAAGGTGTGCACACAACCGGCGCGGGAGCGAAATTCGCGCGGCGGGATACGCGCCAAACAATGCGAATCCCGCCCAGCGAACCGCCGCCGCGAATAATAAAATCCAGTTCGCGCTGCATACAGCGTTTCCCGTGTCCCGCGACTCAAGTCTGGAGAGAAGTTGCTGTGAGAAATGTCGGCAGAAGAGCGGTTGAGATGTATCCGTCACTCAGTCCGAAAATCAATTCAAATTATGACGTCATATACTTAAAGGCATGCTTTTGAACATTAATTGCAAATAGTATTTTTTTAAATTAGAAAGTATTGCATGCTTATATACCTTTCACGGTCTTCGTCTTCTGCCTATGCGAGTAATAAGAGAGCTTTCTCTTCGTCAGATTACATTTTCATAGTCTTAAGCAGTAAGCGTTACTGAATGGGAAGCACTGATGCCCGCACGCGCCCTGTAGTCCCGCGAATGTTTCGCTTTGGTCTGTGGGACATAAAGCTGGCGAATTTTGAGGTCCGAACCGGTGTGTTCAGACCTTAAAACGGGTGCAGCTCCAGGTTTGGTAAAACTTCCAGTGCGTTGATGCGCTTCCTAGCCGAAGTCCGAGCCAAACTTATTCAGCTCAGGCCAGGAAAAACCTTACCTTAGGGTGGCAAATGGGGGCGTTTGCTCGGAACCGAAATCGCAATTTTGTACACGAAATCGTTGGATGGAAACGAAAAATGAATTTTAGTGAAAAAATTAATCTTCTAACCAGAACCATTCACTCACATAAAATAAGCGAAAGGTGACGCCCACCGAAGAAGCTGCTTTGAAAACATTTACGTCATCCACCTCCCGTCCTTGACTGCTGTTAGGGGAAGGGAATGGAGGGGGGTGTCTGCTCGCACAGATCCTGTCGCAACCGCTTCCATTGGCAGAGTCAGCTGTGTCCCCCCCCGTTGCGATAAGGCGGAGTAGCTTCGCGGGCTCAGCTGTGATTGGACGAAGTGGATGACGTAATGCACTCCCGCTTTTCCGAAAGGGTTAAAAACATCAGTGTGTCGCCGCTTATAACTTGAGAACTAATTGACGGGTCGAAAAACGGAAAAATACGGGTCTTTTTTTTTTTACAAACTATCATATTCAGTAAAAAAAATGGTAAACGACCCCTTTGTTGCTTCGGCATTTTCACTTGTGCATTCTTTGAGACTAGTTTTAATCATAAAGTTGTCATAGTGAAATCAAAATTGGGTGCTCGTTAAGTTATTTTTGAAACTAACCTTTAAAGTTTATTCTAAATGAAAAGCAGCAGTATTTTCAAAAGAAAGGTAAGTGCAACTTAAATTTCTACGCGAATGGCAATTTTCCAAACTGTCCAGGAATAGTTGACTGTGCACAGGAATTTTTTAGGAATTGTATCGGGATTTGTTCGGGCCTTCTTGCCAGACACCATGCTTCAGGTGGTACCTAGAGCAGTGCCTTTCCCAGAGCATTCGAACCATTCAAAAACTTTTTAACTAGAACTTTTCTGAAATCACTTAACCGTCTTAGCCTTGGCGGCTATGTCATTGGCAAAACGCTGCATGCTGTATCTTTCTTCGTGGATATTCATTCCTGACAACTCTTCTTAGACTTATTTTATTTTCTTCCCAAAGCACGCGTTAAAATTAAGGGAGGCTATACACACCCTTCCTTCCTTTATTCTCGCTTCTTCAGTGGTTGGTCCAGGTTTAATAATGGCCTTCTAATTTTGATAATAAGTGTTGATAACTCTTTGGTCATTGTATGACCCTCCTATTTCCTTAAATTAGGTGTTAATGGAGTCACATTGAAATTGTATATTGGAGTCAATATTCTGGTGTCATCATGTGTATAATAAATGTGATGATACGAAAACTATGAGTGCGGAACCAAGATTGTACAATGCCGAAGAAGGGAGAGATAAAGGTTGGTAAGGAATTTGTGAAGGGATTCGGGATTATTACAGATGGGGTGGCCGCGAGAATAGAGGGAATAGGGGGGGAGCGTTTGGTGGTTGTGGGGTGGCAACTGCTGTAATGGAGACATAGATGGTTATTGGCGAGTTTTATGGAATTCTTTGTTTTCAAGCAAGATGTCGACATCTAGGAAGGAGATCTGGGAGTCAGAAGTGAATGATGTGAAAGATGGGCAGGAGGAGGCATTAAGCGCGGAAATAAAGGTGTCAAGGGAATTAGTTTCGTGTGGCCAGAGGATGAATATTTCATCGATATAGCGGAGCCAGAGAAGAGTTTTTAAGGGGTAGTTGGAGAGGAAAGTTTCTTCCAGGTGGCCGAGGTAGAGATTGGCGTAAGAAGGACTGAATCTGCTACCATAGCGCACCCTTTTGTTTTCAGATAGAAGTTTCCGTTGAAGGAAAAAGAGTTGTGAGTGAGGGTGATTTTGGAGAGGTCAGTCAGTGCTGGGTACACGTGGAGTTGGGCAGAAGTGCGGGAGGGAGGAAAGGCCATCAGGGTGAGGGGCCATCAATTGTGGCCTTCGTGATTTGTGTTTCCGGAGGTAGGGAGGTGGAGTTGACAAGTTGGAGATTTCCTGTATGTATCCTTAAAGGTCTTTTTACACGGTACACTTTTTTGTACAATTTCTTTTACAAACGCTTGTATGAGAAAATTGTACCGTGTAAAGCGGCAAATTGTGTGAACACTTGTGCGAATGTCTGAAAGACTGAACGGAAAATAGAACCTATTCAAATACCATTCAGACAAACATACAATTTCGTTCAGTTTCTTACATTCGTTTGTCCTATACCATGTACCGTGTAAAGCGGCCTTAACGTAAGAGGGTAAGGATTGGAAGATCGGCTGTATCCACAGAGGCATATCCTTTCTGTAGGGGAGTTATAGGATGATATTTTGTGTGGGTGTGTGCTATTAATTGAGCTAGCCAGAAAATGTTGTAACCACCATGGTATCGATGGCGGGAGAAAGTTAGTTGAATGCTGACATCTTTTGTCGTTGTGCACACTTGGGGGGCTTTATAGCTCGGTGGCAGAGCTCCAGCGGCAGAAATCAGCCAATGAGAACACGCCTTTGGAAATCATGACGTCAGACCGATGAGCGTCGCTGACTAGCGCTTAAACGGCTAGCGGCGGCCGCAAATATTCAGCCTTGCTGAATCCCAGCGGCAAGAAAAGGGAGGCCCAGTTAATTCGAATCGCCCAGAATTCTAGGATGTGTTCTATTGGGCACTTTCATGAGCGCGTATGAGATGTATGACGAATATAAAGGTTATTATGAAGGATTAAATTTATAATTGAACAAGAGAAGTCACTGCTATTCCAGAAAGAAGAGTTTAGTGAAAATGTAACTATTGCATTGCGCTTACGTCATGGAATATTTTCTCATAGTCGTTTAATGTTTCGTTGGAGTATGCATCCCATTTTAAAGTTTTATAAGTAATACACAGCAAATTATTAATATATTGCTGAAGGTCCTGGTTTTTAAAAACTAAAATGAACTAAACTATTCCCATACTAAATTAAACTATACTACCCCCAATTAAAATATACTACTGCTAACTAAAATAAACTACGCACGAGGAAGAAAAGGAGACGAAACTCAACAAGCTAGATTCAACCCTTATTAGAGGCACAAGGCGACAAGTTCCAGTGCCTTGCATCGCATTGCGATCTTCTTTTTTCATGCCTCGCCGCAGAGCTATAAAGGTCCACCGATTTCCTCCCGCGGCGAAATCCATCGTTAGCGCCGCCGCCGAGCTATAACGCCACCCTTATCGGCGAGGGACGGCTACGTGGCTTGCGTCCGCTCAACTCAGCGCCAGTCGTTTCTCGACTAACGTCTCCGCGATCGTTGGCTCTAGCATCATTTGCTGCTCCAGGGCATGTGATTGTGTAATTAGATGCTCCACCATACATTTACGTAATTCCTTGCGAGGCACCGCCAGGGTGAAGGTCGCCAATCATGCACTCAGCCAGCCTTATACTACACCCTATGTGTGGTTTATACTGCTAGTGGTCGGGAAACAATGCGGATATGCGTGCACAGGGCAAAAAAAGTTCTCAATCACGAGCACACACCATTGTCATCGTGCACCATTTAATGCGCATCGTGCAGCCACGGGCCTAAGTAATACACTGGTGTTGAACGACAGAATTTCCTTAATTTTGACGAAGTGAACGACATCTGAGGGCGGGAGCCACGTGGACGGGCGGCCCCGTGTGCTCCAATTCGCGGAGAAATCACAGAGCGGTGCCTCCGCCTTTGTGGAGAATTATTTCAAAGGCTGTAACAAATGTGTGTTGGTGGCGCAAGGAAAGTAGGTCATCTCAAGGGATGCTCTGAAGCTCCGTTAGGTGGCCCCTATTCGCCGCCACTCGACCGAGACGCAGCCCGCCGGTCCGCCAAATTCACGCTCCAGTCGGCCAATCTTCCACTGCAATACTCAACTGTCGGTCCTTACCCTCCTCCAACCTCACCGCCCTTTCCCGAATCACTCGGTGCATTTAAATGTGTCGGGAGATTTTTAATCCTTACCGAAGTCATTTAATTGGAATAGGTTGATTCCGGGATTGAATGGTGTGTTGTACATTAATATTTGGCATTCTTAAGAAAAAATCCAAATTTCCACTCTAAAAAATTCTTTAATTTGGGCGAACAATAAAAGTTTCTTACAAATGTTTATAAAAGGAGAAACATGTCGTGTTGACAGTCACACGTGAACACTCAGTGGACTCGAACACATGTATATGACTCGTAAGATTAAAGTACTAATTAAGAGGACCGGATGGATGTTGTCAATTTATGTCATAGGTGAAACTAGTCTTAGTTACTTACCGCAATCGTCTTCAATTATTTCACTCGGTATTTTACAGCAAAATATTTAATAAGCTATCATTGGAACTGAGTTAGAAACCAGTCGTCGACGAATGCTGCGAATTGTCTAGTTTTCTAGGCAAAGACAAATTATTTTAAGAATACGATTTACTCCTGAAAACGGAAACATCATTCAAACTTGTTAATGGCATTACATCTATAACTATGAAGTATTTTTCATTTCTGTTTCATTATTTAGATAATGGATTTGTATCTAAAATGCAGGGGATAGTCGTGAAAATGTAATACAAATACCGTGTGCAATGCAAACTACAGTAATATTTTTATGTTGCATATTCCAATCTAATTGTTATGTACCATATCTATTGTATTAACGATGCTGTCCAATCTTACCATAGGTTTTCCCGTTCTCTAAACGCTTTCGCCATGGGAATAAACGAATGCACGCTGAGCTAATCGCATTCAGTCTTGAGTAACATTTATAGTACCTCTCCATACCCTTGTAGTATACATCATTAAACATACTTAATCATAAATACTTAACAGAAGAGAGTAAAAATATGCTTAGGAAGTGATAAAAATTGAAGAATTTTTTAACTCATAAATTACGCGAAATCATGGACAACATCTTCCTTAGCATTGTTTCCGTGTCTGTATTAAAGGCATGATATGTATCATCACAGGCAGTAAAGATGTATAGCGTTTTTTACAATGCTAAATTACCTTTCAGGTTAATTTAAAATATCAAATGTGAAGGGTA
This sequence comes from Platycnemis pennipes, assembly GCA_933228895.1. Classification (NCBI taxonomy): domain Eukaryota; kingdom Metazoa; phylum Arthropoda; class Insecta; order Odonata; family Platycnemididae; genus Platycnemis; species Platycnemis pennipes. The sequence goes on along the minus strand of OW121846.1, from coordinate 9,231,748 downwards.
GTACACCAAAAAAAAACTATTTCTGAAAGATGAAGGCTATACTGGAGAAACATGAGCATAGTTCCATTCCGGAATTTTAAACGACATAATTCTCATTTTATATACCTTTGTAAGAAGATTTCCTCATTTATTTCCAATAATGCCTTTAGAATCGATAATGTTTTCTATTAGCCCATAATTTCAAAAACTAAATGCTATGTTTATATATATTAAATTATTTTCACTTTCAATTTATTAGTCAAAGCCATCGCCGGTCGGATATAGAACACAAGCAAATATTCACACGGCGAAGAATCACCCCCTGCCACGCACTTTATGGAGGCTTGAAGGGCAATATATAGATGTAGATATCCTGTCAATCATGCCACAGGTAACCAAATTCATATGTATTCACTCGGGATGGGTGCCTATTACTCCAGCCACCACAACGACTTAACTTTCTTGAGGTATATTTCTTCGTTTGACTAAGACAATATCTATGCCTCTATTTCGGAAAAGAAAATTGCTAGAGAGACGCTGTTTACAGCCTTTTGGATCTAGCAGACTTAAAAGCCCGAAAAAGTGTTTTCGTGTCGGTAGAGTTTCGGGTTCCTTAGGCAATTTATTTTAATATAAGTTAAAAGTTTAATTTACAATTAATGAAAATGCAAAACCTTCTTTTACGGATCCCATATACTAGCGAGTTATTCTAAACTAGGCCTGAAAAGTGTAAAATAGCTTCTTTCTCGTACTCTCATCGTATCAGTACTACTGTTAGTATTTGCTATTAGCTCGACCGAAATTAGGAGCAGCTTGGTGGATGAGGGAATTAGAAAAAGATGCGGATGCAAAGGATGACAAGGATGTAAGTGAAACAAGATTTTTCCTTATGGTTCAATACATTTATTTCAGTACATTTGATGATTTTTAATGTCATGAGTAAATTATGTTCCGAGGGATCAATGTATTATGTGTTTTTTTGTGTCAACGTCTTCAAGCCAGTTTTTCAATCCAAGAAACTTGTCATAGGGGTTTCATAGGATAAAGGCTTTGATCTGCTAATTCCTTCCCTCAATAAACTTGCTGTTGCTTATTCTAGTCCATAACCAATTGTAAATAGTCAACGGCTTTATCAATATAGCCACAGAGAATAATCAGGGAGAGGGTTGAGGTTGTGGTAAAAAGAACACGTAGCTGAGTACTTGGTACGAATTCCTTAAAGTTGTAACATTAATGTTTACCGTTGCCCTTAAAATCTTGCGCTGTAAACCATTGATTCCATTGATTGAGACACTTCCTTGGAGAACAATTTCCTGTCAAACGACACGAAGTTCCCGCAGAGTAATTCACTTTAGCGACACTAAATTGTGCTGTAACTTTTAAGTTGGCAGAAACTTGTCCACGCGCGTGATTTTTAGCTTCTCTCGTTAGCGAAAAATCGATGTGTCGTCATCAATTTTGATGGCGTCACTGCCAACAAAGGCCGTACAAACTATGGTATAATTTTAATGTAGTGTACACTTGGTGTTGGTCCTTCTTGAGCTCTGCCATGCAAAGAGAGGTTGGAGTGAAAATTATCTCACCAAGAGTTCTTCCTAAAACTCAAATTAGTCATTTGACCTGAACTTAAAATGCTGCTGGCGTAACATCCATTGGCAATTAAAAATTGTATTTAAATGGATATTCACCCCTGGTTGCCAAGCAAATTTCTGTTGTTGAAAAGGAAGCAAATTCACTGCTTTTCTTGTGGGAGTAAAAGTTAGCTATAAAGGAGTTAAAAACAACCCAAAAATTCTGTTTTAGTGCGCCCCTACACCCTGATAGGGATATTTCCTCGGAATGTCACGTTCCTATCGCCAATATTTAGGGATGTGCGTTGATTAGTGAATGAATCAGTCAATCTGGACATTCCGTGTTAAATCTATAGAAGAGGAGACTGCGGATGTGGTGGCTGGATTGAAGCGAGCTGGCGAAATTATGTCCTCCAATATTTCGCCTGCAATCGTAGCGGGAAATACCGCCCCACGTAAGGATGCACCCGCCGAATACCCCTACATCCGTAGGGCAGAAAACGAAATCGCCTGACCACGACTCGCCCAAAAATCTGTTCTTCTCTTCCGAGACCGCCCTCTCTCGCCCGTGAAATCCGATCCTCCGAATGCTGCGAGCGAGGGGTAGTGGATGGTGGTAGGCGGGGGATGGCAGCGCCGTCTGCCCCGAAAAAAGCGCTGGGCATAATCCTCCCTTTACCCCGTTACGGCAAGTATGTGAAACTAACGTTCATAATAAGTTTCTGCATAAAAAGATTTTGGATGCAGGTAGAACACATAGGTACCTAACCCGGGTTCGATTCGTGGCGCCAGTTATGTACCTATTTATATTGGTTTAAATTGACTTTTTCAGTTTATGAAAGCGCAAGAGTTTTGTCTTTCGCTCAGTAAAATAACTAGATGTAAATGGATTTCTTTCATTCTTTTTTGTATTTAACGGAAAAGACTTACACTTTATTATTATTTCAACCGATTTACACTTTTCCATCTAAGTTTCTGTTAATTGTGTAACTGAAGTTGAAATTTGTGGTTTTTTTCGGTTCTTTCTGAGCGTTGCCAAGGCCATTGACGTTGCTACCTCCGAATAATGATGATGCTTTAACCACTTAAACTATGCGTTGAAAAGAGATGTCGCAACCTGCATTGTGCTTTTCCCGAGGACATTGGAAGGTGCGAAATGAGGCACTGCGACTAATTCATGAAGCTAGATCGGCCATTTCATTCGGCACAATCAACTACTATTGCTACTCGCGGATCAAGTCTGTTTGCATCCGGTAAACCTAAGAGCATTTGAACGAAGGCTTCCGCGGGGTTGAATTGGGGTTTGGAATACTAATGCAGTTATTGTAAAACCACATGTTCGATTACTGACAGTATTTATGCATTAACGTTACTTCATAATATATTTACGGCTCAGATTGAGACTTGCAGCGAAAGATAGCTCCAAAATCCAAGTTGGGTTTCGTCCGTTAACAATAAATCAGGGTGTCCGGCGACCTGGAAAACCCCTGGGAATACTCTGGGAAATTTTAAGGCCTCGGAAACTCAGGGAAAAATCAGGGCATTTTTGTATTTTTGTGAAAAACCCTGGAAATTGTATGGTGACCAATGGACTCTAGGGCAGAGACTGCCTTTGCCATCCTTGTGCTTGGCTCAGCGCAGCGCGGGGCTCGCCCTTCATACGTTACTCTAGTCGTAACCCGACTCGGCCCTCTCGCCGCCTGTTTCGTCACTCAGGCTCAACAATTCGTCAAGGTGAGCAGTAGGGATAAAGTGAAACGAAAAATTGAACGCGTGCAGAAAGTGGTAGCAGACAGAAGAAGGTTAACCGCTGGAGTGTTAGCTGAAGAGATATGACAAACTAGCCGGTGTGATGCTGAGGAATGCCTGGCATATCAGGATCTCGCTGATCTAATCAAAGATATGAAAAGAAATGTTCAAAGCGCCGGCCCAGGTGGCGGCGAGGTAAAGTCCTCTCCTGTTAGGGTCGCGGGTTCGAGTCTCGCCTGGGTGCGTTTTTCTCCACCCAGGGCACGGGTGTTTGCCAAGCTCTGTTGGTTCAGCCCCTGGGAAACCTGATGAAAGGCCAATGCCTATTGGGATCCCAAGGTAATATGGACCAATAGAATAGTCCGGATGCAAAAAAATATCCGATAGATCGACGAAAGTTCGATTATTGACATTGACCCCAAATAGTTGATCGATACCAGTAACAGCAAAAACATTTGGTGTCAAAACGCATGGTGAAAGCATCACGAAAAGTAAAAAAGAGAGGTATTTGTTCACTACCAGATTCGAAAATTGGCTGAACTGGTAGTGACAATGTCGCCATGGACCAACGCAATATACTAAAAATGTATAAACAGGACAATAACAGAATTCATGTGGCGCCACTATAGCAACGTTCTCCAACGTTGTTCACTTTTTTAGGGCCGTATGTGCTCGCGATGGTCTTTTACAATTTACCAAGTCTACTTTTTTAAGAGGTTTGAAACATGCTCTTTCAAATGAAAATTATTTAAAAGAGTATCCAGAAGGTCTATCTTTCGTAATAGTGGGCAGAAAATAACCTCTTTTTGTCGTATGTCATCCTCAAAGTTTTCGCTATTTCTAGGGCCGTATATGCCCGTGATGAAAAACCAGATATACTTTTTAGAGGGTGAAAATCTCTTTCTAATGAGAATGGCCCAAAAGAAATTCCAGAGGGTCTTTTTTTGTAGAAGCGAGGTGAAAATACCCTAATTTAGCGTTTTACAAAAATTGTCAAATTTTGACTCATTTAAAAAAAAATGGAAAGCAATAGGAAGATGATTTTTTTATCCGCATTTTTTCGAGCCAGTTTCACCATGAATTTTCTGCAAGGAGGTCGCACTTACAGTTATTTTTATTATTTTGATTAATAGAGTGCAAAAAGTTGTACAATATAGCCAATTTTCGTTTCTCTCAACAAAATATCCCTTGAGATACTTCGCCTCAATTTGCTACCAATGATTGCCCACTTCAGTAGGACTCGTGCAAGTTAGGCAAGAGTCCTGCGCAAGGCTCAAACTGTCAGTTAAATGAGGAATACCCTGCAGTTAGTTTCAAATGCCCCATTTTCTTAGTTTAGTAAATTGCGGTTGCCTCCAGAAACAGATGGGGCGTTGTTTTAATGTTCAATTTAGCTGCTAGTCCAGAGGCTCGTGCGAGATCACCGAGGTTGGGCTCCACCGTACGAGCGTTAGTTTCGGAGACGAGACGTGACCGAGATCGACCCCATTCTCGCCTCGTTTCCTGTCGCCACTAATGCGCCATCCCCTGGCCCACAATTCTCATTGAGATTTTGCTTCAGCAGTTATTGAAATCGGCAAAGAGGGTGGACGAATGTGAAGGCGCAAGTGCGTTCTGTGGGTGGGAAAATTGTAATTATCTTTTGAGTTACATTCATATGTCATTTTATCCACTTCAGTCATATTCATTTATTCGTAATCATTACTTGTCAAAAAAATGCTTAAAAGTCTTCTGCTAGTTAGTTGTGCCCTATACCCACCTCCCAGGGTCGTGATCTTCCTGTACAGTAGCATTTCACTTCTTCTATGTTTTATTCGCCGTTAGATTGTCCGGCAAAAACAACTACCGTGGAAAATTTACGAATGTGGAGGGGGTTTCATATCGTGAAAGTTATATTCTCCGCGAGGTCCTCACTTCTAGCTTTAGTTGAATATTACGTCGGAAGTTATTAGACATATGCGAACCGCTCACCGCATGCGGTAAGACAACGCAAGCGGAGTTATACCGCCCGAAACCTGTCTCACCACCCGAAGCGATTACGAACGAGCTAGACGCGGTATCGTTCCACGGGAAGGGGTCGGTATTGTATCACGGGCAGGGACCCAGCCTTTGAAACTCCGCCTTGTCGTATTATCAACATGGCGGCCATTTTTTACGTTATTTGGCCCAGTCTGACGTATTTGTGTCGTATCAAATGTTGAAGGACGTTAAATGCCATTGTAATCCATGAAATGCAATTAGAAAATCTGAGCAAAGGTAAGGAAGTAAATGTGGTGAAGAAATTCAAAGCTCGCGAGCTAGCCGCGAAAACCTTAGCGGAGTTACCCGCTGAGATGCACGATAGCAAGATATTCCACAGAGAAAAAAAAATCATTCGCCTTGACCGGGAATTTCCACAGAGAAAGAGGACGCCTTGGTAGCTCAACTGGTAGAGCACCTGGCCGGAAATCAGGGTTCGTGTCCCGGTCAAGGCGAATGATTTTTTCTCTGTGGAATATCTTGCTAAATGTGGTGAAGTTAGCCGGCAAAACTATTTCGGTATGATTCTCGTGGTAATGCCCATTGTAAGAAGGTGTAAGAGATTTTATTGCTTTGTGACTTTCATGGCGTTTGTGAAGCGATTAATTACTTATTACATTATTTTATGTATTGAGTTTAACGTACTTTTACCTGCTTATTGCCATCGCTTTCTTTATTTGAGCTACTTGACCGTCATTCTTCGCCCGACTGTGCTTGATAATAAAGAAAAGCCAGAAATACCCAGGCGCATAAGTGGATAAGAGAATGTTAAAGGTGGGCGATTATTGTACTTTTATATAATTATATTTTTCAAATATGTGTCCTACCGGTAGCGGTGAGGTATTTTATGCTATGCCCTTCAGACAAACTTGTCGATGAGAGGAGAAGTCCTAAAAACAACTTTTTTGACGGGATTTTACCTGATTTATAAGTCCATATACTTGTCATAATCAATGTACACATAGAGCGACGGTGATGGGAAATTTCTGTATATCTTGAAAATAGTGTGGAAATTAAGCGAGCAGAATGTTGCAGATTGACACCTTTCTCGGCCGAAGCCAGTTGTGATCATTGTGTTTACATTGAGTGTTCCGTAAACGTTTAGTAGTGTTATTGGAGGGTTAACGAAGTGCTTCCGAATTGTAACACGCTGTGACTGCCAAAGACTTAACTAATAATACTAATAAGTTGATCTACTCCCCATGTGTCTCTGAAGTCTTCGTATAGATGTTAATCGGTTTGACAAGATGTGCTGAAGGCACCCGTACACGGCGTTCCAAATTTATTCATAGAGCTTTGTATATGATTGAGTGACTACGTAAGGTATAGTTCTGTCATTTAAGTGAAATGTGTATAACAGTCGTAACCAGTCATAACAATTCGTGCACTCGCCATGGTGATTTACGTAAAACTTAAACGTTAATTTATCATCAGTTACGATAAGTTAATGATGTGCAAGGTGTACTGCATCAAGTTTGGTGTTGAGAAATGTGCAAAACTCGATTCTTCCCAATCATCCCATGCTGATTGCACAGATCTTTTCATTTTTGTCATACGTTTATTTTTGAGGAGTTTTTAGGTAAAGAAAATTATATTTTTACCAGTGCATAGCTAGTGTCCACATTTATTACTATCTCAAGTTAACTCCTTTGAGTTGAAAGCTTGGTCTAAGGTCATATTAACAATGATCTACTGTAACTTAATGCTGACAACAAGTTTGACAATTTTTTCGCACCCAAAAAATGTTACGTCAACGCCACAATTTAATAATAGTATTACATTATAATGCCTTAAGGCTTGTGTACTGCATGTCAAGTTGTATTATTTCAAACATACCGTGTTCTTTAATAAATCATACCTTTGTGCTACAAAATGTCCTGAATTGTCAAGTGTTCAATGATCGTTATTGGTGATCCGACCAAGCAACAGTGATCCAGCCAAGGTATCATGCACAACTTAAGTTCTTTCCTATCGTAAGCTAGAAAAATTCACCAGTTCATGAATATTACTGTGATTTCGTCGGAGCTGTCACAGCTCCCACAGCACTATAGTGAGATGGCCTATTCATTCCCAAACAGCTAGATATTATTATAGCGTTTCGTGATTAAGATGACAATATTCATCTTTGTTCTATAAAAAATGTCATCCTTAAATTATCTGCATAATTTTATTAATTAAACACCATGTAGTAAATGGCATAGGTTTTTTGGTTTGTGATGGTATAGGGTATCTAACGGTATGTCTGATTAAAAGTAGTGATAATGTGCTATTGTTCCCCGTAATAGCGTCAGATTTTCATAATTTATCTTGATTTATAGTGTTTCCAGTCAACCTCTCTCTGTTGAATTTTTATGATTTATGGATCTCACTTAAGCCATTCTTCATGTCGAACTCAAGAAAACTGTTGCCGGAAGGCTAAGTAAAAATGACCCATTCGGTTGACATGGCCATGTACTCCACAATTAATGCAGATTATCAGCCTTATGTGCTTTATTAGTTAACCATCTGACTAAAGAGGACTTGGGGCACGAAGAAATTTCTTCGTCGAAAGGGAGACAGTGGACGATGTAATGAGCTCCAACAGGGATTTCTTATCGAAGAACGTGTCTCATACGCTGCCACTGAATGCTTTCCTGTGTATTTCGTAATATTCTTATGCAACCAAGTTTCTAATGGATAGTATGCTCAATGAAGTGCAACTCACGAATTCCAAAGTTTGTGAAAATTCTACCAAGTTAATTCGTACTTCGAAATGCATGTCATTTGAAACTTTTCCAGGGATTGCGCCTGAGGAATCGCTAATCATTGGTTGATTCCATTTTTGGAGACCTAACGCATTATTTTTCATAGCAACGCAACATCTGTCGCATGCAATCACACCGGCCCCTTCGCCTGACGTTGAGACTCCTTTTCGTAATAGCACCGGGCGGAGTTTCAGGGTCGACGAAACTCAAACTCCGCCTGGCGGAACAAGACCGCCCCTCGGTTCGTAATAGCCCTTATGATACCAAATTGCACCATAATTTTTTCCATTTTCCGAAATTAGCGATAAATGTGTCCATTTTCGGAAAATATTAAAATCCGAAAATATCAGGATATTATCAGATCATCGGCTAATGGTTCCAGAAAAAATTCTAAAACATTCACCAACCACTAAGCATAGCCTGTATCACAATTTGGTTGTTAATTTTATAAGAATTCATCTCTACAAGATACGTTTCGAAATAATGTAAATAAAACTTACGTAAAACATTATTCTCTCATATTCATCATCTAATGTTATGTATTCTTGAGGAGGTGATTTGAGGAATCATGAACTAATCTATTGTACTCATCACAAAATTACCCTGGTGTCTACTTACGTACGGTATCTATGTACAATCAATCACCTTCTCATTCCGTAACCTACATCCTATACCGATCGTTTCAAGGCAGTCCCGCGCAGTAAAAGTCGCCTCTGGCTGTGTGAACGTTAGTCGTCCGTTCTAGGCGGCTTTTCACAATAAAACACGAAGACAGAATCTTTAAGTCCCATTCGACGGACAGAGTACTTACCTTAGATTGCTCTCCATTCGCCATTCAAGCAGGCTTCCAATTTCTGCTCTGCATCGACCTGAATTCGAACCCGGGCTCTTGGTCGGAGGCAAATATCTTACGTCCCTTGGAAGCGTTGTTTACAAATAGTCTTACTCCTTCGAAACGTTGTTTCGGGGAGGTTGTACTCCTTAGGTGGCTCTCTATCATCAGTGTCTCCAGAAATAATGTTAAATTTAATATTTTGGTACTTTTATCATATATTATGTTGCGCAGTTCCTTATGTCAATGATAGAAAAAATACAGCCTATATTAAAGTACGATGCTGGAATTCTTTCAAAGCTCAGCAAGATTAATAATATTACTGTTGATAATGTATTTAATGCTCTAATGTAACCTGTGCGGCTCTGCCAATGAAAGAATGTAATCAATCAGTCAATTAGTTTTTCGGCATTCTACACTGAAATTGTATTGTTATGTGAAGCAGTCATATTTTGCCTATTCCTGTTTTGAGGAATAGTAATGGGCCATGGGATAGCAATCATTTTTTTCTAACTTAAAAGCGCCCACGAAATATGTCACTCTCAGTCTGGATCATATGTCGCAGTCAATGAAGTTGCCCAAATGAAATTAAGTTTGAAAACGGATTATTTTCGCCGAATTTAATTCCGCGAGACTTTCTGCACGGTGTGCTTGTGAGAAGTGTGCCACTGCAGTTCCTCTCCGAGCGTGGAGGGAGGTGGCGGCAAATGGGGCACGAGGAGGGAAGTGTGCCGTGGGAGGCCGTTGACCCGGAGAGGAGCTCTTCCGGGAGGTCCTTGCGCCGCGCTGACGCTGCGACGCCATGTTGCTTCAGTATGTGGGTCGGGCGAGGGGGCGGTCGGAGGGGAGAGGTGTGCTGTTTTCCCTTGTGAGCTGCAATGTGGCCGATGCGAATGCCCGAAGGCGGTGGAGAGGGAAACGAATAACACTTTAGCAAATCGTTGAGAAAACTGGCCCAGTTCGTTAGTTCGTAATAGACAGAAGCTTGAGTAATGGGTGAAAAATTACTCAGTAAAATTAATGTGATCTTTGTGAGGGGATTTAGATTCCCATCTGCTGAACCTAACCCATATCTTAGGTTGGTGGCTGGATGGGGAAATTTGTGGAACTTCCTTTAAAATTAGGAAATTCTTTGAAAAGGGTTTACGTTGTGAAAATTATATGAGAAGAAGCAAAAAATCCTGAAAAGTGATATAGAAAAGTCAGCCTTTACTACTTAAGTTCTCCCAAGTCTTTATTCTAGGTGTTCTATGGCTCAGTTAGCTATAGGCAGTGAGAAGGATTAACAAATTGACAAGGAACCCATGGCAAACAGATTCCACCCCACAGATGACAAGGTGCAAGAGTGATTTACTTGGTGCATGCGGTTAGGACGCTGGGAAACAGTGCTTGAGAGGAGAAGTGTCAGGTGTGATGAGTAAATAGTATCAGGCGGAGGTGTTTTGAGTAAAATAAAACATGTAAAAAGAACACTCAAAAGTAGCAGGAATATTTCGGGGGGACAGCCATCTTTGTCAATGAGCAGAGGAGTGCTAAGGCTAAGGACGGGTGAGAGATGATTGGACTGGAGGGTGAGCCAAACACAGGTGAAGTCTATGGTATGGGGTGTAATGGATAAATCTTTGGGCAGGAGAGAGGAAAGAATGGACACTTTGAAGCGATTATTGAAGGTAGAATCATCTACTGAGGCATGTTTCGGGGCCGGAAGAGAGGAGGAGTGTGGAGGAGCGGAGTGTGGAGGAGCGGAGTGTGGAGAAGTATTATGCCCCACATTCCAAGCGCTGATTTTCTACTTGACCTCTCCCATTTCATCCTCACTCACAGCGCGCTCTCCGTTGACAGTAAACCCTACCTTCAAAGAAAAAGATGCGCCTGGGTTTAGTCCTTCTTATATCGATCTATATATCCGATCGATATATTTCGGCCTCCTTGAAAACAAGTTTCTTACCTGCTACCCGCTTAAGCCTCTTAAATGGTTAACATGCATAGAGGATATTTTCCTTCCCTGGCCACAGAACAGCGATTCTCTTAACACGTTCATTTCTTCACTCAATGCTTCCTCAGTTTCTTTCACTTCACCACTTCCGCCACCATCATAACATTCCTTGATAACATTCCATTTCCCTCTCCAACCATAAGTTCAAAAGTGCTATCCATATCAAACTTACTCACTCACTCAGTGATTCAACCCGAAGATTGGTCTTTGATAGGTGAGAGTAGAGCTCACCCCGTACTAAGCCAATGGCGTGTGAAATTCACACATTCAGTGTAGGGGGGCCAGTTCCTTTCCCTGGGTCACCTGCGATTTCCTACGAAGTTCTGACACTCAGAAAATCGAATCGCTAGGATTTTTTAGATGGGGGTGTCCAGAAAGGAAGGGGTGTCTTGGGATTTGAACCCGCGACCCTCCGGTCAGTAGCTCAGTGCCCTACTCACTAGGCCACCACGACCCCCATCAAACCTACTAACATGCTTAACAAATATTCTGTTCTTTAGGTCACCTACAGATGCACGGGCACCCTAAGCAGTATTTTCAAAACCACTCAACCTCTCCTCAAACCCTGTCCCACCATCTTGTATCTTGCAAGGTCTCTTAAAATATGTCTCATTTTTACTTCACCATCCTCAGCTCTCCTTCACTTTCTAAGAACTTTCTCCGTCTCTTCCAATCTTCCACTTGTGCATACACCCAACGTCATTTACCACCTCCAATGCAATTTCTGTCCTGCATTTTAAATTGACCAGTGCACCACTCCTCTCAGTATCCCAATCCTCTCAGTATCCCAATCTACATCCACGTTCCTTCTGTAGTCCATCTTCTTCACACTCCTTTCTCCTTATCTCTAAACATAGCTTAGTGCATGATTCTTCCTTCAATTATTGCTTCAATAATAATTCAATAATATACTGAATAGAGCATTATTATTAATTATTTCTTAAACTATAGAGCTGCCCTGATTTATTTTTGTGCGATATATTTCTACCAATGTTTCAACCAACCATTGGAGGGTTTCAAATCCGTAATTCCTAAACTTATACATTATGCAATGCCTGTTCTCTTATGACGAAGTCATTCACGGCGATACTAGACGATCTAGAACTTAGGAACTGCTTTTTAAGTTTGTATTCCTTCATGCCATGATTTCTTGACATTTTCTTTTTCGACAGGTGGCTGCACTAGCTAGCATGTTTCTGAATCACATCGCGATTTTTCATAATTGCATCCATTTTAGAGACCGGTAATCTTAGATGTGTCGCTATGTCGGTGTGAGTTGCATCATGAGAATCCGCAATTTTTATTTACGCCAAAATGGAAAATATTCTAATTGCTGCGAAGATTTCCGCGGTGATTAGAAGATTACTCGAGAGTTTCCGTTTTTTTTCTGCGTTGGTTCATCTCACTGCACGACAGTTTCGCCGGCGTTCCAGGCGGTATCTTCAGGTCCGAATTACAGGAAATATATAGAACGAAGGCATAGGAAATTTGATGGGACGTAATCTTCGGACCTGAAGATGGCGTCTAGAATGCCGACGAAACTGTCGTCTAGAGGGATGAACCAACGGGGAAGACACGAAAACTCTCAAGTCATCTTGAAATGTTGTAATTCGCATCCATTTCCCAATCTAAAGTAAAATAAATTTACGTTCCGGAGTAATTAAGGATAACATAAACAACACCTGAGAATATTGAGCTACCTCGCTGGTCGGCCAGCGCAAGCAGTTATCCAGCGGCAAAGAATTCCTCAACAAAATAATTTTATTTATTCAATGCTGTTTTCACGCGATAAAACAAGGTTCAATTAGTTTCGTTTTGTAGTAACGTGTAGTAAAACTGTTGAATAAATGCAGTGCTATGGTCGGACGAATGATCCCCTGTTATCGTCCACCAGTTCATTTATTTTTAACATTTCATAATGTCTGGGTAAAAATTCATTTTCATTCTTCACAATATAAACTTCGGTACAGCTTAAATATTCTCCCGCAGGTGTTTTTAAATTATAAATTGCGTCCTATACGCATTCATTTCATAGAAGGAATATTTTCCCGGTAAAAGGATAGCGAGTGTATGCGATTGATGCGATCGAAACTCGCGATCGCAAGTGATGTTTTGTCTTTCCGTCGCTAGTGGCGCTGTTTACTGCCCCGCTACGCCGCTAAGTTCAAATGCCTCCTTAAAACGGAGCACATTACTGCTCTTTGTCTTGTTTTTTATGGGTATAATTACGAAACAAGGTAAAACAGTGTTTTATACAGCCTGGTATGTATGGCTAAATGTCATAAAAGTGTATTTTCTTTTCTTCATCTATCGCATTCTTATTCGCTTCTAACACAAACAGCGGGAAAATAGAAAAGTCGTGGTGTAAATACAGGGTTCTACATATGGTGGGGATATAGGAAATTGGATGGGACCCGATAAAAACGTTGTAAATTGCGGGAAAACGTAAATTCTGATAGCGTAAATACGAGGTTTTACTGTAATAGGAACAATAGTATTTTAATTCTTCTCTCACTCACTCAGTGATCCACGCAAATGTTGGTTGAATTTTTATTGGTCAATGAATTCATCAAGATGCTTAATGTAGTTTTGTATATTTCTCCTTGTAATTTCATCACCTGATAACACAAGCACGATGTGGTCTGAGAGCATTAATGGCGTGTGCAGTTGTGTTGAAGTGGGAAATTTGGCTTTGAGTGAAACAGGGTCCTCCCAGGGTCCAGGGGAGGACCAATCATAATATAGCAAAGGTCATGTTAAACGAAGTTGTATAAAGCAAGGGGTACCTCTACTTTCTATGGTATTCATTAGTATTTGTCCTTTTCAGTAACAACAGCTCACCCTCCCCAGAGACCATGGATTCCGTTAACCCGACCAAACAGGACCAAGCCGGCATGTGAGTGGATGAGATTTTTTATGCAAGCTTTGTTTTCTGTTTTTGGACCTTTTGAATGATATTCATGAATGTTCAGCCGAAATAGTGTGCCTTGGAAATATCATTAATATCATTTGAACATTGTGAAATTGAAATGTTTATGTATTAAACAAGGCCCGGCGATTCCCCTTAAATTTTGAAGCCGTGTGAATCACGGCAGCACCATCTACCGAGATCAACTTTTCAAAGCTTTGAATATGCATCGTAATCCTAATATTTAAATTTATTTATCACGGAAGCCCAATTCCTCTGATATTATTCCCATTAGTGATATAAAAATACTGTTTCTCTACAAACTGAAAGCTCAAGAGAGTTATCTCATTTTTAAGGTATGTAAGAGCATCGGCTACTGACTTGCTGTCAGGGCAGAAATTATGTGCAGTCGAGTTAGGATACAATTAACAAAATTATAGGAAGACCAACAGAAATACTAATCACGCTGTCATTTTTCTAATTTAATTCTGCGTTATTTGACGGTAGATTAAAAATTTTTAGGCATATTTTAATGTTTTTTCATCGGGTGTTAAATAAAAAGTAGTGATGGGGCGAATCCAAAATTTAATCGAATCTAAATCCTGTTTTTTTATTGAATCCAAATCTCGAATCCTAATCCCAAATCCTAATCCTCCTCAATTTCATTGAATTCAAACGTTCCTTTTATCAGTAAATTGTTAAATAATGCTTCCTTTCTGGTGAATTCTCTAATTAAATCCAATCGAAGCTGAATCTCTTTTCTTAAAGTAAATAATAAATGAATAATGGTCATATAGTCCCCACCCACTGAAATGAAAGACATGTCCGAGGGCAAATATAAAGATTGGGTCATTTCAAAAGTAAAGCAAAGTTTAATTTTTCTTACATAAAATTGAAATTTCAACAAAAACAGATTAAGCACAAGATTTTGTTTAGAAAATGCAGCACTTTCACTCTGTCAGGATCTAATCAATTCCTTTTTTTACCAACCAAATTTCCAGCAGTACTGAAGGCTCTTTCTGAAAATACTGTTGCTGGAAGAATTCAGAGGAACTTTTTTGTTAGGATTTTCAAATTGGGGAATTTCAAAGAATTCATGTATGCACAAGAATTATTAGTTTACAATGTGCTGTTTAAATATTTCTTACCATGGTATTTACGATTTAAATGCTAAAAACGAGCAACTACAGCAAGTCCTTGGCTTACGCGATACGGAGTTACACGGATCCGGAGTTACGTGGGTGCTCAGTTAGGCCGGTGACATGCTTGCGTTTCTCCGCGTTTATGTTGCCGTGACAGTTTCAACTTCGTGACGGCCCGCGACTCATTGCCAGGCGCGCAAGAGTTGATGCCAAACTACGGGTGTTCGGAACGCCAACTCTAGTTTAAGATATGACATAGATTTAAATATCCAGTGAAAGAGATTGGATTTGTATTACTCTCGGCTTTGTCGTATTTTGTTAACTTAACGGCCTCTCCAAATAAGGTGTTTTCTGTAATCGTCGCCGATTGCCGCTTTCCGGTATCACTTCCGGGACTTCCGCTTTTTGCGATACAGTCAGTGAAATCACGGTATTAATTATTGTCAAATTCCAGTTATAGTTAACCGTATTTGTAGCAATTAAATCTGGTAGCTATCAAAATGATTGTTGTGATCGTTCAGTCTCCGCATACTGCTTTTTGGAGATAATTTATTTTCCGAAAGGCGAAGAGTTGTCTTCTAATTACCTCGGAAGGAAGCGGAAGTGGTATGGGGGTACCCTCCATAAATGGAGAAATGAGGGAAAGGGTTACCCTTTCCTTGGAATTTCGTACGTTTCTTCAGGAGAACGTTTCCCTTGTGCTAGCTGGGAGTGGTCAAAATATTGATAATTTTCGATGTTGCAATTTAGCTGACAGTGTGAGCGAAGATTAGATTAATGTTAGAAACTAGAGGTATCCGTAGCGGAGACCTTCGCGATCATTAACATTTTTTGTTAGAAAAGATATACAGTAAGGACTCGACTTACGCGGTTAATTCGTCCTAAAAATATCCGCGTAAGTAGAAATCTGCGAGTCGGAACACCACATCACCTATCCATTTTTGAACCATTGGCGGTGCAACTTTCACAGCGGCAACCGGCGACGATTATAGAAAACGCCATCTTTTTAGAGGCCGTTAAGCTAACATAATACGACAAAGCCGATGGTAATACAGATCCAATCTTTCTTTCGCTGGATATTTAAATCTAAAATAAGTATAATTACCCAAAACTTTCTTTTTTGTTGCATTGGACAACAGGCGTCAGCTATGGAGGGGATAATTAACTACGCTTCGACTTACGCGGGAAGGTCAAACTACGCCGAAAAAAAAGACGTTGATGCCTGATCGCGTCAGACTTTACACCATCACGATAATGAAATATCACCTGTTATTTCCTAAACTAGAATAGGGTAGAAGTTAAGTAGAAGGTAATGAAGTTTGTTTTCTTCATCAAAGAAAACAAAGCAAAAAGTTAGAACTTAGAAATCCCAGTTTACAAGAGAATTAAATGTTAATTTTAAGGTAATTTGAAAAAGCTCTGAAATGGCGGGTTGCGCTGCCTTCTTGCTGACGTAACAGATATGTACTTTACGTTGCGAAGTATAGGAAAATTCGTCTCCTGAACTTACCATTGTATTTCAGGGCCCCTCAGCTCTATTGAATATGTATAAGTATTAAGCCTGTGAAAACTAAAGTTCGAAAAGTCTCCTCCGTGAAACATGGTATTATTAGTCGTTTTATAGGATCCAGGGCATCCTGCTCGTGGTACCTTCTGCTACGGCGAAGCATGGCGTGAAGGTCGTGCGGCGATGGGCGAATTTCACGGTATGCTTGTAAAAGGAATACTAACTGATTTTAAATGAATTAAACGAATAAATAATATTAAATAAAAAAATTAAAGTTAATGATAATGAATTAACTGAATAAATATACATCCGATACTAGTTAATAAGCTTTAACGGAGTGCAACGTCTACATGGAAGCGTCCGCAGCACCACCTGGTGGCAGGTAGAGGAAATAGTTTGACGGCATACGTAGGATTAACCGGCATGCAATAGTTTCCCGTCACGTTTTCGCACCATTAATATTTTCACGTATTCATTAATGAGGAAAAATACTTAAATGTCATTTAAAAATCGAACGGCTTAAAATACGTACTCCAGACTCAACTTTAGATCAAGACAATAAAAAAATAATAGGAAACTACCCTATTGGCGTTCCGAACACCCGTAGTTTGGCATCAACTGTTGCACGCTTGGCAATGAGTCGCGGGCCGTCACGCGGTTGAATCTGTCGCGGCAACAGAAACGCGGAGAAACGCAATCACCGGCCTAGCTGAACACCCACGTAACTCCGGATCCGTGTAGCTCGGATCCGCGTAAGTCGAGGACTTACTGTCGTTATCCGCCGCTGGTACATAGAATCTGCATGACTGGTATTCAAATATTTAATCTATTAATCGAATCTTTGGATTCGATCGAATCTTTTAACCATGGATTCGATCGAATCTTGAATCCATGGATTCGATAGGATTCGACCAAATCTTCGATTCCCTACCCCAACCTTAGTAAATAGTGCTGGTTTTTATAGTCTTAAATAAAGGTGATAATTTGTAGCTCAACAACAAGGTGTTCAGTAATATCTAAGTTTTGAAAAATGTCAGATACAACAGCATGTATTTCCATGCATACAACAGTTAATATACCACGATCCTTTCTGGCTAGGCAGGGGTCAAAGGTCACGAGGCAGGTAAGGTAAGAAAATATGGCAACAAATGTGACGTAAAAGTTTGAAAAAGTAGGGTCCTTAGATCCCTCTTCTCATCAGTTGCCCTCCAAGGGTTACACAGGACTCAAAGCCCCTGAAGTCTACGTGAGCAATTCGGGACAACAAACGTGTCATAACATAGGTTTAAATGGGTGCCAAGTCGATGATAATGTTCCAAGATTCTCCTTGTAATCCTAACCCCTCCAAGGGTTATGCCAGAGTCACATTCAATGACCTCACCTTACCTCTCCATTTCTCTTTGGCTTGTGTTTAGGATTAGTCACGAGGGTTAGATTCACCCGTTATAACTTAGATGAAGGCTGATACAATTGAGATTCACACATTGAAAGCAAATTCAAAGAATCATTCTAAATGTTTTTTTGCAACATGGTGTCTGCCTCTTATAGACACAATTTCAATGCAAGTACCTGCAGTTTAGGGAAAAAATGTTTTCATGTTGAACACCTTAAGAAGAATGGTCGCAATAGGCATCCCTTTTATGTATCAACCGCACCGTAACAGAAGCAGGGAGTAGTGGCATCAATCCTGGCATTTCCATCATGTTCTATCCATCACCTTACGCTGTCACTGGGGTCCCAACCTTATCTCCTGCCTGGGCACCCTTTTAAACCCATGATATAACACGTTTGTTGTCCCAATTTGCGTGCCCAG
Source organism: Platycnemis pennipes (assembly GCA_933228895.1). Taxonomy (NCBI): domain Eukaryota; kingdom Metazoa; phylum Arthropoda; class Insecta; order Odonata; family Platycnemididae; genus Platycnemis; species Platycnemis pennipes. Next base: position 9,213,488 of record OW121846.1, on the reverse strand, counting down.
ACCTCGTGACCTTTGACCCCTGTATAACATTTTGAGGTCAGAGAAGGTCGGGAAGGATCTTGGGACATCGAATAGGGAATCCATTGACAAGAGAGACCTGAGGACCTTACCATCTACTTTGACTGCCATTTAAACCTATGACCCTGTCTGTGCCAATGATATGTCATGTTTGTTACCCCAATTTGCTCTTATCACATCTGTGACCTTGACTGTACCCTTTCATGGGTCACGGTTGTTTTTTCGAAAACAAAAGTGATTCAATCGTGTTCTTCATGTCCAAAAGCCCACAGATTACAGTTTTGACAAAAAAATCTGACTTTCATGTAGCTTGATTTTTTTTACATCTAAACCCCATAAATCAAAATATGATTTGGCTTAGGACCTTCAGTCCTAAGCCATTTCATATTTTGAACAGATCAGATCTTTAGAATGATGTTAACAGTCCACTAAAAATATGACCTTTTTCTATCTTTGTGCCAAATTTCATCAGCGTGTGATGAATTGAAGTGTCTAAAATTCGAGGTCAAAAATGGCACACAATCAATGGAACAGTATGTAGATATATCGAGTATACTCATTATTTTTCTTCTTCCATACATAAAACAACCACGCACTAACCAAGAATTAGCCATCAGTTAGGTATAAGCCTCTGATAAACTGCGTTTTATCTGCAGTAATAAACACCACTAATTTTCATTGAAACACTCTTCACACTAAACTGTCATTGTTTGTGGCAAAATGGTGGTATATGATGTAATGCAGGATGCGTTACGTTGGCATTAAGGCCCCATCTATACATAATACTTAGCACTGCCACTCTATATCTCTCTATCTGTGGTATTAACCAAGGTAAAAGTGTTGAATTAGAGTTTCTTTTTAATGGTTATCAAGGTACAGTAAGTACATTAGTAGTAGGTAGAGGGCCCACTGCCTAACCAAAACTGCTGTTATGCACTTTGAAGTGGTTTGGGGAAAGGGGCTTTAGAGACACCATGACTTTTGATGCATCCTCATGGTTTTTTTTGTTTTTTTTTATTTTTTATTTTTTTTAAGTCTTCCCAATTAGAGCTCAGGGAGGCTTGGTTAAGGCAGGCCCTCATTGTATCATTACCACTGTAACAGCTTCACATGGTACGAGCCATTTTTGAAATCTATTATGATGGCGGAAATCATATTATTTCCTGAAACTTTATTATGAACAATTGAGCACCATTAATCCGGGAACACCCATAATCCGGCAATTTTGCCACTACCACCTACCCGGTACTTTGTGGAAAATGCCAAAATTTTTTTGCAGTAACATTTCTTTATAACCTGCTGAGATATTATCCCATTCTTCAAGTTAATTTTCCAATTGCGAGAATCAGAATAGTTTAAACATATTAATTTCTGGTACTTCGTGTACACTGAAATTATTCTGCAACTTGAACTAAACGCGCATACAAAATTGAAGACATCCCCGAGACGGACTAGTTTACTGATTGGCCACTTTCAATGGTGCGTGCATTTTTGATTGACGACTGGACGTAATTTGATATAATTATTTGTTATCCTCTTATGTTTCTCCCTATCCATGTCTAATCTATGCTGTGAGCATCAGTACAAAACGTTAACAATTGCAGAAGAAGTGCAAGTTGTGAAAAAGGTTGACACCGTTCCATCGATGTACCAATCAGTTAAGTCTTTGTCTGAAACATACTGCATGGGATCTTCGTCAGTATAACAATGTAACACATTAAGAAGCAGAAAGAGAAAATCCTCAAAATTTTACAGTTAAGGTGACACGAAGAAATGGATGATAGAGAGAAAAACTATGAAAGACAATTTAAGTGTTGATTTTACATCGCGTGGTTTCGATTGCATCGAAGTGAGGGCTTAGCTAGTATTTCTGACCAAATGCTAATGAAGCAGGCTAAACTCTTTCAGAAACAGATATAATCTAAAAGATATAATGTGGGAAATTTTGCGTGTATGGAGTAGTATTTCACAGACAGTTCTAAAATGTCGTTTAAATTGTGGCCTGCTTTAAGGTTTGATGTAGACGAAATAAGTGGGGATTTAAAAAATTTCATGTTTTTGAGGATAAAAATATAATTATGGAGTTGGTTGACTGTGCAAACAGCATCCATAACCCTGAATTAAAGGGAATGGAATTGGTAAATTTAGAGGAATGAATAGCGGGCGACCACAATATCTCTCACCACACAACATTTCACCGATGATGAAATCACTGAAATGGTAATTCATAACAATAAATCTGAGTGGGGATAAAGATGACGAGCCTGAAATTGTTGAAGGAAGACTAAAATTAATGATGATCTTTAAAGAATCATCCAGTCCGATCACCCGCGACGTAGTGATGGGCAGCCGTACACATGACACTCACGCGTTGACATCGCGCTGAATCAGCTGATAACAAGTCAAGCGTGGTGGAAGTATGTTGCGTGAAGAACAGCATAAGAAATATCAAATTTTATGTACCCTTTTCGAGTAATAATATTACACTTTAAAATGTGCAGTTATATGATGAACACTATGCTTAGCTGCCGTTATTTTCACTCACCGTGCAACTTTGATACTTTTCAGTAGTAATAAATTTGGGAATTAAGAAAGCCATTTCTTTCTGATTATTCTCAGTGTTTCTTTTAATAATTATGTTCAGTAAATGGCAAATGAATATATTTTGTCATTAATTATTGACTCCTTTCAATGAAAACATCCCGGACGTCAAAAATAGACCAGTTGCCATGCATGACCCATAGTCCGGCAAAATCCCCAATCCGGCATCACTTCCATCCCGACTGTGCTGGGTTAAAAATGCTCAACTGTATAAGCATTTTTGAATCTTATGAAATCAAAGTAAATTCAAACTATGGTGAAAATCTTCACTATCAAACCTGGTAAGCAGTTTATTAATTGAGGCTGCATTTATTCATCCAGAGTTATGCTTACCGAAAATGTAATATTAAGTTAAAAATATTCCTGCTGCCCTCATTGGTCTCCTTCTCCAAACTACTACTCACAACTTCTAACAGTTGTAGATGGGCAGTGCAACCTCTAGTACAAACTTAGTCTATGGTCTCAACTACAGACTTTTTTCTGCTGATGAGTATATCTTTGAAGACTTCCCACATAGTATCTCACTTTTATTTTCATTCTTATTCCAGTATTAAGTGCCTTTGATAACGGCTGTTTTGAATGTTCAGTCTCTTTTTAAAATTAACCAAATTGCTGGAGAGTTTTTTACTGGCTAGTTGTGCATGTTTTCATCTCTGACATCTGAGGTTAGGATTAGTTAGAGCGAAGGGCATTAAGGTGAAATCTCACTGCACCTATTGAACACATAATTTGGCCTCGGACAACCTGCTAGTACCTTTGACATTTATTCTCAGGTGGATTTTATTACTAATGAATGAGGGTGAAATAGATTACCTAATCCTTCTGGTCAGCAGTCTGTTCTTTTCCAGAAAACAATTCTTTGCGGAATATAATAGAAATGGAGGCGCTATTCAAAATTTACATTAAAATGAACAACATGAGCCAGAAAATGTTTACCAATAACTCATTTTGAAGTCTCTCGCTCCATATCTTTCAGAATCCGGCAAAAGCTACATACCAACTAAATCCCAGTTCTTTGGTTTTATTTTCCCAAACTAATGCGAGATCTTCTTACGCTTCGGATCATTCGAAAGGCATTACATTACAAAATTCAAATTTTGCAAAAGTTGCTACACATTTTAATATATTTCTCTGAAACTAGTAAAGCTACAGATTTGCAGAAGAACTTATGTTAAAGGCCTTTCATTTTACAACTATAATAAAGGATTATATTATAAAATGTAAACATTTTTAAAAAGTTTATAACAATTTTCAATTTTCTAATCAATTTTTGGCGGTGTACATATACCTTCGATTTCGCTCATTTTTTTAATATGTTTTAGATACAAACCTCCTCTGCAAATTAAAAAAGTTTGCCAGAGGTAATATTTCATTAAGAAACATATTTTTGAGTGAAGGTATAACGGTCGCCATGGCACCTGGCTAGAGGCCAACCTTATGGTACTCTATTGTCTTCAGAGCCCTGTAACTTTTTCTTTAATCTTCTTCTCACCAATTTAAATCATACACATGCTCTTAAATCCCCATTGCAAGTGTCATTTGCCAATTGTCTTCTGTACATGTGACCACCGCCCTAGAAAACACGAGGGCGGCACCAGGCCTTACAGCAGTCACCCTCCAAGAGCAATGGACAGGCGTCATGTCATCTTCAGTTTCCAATGTGACTGGCTGTTTTAATGTTTTTAAAACTGATATTTACTTAATTTATGGAATTTATTTATCAATAGTAGGTGTTTTTATCCTACTATTTCAAAGTCTCGTTCAAACTTTTTTTTCCTGTGAGTACTGACTCCTAGTTTTCTTCTTGTGGCTTCATCAGATCTGCTCTCTTTCACGGTGATAATTCATTTCTCTGACTGTGATGCTTCACATGTTTTTGCTGATGTAGTACTAATACATATGCAGATGCATACTAAAGTCCAGCTGCATCATAACCTGTCATCTGGTAGTCGTCATTGGAGGCATAAACTAAATGATAATATTAATGACCTCATACTTCAGCCATCTGTTCCAACTTGGTGATTTTTTTCCAAACCCTCTCTACATGATGCAATACGTTTCAAACAATGAACTTAGGAAAATTGCTGTACCTAAAAACTCAGATCAAGTATGTAGATATTTCCTGCGTGTCCTTCGTTGAGGATATTATAGGAGTACGACAGCATGACTACATTGCTCATTTGTAAATTTCATATTATGTACTTGAAAGTCAGAGACTACCTGAAATTATGTGAAGTCGTCATTGTGTGAAGTTTCTCTGGGAAATTTTTTTTCTGTAACAAGACTCATTAAAGATGTGCACTGGGGTAACTACCAGGCTACAGTGCATGCATTTACATGTCCTCTCAGTCCGGTTATTATTCCAGACTGTATGAGGCACAGCCGCTACAATATGTTGTAACTTTTGCATCACCAAGATTTCAGGACCGATAGGGAATGGCATTTATATACCACATCTCAAGGAGAGGGTCCAAGTGACTGACTTGGAAGTACGCTGAAGAGGTCAACTACACATGCCAATATGCACTTTAATTATAAGGAACAAATTCAGGCTCTTATGGAACTTAACAAATGGACCCAAGTGGGCGTGAAAGGAATGAACTACAAGTTAGTTAGCAACGAGCAAATGAGGAAGAAAGAAGAGGCTGGCAAGAAGATTCCGGGAGGCCACTGCCATGGAGTGAATCCGTATCTACCGTTTTGTTATCCCGCAATTTATAGAAGATTTGATGCTGAAGAGCCTTTCCCAGGTGCAGCGTTTCTCGAAAGAAGAACAGCAGTTCACGAGAAACGCTTGTCCAAAGGACAAATATTCTTTCCAAGACGGGTGAGCAAGATGAGGTCAAAAATAGAAAAAACCACAAAAGTATGACAATCTAACTAATCAAACACTGTATTTAAACAACAAAAGACAAGGTACAAACCAACAAAATTGAAATACTCTTCACAATTTCGGGAAAAGCTAATAACTTGCACCAAAAAGTCCATGGCGCTAAGGAGAATCGACAATCACCAACTCTCCTCTCACCTAGCCTCGATATCGTCTCTTTGCCATCTCGACTGGAACAGAGGGCGTGAGAGGGGAGGTATTCTCTGGGGTAAGGAGGGGGTATATTCTGGAAGGTCAAAGTGCAATGGGGTTTAACGTGGAATTCCATTGGTGCAAATTGAGGGGAGGAAAAGGTGGCATGATGTGAAGGGGGCGAGGTGGAAGCTTAGGATTGGGTCAATCGGGACTCTTTTTTTTACTACGGCGGGGGAACACTAAATAACGGCTCGTACGATGGCCTAACTTCTGGTCTTCTTGTGCGCTTTGGGGGCTATATAAGTGAATACCAACCTGGTCAGGGGACGGCGTGGCTGGACGGCATGGCTTGACGGCACGCTTTGTCGGAACGCTGCAGTCCGGAATCGTTGCATTTTGGAATCGTAGGCATTGTTGGCGTCATTGGCTCCGCCTGTCATTAGCTACGCCTGTCGAGCAAGTCCTGCGGCTAAGTCCGGAGGGTAATTAGTCCGCCGAGGGGTAATGTCCAACGAGGGGAGGGGGAGGGGGGGGTACCGACAAAATGCCACACAGGCATCCGAAGGAACAAATCTCCACTTTTGCAGTACAGATGTGGGTAGTTTGAAGGAGAATACAGAAGTGTTTGAAAGTCAAGTACGAAGTGAGTGAATTCTCGATGGGAAATTATGCAGGGAACATTATTTTACCCGACTATATCCAACTTTTAAATTATAGGTCTGCTGCAGTGACGCAACCACATCACCATAGACTATCCAATCTATGAGCTCAGCAGCACGTCATCAGGAAAAATAGAGACGAAAGTGATTTGTTCTTTCAATTTCCTTTGGATTTTTGCTGCACTAATCATTATTGTACTCATTTACAACATTCATATTATGCTGGTTAAGAGAATGGGTAAGACGTGGTAAATCAATAACATATTTTGAGGTTGAATAGGGTGCAGAATATTCTGTAAGCATTTTTTGATGCTTGCTTCCTGATTCTGATCAAGTATACTGTAATATAAAGGTGTGATAATGGCTTTAAGACTTGGGAATGTGAATTGCATTTTAAGATGTGCAAATGTTATTGTTATAAACGAAGAAAGATATGAATAATCTTTTCAACACATCTGGATATTAAATGTGAAACTAATTCCATTGCCTCGCATAGCATAATTTATTTTTTGACTGATTTTGACTGAATATGTGTGAACTATTGTTGGGGAAATGATCACAAACATTAGGGTTACAAAGAGGTTACCAAGTTAATTAATGAGAACGAAAGGAAAACTAAGGACTGACAAGGTGTTCTTAGGGCCAGGAAGGCTGTCATATGTGAATAAAAACAAAGTATCCATTGAGTTATGAAAGAGTTTTGCCTTCCCAGTTGTTTGCCCTGAGAGTAAAATATAAATGGGTGATGGTGAGTGACTGATGAGTGCCACCGTTTCCTTGAAAAGAGATGTGTGGAAGAGGTTTGGGAGAACATACTAAAAGATTATGCTAGGAAAGTAGGCTAGGGGCTGATCAAGTAACACCCAAAGCCAAACACGGAACGAGGATTTATTCTCCGAGGCCGGCAGCTGTAAGGCCTAGTGTTTTCTAGGGCGATGGTCACATATACGGAACGTAATTGGCGAATGGCATAGGCAAAGAGGATTTAAGAGTATGGTTTAAATTGGTGAGAAGAAGATGAAAGAGAAAGTTACAGGGCTGTGAAGACCATGGAGTACCATACGGTCGGTCGGCGACCGTTGGATTCTCATGATACACAGAACTGCATTAAAAAAGAATATTAATTTATCCCAAATATGGCTCCCAAAAGTGATCTATTTGAAGCGGTGCTTTGGAGCCAGTAAAATTTTTTGGTGTTGTGCGGTTGCCTATACTGTAAATTTGCTGTTTATTCTTAGGCATCGTATTAGCCATAGATTTCATCAAATAAACTTCAGATTTCAGTGTTGTAATCTATAAACATGTATCTATCATCGATTTTTACCAATATTCCAGTATTTGCAATAAATTATTTTCCATAACCATTTGTTTCCCATTTCCGCTTGATTTTTTGCAAAATTATAAATTCAGGCAGTGGTTAATATTATCCGATTTCGAAAAAATTTTGAATGCAAGATCCTGATATCAGTACACGATTTTCCCGCACAGGGCAAATTTGATCCAGAAAAAAACCTTTTATTACACCACCTTAGTGCATAACCTTCCCCTACAGCACGCATTTGGATATGCATATGGAAAAGTCATGTATTTTCCGAATTACGAATGCAGCTGTCTTCTTATGAAGACATTAATATCATTTAAATTAATGTGGGCTGTCATTTAAGAATTGAAGTAAGCGAATCGTGAATATGCGGTCATTTAAATTTCATCTGAATTAGCTGAACCATCTGTTCATTTCTTTAAACTACCTACATAAATACCTTGTAGCACCACCTGGAAATGATTGTATAATCAAACAAAAATGTTGTCGTGAGCCATTAATTAATGTTTTTACAATAAGTAATGAGTCTAAACACAGCACACGTTGAAAACAGCAAAAGCGCATTTAAATCGCTTTTGTGCAGTCTCGATTTCATTTTTAGGCCTTCAACTGTCAATATGTAAATTTCATGTATATACTGTGGAAGCTTAGTATAATGAGTGCTCACAGTGGCTTGGAAATCACTCGCTATAGCGAGCGCTCATTATATCTGAAGGTGCTGGATTGAGCCTCTCCTCATTTCCCACAGTTGTTGTTACTTTCCGTTTCTCTTTGGTTACGATGGTATCAGAAACATATCGAAGAGCCGTTTTCGTGCACAATTGCATATTCATCGATCATTTTGCAAATTAAATCTTCCATAACAATAATGTACATTGTCCTGAAGTCTTGGAGTGTTAACCGGTACATCCATGGGTTAGGAATGTTGTAATGATTTGCCGAAATACGACATTTTTTGTAGGTCGAAAATATTTCTTGCGTAATTACCTATTCCTAGCCATTTCTTATATTCACATTCAGTTGTCTCTCGAAAATTAGTTGCAACAAATATTTATTTACACAAGCAAATGACTCTGTCGGTTGCACTGCACATTATGTGCCGTATTAGTGCTGCCATCTGGAGGATCTATAGCGAACAGAGGTAACTCCTGTGAAATACTATTGCCGAGAATAATCGATGCATTCATCCAAAATTGTATGTATCCGTGAATACAAGAATCATAAAAGAAAACAAAAACTTGTTGAACAGGGTAAATTTTAATTCTTCGTATAACATCGGCCCTGGCAATATTTACGAAAACATTGAAAAATATGCACAAATTAACAAATGCACCAGAAAACTCCCATTATTTCTGCTAATAGGAAAAATTAATCGAAACCAGGATATATGAATCGTAAAATTATACGGAAATAAATAATTCTTTGTCAGCGGAAAACTTAGATGGCTTCGTCGCGATAATGAATACCATAACGAAACAAACGTCGGACCTTTAGATCGCACATGCACAGGCTTCAAATACTCAATACTGCACAGTACTTCCAATTTCTATTCCCAGCTGAAAAATGGTTTGAGCATTGTCTGCTTCAGTCTAGATGCAGGAATGAGCAGGCAGGTGGAGGGGCGGGAACTAGCGGGTGGGGGGAGTGACAGGGGGAACAAGTGGGTGGAGGCGGGAGGGCTGAACTCCGCCCCTTACCCACACCACCGCTCTCTGCTGCCGTGTCATTGGCTAGATGCTTTTCCACTTGTTCATCTTCCACCCCTATGTGAACTTGGCTTAACAAAAAAACAACTGAAAAGTACGAGCGTTCACAAGGTACGCCAGGGTGGGTCATAAATCGTGAGTGCCTGGACTTGATTGGACTTCAAATAATGTATAGATGGCACAAATGTTGTATTCTAAGTTGTAGTTGACTAATAATTCCACTGAAGATAAGTACCATGCGTTAATTTGTACTTGGCAGTGCATCACCTGCAATATCACTCCTAATACCAAGCGTATACCGTGGCAGGAGCTTCTTGGCCTCACTATATCCGATGAAATGAATGGTGGAGGCTGATACTTTGTGGAAATCCATTGTAGGACGTGAATTAATGATACTTTGCAACTATTCCACATAAAAATTTATTTCGAACGAGTCAACATGTTTCACTGCACTGCAGCATCATCAGGACTAACATAGAAGTTAAACATGCCAGAATATATATAGTTACGTAAGGAGGGTGGGGGTGGCGGGTGAATATTGTTGCTATTCCTGGGTTAGAAGGGTCCCTCCTTACGTGACTCTATATTCTGGCATGTTTAACTTCTATGTTAGTCCTGATGATGCTGCAGTGCAGTGAAACATGTTGACTCATTCTAAATAAATTTTTATGTGGAATAGTTGCAAAGTATCATTAATTCATGTCCTCACTATATCCGTTTTCTTTTACATGTTAATCATGGGCCTTTTGACGGTACATTTCCAATCAGTCGTTATTGTGAGTTTTTCGCTATATGTCGTACACACTTTAACAGGCTTCTACTGTATACATAAAATTTCCATCATGGAATACATCTGTAATACTGATGTATGTGAGGACTTCTGAACCAAATGTGCAGCAAATATGAAGATGGAATACAGCTGTATTCCATATGGATTCAGTGATGTATTTTCTCTGTATTACAGATGTATTACTGATGTAATCCATCTCCGGTGTTATAGAGCTTGTCACACTCCTTTCTTTATTATTCCTTCTTCAGTGTTGGATCCAGATTTAATCATAGCTACTTGGGCCTTATATAAACTGTGGATAATTCTTCTGTCATTGTAAGACACTCCCTTTCCTGTCAGAATTCCAAGCATTATATTCCTATTCACATTTTCGAAAGCTTTCTCCAAATCCACAAATTCAATTATTGTTGATTGGACGTTCTCCATTCTCTTTTCTGTATGCTGCATAAGGGACAGCATTGCTTCTCTTGACCCTTGCTCATCCTGAATCCAAATTGGTCCTCATCCAGGAACTCTATGCTTTTTGCTTTATTCTTCTGTTGATGATCCTAGTGAATATCTTCAAGGCATGTGTAGTCAGACTTATAGTCCTAAAATTCCTGTCCTTGTCCTGCTTATAGTCCTTGACTTTGTGTTTGATGAGTGAGTTGACCTTTTCACGGCTGACTTTTATATCTAGATGTTGACCCTCCAATCACAACCTGGTGGATACTCTCAGTGGCTTTATGCTCTGGCATGTGTGGTTAGGCTATATACTCGGGAGTGTGTGGTTAGAAAATATGAGGCTCATTAAACTGAGATACAATCAAGTTTTCATCATGATTAGAAGTAATGTTATGAATTATAATATTATTATATTATATTTTTCCTTTCCACCTGTTATATTCAATATAGTCATGGAACACCAGTCAAGGATGGTGAAAAGAGAAGTGAAACATTTAAGGGAAGAAATGAACTGTGCTTGCTGTGCTTGAGAAAGCATTGGAAAGTATTAGTTGCCACAAACTATTTGAGGAGCTTAATGTTTTAACCTCACCTTGTATTTATTCTCAATCCTATGTGTATCGAAACAACATTATATTCTAGGTCTTAATGTCAACCTTGATCTTCCCTGCCTTGATACTATCCACATAAAAGATTTCACACTTTTCCCATGAGAGATATTTGTATTCTTCAAGTCCTGCATGCACCAGTGCTTGGTTTTTTAATTATTTACTACCTGGAACCAAGACAAACATGTCCCATCTCTGCCTCAAGAAACAATTTAGGAAGTTTTTGGTGAAAAATTTCCTGCACAGAATGAGCATTTTAAATCACTCTTATTTTTACTATCATTTGTAGTGAAATTAAATCCACAAACAGCAGCATATATAGGCCAGAGACATAATTAGCAATTGCTCCAAATGATGCTTAATAGTCTCTTAAGCATTGGTTTTCAGTTTTTCATCTAAGTATGTAGGTACATGTTAAAATCACAATCCTTTGTGTGTTGGATTTGGTCCTCAAAAATTTCAGTGTGCCTATTGAGGCAAAACCCCCAAGTATGAAATGATTTATTGATTTGATGATTTATTGATCACTGATTGGTACTGATTATTGAATGCTAAATCAGCGAAGAGCACATTTGAAGGCTCACATGCATGGGAGACTTTTCTCTCACTCCTGATTCAGGTCAATTTTAGAAAGTGGAGGCATGCATGAATGTGGTTTCTTTAATGAGCAATGTAAGAACTAAACAGCGGAAAAAAATGTTGCATATCATCAGCATGTAGTAAATGTTTATGGGTCATTCCATGTCAATGCGACCAGATGATTACCCTTAGGGTAACCGATTTTGACCAGACTTTACAAACCGTCACCATTTAATAGGAAAATAAAAACCTCAAGCTGTTTTGCAAAACATGCAACTGTTTTTCATCTAAGTATGCATTAACATCAGAGTCCTTGTGTTGGAATTTGGTCCACAAAAATTTTATTGTGCCTAAAGGCAAAAGCCCCAAGTGTGAAATGCCTCAAAGTGATGATGTCATTAAACCATGTGTCTCCCTAAAAATTGAACATTTTCCTAGTGATGAGTGGCTGACACTGAAAACACCCTCCTAATGTCTTTGTATAATTTGTGAAATTAATTACTTCAGGTATCTTCACGGTGATGTGCTACAACATCCTCTGTGATAAATTTGCTACAAGACAAATGTATGGCTACTGTCCTGGGTGGGCACTACAGTGGGACTACCGCAAGAAAGGGATCCTGAATGAAATTCGCCACTATGCAGCTGATATAATTAGTTTACAGGTAAAATATATTGATAGTGTCAAAGGCCAGGGTGTCTACCAACCTTGAAAACTGGAAGAAGAGGTGGATTTTATTTGGGCATCTAAAACTGGGAATTAGCCTGGAATATAGCATACATGCCTTGAATGTTAAAGGATTTTACTTCATGTTTGTAATATAACCAGTATTGATGGTATAATGCAGTAACTTTTTATGCATACGTTATGCAGGGAAACAGAGAAAAAGCCCCTCTTCCCCCAGAAGTGCTCAAATGTGCTGCCTTAAATGGGAAATGTGTTGTGTCCCCTTTCAGACTGCTGGCCAATTATTTAGTTGCATATTTTTCTAAATTTTTGGGATTATTACCTAGTTTGTTATGTTTGATCTAAAGTAGCTTATTTATTTTTATAAAGCCCTATTGTAGATTTTTGTGAATATGTATTTTCTCCTTATCCTCCCCAATCATAGCACATGGACACATGTGTTAAAGTTTAATCTTGATTTTTTGCTTATTTCTCAGTTTTTTGTGTGTAACTTATTGTCAAAATTTACCTTTTCAGCAAAATGTCTCGATGAGACTTTTTTGCTCCAATTTGAGTTGAAGACATACCTTGAAAATGTTTTTATCAGTCTTGAAAATCTTGAAAAGACCTAGGGAATGTTTGTTTGGTAGACACCCTAAGAGGCTCAACATAAATTTGCACATATTTAGTGTGGAAATAACAGTTAATTGAAAAAGGGGTTGTGGGTATGTATTGTACTTCTACTTACCTGTAATGTATATTCTTTGGAATCATTCCTTACGTATTGTGACGATAATGAGAGGATACAGCATGAAAGTTCAGTTGTAATGACTGCCCGTGAGCGTCGGCATATGCCATCAGAGGAAGTGCATTGTTCTGAATGACTGTGCAGAGTCTGAAATAATGGACTTGGTCGTCTTCCACAGATTTATTCGGCAGCATGACATGTTTCAGCACCCTGTGACAGAGTGATTATACCTCAGAGTGATGAAATGCATTGAACTGCCAAGTAAATCGGTGGGAGATTACCAATCCTATTACATATTTGAGAAATGAATATATACAATGTACACAAAGTAAATTGTGAGACAGTAAAATTTACTGCATGTGTGCAGTGTTACTCAGTACCTCACTCTGTAAAAAGTTTTTTCATTGAAGAAAATTGTGCTCATTAGAGTAATTACTATGCTGAAGTATTGTGTATTCAATGAAATTTTACTCTGATATTAGTTTTTGTAATCATAAACAAGTTATGTATGTATTAACTTATTTTATTCAACTCCATTACTGTCATTGCAGCTGGAAGCCACGAGTCGTTTGTTAAAATTACTGTCATTATTTTGTCAGTCTCTTTTTTAAGTAATTTACATTGACCATAGATTGGTAGATTCAGCTCTCTTTAAAATCTCATGAAAGACACTGATGTGGAAGAATTCAGTCAGTGTAGCATTGTATTGAATATGTTGCATTAATATTTCCTTTGACTCATGTCCCTGGTTAAGTAATTCCTGGTGATGATCCTATGGCCATTTGATTAAAATTGCTCTAATTAACCTTACTGATAGCCTGAGAGCCAAGAGTGAGAAACTGTTTGTCTTTTGCCTCCCTTTCACCTACTTGTTTGAATAGCATGAAATGAAGTAACCATTATTTATTTTTCTTCCATGTTTCTTTTGCTTTCAAGGAGGTCGAAACGGACCAGTTTCACAATTTCTTCCTACCTGAATTGAAAGCAGATGGATATGATGGTATATTCTCTCCGAAATCACGAGCGAAAACAATGGCAGAAAATGAAAGAAAATATGTGGATGGCTGTGCAATATTTTATCGGCGGGCTAAGTAAGCTAATGTGTGATAATTTGATACCTATAAATAGTTGCATGAATTCCTTTGAATTTTTGTGTTACCTACTGTAATAACATTTATTTTATGTTCATCAATCATTAGTTTCATGGATTTTTTTCTTGGTGAGTTTAGATTGTGAAATTACCAAATACTTTCATGTTCTCATATAAAGAATATGCCTTAATCAGAGATAGTTTTCAATGGTTATGGACAATGTTTTTTACTCAGACAATGAACTTAATGAGTGGATGAACATTGACTTCAAATAACAGCTGAAACAATACAGAACCTGACTGAGAGTGTATGATTAGTCAAACTAAAGCTTTTCTGGTACCTCATAGGTGTGAATCCATCCTTAGCCCTCCCTTAGTTTTATTTTGGTGGATTTAATTTAGTTTCACATGGTCTGCATGTGTGATTTTCATTATAGGATGTGCTCTCTTGTATGAATGTTAGAATCCCGTTAAATTTTAAGCCCCTCCATAGGTAGTTACAAAAGCAGGTAGCTGTAATTTCTTTGTTTTAGTTAGTCACTTTCCCCTTTTAAAATGTCGTCAGATTACTGATATTAATGGACATCATTGAAATATACCTGTTTTTGGCACATAATGGGCAATTCAATGACTAAGTATTGATTATTGCACTTTATTGTCTAAATAATCATATGCACACTTGCTGATCAGAACACTACACACCACAGCAGAGGCTAGTTTCTCCTCTAGCCCCTCTATCCTTCCCATCTATGTTTTGACTCCATATTAGACATTTCAGCAGACTTTTCTGAACATCCTCATTGGGGTTGGGTAGAAGAAGGGACTGTTTAGTCCCAATCTTGTCCCAAATAAAGACTGTTATCATTATTATCCCCAATAACCTTTACTTGTCAATGAATTAGTACACTATTAGAGATGATTGTCTTTTTCACTAACAGGGAAAGTAGCTCAGGTGTGTCTCACCAATTTTAATCAAATAGCTCTCATTTTGTAGGAAAGAAAAATTATGAGACTTATTTTTTATAATAATAATTTATTTGTCCAAGCAACACAGTACAATGTACAAGGTAATTGCAAAGGACATTTTAATATACATAAAAGAAAGGAAAGCTAGGAAGCCTAAATGGGTGTAAATATTCATTCACATCTTATAGCACTTAGCAGAAAAGTATGCAAAATTAATTTTTTTTAAATTCGAATTGTTTTTCAATGTTTTTTAAGGAAAGTGGTAATTGGTTATGCATTTTAAATTTTTTATTACTCGCATTCCACGTGGCCCTATGGATGTCGTGGTTAGATTAGATTGTCTGATATGAAGGTCGTTACATCATCTCGTATTGTGGGAATATATTTCATGGTTCAATCCAACGTCACCAATTTGTTATTTTGCCAAAATGGCTATGCATAGCTATATAGCTCAGTATAGGAATGGCATATACTCGATTACAGTTAACACATAGCGTACTGGGGAATTTAAATGCCTTTTAACCCTCCATTCAGGTGGATTTTTAAACCTCACTGTTTGAAAATGCACTGCATCAGTAAAAATGCTGTAACTTATTTAAAAATGAAAAAATTTTAATGGGATTCGGAAAATAATACTCACACAGAAATTCTTTTTCCTCTTTGTATGATACTCCATAAAACATTTTCCCTTGTAGAGTGGAACACCGCAAGGTGAGCACACACAACTCGTCTCCTTCCTCATTTTTCTTTACACTCACACTTTGAATCTTCAGGTGTGGTATTTCTTCTTCCCCTTTCCCACGATAGGGACGAGATGATGTTTACGAAGGTCCCTTGAGAACCGATGTGGGTGATCTCGTGAAGGAACACGCTCCGTCTGCTTATTATCTCTGTCCTCATCCGAGGATGACTCATCTGGCTCCTCTCTACTCGCTGCCCACTCTTTGGTGGTCTGGAGCAGAAAGCCTTTGAATCGAATTGTATTTGATTCATTTAGGGCCAGTTTCACCAATGAAGATTATCTTTTTAACTGGGTTAATTTTGGGATTAACCGAGTTAATGTGACTTTTCTGTTTCACCAGTACCATTAACTTGGTTTTGGGCCATTATCTCGGTTAGTATTTTTACCAAAGGTTTTCGCAAGGTGAATGGTTATTATCCGAGATAATTCTGTAAAGCAGGCGATTTCGTGAGCTACTTTTAGATATTAGTCGAGACATTTGAGCTCAATTATCATTATTTAAGGCAATAACTAGGTGGAAAAATTAAGGAACGCATTGATTTGAACCCATAATCTGAGATTTTATTTATCCTGAGTTAATAAACGCTACGAAAAGCACTTAGCAACAATTCAGGTGAAGTCTTCTCGGGATTTCCACTGGGTTAAATATTTATATAACACCAACGTTTCCACAGATGACTAGTCCATCATCTTCAGGGTGAGAGCATCTTCACTCGCCCTGAAGACAATGGACAAGTCGTCCGTGGAAACGTTGGTGTTACATAAAGGATATATAAAAACAAATAGCACGTATCTAACCTCTAAAACACTATCTCATTTAAATGTAAATAGTACACTTCTCACGATAGATACTCCTACACACTTCAAGCGTAATTAAACATATTTTATAACTATCATGAATTCTTTCTGAGTAATCAGGTAATGCTATAGCCACGTACGGTCATGGATACGATTCGCCCGTCGCTAAAAAAATCTCAGTGTCAGTGACAGCCAGCCAGAATCGAATTGTAAAAATATCAGTATGATTATAAACATGTATACCCAAAGTTGATCAAGTATCTCATGTCACAGAAATTGCTTCTCTCGTCATCGTGTCCGATCTTTCATAATCACATCTGGTGAGATATAATGTAGTATGAAATTGCTCCAGCGTCTTTCTTAATAAATTACGATAGGCCTCACATGTCTATAAAAACAGTTTATTTTGTATCAGGCCTAGCGTACCTCGACCTCTATTTCTCCTCTCCTAGCTTTCTCCAGCAAAATTGTGGCTATCACCATTGTAATGGACACTGAAGCTGCAGATGGGAAAATTAAACCATACCATCCATTATTAATAGCTGTAAACAAACCATTCCGACCATCAATACAGCTTCGTTGATCAGAAATTTCGCGTGAATTGATATGTTCAATGGATAGGCCTACCATTGCATTTCCTTTCTGCACATAACATTCAAGGAATGAATTCAAATGATCATTCTCCGTATAAAACGCCCTAAGTGGAAGAAATTTCTGGTCATCACTTAAATTCATTTGCATGATAATTCACCGTGTAAAACAGCCTTGACACCAATGACAACGAAGAAGGAAATCTTAAGTTTTAAGTGATCGAAAGGTACCTACAATAGCAGTTACTGTACGTTTTTGACACGCTGTAAATAAAGGCAATGTAATTTAAGTTCATTCCAGTGTTTTATATCTGTATCTCCTAAATGTAACAGTGAGGACAATAAGTGATATCTTCGGGGAGATGTTTAGTAGAAATAGGAAAAGCGGGCAGTGAAATATCTTATAAACATATGGATGATTTTTGAAAGGGATTATAGATGTTTTCTAGATATACGTAGAAGAGTACTTACAATAAGCACGATCAGCTGAATTGCAAATCGGTTAGGTGCTTTTATTTGTTTGTTGACATCAGGAGTATGAGAAATTAACTTACCGAAACGTTCCTAGAGAAATCTCAGTTTTATAAACCCGAGATAATAATAACAGTGGTGGAATGCAAACGAGAGATTATCGAGATAATAATATTAACGGAGATAATGTAAAGTGCAATAATGGGAAATTTTACCATCGTACATGAAACTGGTCCTTAGTGTTTTATAAACTCTAAAAGCATTAAAAAGAGCACAGTTAATTAGCCACACGACTACTTTCTTTGACCATTTCAATGTTTTTCTCATGATTGTATAATACGATAAATATATCTGCCCTGTCTATGCCTTTCATACACTCATTGTATTTCAAAATACAGTAAGGTTTTTTGATCGGAAGTCCTGTGATCCTATCTTTCAGCTTTGTGTTACCCGTCTTAGAGCTGTGAATAGTGCTAATCATCCTCACCTCTCTTTTGTCTTTCCACACCACAAGTAACACTTCACCTTCGCAAGAAAACTTGCACTGTCCTTTTTTCAATATTTTCACCTCACTCTTCAATGTGACAGGGAGCCCTCTATATGGTTCCATAAACTCTAATTTTATTATCAAAGAGCATTTCTGCTATTTTTACACTGTTGTAATAATTATCTTGATGTACTTGATGCAAATAATTGAGATGAGGCTTCAAGAGAGAAAGGATGATTTGTTCTAATTTTTTCCCTTGGCTGAATATATTTCTAAATTACTAATGTAGCCAGAATCACTTTCACAAACCATATGAATAGGGCTGTGCGAGCAGGGATTTTTTTAAGTCGAGCGAGATCGAGCGAGAATTTGAAAAAATCTTGAATTTCGAGCGAGATCGAGCGAGATTCAAGGGCACTGAAATTGCAGTACAGACTTTAATCTATGTAGGTGCTAATTTTGTACTTACGCAAATATAAGTTTAAGCTTAGGCATTATTAACCAAATTCTGTTGAGTGTAACTTTAACATTTACTTTTTGATATCAACATCTACGTGGAATCATTAGGAGGAAGGCATCCTGTATTTATGCGATGATAGGCCCCCATCGAATTATGTATACACCCCTAATTTCACCACTAAAATTTAAAAACGTTTATGAGTATAAATTGTTTTGATCAGAGTAAAGGGAAAATCACAGTTTCTTTCAATGTCTTTTTATTTCTTGTACAGTTAGTAGCACTTATGAAAAATCTAATATGCCCAATTCAAATAGGAATGGTAGATGAGAGAGAACCAGTCAACTCCCACTTAGGTTTCCTATTGAGGACCATTGAAGTTAGAAGCACATAGTATGCAAACAAACTGGTGTAAATGAGTAAGCTTTTCTTACGGTGGCTTTGGAATTTTGATAGCTTTCATAGAATAGCAATAATGGTGTGATATGTTTGATGACTTTCTCTCTGTACAGAATGCCTGCCAACAACTTAATCCATTTATCTCAGAATTACATTTTGTCACTTGGTTCATTTGGCCTCTGACCCCTCAATCAACAATTTAAAAACTTTAACTTACCTACTTTTTAATTAATATTGAACAGAACAGAAGCTTACAAAGGACCTATGGTGAGATGTTTAGGTTTTTATGTAGAAAGCACAACTGTTCTACCCTTTCGGGGTCAAGACACTCTCTTCGGTTTGTAACAGTATTGCCAGCAGTTGAAAACAGGCGTTCACTGGCTACCTGTGATGCAGGGATGGCTAAATATTTTCTAGCCACCATAGCCAGTGTTGGATACTTTAAACAATTAGCTTTCCACCAGCCAAGTGGATTTTGGCTCCTAGGAATAACCATGTCTTTCAGATAGGCGGATATCTCACTAGATATTCTACATGTTAATGGCTCTTCTGGCACGGCAACAGAATCTTTTATCATCTCGAAGTCAGCCCATAAGCAGGATGAGGTAGATTGGTCTGCAGTACATGTAGGTGCTTCCTCAGACAATGAAGTGGCACCTCCATGATTAACACTCTTACACTCGTTTTTTAACAAATTTGTCACCCACATTTTGTCTACACCCTCTGAGAACAAAATAATCTTGAATCTTGGGTCTACAGCCATTGACAGTGCTTCTGTGACCTATTGTTTGTAGTTCGGGAACCGTGATTTTAACTTTTTTTCAATGCTTCTTGCAAGTGTGATGCCGCGTTTCTCACCACTTGTAGATTTATCTGTTATGAAAGAAAGGATTTTGTTTTCCATACAGTGAAGTAATGGGATGATCATCGACCTTGTCGGGTAGTCTTCCGCACAAACTTCACGTGTTGCCCTATCAATTGGTCCCAGAATTTGTATTGCACCTTCTGCCAATGCCCACTCAGAATTGGTTAAATTTTCAACATTTGTGACCCCTGCAGCTAGCTCCGAAGAAATAGCCTTCCTCTGCTCCACCAAGCGTTCCAACATTGCAAATTGGCTATTCCATCTAGTTTCAACATCCTGGATGAGAGAATGGCAAGGCAAATTGAACAATTTTTGGCACTCTTCCAATCGAGTCAAGGCCGACGAGCTACGTTTGTAGTGACCGACTATAGAACGTGATTTTTTAAGCACACTGGAAAATCCTGGAACTTCGCTCAGAGCATCAGCAATCACTAGCTGTAGCGTATGGGCAAAGCATTGGATAGGCTGCCAGTCTGACCTATTTTAAGTAGGATAAGAATAAAAACAAAGTTAAGAGAAGCACAAACAAAATTATAATATTCCCCAAATATAACAAAGGCCTAGCAAGAATTTACCTGTTTAGAGCGGATTGTATATTTTTGGCATTGTCTGCTACAATATATATGGGGATGGTCCCATCATTATTAATTCCCCATTCTGTCACTAAAGACTTGAGCTTATGTAGCAAATTTTGTGCTGTATGTGTGCCCGGCAAATGACTATTTGCCAAAACGCAATGGATGGACTCAAACTCAGCTGTAATATAGTGAATGGTAAGCGAAACGTAACTATGATTCGCACGGCTTGTCCAACCATCTGTTGTTAGTGCAATAGAGGCAACTCCCATCTTGAGGTGTAAATCGATACTTTCTTTCATTCTTTGTTTCACCTTGGTGAAAAGGGATGGAACAATTTTCCGAGAAAATGTGGTTCTATCAGGAAGAACATATCTTGGCTCGACAACCTTAAAAAAAGATATCAATTTAAATTTTAAAAGTAATTTTCAAAGTATTATCATTACATTAAGCTCATATTTTCATTATTTTGTAATGTAATTTATTCATATTGTTGGAAAAGTAAATGCATAGTAATTTTATTACATTTTGGCTGAAGTAATAACGAATATACCTAAGTAATGTAATTTCACTACTTTTAAAAAGTAACACCCAGGTATGCTATAGACATAGGGCATAGCAGGTTTTTAATGATATACTTCATCCAAAGAAAAGCTACGTTGTGAATATGCCCTAAAGACTTACCTTAAGAAGTTGTTGGAAGCCTTTATCACTAACAATTGAATATGGCTGGAAGTCCACCGCCATCATCATTGCAATACTCTCTGTTATCGCAACTGCTCTAGTGCTCTTTGGGTCTAGTTTGTCTTTATTAGAAAGAAACTGATGTAAAGTCGTTTGTGTTTTTGGTTTAGCCTTCACAGCATCTAAACTTTTTTTTTCATCATTGTATTTTGCATATATACGTAAGTGGTGAGTTGCTAAGTGGCGTATGAGGCCAGTTGTTGTAGAAGATGTACCTGTTGGCACTTTTTTGTTGCAAGCCTTGCATACCCCTCCACCCTCACACTTAAGAAAATGTTTCCAAACAATGCTTGGTTTCCTTGATGGTGAAGTTTCTATTTCTGGTGAGAATAGCTGTGTAGAAGACGTTGCTAGGCCTAAGTCTACACCGGAAGTTCCAGGCAAAGGTTCAACATCGTCCACATTCTGCTCCATTACCAACTCCTCGTGACTGGTCATACTTATTTCACAGTCCTTGGAACCTTCAAACCCTATCAGACAGATATCCTATTATTCTAAATAATCTAGTCTATGGCATAGTTTACTGTCTATTTAACTTTCAAACCCAACAGAATGTCATTAACAGAAATGTTTAAATTAATTTAATTAAAATCTTAAATGTATAAAGTAGAAACTATTTAGGTCTGTTGTAGGACCTCAAAAAAAGAATTGCCTACCCAGCTGGGTAGGCTTAATCTGCAGATTTCTCCATGCTAGGCTAGACAGCTTCAAAAGTAAAAAATAGGCCCTACTTAAAATTGAAACAATTCTTAGCATAGGGGCCTAGTCCTAAATGTTAAACGAAATATGATGCTTGTTTTTACATTGATTTCGAGTTTAACCACATACTTTTTTTAAAACGTTTAATAAATAATAACGTCTTACCTTATAACTCTTCAGTCTTCAAACCTGCAAAAATATTCCAATAGTCGCGACAAATTTCCACACTAATCTATTGAATCCCGACGTTCCGGCCGATGCGTCTCAACGGCGCAACTTCAAGAGATCTACGCGGTCGGCGACATGTCTAATACAGTAAAACCTCTTCTCACCATGTCCCCCCAAATGATTACATTGACTATTTTCATTGTAGACTATTTTCATTGCAAGTGGAAGGTTACTCTTTAGCAGATTTTATCCCGACGCGTCGCAACGGCGCTACTTCAGGCGCTCATACCAAAAGTGCCATCGGGATCACCAACGCGATCGGAGACATCTAGAATATGTAATTTGATACGAAAGAAAGATAACCGCAAGTATATAAACACATACATTGTGTCATAACAAAATTAAGAACCCAGCAAATCGAATTCGACATATCTTTTGAACTCGAGCTGACAATCAGTGGAGTCGAGAGTACACAGATTACTCCCGCGGTAGTAGATACGTTCCTACCACGGCGCTAAAACTGAGGTACACAATTAATTTCTACAGCTTTACACGATACAATTTTAGTACAATTTCTTGTACAAATGCTTGTATGAGAAAATTGTACCGTGTAAAGCGGCAAATTGTGTGAACGCTTGTGCGAATGCCTGAATGACTGTACGGAAATTAGAACCTGCTCAAAACCATTCAGACAAACATACAATTTCGTTCATTTATACAAGCGTTTGTACAAGAAATTGTATCGTGTAAAGCGGCCACATTTTTGTGGTGAATGTGCTGTTTCACCTCTACCTTCGGCATAATTCATATATGTGAATTATGTACTCTTTGATTTTAGGGGAAACGATGTCTACCAATAGGAAATTGATTTATATAATTAAAGAAAAGTTGGGCATAATTGGCAGAGTGATACGTGGTGATATAAAATCAAGTTTATTCCGGGAGTTTGGTGAGACGCCTCAAATAGAAAATATCTATATAGATAGCATCGTTACGTTATAATTTCTTGTATAATCGCTTGCATGGTTGTCTGAGCGCGAGAATGAATGCGAAATTGTAGGTATCGTGTAACCAGTCCAAATTGTACGATTGTATGAACGACTGCACAGAAAATAGAACCTGTTCTAATTTCGTTCAGACAATCATACAATTTTTGACGTTTTATAGAAATCTGGTGGTAGGCAAGGAAAACTACGCTTCTAGTTGTGTTTATATTTTTGCCTTCGCGATTCAGTGTGTTTACGTGCGACTGCTGTGATTTTATTAGTTATAATAATGCTGTAACTATCAAGATTTAGGCCTTTTGTGTGATTTATTTTATCATGACCTCTGCTGCGTTTGGATTTCACTCTTGTTGTTTGACTCCTCCAACGTCTGCATGACTCCTTCGGAATAAATATATTTACCGCTTGCCCCAACTCTCCTGTTATACCACTCCGTACGTGAACGTTGTACCTACTTAAGAAATTTTTGCATCGCCGTTAAAGGGTTTTTAACGTAATATATCATTCCATAAAAGCTAATCTATGAATAAGTATACACCTCCAGGTATTTCTCTTTCAGATTGAAGCAGATGCTTTCGCGGACGAGGGGAATAATTCCATCAATCGTGCAGTGGGGAATTCTCGTTGAATATACCTATCGTTGACCAGTAGGTTAGAGTTGACAAAAATCGTAAGGTCAGCGATAACCTGGAACTATGGTTTTATTTCATTAAGTAACTCTCACTATAACTGCTAATTTAAAATTTAATCAGATGGAGAGGTCGAAAAGAAGTAGGGGTCAAAATTAATGTTCAAACAATGTCTCACTTAAACAAAATTAATCTCACGTAGGTCTACTGATAACCGAATACGTCGTTTTTGTGATCTACCAAAAGATTTCCCCTCGGAAAATTACCTCAGACAATTGAAAATAAAGCTTGAGATTAATATTGTGCTTCCAAGTAGGCGTTACATAACCCCTGATTTAAAACATAAAATTTTGCTCTTTTTAGAAAATAAAAGCAATCTTGTACTGCGTACCATGAAATTGCATGAAAAATTATACGAAATATTTCACTATGTAATCACTCTATTCAGATTCTTGAACAGAAGATTGTACAAAAATTTAGTCAAGAAATGAGAGAAAACTTTCAGACACTAAATTATACAGGAAACTGTATCGTGTAACCAGGCCTTGAACACTTGCGATAGGTACATTAAGTCTTATGTGACCTATCAACTCCCGCGGCAAAAGAAAATATCAGAATATTTTAGTAACCCCCGTTAAAGTACGGTGTGCATTTAAGCCATAAAATATTTTAAATTGTATTCTGCAAACAAATTAGTTATAAAATTTAGTTTTGTAGGTTTTCTTTACTGTTTCTCACGAAGTTTCCGTTAATAACGCGGGTGTAAACTCCGTCCCCCTTGACCCGCGATATAACAGGATTTTTCAGTATCTTGTTTTAACTTATTGGGTGTATGCTAGTGCTGGAAGTAGCCTACGTTCATACGTGCCTATTTTATACGTCATTGTAGGCACTATACCTCCGATCACGAAATGGAACAGGGACTCGTTTAGGCCGTATGCCGAGGCCTTCAACTTCTCGAGTCTAGGCCTAGGACTGATAGATTTCTAGACATTTTGTGGCATGACATCATGAAATTATCATTAAAAAGTAAGGGAATAAATATTAATTTACTACGTCGCATCATAACGCATGGCCCCGTAAAATTACGTCCACCACGACGGAGATCACGAGCGAGTCTCGAGACAAGCTCGAGACTCGTTTATCGAGCGTAATGAGATCGAAATCGAGCGAGATTCGAGCAGTACTTTTATCTCGCTCGAATCTCGAAAAGTCGAGACTCGCACAGCCCTACATATGAACTAGTAAGCCATACTTTATGATTTTGGCTGGATTATAGGTCTTAATTTTTAATCTTCCTCACCATGGAATCTTTGCTTCATCAAGAGCTCCTGCTTTGGTTTGCATACATTTTGAAATTTTTCAATGAAGTATTCCGAGACAGGTCTTATTTTGTATAGTCTGTCCGTCATGTCCAAAATTTTCACGTTATCACTGAAGTGCCACGCTTTCCAAATCCGTTCAAATCTGTTTCTTGACAGTAATTCTCCAAATAAGTTCATTGCTATAAGAGGATCAGAGCTCCAACACTCTTTAATTGAATCTTTCCTCACCTGCCCCATGAGAATCAAAATAGCAAAGAATTTTTTCAGTTCAGTAATGGTTATGTCAGACCACTTTCCTGTTTTTGGTAATTCCTTGTATTTATGTTGGTTTTGATGGTAATTGAGATTTGACTGAATGAATGCACATCATTTCGAACAAGTCATGGGCAATAAACAGTGAGACTACATCAAGGACATAGGTATTAATATATGGAACGCATTTTACTCCAGTTTGGCCAAAAAATTGTTCTATTTCCAGCTTCAAATTTATTATTATTTATAATATTTTGAAACACTGCTCATGTTTACATTACTGAGTTTTTCAGTAGATATTAAGGCAATATAGAAAAATGCTTTAATGAATCTTCATAGGCCTAGTCCAAACTACACGAAAATTTTGCAAAGACACTTGATTGCCTCTCGGACTCAGTGGAGAAAAGACACAAGTTAGGTGTGTTTAAATTTATGAATCCTATTGGTATGAATGTACATTTAAAGGTACATTCATGAATTTTAACATCGTAAATCATATTTTGCGTTGTGGGAATGCATATATTTTAAGGGGGGGGTAGCTTTTCTCGATGTTGATGAAGGGTACTCGTTCATACGATAATTGATATTATGAATGGTGTATTTTTTCGGTCCCTTTGAATTCGTAATTTCGAGTTTCTACTGTATTGAACTATTTAATCTAACTTAATCTGTAGCCTAATCCTAAAACACACAAGACATCCTCTATGAAGTTGGAGTTTGAACCTGTAACCTTAGTATTATTGTGTCAGTGTGCCAATCTGATTACCGCAGTTAAGAATTGGGAGAAGATCAATACAAGATGTTGATCAATTTTACTGTCTTGGCAGTTAAATGATAAGTATCAACAGATGCTTTGTGGGAATTAGATTAAGGATTGCAGTGGCAAAGCAAGCCTTCATGGAGATCATTTCATAACTCTTTCAGCATGAAAAGAATGGTTGAAGGCATTCATTTGGAATACATTGCTTTATGGTTATAAAAGCTGGAGTCCCTTGTCTGAAGATTTGTATGGTTATTTATGGAGAAAATTTACTGAAACTGGTCATAAAAACCAATGAAGTAATTTTAAAAGTAAAACATCATAGATATTTCTGTGAGAACCCTCATGTACTGATAGCATAGCTCTTTGCCACTTTCTTCAACAAGTCTGTGGCAAACAAGTTTGAAGGAAAAGGTCTAGGAATGAGAGGAATAGGGAGACAGTATACAGTTGAGCATCTTTAATCCGGCACAGTTGGGACCGAAGTGATGCTGGATTAGGGATTTTGCTGGACTCTGGGTCATGCATGGCAACTGGTCTATTTCTGACGTCTGGGATGTTTTAATTGAAAGGAGTCAATTATTTATAACAAAATATATTCCTTTGCCATTTACTGAACATTATTGTAAAAAGAGTTACTGATAATAATCAGAAAGAAATGGTTTCTTAATACACAAAGTTATTATTTAAAATTATCGAAGTTGCGGAGTGAGTGAAAATAACGGAATCTAAGCATTGTGCATATAGCTGCACATGTAAAAGTTTCATATTGTTATTGGAAAAGGGTATAAAAATTTATATTTCTTATGCTGTGCTTTGCGTAACATAATTTCGTACCGCGCTCGA
Organism: Platycnemis pennipes; assembly: GCA_933228895.1. Lineage (NCBI taxonomy): Eukaryota > Metazoa > Arthropoda > Insecta > Odonata > Platycnemididae > Platycnemis > Platycnemis pennipes. Next base: position 9,186,455 of record OW121846.1, on the reverse strand, counting down.
TTTGTTATCAGCTGATTCAGCACGATGCCAACGCGTGGGTGTCGTGTGTACGGCCGCCCATCACTACGTCGCCGCAAGCGATCGGACTGGATTATTCTTTAAAGACCATCATCAATAGTAGTCTTCCTTCAACAATTTCAGGCTGATCACCTTCATCCCCATTCGGATTTATTGTTATCAATTACCATTTCAATGATTTCATCATCTATGATATGTTGTGTGGTGAGAATATCGTGGCCGCTAACTATCCTTTCGTCTAAATTTACCAAATCCATTTCCTTTAATTCAGGGTTATGGATGATGTTTGCAAACTCCATCATCATATTTTTATCCTCAGAAACAAGAAATTTTTTAAATCCCCAATTATTTCGTCTATATCAAACCTTAAAGCAGTCCACAATTTAAACCACGCATTTTAGAATGGATGGTGAAATGCTAATTCCTGCACGTGAAACTTCCCGAATCACATCTTTTGGATTGATCGCATCTATTTCTAAAAGAGTTTATCCTGCTCCATTAGCATTTGGGCAGAAACACTAACTAATTGTAAGCCATTCACTTCGACGAAATTGAAACCAGGCTATTTAAATCAGCACTTAAATCTTCTTTCATAGTTTTTCTCTCTGTTATCTACTTCTTCGTGTCACTTTAACAGTAAAATTTTGATGATTTTTCTCTTTCAGCTTCTTAATGTGCTATATTGTTGAAGATCCCACGTAGTATGTTTCGGTCAAATGCTTTACTGATGCAATGGCGTCAAGCTTTTTCACAACTTGCACTTTTTCTGCGATGGTTAACGTTTTGTGCTGTTGCCACAACTGTATGGATGAGACATGCTTTGCGTGAAATATAAGAATATAACTAATAATTTTATCAGTCAATCAAAAATGCACGCGCCATTGAAAGTGGCCGATCTGTAAATTAGTCGTAGTCCGTCTCGGCGATGTCGTCAAATTTATATGTTTACTTCAAGTTCCAGAATAATTCCAGTGTAGGCGAAGTACCAGAAATTAATATGTTTAAATTATTCTGATTCTCGAAATGGGAAAATTAACATTAAGAATGGTATCTCGATATTAATATAAGAATAATATCTCGGCAGGTTATGAATGTTCTGGTTCCGGTTAAAACTGTTTCGGCATTTTCCACTAAGTACCAGATAGTTGGTCATGGCAAAATTGCCGGATTATAGGTGCTCCTGGATTAGGGGTTCCCGGATTAAGGGTGCTCAACTGTATTAGATTTGCTATGGAATGCTGCCACTCACGATTTAAAACTGATATTTGCTCAAGCAAGATCTGGTGCTTTCCCTGCAAAACGTTTGCTGGAACTTCTCTCCAGTCTTCCAATTGGCCATTGCTATCTACACTTCAAAGCTTGTCTCAAAACTCCGTCTTCAAGACCAATAAGATGGACATCGTCTGCCCTGAAGATGGAGTTTGAGTCAAGCTTTGAAACGTCAGCAGCTATGGAGTATCTTACCCAGTGAAAGACTAGATGAGAGTTCCATTGAAATTTGCTGTGCATGAAAGTGAATATTGATACCACTGGGGTCTCGAAATTATTAATTATTTACTTCCATATTTTTTATTTTGTTACAAATGTTGACATTTTTTTTAAGACTCTGAATCTTATTCATATTTTATCCTTCTGGGCAAAGGTTTACCCTGGAGAAGGAATACCTTGTTGAGTTCAACCAGCTCGCAATGGCCCAAGCAGAAGGATCAGATGATATGTTGAACCGGGTTATGCCAAAGGATAACATCGGACTTGCTGCTCTCCTTCGTACTAATGATATTGCTTGGGAAAATGGTCAGTGTTATCTATTTCTTATTGTCATTGTTGAGATGCAATGGTTTTCACCTCAACTTGAGTAGCTTAACTTATATTTAGTTATTTTATCATATTAATTATAATTTAAAATTGTAGATATTAAAAGTGATGAATGCCTAATGGAGGGTTTTGAAAAACCTTGAATCATCGGAGTAATTTTCTGCTGTAACTTGAAGCATAATTCATTGTCCCTCATATCGTTCAAATATAAAATACTAAAAAGTGGAATGCTTTTAGTATTCACGTGACTGGCTGAATGTAATTCACGATATTCTTCAGTATTTTATGGTATTGTGATCCATGTTTGAGTGTAGCAGTGAACAACATTGAAATATCTCTGTTGTAACCCTTTTGCTGCCAGCCCCTGCAGGTGGACTGTGTGCAAACTGCCAAGCACATTCCAATGTTCGTTAGATTATCAGTATTACATTATTTTATGCACAGTCCTGGTTGAAAAATTCTTACCACTTTCACGCAGACTGTTAGCAGCACAGTTTAAAATCCTGCTAGCGGCCTTGATATTGCAACACTTCACCACCACCTCAGGTTTGCCAAGGGTGGCTTTGAAGCTGGAGGGGGAGTGGGGAGGCCACCCCTCTCTCCTAGTGAGCAACGGGCCGAACTCGGCAATATTTCTCCGTGCAAGGCCTGGGTGAAGAAAGGCATGAGTGAGGGCTGGGAATCAGTTTAGTGGGCGATTCTGAAATCATCTAAAAACTGAAAACAATTTTCAAACCTTAAGGATACCAAGCAGGCAGTTTTGTGGTTGGAAAATATATTTACAGTAAAACCTCCCGTTAGCAAACTCCCTTACAACGAGCACCTCTGATTAATGAGCAGATGGAGTTGGTCCCATCAAGCTGCCATTAAGAAGCACGCATTTTGACTCCCTTGCAATGAACTCCCATGCAACGAGAAACTCCGGACAATGAGGTGGAGATCCAGTCCCGTGAGCACTTGTTGACCTCAATAGGACGAATTTTTTCCCGTCAAACGCCATTTTTTATTCAGAAGTTCTTGAGCTGTCATTTACTCTTGAAATTCGTGTTCACTGTTTTCCTAAACGTCTGTTAAAAATAGGTTGCATGTCTTTCAAGGAATTTTATGCATCAATATGATCGTTTTTCGCAAGTTTTCGTGACATAAGCAAATATGCCCTGAACCAGTACGCATGTCATTATTATTGTTGTTTCCTTTCGTTTTTATTGTGATATACTGTTGCTTTTTTATAGGTTTGCTGCAAATACCGTGGTCACAAAGACTGGATTAGCGTTGCCGCGGGAGGTTGAACGTATCGCAAGCGTTTGCTGCACACGGAACGTCAGCGGTCAAAATAAGTAATGCGCAATATTTTTACGTGTGCGTACGGGAAATTGATATGATGCGGAGAAGTCGGACATAGATATGTTGAGCTAAATATCGTATGCTCTGCTTCAATTGACAACTTACGAGTTCATAATGGTGACTTAAAAGCACGCTTAAATTGGCTCTTGTTCATTTAAGAGTATCGCAGGGAAAAGTTCAGCGGAAAAAAGTTACTGGGGAAAGAAAATATTTCTGGTGTCTCTGCATGCGTAAAAATTTGATTCATTGAACTTATAGTACAAGAAAGAAGGTGGATCTTGACCACCATAAAACTTTCTTGGATTGAGGCATCAGTAGATCCCAATTTTGAGAAAGATTAGAGGCCAACGTTGCCAAAGTTGATCGGGCAATACAAACCAAAACACATTTTTAACGCTGATGAAGCAGGATTTTTCTACAATAGATATTTATTATGCTATTTTGTGCCTACAGCGATGGTTCAGTGAAATTACCTCCGTTGTAATTGGGAATATCCAACGAAACTCGTTTACAAACGTACGACAACTATCATGTCCCTACGAACAGAAACTCTTGGATGACCGCTGAGATATTTTGGGAATTTGGTTTCGGGTTGGGGTTGAAGCTCGTATTAGTAGGTCAAAAAAGAAAATTCTCTTTGTTGATCGCTGCTCGGCCCACAAATCAGAGGCTATAAATTTAAGAAATGTGACGGTGGTTTTCTTCCCGCCGAACTGCATAAGTCGGCTACAGCAGACCAGAGAGTCATCCCACGTAGAGAGAGTGTGCTGACGATAATTGGTGCAGTATTCACTTGGAAGGATGTAGGTTACCAACAACCCAACTCTTCTCAGATGGAACATTCTCCAGGCTATGCAGCGTCTGTGTTGGGATACCGTTCTGCTCGCTAAAATAAGACACTACTGCGCTAGGGTAGGATTTAATGAAACTGAATCTAATTGTGAAGTGAATGCAAGCCAAGGGTATAGAGATTGGGAGGAACTGATGGGCAAGCTAAGTATTCAAGATGTTTCATTTGATGACTTCGTAAATGTCGACGATGGTGTAGTGCCGTGCCCTGCTGAAAGTGAGGCGAGTGAAAAAGAGGATGGAGAGCGAGGAGGACAATGAAGATCCAGAGAGGGAGTTAGTGAAACACAAGCCCTGAGAAGTCATTCCAGCACTGGACACGACTGAGAAATTCTTACTCTCTGCTGAAGAATGCAACAGGGATGCTATTAGAGCATTCCAGGAAGTGGAGAATTGTGAGAGAAGGAATAGTTTAAAGCAGGGGACCATTGACTCTTTCTTCGTATTCTTATGCATAGTAAAACAAATGCAAGTATCAAAAGATTTTTTTAAGTAACTAGTTTGAATTTTTTGACTCTCCTGAGTAAGTAAATCTTGCATAGTAAAACAAATGCAAGTATCAAAAGATTTTTTTAAGTAACTAGTTTGAATTTTTTGACTCTCCTGAGTCTAATTCACTGGACTGCACTGGACAAAAATGCCAATTAAAGATATAGTTGTCAGCTCAAAGTTTCAAGGAAACATTATTATAACATAAGGAACAAATCGAAGGACCGCGAACTGACCGCGAGAACATAAACGGCGTTGCCTGCTGAAGTTGCACAATAGAGTAAGTTCCACCGTGAAAAAAAGTCATTTGCCTTGACCAGGACTTGAACCCGGATAACCTGATTTCCTTGCCAGGCGCTTTAATCAATTAAGCAACTGAGGCATCATTTTTCCCTGTGGAATTTTAGAAGCCTCAAAGGAAGAAGATGTACTCAAACTGCTAGGCATATAATGTCATAAAGCAGTCGATGCGGTGCACATGACGCCGCCGTCCAAGACGGCCAAATTTTAAACACTAAGGTGCTCACTATATCAGGGGATCTGGGTTCGAGTCCCGGGACCATCAGAATCATTTGAGTCAAGGTAAATGATTTTTTTCTCTGTGAAACTTCTGCTATTGAACATAAGGAAAAATGTCGCATATTCCGCGATCATTGTAATGCAACATTTTAATGAAAAAATATCTTCTTCAGGAGTGGTGACTAACATGGCATTGGAAAGGAGGATATAAATAGTACGGAAAACATTAAATATCGCAAAGATTGAATACTTTCGGAGTTATAAACTGTAATTTTTTCATAAAACTTTCAGTGAATTTTCAATGGCGAATAATGACAATCGCGAAACCTCAGTTTCTATTTCCCCAACCAAAATACAATATCGCCTGCAATCTTCAGATTTCTTTGCCATTGTCACCTTTGCAAATAATATTTATTATGAATTTGACCATAAAAAATAATGAAATACATAGTAGTTTCACAATATATAGTATTAAATAATCCATAAAGTTCGTACACAGTTCATTAGGCAGCTGTGTTTGACTCAAGCGGTGACATAGAAAGTATGAAATTTACTTTTTGAAGAAATCAGCAAGCAAAACGAAAAACTATTCAATTTGTACATCATCTGCCGAAAAAACTGCGGAACCAGGCAGTTCGCCACACACCGTCATGTAAAAACATCATAGTCCCGATGGCCAATTATTTTCCTCTTCTATAATAGATAGTTATTTGCAATGCAATTCTTCAGTAAGTAGTACAAGAAACTACTACATACATTTATGATGTCACTGAGCAAATACCATATAAAAGACAAGGTATTTTTGTTCGATTACTCTGGCTTCTTGGATACGGAAAGAACAGCCCCAGGAAAAAATGGATGTATGCAACCCGCCACGCCCTGCGATTAACGAACGAGCTCAAACGTTAACAAGCACCTGAAAATTTGGGTCCCTTGAATTTCGTAAACGGGAGGTTTTACTGTGTAGTATAGTAGAGGGGATGTGCTATTTATTGCTAGACATCGTGTCAATATGCCGTAAATATTTTAGATTGAGGCTTTGACCACGATCCAGGAATATCTCATTTGCACAATTTCATGTTTATTTTTTGCATAAATATTACTTATTGTGTTCAATTATTATCCTTAATATTTTTGAGTCTTTGTAAAATTTCATCTTTTGCAATGAGCACTGTCCACTTCCAAACTGGAAATCCGTGTGTAAAATGCCTGATTCTTATCCATGAATCTAATTGATGTTGCTTAAGGGATAGTACGGCCAGAAGATAACACAAGATGATTGGCCGTATGCAGTCTCTAACATCAACAAGAAAAAGGACTGGAGTAGAGACCCTATCGGGAGTAATGTCTACTCACCACCAGACAAGTTTTTGTCATTTGAAACGATGACTATAACTTTTTTGGGAGAAGGGCGTACTTTGCACAATTGATTAAAGTAAGGAGGAGTAGGAGTACATAGGAGTTAGGGAGATGACCATACAGCCATCACAATTTGGCTGCATTCCTAGAATTATGATTTCAGTCATTATTTTCCAAAAGGAAAGCTGAACAGATGCATTCATTCATTATTGAAACAATTGAACCCTGTGAACGTTATTAAACCATTCCAATTGAGACAAACCATTTTCGTGTGAGCATGCATGCTATACCCCTCAATCCATTCTTGTCTCTTCCATATCCCCTCCCACCCCATTCCCTAAATCCACTCGTTCATCTGCACATTTCGCACCCATATCAGCAACACCAACCTAAAGACTGGTAGCCTTCCATTGGACTTAAACATATCCTTCCCCAACCACTGCACCTGCTGGAACCTAACCTGGTTCTCTACTTGGTAACGTCTCTTCTACTAATCACTTACTCAGAATAATTAAATTATGAATATACAAGCGAGTCATTTACACTGAGCTCACTTGCATGTCTACAAATGTTTTCCTTCTTTGCTTTTAGTTATTAATCCTGAACAGCCGTGACTCTGCGGTCAACTTAAAGCCCGCTTGAAATGCATGTGTATAAGATGTCCATGACTTAAAGTTATCTTTAAGTAGGCCCACTTAAGTGAATTCGTAATGTAGACCCGGCAAGAATACAGCAACATTCGTAGACCATGCAAATGCGTCCAGATTACTTTTTAACAAGTTAATTTCATTGAAAACATCAAATTTCTCATTTAAATCAAAAATACAGATGTATTCCAGCAAAAAAATACATTAGATTTCTGTATGTATTACTGATGTATTTCATTGAAATCATACATATGCATATATACATGGAAAATAGATAACTTTTCCATATGTATATCCAAATGCGTGCTGTAGTGGTAATACATATAGAATACTTCGTGTAATCCTTTCACAATATGGAGGTATTGAATTCGTATTGTCCTGGGTGGATAATTTCATTTGAAAGGCTTAGCTGTCATTAGATGCACATCTGTTTTCTCCTTTTGGAAAATATGATCATGCATCAACATTTTACCATAACATACGTCATCGACATTAGTAAGTATTAATTCAAAAAGCCACCATTTATTTAATATCATGCATTCTTCAATTATCAATGTATTCTACATCATTATTGGCCTTCTGATTCATCTGCTACCAAGAATCGAGATCGTGACCGCGTTCTAGCCTTCAGATTGGATGGAAAGATTCGTGCAGGGAATGGACGGGACAGACTGCAAAGAAGCAGAATGGAATAATGACGCAAGCATACATTTCTCATACTCTCGGTAGGGCCTTGATTTTGCCTACGTTGAGAACTTCACCTAAAGATACGTAATCGTAGAGGGCGAAGATTTTGGTTGTTACAGAGCCCGATGTTATGAAGCGCGGGATTTTACATAATCACCCTACTGAATCAGAAGATTTGTTATATGTTAGGGTTTAAATGATTTTTAAGGGGAATTTAGCCTTTTCTGACTTCATTTTATTGTCAGTTCTCCAGAAAATCACGATATTGTTGCTACCGTACCCTTGGAAAATTACATTACGTTTATTTCCATGGTTGCACCTCGTGGCAGTCATCTGTTTTTCCGGAGTATCTGTGAATTTTAACTCCACCACTCTTCAACAATTATTGCCATCCACCCATATGCAACATTATTTGTCATTAAAGTCACATTTTTGTAGTTGAAGACATCAGTAAGTGAAATAGGCCTCACTTCTGTGTTGAAATTACCATTATGTATTTGATGGCCTTATGCATATTATGAATGTGCTTACCTATTTTTAAATTAATTATATTCTATCAATATTTAATTAAATAATTTTCTATAATTTTTAAATATTTGCCAGTAAAAATGCACACAAACGTAAATTACATCATACATTTTAGGACCACGATGGACATGACAAATCTTAAAAAAAAGAGGTATCCATAAACAAAAAACTAAATTAGCAATTTTCCAAGCCATTGATGAGAGGAAGTGAAAAATAGACATTGCTTAGACGTTTAGAATACCATCATCCACACTGATATCCATTTTTATTTAATGTTTAGAAACTGAAGAAGCAACACATTGAGTTTTATAAATTAAAAAGTCTTGGGCAGTGAAAAGTGAGCAGCTGGATGAGCACATATTTGAGTGGTTGATGTTAGGTAGAGCCAGAAATATTCCCATGTCTGGATCTATTTTACAGCAAAGGGGAGAGAAGTAGCAGTAAACATGGGAATTGAAATGTTTCAAGAATCAAATGGATGGCTACAAAAGTTTAAAGTGCAGTGTTATCTCAAAACATTGAAGATGTGTGTGGAAGAGGCTGCTGTAAGTGATACAGTGGTCGAAGAGTGAAGAAAAAACTTTGCAGATGATTTAAATGGAGTATAAACCACGAGACATTTTAATGCTGGTGAAGCAGGAGTTTTTTCTAACTTGCTTTCCGACAGAACTCTACCATTTAGAAGCCAATCCTGCCATGGAGGGGGGAATAAGGAAAGAAAAATTCACAATGCTTTTCTGATTATTAGGTTACTGGGAACTGTTTTAAGAAGGCTGGATTTATGGGGGACAGCAGCAAGGAAGACATTATGTATGAGGATGAGCCAACAGAATGGCATGAAATAAATAAAATAATTAATGTTCAATCATAGTTTGATGAATGTTGACAGTGCCTTTCTCACATGCTCTCCAAATTGAGGGGATGCTGGTGGGAGAAGTGGAGGAAGAAATTGGAGGGGAGTCACCAATATAACATCTTAATATGGAAGAAGTGGGTGATGGTGAGGAGTGAATGTCAGTGACAATCAAAAAAGAGGTGCAGGATGCTTTAGGTGTGATTTTTTTGTATGGAAGACTGCAGCAGTGAGAATCTATTATCATTAAATAAGGTAGAAAATATGATTTCAAAAGAATTTTTAAAAAATGAAAGAAACAGAAATTAAAATTTTTTCAGTGAAGAGTTCTTAAGTGAGTTTCAGTTTCCTTTTTTATTACTATAAGCATTAAAACTATGTAAAATCATAACTGCATTTATTTTAATGTACAAATGTAGTAATTAAAGAGACAGCAGCACACATCATTGCCAAAACGCTCCATAAGGCGGAATATAGGTGTTCATTTTGCTGAAACCTCTTTATAACAAGCCTCTATTTATCTAAATGGCCAAAATATTGGTCCCTTTCATTTCGATATAAAGAGGTTTTACTGTATCTTCTAGATCCCGCCAAAATTTGTATGCAGTTATATGGAGAAACCTCTTCATATTGTACCTGTGCATTTTCAAAAAATCACTGCACCTTGTACTGAGAATACACCCCCATGACGAGCCAACTAGCTCCATTGAAAAAAATATTCAGTTATTATGTTTGTGAAAAGGATAGTAAAACTGACCTCCGGTCTAAATAAAACTTGCAAACTGACGTAAACCTCTCAGATAAATTCCTTCATACCCTTGTACAAGATTAACATCTGATGCAGCTATTGTACCTGCATCTGAAGATGTTATATATTAGGGTTCAAATAATCTTTTAAGGCCATTGTACAAGGTGAAATTTCTTGTACAAGATCTTGTAACAAAATTTGAACAGTTAGATTTGACCAAGAAATTGTGCAAAAAGTTGGTTTTCTTGATTTCTCTTAAGCCTTTGGCATGCTAAGCCACAAACTCCCACTTCATAAGCTCAGCCAGCGATTTAATATCCATGGCACCTTTCTCAGACTCTTGTCCAGTTTCCTCTTTGACAGAACCAATCGAGTAATACTGTCTGGCTTTTCATGTCCCTGACCAAACATTACTTCTGGAGTTCCCCAGGGTTGCATGCTTGGACCATACCTCTTCAATCTCTACATTAACGATCTAGCTGCACTAGTCCTGTCTTCCCAAGCCCATACCCTACTCTATGCAGATGACTGCAAAATATTTAAACAGATAAATAATGTATCTGATTCTTATCTCCTTCAAGATACCTTATCTAAGGCCTCAGAATGGTGCAGTCTCTGGCAGCATAAGTTAAATTATAATAAATGCAGCTCCATGACAATATCTGTTCAGATAGACCCTATTCCGTTCGACTCCACTATAAACTCAGTACCTCTGAATTGAGTGTCTTCCATCAAAGGTTGGGAATTATCATGGACAGCAAACTTCACTTTGGTGAGCACATTCAGGCAATTAAATCAGAAGCCATGTCTCTTCTCTACTGTTTCATGGACATCACTAGTAAACAAGCACTGCACTCCTTCTTCTCATCCTTTGTTCTTCCGGCACTCACTTATTGCTCCTCTACGTGGTCAATGTCAACTCCCACAAATTTTGCCACCCATAACAGTGTTATGACTTTCTTCACAAAATTGATGAAAAATAGTAACCCTAATCTCCGCAATGTGTCCACACATGCTATATTATCTTCTCTTTCAATCAGCAGTCTCTCCCATCATAGACTCCAGTTGGACGTAAAACTCTTTTACAACGCCATCAATTCCTATGTAGATAATCCCAATCTAATTTCTTTTATCAATATCAGAGTGCCTTGTCACCCTGCCTGAACTAACTCACTACTTGACATGCCCTCACCCAGGTTGTCGTTAATTAAACATTCTCTTTTCTTGCATCTCTCCGCCTAATGAAATCTCCCTTCTGACATTGACTCCTTTTCTCTACCCCCTAAAACTTTGACTGACCTTGCCTCAGCTCATATTATTATTCGAAACAATTCATAAAAATATATTCAATAATCAGCATATTGCTATTGTCTAAGTTTTGTTGTTTTGTTATTGCTTGATTTTTCTTTGTTGTTTACTTTTGTCACCATTGTGATTGTTTTTAGTGCCCTTAAATTGGCAACATTACCATGTGTGTACCATTTTCTTTAAAAAAAATATAAAAAAATTGCAACCCCTTGATCAAGGAATATTTCAATGGCGAAGAAAAATTACATACAATTGGTGGCGTGCATGCTGTGAACAGTTGATGAGAAAAATGATGTTTTCTCTTTTTCAAATGCACCGTGGTTTTTCCGTTTCCAGCTATGGCCCTCCAATTTACGTTCCACTCCTCTGTTGCAATCTGAACTTTGTCAAAGTGCCAGCCGTTTCTAGGTTTTCTAGGTAAAACGGTCTATGCATCAAAGGAATCATTAGTACCTATTCACGAAAGAAAATGACTGCCGCTCACGGCTAACATATTTCATGCTTGCAGTGAAAGTGTTAAGTAAAACATTCTGGAAATGTCTCTTAAATGAAAGCATTCTGTTTTGACCTCATGCATCTATGTCTTTTGTGATAGAATTCTGGAAATGTTTTTGTCAACTGGTCAGGATCGATTATTATCAACTGAGAAAGAAAACTAAATCATTTGTCAATTTCTTGGTATGCTGTGGAACGATTTTTTAAATGGGCATATAATGTATCAATTATAGGAATAAACAAATCCACACAAATTTTTTCTTTGACATCCAACTGTACAGCCTCTGATGATCCTTCAAAAAAAGTAATGCGTGTGCTGCAAATTCTTTTTGTTTCGGACTTATCTTTGTAGTCAGCATTTGGATTTTTTTCTATATTTTTTTCTATTTTTGCCGATTCGTACTGACTGAAATTATTGCGTGTGTTACTGACATAATCTGGCAGAGATGCATTAAGTTTTGTTGCAACATCCATGGTCACAGTGGTATTCTGTAAACTTATGCTATTCATAATTACCAGAAGATCATTCCATATCTCCATTAGAAGAATAGTTTCCAATTTTTCCATTTTTCTGGCTAGGCTTAGAGCCTCGTTTCTTGTTTCTCCTGGTTGATTGATGTCACTTGCAATTGATGTCAAAGCACGTGCAGACCATCTAGTATCTGGGAGAGACTTCAGGACTTTATTTGCACCCAAATATTGTCATAATTTTCCATCATTTGGTAGAAGCCGAAAAAAAGTTGAACAATTTTTTAATGATGTTGAATTGTAGGCTTCCACGGCATTCTAGATGAGTGATAAAGTTCATTTTTGGGTATTCCCCACGTTCATTGTCTTGTGATGATGACAGTTTCGAGCACACTTGGAGCGAACCTGGACACGACATTAAATTTGACGAGGCAAAAGTCATTGCGAAAGAACCAAGATTTTATCCTAGACTAATAAGGGAGGCAATAGAAATACACAAAACTCCTAATTTTAATAGAGAAGATGGATATCACCTCGTGAATGCTTGGAAGAGGGTCATCAACGCAAACGACCAATCAGCGCAGAGCAGCGTGGGAGGGGGGGCAGCATATAAACGCGACCAGAACACCGGAGCAGACACTTTGACCTGAAGACGCCTGGTGGAATCCAAGGCGAAACTGTCGTCATCACCAGACAACGAACGTGGGGAATACCCGAAAATGAACTTTATCACTCACTTTTTGAATGAGTTGAAAGTATGCTACTGCTACTGAAACACATTCAACAGCCTGAACACCTACTAAATTCAGTGAATGTGCTGCACATGGTACAAAAATTGCAAATTCACATTTTTCTTTTATTCTTGCCTGAACACTAGAATACTTTCCGGTCATATTTGATGCATGATCGTAACTCTGCCCACAACAATCTTTTATTGGAATATCAAGACTTTCAAAAAGGTTTAAAATGGTATCTGCTATGTATTGAGCATTATGTTCATCCATAGGCAAAAATCCCAAAAATCTCTCACTAGGCTCACCTTTAATGAAGGAATATTCTATGCTTAAGGAGCCTATTTATAGTATGTAATTATTTGTGAAATGTGTTGGGTTGAGGTGTGTAATAAATATTTCAGGTGATTGGGAGACATGGGTGACTGTTAGTAACGGCTAATGGTCGTCTGGGCATTTTTGAAGGTGGGCTGCACTCTAAGAGCATTGACCAAGATGCGTATATAGTAGAGCCAATATTATTCGTAGATTGTCCTCCAAAGTGCAAGGCGTCAGTATTTGCTAATAACCTCACAGTTATCGCTGGAGGACAGAGTTCCTGCGACGTCCACTGTGAACATGAGGAAATACCCTCCCCCTCTCCTTGGGCTCGGTAGCATTGACCCGTAAATGCCTGGGTGACACATATGGTATAAATATGCCGATCCCGAAATGGATTGGGGGGAATTAGACAGACACCAGATCAGTGGTGTCACTCTGTCCGTCGACTCAGTGTAATCACTCTCTTATGTTATATTAAAGTTCTCTGTGATCTCTTCATTGGAATTTCAATTCTTAAAGTGCCCTGTACACCCTATGAGGTGGGCCTAACCGCTCAAGCCCATTATTGTTCCGGTGTCGATCATGACTCACTATCTTTTACCTATCTAACAATGAAGGTCAGTTGGTCAACATGGGAGAGATCGAGTAATAGTGTAGTATTTTGCTGCTTTTAGTTCGTTAACAATCGATTTCAGCACTTGCTGCCCTATTATCTTATTCATTACAAATATTTGCAGACAATTACGATGTACTTCCTTTTACACGATTTCTGTAGTTTTATATGTGACCAGCAAGAAAAGCATCAAATTCACCAGTTACTCTAAGCATCCCAAATAATTCCTGTTATTTTGAGACCCCAATATTTCATTATCACACGAAAAGCAAGTCCTCCTTAAGCCAAAAATTTCTCTACTGCAATATTAGTTACATCCTTCCAATAACTAGTGACTAGTGTATTATATTGGCACTGCAACTCCCAGTCAACTCATCCAGTAGTTTTGCTTCTTGCAGCATAATTCATCATTGATTGCCTGTGCTCTAAACTGTGCTCATGCTCCATTACTTATGTGCATCTGATCTTTATATCCATTTGGAGAACTTAGACCAGTACCAGTAGTTGTATTAAATAGACGGCTGAAATAACAGTATACAGATTTCTTCGACAGTGAAATTAGGAGCCATTTTCTTTCTAAAGACTCATCATTCGTCAATTTACGGGTGAAAATATTTCTGGTCAAGTATTTAGTTTGTATTTTACCACTTGAATCTGGAAAACTTGCACAAGTTTCGGAGAAGTCACAGTTTTTATTTTGGAAAAACTCTTGGCCTTTTAGAGTCCAAATACCTTGCACTTCTTCCATTAAAAGTTCATCACAGTACGTACCAGGGCCAGGGGATACATTATCTAAGGTTGTTGTCAGTAAGTTACAGCAGCGTGAAGTTGAGGGAGGAAGCATGTGATGTGTGTGAGACTGTCTTTACATCTGGCACTAGCGTACTAATATTAACATTTTTGTCAAATGTAAGCTCTTTTTCCTTTTGAAATTCAGAAGTATCTTGATCTTGAGATGATGAGGGCGAAGAATCATTCAGCCTCAACCTGTTTGTTTATTCAACCGTAGAAAATGAATTGAGTTTAGGAAGTTTTTTGGTTCTTTTTGAGCTACAACTTTTTTCTTTTTTTGTGAACCACTTAAATATGTTCTTTTCAACATTATGAAATGAATTATAAAATATTATATAAATTGTTTACAATGAACACGTCAACACTTCTATTAATTATCTTAAATAATTTCTGTTAAACAACAAAATCAAGCCACTTGTTGACTGAGTTGAAGTTTCACACATCTGGTTTATGGATTTATGCAGCTATCGGTTATGATTAGAGATCCTGAAATTTCGTGATTTTTTTAAGCATAAAAGTTATATTGTTGTTTTAAGCCCTAATAAATTAAAATTTGCCATTTTAACGCTAACAAAATTTGCTAAAATTTTGCAAATAGCTATTTATTTGCGAAATATAGTAGTATTTGGCTGTTAGTGTGATATTTTGAGCAAAATTTCACATTTTTAAAAACCTTTTGTATGATATTTTGTGAAAAAAACATGAAATGCTGTAAGTTTTAATTTTGATATGCATATAAAGACACGTAATGAAAGACGTCCCATTAGGTGAAAAAATGTTTGCAAACTCATGGTGTGAAATAAATACATAATTATTATTTACGTGACCATGCCACTATCATCAGTCTGGTGATGCACGTAACCATGATATCAGCGATATGATTAGGATTTTTATATGTCTCCCTAGATCGCATTTATGGTGGTGAGGAAAGATTCTTCAGAAAAGTTGCCATTAAAGCAATTACGCTTGTGAACAATTATTTCAGTAAGTCGGCACATAGCATTAAGGCTGTTCTATACCAAACCAATATCTCTTGAGTAACCGCCACGGGGGTTAGTTCCGAGAGCCGCCGCTTCAGTTTCAGTGGGATGGGTAACTTTACTGGGAGGAGGGGGTCATCTTTGAGAGGTGTTTGGGGAGTGGCTTATTTATTCAGTCACCAATGAGTGACCACCGGTCCAAATGTTCCTTATCGCCTATTGCGTCACACGTCGTCACTCGACCCCTTGGACGAAGGCCGAGGGAATCTTTGTTTACGAGTGATTCATTCGTCTTCCTCATCTTAGCTATCCGCTTATCTTTGCTACTCACCTAACACGAACGTAACTTGTCTATAAGTGGGATTTGATTTAGTCCACTCTCGCTACCAGGTAAAATATTCGGGGCTATTTATTTTCAGTACAGAAGTAAAATGCTTCTCTAAAACCTAATTTCTTTATTGCAAGATTTTTCAAATACGAGTGTAACTCCGTCTAAAGTTTGTCCAGAAATTAAATGGGATCGAGAAAAAACTAAAACACAACGTCATTGTAAGTGTGAACTGGAGCAAAACTTTTTATGGACTACGGTAAATTATATTTATTCGATAGATGAAAAGTCCAAAGAGAGAATCTTAAAAAAGAAAATTGAGCATCAGTAATTCAATGAAATAAAACTGACTGACTGATGGCTCGTCACCCTAGGGTGACTTTATTTCATAGTATGCCAAAAACTGGCTTATTATATGTGTCATTTTAATCCCGGAACCGACTAGGATCTTTAATTATTCATTAAAATATCATTCGGTCTATGGAAACTGTCAATTGGATTGTTTTTATTTAAGGCTGCACATTCCATAGCTGTGTTTTCACTGTTTTCTATCGTTTTGTAGTATTTCGTACTTTGATTTGTTATTATTTTTTCTAGTGGGTCAATTGTAGCTTTTTCGTATATTGTGTCATTTGCGGTCCATTATTTAATTCCATGCATGTTTCTTAGCATCCTTCGGTCCATCGCCTTAATATTGTCTATCTTGTTTCTGTGGAGTTTGCTTCCTTAGCTATTTCTCTCCACCTCTTACAGCAATATCGCGGCAAGTGATTGGTGCAATCTATTTTAATGACAGGGAGATCAACGCCGTAGGGAAGAAGTTCGGCCAATTTCTTGGTAGCACTGCTGTCGCCATCCCCTACGAATTAAATGGAAATTTTATCGTATTTGCGTGAAGAAAGATAAAACTAATTACACAACACCCATTTATAAGATTCATGACAAGCACATCATATTATATCGCCTATAAGCCGGTGGTACTTCAAATTGTGCATCTCTACTCTTGTTTTAAATCCCTCGACAATTATGTCGGCTTCCATTTCCGTCGAGGACTTGTTCCAATTCTTGAAGCACATATGCTGTTTGGCCTGTGTTTTCATAGTTCTGCATTTCGCACATATACTGCAGTATTTGCAGCTAAATGGTGCATTATTTCCCAGAGCTAACAGAGAAGTGAAACGGTGTCTTATATCAAACATTTTTCTTCTAGAAGGCTCATAAGCTGTCTCCTTCCTTTGTCTCTTCAGTGGTATCACTTGAAGTCAAGCAGGAATTTACGTTTGTAAATTGGCCTTTCAAAAGTTATTGAATCGCAGTGCCGCAGTTTCAGAGGGATGAAATGTCTCCGATATTTTTTTGAAATATACGAGAAAAACTAAACTGCAGTTCTACGAAAATGTTGATTATATTCGTAAGATTCGGATTTTTTCCAATTCGGACGTAAACGTAAAATACGCTTCCATTTAGCATTACTTACATAAACAAGATTGGTGCTTGAAGGAGTCAACCCCCTGTACTTTTATCCAATATGTGTTGGCAGCAATTTTTTCCGATTCTAAATAGTACAATAGTTTGCACGAGTAATCCAGTTACTGTAGATCCATTCTAATGCATTAAAAAGGAAATATTAAATTTCACGGTAAATGGTTACTCGGTCGGACCAGGTGACCATTATTCTGCGTTTTACTGTCAGCTTATTGAACACAAGCTCCCCATTTTAACTATTTTACCTCAATTAACTTTTCTCAATTTACTTTCGAGAACAGGGCCTGGGGCCCCGAATTTCCCAGGCGATACGGAGGGGGACCCGAAACTTTTTCCAAGAAATTTTATCGTTCTGATTTTAACTGGGCATGATAATCCGGATTAAACTGCTTATATTTCATGTGCTAAGTGAAAAGTAACATCGCTATTTTGTCTTCTCGTCACATTTCCCAAGTACTCTTTTTATAAATCCTAGCTTTCTCTTCGCTCGGCCGCATATTTCCCGGATGTGTCTTCTCCACGATAAATCTTTAGTGATTGTTTCACCTAAATACCTTATGGTTTCAACGCTTTCGACCTTCGTGTTATTAATTTTATAGGATCGCTCTATAGAATTATTCCTCCTCCATGTCTTGAATTATATCTAAATCCTTGCTTCCTGTCTTCTTCTGATATACCCCTGCGCACTACAGTATCGTCTGCAAAAAGTCTAAGCGTAAAACTAACTACGCTACCCTGGGGAACTCCCGATGTGACTTTGATTGTGTCTGACATGATACCATCTATGACAACCCTCTGCTCTCGCCCACTTATGAATTCTTTTATCCAACACACAACGTCATTATTTAAACCAAAACTCTCTAATTTCAAGATTAATTTATCATGTGGTACTTTATCGAATGCATTTTTAAAATCTTAAATCTATCGCATGAACTTCAGTACTGTTTTCGCCGTTGACTAAAGTATCGTGTACAAATAAAGCTTATTGTGTCTCGCAGGATCTACCTTTCCGGAACCCACGTTGTCTGTTTATGAGCAATCCCTGATATCCAAATGCCCCATGATTATACTGACTACAATGTGCTCAAATACTTTGCAAGAGATTAACGTGAGTGAAATGGGTCTGTAGTTACTAGGTTCTTTCCTATCACCGCTTTCAAAAATAGGTGTAATGTTAGCTACTTTCCAATCCCTGCGTAGGTACTGTGCGGTTCTTTAGTGTTTTATTGAATATTATTTCTAGATAGGGGGCTATTTCAGAAGCTAATGTTTTATATACCCGGGAAGGAATTTGATCGGGACCTGGTGATTTGTTTTTACTAATGTTTTTTAACTGCTGCTCTATTCCGCGACCTGAAATTTTTAATTCGGGCATTTGCTCACTGAATGTTTTCGGCGGAGGTTCCACTGCGATGTGTGACGATGAGTTGAATACGCTTTGGAAGAAGGCTTTTAAAGTATTGGCATTTTCCAAAACCTCAGGTGACTCTAATTCCTTTATCACTTTTAAGTGTGTGTACCTACTGTGGACCTATTTCCCTGAAGTTCTCTCTCTCACATATGACCAAAACACTTTAGGATTGCTATCTAAATATTCTCCTAACATCTTGCTCTTGAAATGTGATAACGCTTGCCGACATGATTTCCTTGCTAATGCTCTCGATTTTTTATAGTTTTGAACTAACTCATTTTTTTCCTCTACCGATAGACCCTGTCCTTCATTTTTCATCTCAGCGTGGCATACCCTTCGTCGCTTTAGTGATTTCCTAACCTCCGCGTCATACCACCTATGCTCTGTATTATCAATTTACTTGGTATATATTTATTAACTGCTTTACGGGTGACCTCAATAATTTCTCTCCCCGAATCCTCTATATCTAATCCTTTGCTTTGTTCGCTAAATACATTAAACG
This sequence comes from Platycnemis pennipes, assembly GCA_933228895.1. Lineage (NCBI taxonomy): Eukaryota > Metazoa > Arthropoda > Insecta > Odonata > Platycnemididae > Platycnemis > Platycnemis pennipes. The sequence continues at coordinate 9,167,165 of OW121846.1, read as the reverse complement.
ATTCCCTTAATTCCTCTTTCATACCGTCGTTAATTAGCCTTGCCAAATAAGTATACCCTCCGCCTTGGTTTATAATGTTTTTCAACGCCTACATTCAATATCGCATGAACTATTTTATGATCACTAATTCCTGTCTGTAGCTACATTTAGAACTTATTCGGGTATATTTGTTGCGAATAAGTCTAGTATGTTGTCTCCCCTGGTCGGTTCTTTTACTAGTTGTTTTAAAGTTTCGTCGTACCGATGGACTGAAAAGCAGCCGATGTAACACCCATTTTTAAAAGTGGTGATAGGGAGCAGCCATCTAACTACAGACCTATATCCCTCACATCCATGTCATGCAAGGTCCTGGAACATATAATTATTAGTTCAGTCATGGGACAACTATATAGCCAGAATTTATTGGCCGATGTTCAGCATGGGTTCCGGAAGAGCAAATCATGTGAAACTCAACTTGCTCTCTTTTCTCACAATATTTTAGTTTCTGGCGAAAATTATATTCCAGTGGATGCTATATTTCTCGATTTCAAAAAAGCTTTCGAGAAGGTGTCTCATAGCAAACTAATCTTGAAATTAAAATATTATGGCATAGACAGTAACATTAAATCATGGTTAATGATTTCCTGCATGATCGGGCGCAAAGGGTTGTTTTGGACGGTGTTACCTCACCGGCGATTAAAGTCACTTTGAGTGTCCCATCAGGTAGTGTGATAGGTCCACTCCTGTTCCTCCTGTACATAAATGATATCAATAAGGTTGTCATAAGTAAGCTTCGTCTATTTGCCGATGACACTGTAGTGTACAGGGGAATTCTATGCCCAAACGATAAAGAATATTTAAATGATGACCTACAAGCAATTGAAGATTGGTGTGATACATGGCATTTAGAATTAAAATTTAATAATTGTCTCTTGATGAATTTTTGGAAAATGAATAGCTCTCTTCTTAGCACTTGAATTGAAGAAGATCGTAGCAGATTGAAATTTAGACATAATCTCTTAAAACAAATTCCAAGACCATATTTTCATGGATGATGTTAAAAATATTTTGTGAACCCCAACTTACTATGGTAGACTGGACCATAATCACGAAATTAGAGAAAATGATTGCCAAACTGACAGATTCAAAATGCCCTTTTTTCTACGTACATTGAGGGATATGAATAACGGTAAATATATCCAGTACGAGTGTAGCAATGGATAACATTGGTACCTGCATGTTGGTATAAGGACTTATAGCTAACCCAACTAACGGCATGTTTTTGAATGTATGCTTCGCTATTTTTATCTTTTTTTAAATAGCCTGGTTTTGAACAGTACCTATACGAGTACTATTCCTTTTTTTATGCATGATATGTAGTGCATGTTTGGTGAGAATTCACCACTTACCACACACCTTTATGTTGGCTTGCAGAGTATTATGTAGAAGTAGATGTAAAAAATGTGACGTAAAGGTGTTCAACAGTGATTCTCAGAGTTACTTATCCTTACCTCCTGTTATAAAACTACACGTATTCCAGTCTATCGAAGGGAGATTGAAGTCTCCGCCTACTATTATTCCTCTGTATTTGTTCCGAGAAATCAATGTTCCTATCTCTGACTCTAGTTCCATTATAGAATTGATGTCTGCATCCGGTGGCCTGTAATATGCACCTACATATATCTTTTTTTTGCGTCACTACTTTTACTTTTAACAGAACACCAAATACTTACTACACTTCGCTCTGAAATAAGTTTTCTTCTACTAACATACGGGTCCTTCACAGCTATAAATAATACTCCTTCGTTTCTGCTTACTCTATCCTTTCTGTATACGGTAAAACACTTAGGGAATACTTCATATCTGATATGTCCTTCGAAAGCCATCTTTCTGTGCGTACGATTATATCAGCATCAGTACTTTTTATGAGGTGGTGAAATTCGGCTACTTTATTTCTTAAACTACGACAATTCACTACTATGACTGAAATTATTTCTCCCAATCTATTTCTCTCCTGGTGCTCTTTTTCAGCTAGAATTTTCCCCGATAATTATTTTATCGACCCACTATTTAATCTACCAATCTGATATGTATGTATCTGTAGTAATCTGATATGTATGCATGATTTGAACTTCTGTTCTGGGGCCGGTTAAATTAACTGCTTCATGACAGGATAAACAGTGAGCTTAACCAGAGAAAACAGATAGGAATGGGCACTGTGAAAGCAAATACCGAGCACTGAAAATGAAGGAAGACATTTGTTTCATGTCGGTACCGACGGGCAAGGCTGAATTGAAGTTAGGCTAAACGTGCTAAACTTAGCCCCCCCCCGAAGCAAATTTCTGGCTACGTGCCTGCCTGCTAATGAAAAAAATATCCTTGCTGAGCTCGCTCGGTCTGAGAGCTCTGGCTTTCGACAAGGGGCCGGAGGGAGGCGAAGTGGCTCGGACGTGGCCTTGGAATGGTTCGAGAGAGAGATAAGGAGCCAGGAGGTGGAGGGTGACGTTAGCGGGAGTGGGGGGGACTAGAGCAGCGCCACGGAACGAAAGATTTTTAGCACGTAAAATAGTGAAAACATGGTTCGGAAAATAATAAATAGCAACTTTAGTATGCACCTAAGGTCTTTGAGTTTGATATAATAGTAGAAGAGAAGGATGAATCCCAGCGGAGAGTGGAACACATGTTTCCATTACGGTTTCAATGTCAAAGGAAAAAAAGTTGAAATCAGGCTATTTTTACGATTTTCAGTGCCTGAAGCTCTTTAATGAGTACTGCTAATGAAAATTCTGTTCAAATAGCCGCTCACATTGATCCTTAATCTAACGATCAGTGAAACCCGATCAGCTCTGCGACTTATATTAAACTCGTTATCTTCGATCTCGCAAGGGTCTGCAGAGCCGTTTTCTGCGGAGGTATAGAACGCCCTTAATGGAACCAATAACTACGTTGGACAAGAGTATCTTAAATGCCGTAGCTGCTGGGCGGAAAGACAAAATTGTCAAATGGACATAATAATTTCATTCAAAGAGCGCTCCACCTAAGCTGTGACTGACGGGTCGCAATCTTACACCTCGGGTACACAGAAAGAGTTATTTAAGGATAAACTATCGAATTGACTGACTAATGCTGAGTATATGATGCCGACTTAATGATTTGACTCCGGTGCCATGGCATTCCCGCCACAGCAAACTTATCCAGCGCCCGTAGCAGAGGGTCGGCGGCTGGAGAGTCGCCGGCATGGTGGCATGGTAAAAAGTACGAGATAGGGACACACTAATATTTCCATATGTTGTGGCATATTATTTGTCCGGAAAGAAATTTTAGAAAAATTACCCAAGTCGAGGCAAGTTGACAATGATTTTACACAGCTTTCTCGTGAGCTTATTTACCACTCTTCAGGATCCCTAGTTACGATGCATTGTCTCATTTTGAATAAGCCGCGGTGGGGAGGTACTTACAAAAGACAAGTCTGGGCAGGCAGATATTTCCGATTCTCAGTATCTCTGGATGAACTAGTGTCAACACACGTTTATAGTTCGATCGGAGCTACTGTTGATCAGAGAAAGTATCTCTGTAGACCATAATGCCGAAAATGGTCAGCATATTTGATCGCCAAAAGGAGTTTGAAAGCGATGGTTTGTATATATTTGACGCAACTTTGAATATGTGGAGTAACAAGGACATTGGTCATAGGCAACCCACACAACGCCGTCCTTAGGCTAGGTGGCCATTAGTTGGATGGCCTTTGTTATGGCCTGTATTTTGCGTATTTCTCTGTGCATGTTGTTAATTATCAATGAGGATTTGATAGAATAAGTTAGTTATATCAATTTATGTCTATAATACAATTCTTTGTTTGTTTACATTGAAAAATACGTAAATATTTTTTCATTAATTTTTTCGCCGTGAGCATGAAATTTGTGATTTTTGCACCGCTAGGACTAAGATTTTTACACCGCTTTCCCTTGAGTTTATTTACCACTTTTCAGGGTCCCTAGTTCCGATGCATTGTCTCAATTAACAAAAATTTATGGTACTAACCCTATCTTATCTGCCACAATAACCTTTTATAGGAATTATTTTCCATTCTCTCTGCAAGAACATGCACGATTTTAGGCTTACTACGTCTGTGTTTAGTCACTGTATAGTCTGTGACAGATATACTTTGCGATTGGATTGGTTTTTTGTAGGTGACTGCTAGATGGTGCAGTTAATCAGTTTCACCAAATAGCAAATAATACATATTTATTATTACATATTAAAATATTTGCTGTTCACTCTCTGGAAAAAAATTGAAAATCTGACTGTAATTTTAGTAGGTATCTACTGGAAAACTGGAAAAAAATTGAGCTCCTTTTTTTTGTCCCTGAAATGCACATATGAAATATATCTGCATTTCAGGGCCCCCGTGTGCCCTTATGGTAAAGATGGTATTGCTCATATGCACCCCTGATGAGGGGATGATGGTGGGAGAAGTGGGGGATGAAGCTGGAGGGGAGTCACCAATAGACCCTAATACGGAAGAAGGGGGTGATAGGGAGGTATGAATGTCAGTGACAATCGAAAAGGAGGAGCAGGGTGCTTTGGGTGTGATAGAATAGAAAGAATTTTTTCTATGGAAGACTTCAGCAATGAGAATCTATTATCATTAAATAAGATATAATATATCATTTCAGAAGAATTTGAAAAAAATGAAGCAAACAGAAATTACAGTTTCTTTTTTTGGTGAAGGGTGCTTAAGTTTTAGTTCCCTTTTTCTTATTATTATAAGCATTAAAGCTATGTAAAATTATTACTTCATTTATTTAAATATACAAATATAGTAATTAAAGAGACAGTAGCACATATTATTGCTAAAACTTTCCATAAGGCAGAAAATAGGTATTCATTTTGTTGAATCCTCTTTATAATGAACCTCCATTTAACAAAATGACTAAATAATCGGCCCCTTCCATTTTGATATAGAGAGGTTTTACGTAGTTTCTCATTTAGCTTGTCTCATATCAGTTTCATGATGCTCTCATATGACTTGAGATAAATGAGTTAATAATGAATGCTTTTAAGACATCAACCTCCTCTGTCCTTCAAGGATCACATTTTCCCAACTTTTTCTTTTAATATGAATCATACTTAAGCCATACATTTAAGTTAAATTGTACATGTAAGTTACATTTTTCATTGCTCAAGATGGTTTTTGATACGTGAAGTGTTAACGTGGAAAGGATGAATGATGAGGGGCGAAGGGAAACTCTGAACTGTAGAAGGCATTCAAGTGGTGTCTGCAATATGCTCTGCTTAGATCTCATTGTGAAAGTCATCACTCATAAAAGACTGATTGTGGTACTCAAATCAGGAAATCATGTGATGCTAGTAAATTTTGAAGTATGATAAGACGGGCATTGCATTGCTGTTCTTTGCAAACAATGTCAAATAATTGGGGACAACGTGCCAATACTATTTACAATTGAGGGACTAGTGATCTAATTAAGTCAAGTTGTCAGAAAATGATCAGGTGGAAAAATGTAATAAAAAAGAGAGTGCTGAAATAGGAAGCATCTAGTTTAAAAATATGCCATCGAAAACCAGCCCATTCTGTCTCGTTGTTCATTTACATACGTTGTGTTTTTACCTTGCCCTTGATGTGCTTTCAATGATCGTTATTTCTCTGGTGAAAGACATGGGGAGTGGTGAGGATAGGGGTATGAGCACAGGGTTGTTGGCTCGTCCGAAACAGAGAAGTTTTGCCTCTTGCCGGCGGGAAGTGGTAAGAATGTTTTATCTGGGACTATACATTATTTTAATTTATGGTGTACATATTTATTTCAGTGCTGAAAATACCTATATTTCAGATTTAGGAGAATGATGAACTTACTTGTGCTATCCCTGAATTGAAGGAAATAAAAAATTACAAATATGTAATGATGTAATGCATGTCAGCTGATAAATCAGTGCACTGGCAGTAAAAGGGTTACAGCAAGCCCGGTGTTTAAAAGAGTTAATGGATTTTCATGCTAAATTATTTCAGCACTGTCTAAGACTAGGGGGAATTGAATCAAATTAGATAGATTTGGCAATGATTATTCAATAGGACTTTTGATATTGTCTCCTGCCAAGTCAACTCTTAGAATCTCAAAATTTTGATTGTTACTATTATAGGACTACCTGTGGATTCCACTGGACAGTTAGTGCCACAACGAATTCTAGTGTGCACTGCCCACATTCACTGGGATCCAGAATACTGTGATGTTAAACTTATTCAGACAATGATGTTATCCCATGAACTTAGAGTTATCTTGGATGAAATAGCTAGAAGTGAGTCTCCCCTTGGCTATCGAATGTCCATGCAGTCTCATCCACACAAGCCAAGGCAAGAGTCGGTGCATCTGCTGCTTTGTGGTGACTTCAACTCTCTGCCTGATTCAGGTAAAATGACATGTATTTCTTCTCTTTAATCAAATGAGCTTTGATTTATCTTAGGGTGTGTCTGTGAGTGCTGAGAGTCATTGGAACTGCAGTCGGTCACCTGAGAGTTTTATCATATCTTTGAGATTTTTCTCAGAGTTAACTCTGCACAAACTCTCTGAGAGGTTTCTTATTCATTTGACTGATTTCAGTAGTATTTTTTACTTTTGTCACTCAGTGGAGCTGCTTTAAGTGATGTAAATATTGTGATGAATTCCAATATATAGTTAGCATATAAACCAAGTCGGGAATCTGTCCTCTGAAAGGGAAAGTGTGTGGACAGGATTGGAGGTGAGCTTGTATCTCAGAGTGGTGAATGGAGTTCCCAAGAGTGGCGTTGGGGCCAGAGTGGCCACTTTCCCAGTTTGCCTAGACAGGGAAAGCGTTCAAGCATGAAAAAATCAGCTCTTGGCCTACGTTGAAGTTTTGTCATGTAGATGATGACTGAGGAATATGATAATGGGAATTAGGTTACCACAAAAATACACAAAAACTTTAATCAAAATGGACAACCTAAAAATAAACATTTGTTATACAATTGGCTCTGGCATTAAAGTCTTCACTTTTACCATAGGTTTTCTGAGGTCCCGATTCATTTCATATTCGAAAAATATGAAAATCATCTGTGTTTAGCATTTCTGCATTCTACCTTTCTCCACATCGTACATGCTTATATTCTGGTGAGCACAAGCTTTTTGTCAGGTTTAGCATTTTCATAAGTGTGTAGGGAAATAATTACTTGCAAAAATTCAAATAATGATTATTTTAATTTAGGTTAACCTTCCTGCAGGCATGTACATGTATGGAGTATACAGCGGTTGGTTTTTGGTGTAGAAAACCCTTTAATTGTTAGTGGAGCGACCTGGGACCCCACGCTATTCCTTCATTTGATAACTACACTTCATCCCTGCTCCGCATTGCTTTGCATCTCCCACCATTATCCTATTTTCACCTGCTCAGTGTCCACTGTCCTTCTCCCCAATGTTTTGTATTGTTGCTGTGACCGCTGACTCTCTTCACTGTGTATCACTCGATAGCTATCACTCCAGAAGACTCCCCGGCCCCTCCATCTGAGTTTGCTCAATCCCAGCAAATCTGTATTTCCTCTCTCCAGGGGTTTTTTCTCGACTAGCTTTCCTGCCCTTAATATCATTCTGACATTCCCATCGGAACACGATGTGCTCCTTCCAGCCTTTAAGTGATCCGCTCTCTGCAACAGCGGTGGCCGTTATCCCATTCACAGACAGGTGCTACTCATCCTGAATTAATATCTGTTCTCTTTGTCAAGGTTAATTTAGAAATAAGGTTTTAATTTATTTTGATATTTGCCAAGTGCACAGTCTAGGTTGCCAGAATTAAGAATTAAACTCTCTGTTTTGCTCAGAGTGAAACTCACAGGTGGAAAGTTGTCAGTTCAAATGCTGAATTGGGCATGTATAATACCACAAATACTACACCTGGGGCATAGTGATCCCTATGTTAATTGGCAATAGATAATTATTGATTGAGCATGTTCAATGTCCTCTCATGACATGTTAGTTTTTCATGTAAGTCAATGTTAAACTATACATTTTAAACTTTTCCTACTTTTATAGGTGTTGTTGAATTTTTAACAACTGGACGGGTGTCAGCTGACCATCCAGATTTTAAGGAACTGTTGGGATATAAATCTTGCCTGAAGAAGATCTCACCTTGTGACCGGCCAAATGAGTACACCCATTCCTTCAAGCTGGCATCCGCTTACAGCTCAGACGTCATGGCATTCACAAATTTCACGTACGTTGCAAATGCCCTGAGGGCATGGGGAGGATGTGCAACTCCCAGCCCTTAATTCCTCTCACCCTCTTTCCAGGGCTCATAGAATTCCTTCTTCTTTCAAACCATTCTTTAAGTGACTCATCTAAGATGAACACAATTCAAAGAGTCTTTCCCCCTTTTTTGGAAATCCACTTGGGAAACGAGTACATTTAGTAGAAAAATAGTAATGCTAGTATTTGGTGCGATGAGAATTAGCAAGAAGCTTCTTTCACTGTGTACTGTGTGTTAAATGTATCTATACAGTTGAGCTTCTTTTATCTGGCACAGTCGGGACCATAGTGATGCCAGATTAGGGATTTTGCAGGACTATGGGTCATGCATGGCAACTGGTCAATTTTTGACATCTGGGATGTTTTCAATGAAAGAAGTCGATTATTTATAACAAAATGTATTGTTTTTCCATGTACTGAATATAATTTTAAAAAGAGTCACTGGGAATTATCAGAAATAAATGGTCTCTTTATTCATAAAGTTATTACTCAGAAAGAAATGGTTTCTTAATTCTCAAAGTTATTACTTATAAGTATCGTGTTGTGCAGTGATTGAAAATAATGGAAGCTAAGCATTGTGTGCATCACATTGCTGCACATTTAAAGGTGTAATATTATTATTGGAAATGGGTGTACAGTGGAAACTCAAAATTATGATCCTTGAAATTACAATATTTTGATTTTAGGAAGCAAAATCTTCAGTCCCGACCAAAGTGGTATCTAAATACATGTAAAAGTACTCGATATTATGAAATAACAAAATTTTGAAATTACTAACCTCTCAAGGTTCTCAACCTCTCAAACCTCAAGAATCTCGTCAGCACTGTCCGAAACTGCTGAAAGTTTCTCTCCTGCCACAGTGCACAGCCTTTTCATGCTAGCACCATGCCTTTTCTTAAATGTATGCCACCACACTCTTGTGTAATGACATGGTTCAGTAAAGTTAGTTTCTGAATGAAATAGTTCAGCCTGCTCCATTAGCATTTGGGCAGAAATACTAAGCCCTTCACTACGACGCAATCAAAACAACCGCATAACCACATGATCTAAATCAGTCTTAAACATTCTTTCATAGTTTTTCTCTCTGTCATCCATTTCTTCGTGTCATTTTAACTGTAAAATTTGAGGATTTTTCTCTTTCTGCTTCTTGGTGTCATATGTTGTTGAACATCTCACGCAGTAGGTTTCAGACAAATGCTTTACCGATGCAACAGCATTAGCTTTTCCTTAACTTGCACTTTCTCTGTGATCATTAACAATTTGTAATGATGGTTCACTCCTCTGTTTGACATATTTGTATAGATTAGACATGATTACAGGGAAAAGTAAGCAGATAACAAATAATGTTATCAAATTACATCTAGTGGTCACCAAAAATCAAGCAAAAATGCACGTGCCATTCCAGGTGAGTGAAAGTGGCCATTCGGTAAATTAGTTGTAGTCCGTTTCAACGATGTCTTAAATTTTGCACATTTAGTTCAAGTTTCAGAATAATTCCATTGTACAAGAAGTGCCAGAAATTAATATGTTTAAAATATTCTGATTTTTGGAACGGGAAAATTAACGCTTAGAATGGGATAATATCTCGTCAGGTTATGAAGCAATGTTTCAATAACAAATGTTTAGTTTTTCCACAAAGTAATTATCATTCATTTTTGCATCTGTGAAGCTATTGTTTTTGTTTTTCTGCTGTAGTTTTTTTAAGTTTATCTTCACCCTCTTCATTTATCAGATATTGTTTCTTTTACTCAGTGTTGCTCATCAAGTCCTACATGGCAAGGCAGTGTTTGAAAATTCAAACGGACAACATGCAAGAAAAAAATGTGTATGGTGCCTTCCATTTTCTTCAGTCAGTAAATAAACTTCTGAATACAAGGTTAAAATTTTAAAACAGCTAGCGATACCATATATGGTCATCTTAAACAACAGTGAGGATAGAAGTCACCAACTTTTTGCTAAACCCCCAAGTGAAGAAAACACTAATGCAAGGAATTGAGCTCTTGAAAAATATGGTTTAAATAAATATCTACAATAATAATTTGTGCAGCAAAAATTGAAGGGAATCTAAACAAATCAATTTTTCCTGATGCCGTATAGCTGTGCAGGCAGATTGGATTGCCGAGGTTGGAGACGACCTTGCAGCAGTACTAAATTGAAAGTGGAGTATAGATATCACGTAAAATAATGTCTCCCAATATAAATTCACATCGGAAATGCACTCATCTTTGTACTTGAACTTTAAAAACTTCCATGTTCTCCTCCAAACTCTACAAAGCTGTACCACAAAAGTGGAATTTTGTACCTTTGGATGCTCGGGAATGGCTTTTGAATAGCAACTCTTGCTTCTGTTGTGGGATTGCCGAAAGGTAGGAAGAGATCCACTCCTCGGTGCAGGCCTCCTGGAATCTTCTTGCCATCCTTCTCTTTCCCCCTTCAATTGCTCGTTGGTAACAAATTTCATTCCTTTCATGCTCGATTGTATTCCTCATTTGTAAAATTCCTCAAGAGTTTAAATTTGTTCGTTTTAATTTAACTGCAGACTGGCACGTGTATTTAATCTCTTCATCATCTCTCCAAGTCTGTCACTTGGCCCTTTTCCATGAGATGTGGTATAGAAATGCCATTCAGCATCAACTCTGAAATCTTGGTGATGCAACAATTACAACCAATTTTAGCGGTTCTTGTAAGGAGTCACAGTTAAAAACTTAATTTTGTATGCATTTATATCATTCATTGAATGTATTATTTTGAAATTCAGTATCCAGTTTCTTTTCCTGGCATCAAATTATTTTTTTTTCACTCATTTCTTACTTGTTCTCTTTAAATCTTAATGTGGTATTTTTGAAAGTCTCTCAGAACATTCCAAACGACTTACAGTTGTGGTAAATCTTCTGGAATTTTCATGTTATCTTGTAATTGTAGAATACCCAATAAAGAGCAATTTTACCAGCTATCAAGGATTCCTTTTTAATTGAAGTTTCCGCTAAAACTCCTAAGCAGTGATAAAGGCATAAGGAAATGTTAGACGTATATGGAGGAAGGTTGTGTCTTATATCAAAAACAAATCTCATCCCGCAGGATAATTACTGCTACCTAATTTTGTTGTTTTACCAATACTATTAATTTTTAAATAGGTCAGGGAAAAAGGTGCCAAACACGTGGAAAACCTAGAAAAGTCTTGAGCACCATTTCATTGAGTATCTATAAGTCTGTTTATCCAAAACTAACCTTACGTATACAACGATAGATACAAATCTCATGTCATTTTACCCCTATCAAGGAAGCTCATGAAAAACCTGTGCTGAAGTCTTCTCCATATTTTGAATGGCGTGAGTAATAGCCAAAGTTGCACTCGCCCCGAAACCAGCGCAATTGCACCATCAAAATGGAATTTTCTTAAGTGCATTATTTTCTCTTAGTTTTTTTCTTACTAAAATGACCCTATGTGTAGGATAGTTTAAATGATGCATTGCCAAATTATCAATTTTGCATGAACATGTGAAAACTTGTAGGAAGGGAGGGAACACAAACTTTGAATTTGAGGGTATGCACTAACCCCAGTTAGCCTTAAGTGGTAATTTGCAGGGCCCACAACTCAAAGGTCCATGACACTCTGCCATATGGGATTAACTGCTTGGATCTTGGATAATCTTTTTCATTTGGCCTGTGACTTCTCAGCCCATTTTCTTGCTCTTTGCCCAGTCATTTTTATCCTATTTAATTTCCTCTCTGTAAAAAATCAGTGATAGCCTGGCTGCACACTACTGATTCTATAAAGTTATTTTGGTATTGTAAAAAACAATTCTTTAGTTTTTAAGGATAAGTAGGTTTTATTGTTATTATTAGGCTGCATTCAAAATTATTGGCATGTGACTGTATAACAATTTCTTACTTTTTGTGCAGGTATGATTTCAAAGGCATTATTGACTACATCTTCTACCCTCGGATGACTATGACCCCTCTGGGACTTCTTGGACCACTTGCACATGACTGGTTCCGGGACAACAAAGTGGTGGGCTGTCCACATCCACACGTGCCGTCTGGTAGGATCTCAATGTGCTTATTGGTGGAGAATTTTTCTTTGCATCACTCTTGACAACAGTTGTGTATAGGCATTTTAAGGAATTCACTTATCTAATACTTAGGGACCCTGAAAAGTGGTAATTAAACTCAAGGGAAAGCGGTGTAAAAATCATAGTCCCAGCGGTGCAAAAATCACAAATTTCATGCTACTGCGGTGAAAAAAATATTTACTATTTCTCAATTTAAACAAAGAAAGAATTGTATTTTTGACATAAATTGATATATCTTACTTATTCTCTCTAATCTTCATTGATAGTTAACAAAATACATAGAGATATACTCAAAATACAGGCCATAATAAAGGTGATTCAATTGCCACGTAATCTAAAGATGGTGTCGTGTGGGTTGCCTATGGCCAATTTCCTTGGTACTGCTTCTCTGCACATTCAAAGTCGCGTCTAATATATATAAACCTTGTTACGTCAAATGTATGTAAACCTATATACCGTATTTACCTGATTCTAAGACGACCCTGAATGTAAGACGACCCCTCATTTTGAGCTCCCAGTTGAAAATAAAATGACAAATCACTTATTATTATGTTATTTGTCTTATATATCAGTCCTCTACTTTACTTGCATTAATTTTGCAAAATAAAACATATACTCATTTCAAATTCCAACAGAAAACATAACTTAACCAGAAAACACATAATTTAAATAAACTTTGTCCTGAGCAACAGAGTTTTAGATACTTTCCTTACATATTTTTTGCCTTTTAGCATACCACAGGATAACTTTTGTAATAGAACTGTTTCGGCTTAAAAACACCCAATATAAAAGAAAAATAAGGAAAAGCATTTACAAAGCATTCAGACTTTTGGAAAATTAAAAATATACTGCTCTTATACACAGAAATATATAACTTACAACTTAATTCTGAGTAAAAAAATCAGATACTTTCCTTCTTCATAATTGCCTTATAGCATGAAATATCACAAAATAACTTTTGCAATAGAACCATTCAGACTTAAAAACGCATAGCTCTTTTTTTCAGCAGTGCCCCTGGATGTCTATTCCACATCACATGTTGCCAATCTTTCATTAGATCTTCTGTCATCTATCCCTTTTCCTGGCATCTTACTATTATTCCACTCGGTATATGTCTCTTGGGCATAGTTTTACGTTTTAGAATCACATACGGCGCTTATTTAGTACCATATAGATGTTACTAAATAGATAGCAGCTGCTAATACTCCCAACATAAGTCACTCGCATTTTTTCGTTACTACCGGTAGTTTTTTAAGGACGGACTTTGCTCCTTTCTCGGTCACGGTGTAATTCGACGGCATGTCGAAAAAATCTGGAGTTTCGTCTGCATTTCCGATTTGGCTCAAAAGATAATTTTTTTAAAAGTCCGATTATATATTTTTGGTAAGCGATTAGTTTTTCGCTGTAGTCTCTAGGCAATTTCTGGCACAGTGAATTCCTGCGCCGTAAAGAAAAAATATTTCGTCGCATGAATCTGGTGCACCAACCTCTACGTGCTTTTAATTCTTGTGCTGGTAGCTTAGTCTTCTGGCAACTTTGTTAGCTTTAAGAGTGATACCTTCCGTTGAAACAGGCCGCATATCATTCTGCCGCAAAGTTTGTATGAACACCACTTCTTCGACGTAAGGGAATCGGCCTGTTTTGGGACCTCTAAATGACTTTGACGTCCTGCATTTTGTGTATTGCAGATCTCCATCTTCGCTCATTTGCCTCGGGAACTCCTAACATTCTACTTGCGTCACAGTTATTTGATTTATCGGCATGTTGTACGACAAGTAGCTTAAAATTTGTGACGTAACCATGTCTAATATATTTGGTTCACTTTCCCTTCGCACTCACGCCACGTATTTCTACATGATCTGTCATTTTTAAGTGATACGTATGTAAGGTACATTTCAATCACGAATTCAAAACTTCAGATAAGTGTGAAAACTGCCGAAAGTGAATTCCAGCCTTCGTTTGTTTTTTGCGTATGCCCGAAGCGCTCGATTGAAATACATCGCTGCGGCCATAGATAATCATTGACACTGGAAAAATTATCATACCCGTCGTTATAATATAATTTTACGTTAAGAATTGTTTATTTTAGTAATTATTGCAATGGATTATCGTGGAATGGATCCCTATTAATCAATTAGTCACACATTCGTACATTCATAGCATAGTGCCGCGTAAACGCGCAGTTCTAAGTTGTACTCGAATCTAAGACGAGTCTAGGTATCTTTAGCTGAAAATTAGTCAAAAAAGGTCGTCTTAGAATCGGGTAAATACGGTATGGGTCATTCCACCTCAATTCAACAAACGTTTGTCCCTTAGGGTTATTGCCAGTCTTTTTCTTTTGCAGCAGGCAATTCTTGATCATCAGATGTTGAGTCCCAGAACTCCTTTTATTCCAAATAAAATTTAGTGAAAGTTTATCTAATTCGAAAAACAATTAATTTAAATAAATAAATGTAGAAATGAACATTCTAAAAGAGACATTTAACCCAATTGAAATTGGCTTCCTCGTTTGGAAGATAGAAGTTCCCAAACGCAGGGTCTCAACATATTCTCAATGATGGCTCAATGGAAAATAGTTCATAGTAAAATAGCGGGGTAGGAATGGGTTCTCGGTAACTCTTAGGTAAAATTTATGAGCCATTTGTGGAAGTACGATTTGGAAGAAGAAACATTGCGTGTCCTCTTATGAATTAATGATGAATTGGAAGCGAAGTTCATATTGAACAGCAACTGTCAATAATGTTTAAAAGCTTTCTCTGAGTCTTGACTACTGGTGACTAGTTTTTGGGGTGTTACTTGGAGTGAAATGACTGCAGTTTGGCCAGAATTCCATTTGTTGAAATTTGTTTTTCTACCATAAATTAAGCAGCAGAACTCATCTACAGGCTCTTATCTCCTCCATCCTCTCACTGTGCATATGATTTTATTCATGGACATGCCAAATGTAGCACTGTATGGCACAGTATTAGAGGTATTCAAACTCTTTTGAGCATAATTATTTGATACCTCGAATTACCAGTATTCAAGTATTTGTGGGTGGTATGCACAGATCTCTATTTGTTGATAGTCCTTAAGATTAACTGTGATCAGGCATCCTTAGTTTTGTTATATCCATTCACACAAGGCCCAGGGGCTTGACAGTCCTGGCTTGCCATATGCACCAGCGGCTGGCAGCCAAGGCTGTCATCGATATTGAATGGGATAAAACACATTGGAGAATGTGTCAAGCACACATTTATAATTAATTAATCTGATTAATTCATCATGACAGTTAATCATAAGGATCATCAAAAACTAGAGATCTGCGAAAACTATCGGTGAATGCTTGAATACTAGATAGTTATTTTGCCCATTCTGCCAGAGAGTGGGTGACAGTGCTCCAAGCGAATAACATTAAGAGCCTGTTTTTGCACAAAGAATTCCTATTTCACATCAGTAATTAAAATTATTTAGCCATTTATGAGTACATTATAACAAGAACATGATATGATGGCACTCTCGTTTTTTTTTCAGATCATTTTCCTCTTTTAGTGGAGTTGGAAATGACTGCATCAATTCCTTCAAGTATGAATGGGCTGATTGTTCGCAGATAGCAGTCTGTGTGATGAAAGTCATCAATATCTGTCATTTGTGACAAGTCATCATGTACAATTTCATTTTCACCCACATCCCGTGATGGGGCTGAGCAGGGCTCTCCCCTGGTGTTTGGTCCCTGCCAATATTTCTGGTGAGCTTGCACGTTTGCCAGTGAGGAAGTTTTGTGGCACGAAAATAATATTATATTGTGCAACTGTGCCCTTCATTGTATTGGCATTGTGAAAGATCTGAAAATTTTCAAGTCAACGTGCATTTGGTGATGGCATTTGATAGGAATCAAAGGAGACTGGAAATGATCTCAGACTGAATTTCTTGGCAGTATTCTCAAAACAGCATGCATTTAAAAAAGAAATATTTTTCTAAAACTCAAATGATAAATATTCCAAAATCAGTTTTCAGTGATTTTTTGGCTGCTATCTCATCATGAACAACAATTGTGTGCTTTTGTGTGTGTTTGTGTGTGTGTGCGCGTTTGCAGTTGTGAATGTATGTACTTATGGAAGTACTTGCATTGGAATAAGAATGGTCTTGGTGTTAGTAATTTTATAATGTGCAATTTTTGCTGAAAAAGTGGAAATTTTAGCCTGACATGTAAAAATAGAAAACTGAAAGGATAAATGAATGACAGGAAATTCTCTTCCATAATATTTCCTTGGGCTCGTGCTATTTGTGGGCTCTCTTCTCTGATGACAATTGTTACTGGATCGGGTAATGTTTCATTACAAATTGTTTGTTTTTCTTTAATGTAAAGTTTTCCAGTGTAAGGTATAATGGTTTTCCAGTGATAAATTGTCACTGATTGAAGTTAAACATGGGTCATTACTGATCATATGCTGGTCTACAAGTAATTTTTCTCGCAGAAAATCCTCTAGTTACATAAGTAATTTCTATTTCAAATCATAATAGAACCATAACAAGTTCATCTTAATGCATTTGGCTACCCCAAACTTAATTTTTTATTTCCTCAGGTGAGATAAAGGGATAGCAATGTGTTCTACTCATGCCTCAACTTCATTCAGTGCTCTATTAATTGACAAAGCAAGCCGATTCAATAGACTGAAATGGGCCATTGAAAGATTGCCTGAAATATTTGTTCATTTTCTGTATTGTGGATGAGCACAAGCTGAGGGTATAGTACCCTGAGGGTTGCTTGTGTCCCATTTAATGTTGCACTCATGGAGCACCAATCCTCTCTTTAATTTCCAACATTAAGAGTTTTCAATCATGTCAGTTAAATGTTGTAAGTTTTTTCAATTTTACAATCGTGTAAATTTTGACTATGTGAGAATAGAGTCTGTGTTATTGAAAATTTTTCCACCCGCTCCTCCTCAATCCTTCATAAGTTATATTTCTCAATATTTCACAGAGACTTAAATTGTTTGGTTATCTCATGTTATCCATTTTTTGCGTTTTGCATTCTAATGGCTATTCAGTCATCAAGCTCAGTCACCCTGGTTGTCATCATGCTAGCAAGAAATGCATGCTCTTCTGCATACTTTGAGTGAGAGCATTTATGGGGCCTTCATACTTTTGGATATTGATTGAAGCAGTAAGTTTTTGATTTGTCTAGCTAGTCAGTGCAGCAGCTTGAAGGTCATGATTTATGTTACATATTTAGGATAAAGTCATTTTTTCAGGCAAACTATTTGAGTCCTTTTCTCCAATACAATATTTTATTTCGTGGTGACGTCTTATCTCTGGCCAATGCAAAGTGGAAGCCTCAGCCACCAAGGCCTGAGAATTTCAATGCCTCATATTTCTATGGTCCATGATGACCATATCTAATAGAGCTGCCCAGTATATGTCATTTCATCACTTCTCTGAGCATGCTCAACCTCATGATGAAAAGCTGCCTGCCCTGTAAGTGACCTTATGTGGAGGGGAAGGGCTTTGTTGCAGCGCTCTTGCCCACCGTCCACTCCTCTACCACCATGCCCTCATTCATTGAACTCCCCTGTTTTCAAAAGCTTTATCATTTATTTTGTCCATACATTTACTGCCTCTCATAAAGTGTAATATTTATGGAAATATCACTCTCAGTTATAGCTACCATGTAATAAAATTCAATGTATAATATGTAAATGGCTCACATTATTGCCCTACTCTGATAGGCAAAGTTAAATCCCTGGATTTAATTAAGTAACAACTACTGCTGGGTAACAGGACCCTAGTCACTGCCTTTTATTTCATCTTTTAGTGATTTTATTTGAAAAATCCTTTCAGGAGTCATATTTCATGTCTTCACTTAAAATGTAGTTCCTTCATGTGTACATAAATTATAATGGCTTTAAAATGCTGTGCATGTATTTCAGTCAGAATACTATTCCTTGAAACTGGTTTCATGTTAATTTTAGGCTTACTGCTTGGGGTAGTATGAAGGGAGAATGAGTGGAAATTAATTGTGGAAGAACATTTTATGAGTGATATCACGACCATTCTCTCTTGCTAAAATCGCCCACATTAAATCATCTTTCATATCGCCCCCTTACCTATCTTCCTTCATTGCCACTATGTTTTGAATGCTGACTAAAATTTCTTAAAACAGTTGTATAATTTCCAATCTGGTAGCATCTACTTGTAGAATGTCATTGTTGGCAACCCGTTATTTATGTTGGTATTTGTTTTAATTCTAATTCTGTGAACAAATATGATGATATGAGGTGGCTCACTGAGTGAATGGCATATAATGTTCTTTGATGGGATTGGCTGAAGGCTGGGGCTCCCAAACCACCAGGTGCATAAATGCATAGACATGCTTGAGTTCATGATAACCTGCTCTTAGGGTTGACTTATAATTGCCCACCGAAGGAAATGTTTGAATTGGGGCCCATCATTTTAGCCAGCTCATTAACTCAGAGGTATTACTCTACTTGAGGGGAAGGTGGCATCTTTAGTTCATGTTTTGAAGGCCCATTGTAAGTTTTGTGTGTTCATGGAATGTGGGGTCTGTGAAGGAAGCAGTGTTCTTTGTTCAGCATGCCCTCCTCTGTCACACAGAGGCATAATGAGCAAAGGTGGGTGATACAGAATCTAGGGGTCTTGACTGTTTTCAGTTCACATTCATCATGATGCATGCAAAATCACTTGGAAAGTGAATCACTGAGTACTTGTTATGTGGCATTCCCAAGTGGATTCTATGCGTACTCTCACTCCACTCAATTCCATTACTATTTCTTCTTCATGATTTATCACAATTTTGCTCATTTTATGGCACCACTTAATGCAGAAATTGGCTATTAAGTCTTTGAATAATTACTTTCTTCAACGAAAATGCTTTTTATAAACTGGGCTTTGCCTTTTTTTATTAATTGTGACAATTTCCTTCATGCATTTAATTTTATGGTTTATCTGATGAAATTGGTTATGTGTTTTGCATCCAATAGCTGTTAGGACTTGTGGTGGCCTCATGTCCTCCCTCTAGCTATTGAGTTGCCTTTGTTATTCATGCTGAGGGTTTGAAACTTGGTGGTCTCATAGGATTTTTTGCGCTTTTTTAAGACCAGTATAATAACCAGAAAATTGATAACCTTTTTAATCTCTTCAGTTGCCCCATTGGAAGCTAGGCCCTATGCAGGCTATTCATCTCACATCCCTTTGGTTTTATTTGTACTGAAAAAAATAAAGGAGGATGACGGCCTTTGGTTTTGTAGATCTGTGTATTTGCTCTGTATGTATGTTTTCCAATTCTTTTGGGAAAATTCTTGAGCTACCTTTTGCCAACCTCCAAAAATTCCTTCGCATGAATTTTGGTATTTAATTCAAATTCTTAATTTTATTCAGCCACCAAATTGTATTGGCTTGTTATTACCTTCTCGTTAAGTCTTCCATTCATAATTTGGATTTGCATTGTACAAAGTCATATGCTGACAATTTGTAAGCAGAAAAATGTTGATTTTTTAGCATCTTAGAGGGCATTTATTCATAATAGTAAATGTTGATTGTACTATTCTCTGTGGCAGAAACTTTGAGAATTGTTATCAGTGTGTGAATCCTGGATGCATGGCAATGACTGGAGATGCACCAAGTATTGATAAATTTTTATTAAAAAAATTGAATTTCTGTGAGATATATCTGATGATTTGCTGCAATAGATGACTGATGCTTTGGTGAATTTGATGATATGGTGACTGCACATATAGCCTTATGTTAAGTTTTCATATGTGGCCACTGCCTGTTAGGCCTCCAGAGAAACTGTGGTAGTGAGATGCTATGAGAGATGCATAGGGTTACATAGTACAACAATTTCACTTGAATGAACAAAATTCTGATTCTGTAGGTATATTTTCCTTGGTGATATCTGACTGAATGTATCAAGTCAACTGTCAGGTCAGTCAAAGTTCAGTCAGTCAGTTATGTCAAAGCTCAGTGATAGTAATGATTTGTACCTGTCCAGAAGTTAGGGTTTTGCATTGTTTCTAATCATGACGTAGTATTATGGTATCTGGTCATAAAAAACACCCAAAAGGAAAGGGATTTTATCTTGGCTTGTCATGTTTGTCCTTATTTTTCACCTGTTGTAATATTCTGAAGAAAGAAAAAGGTCTTTCAAGTAGAGCGTTAATAATACACATTTGTCTCTGGACAGAATTGTCGCATATTGGATACACATATGCTTGACTAAATAAAGTTTTACCCCAATTTAAATTGACATTAAATTTTAAACCTGTGAATCAATTTCATAAACAGTTTTCTCCTCTTGATAGTTGTCCAGGTGTTGGAAAAATTCCCCAAATCTTTGGCACTTTGTAATAATACATGGGATTGCATAAAAACATTACTGGCATATTGCTAAAATGCCCTTCATCATTGGATATATATTCCAAAAAATTTAATTTGTGGCAATTGTTAATGCCATCCTTGTTCTTCCCTGAAACCATATGTTTTTTGCCCATGATAAGGATTTTGATGGTAATTGACTTTTTCTGTTAATATTATAACTTAATGCCCAATATAAATCAATCTCCTGCTGTTACATTTTGAAGGGTATTGAACTGGGTGCACTTAACTTGAATGGGTCCTGAAAACTTTTACAGCCACTCCCTGCCTCTTCCCAAAGATACAACCAAATTCATTCAGAAAATGATAATACCAGCTGTGATGATCACAATATATATGGCATTTGAGACAAAGCATGATTTGTGCAGGGAATTCTCTATCTTGTATGTATTCATAAAGGTTAAATTTTGATGCTTCATGTACTCAAATGAGTAGGGAAGTACTCATTTAGGTTGTACTGTAATGGAGATCTGTGGAGTAAAGGTTCAAAACAAGACTTCTTGAATTAGAGGACATGAATGAAAAGAGACTAAAGAGAAGCTTTAACAAACCATTATGATGCTCTTTTTGCCAAAAAAATAATCTGCATTACCGAATAAACGTATGCTTGAAAAACATATCTCTGTACAACCTCCAAACATATTTAAAAGCTTATGTTTTGTGGGAAAAAGCCTTTAAATGACTGCTTCATATATTTCTTAAAATAAAAACAACTATTTTGAAAATCTTATGTTACAGCTCCTGACTGTTAGAAATATCATATGATCGTTCATTGTATTCAAGGAAAAGACTTCCATACGAAAAATAGGCAATAGAAGATTTTGATATTTTTATTGTAAACACTGAATGATAATATTAAGCAAAACATTGTTGTCAATTATATTTGTCTGCAAAAGAAAAGATACAGCTATATGTACAAATTTTAAACCTTAGCTAGTATTTAAAATATGCTGCTACAAAACATAGTTGACAATACCAGTAATGGGTGAAGAAGTATACAGGTTTTCTCCATGTTTCTGTGTGAGGCCTTTTTCAGCTAAGATTTGAAAAGTCTTAATTTTTTAAAAATTTAGAGATTGTAAATTTAAAGTGTTGAAAACCCAGATTTTTTTATTCCAAAATGTTTGTCAAAGCTCGTGAGGTTGAAATATCATTGTTGTTAAGGCAAAGTTGAGTCCATGTCCTTTAAAGCTCGAGGCAGCATTGTGAGTAATGCTGCTTTTCTTGTCACATTTTCAATATATGATCAATTCAGTCACTGATAAGGTGTTCAGAAACTAGTTCGTAGGTTTTATTTCATTTTGCAATGATGGACAAAAAATGGAAATAATGTATGGTTTTGTTATTTTATACTGTGAAAACTTAATGATAAATAATAAACCTGGTTGGGTTAATAAGGATTGCCAAAGTAGATATAGCTAAGAAATTTTGTGTTTGCTAAGTCACTATTAATTGGCTTTTTGAAGTCCTATTCACATTTTCATTCCTCCCTGCCATTTTGTATCTGAATGCATTCACAAATTCTCTCAGAGATGATGCTTTATTTAATTGAGTCGGGCAAAAAGTACATATGAATCATACTTGATAGAGTAAGTCAGATTTGTATTTAGAAAATCATGTGTTTTAATTTCTTTGGTTTTATTGCTAGAGAAAATATTTTATTAAAATCTTATCATTGTAATTAAGCTTTATCAAAAGAAAATTTCTGTATCTTCGCATGGTAAATCAATATTACAATGATTGCTCCAAGTGCAATTACAATGCGATTCCAAGTGCGATTACAATGATTGCTCCAACTTAACTTTCAAATCTGTAAGCTTTAAATTGTTCAATTTACGGTGCTCTTCTCCCAGAGCCAGCTCTCTCAAAACCCATTTGATAGTGCTGTGCTGGATATTGTATATGTACTCATGGGTCATTACTGGTAACAGTTTTCCTTCCGAGGATAGCAATGTAGGTTTAATATCCATGCAGGTTGTGTACTTCAAAATGAAGCCAATGGCCCAAGTATCATATTTTTAGTTCCAGAATGTTGAAAATGCAATAGCACCTCTCTTGGTGGAAATGCCCTGAATTGAATGCATCAATAGAAAAGGTGTGAGGATACACCCTCAGAAATGCCTTTGTGGGGTAATCAAGTTGTCTTGGCAGCACGGGTAGGCCATTAACTTTCTGGCGGTCACTGGTCCCTAACCTCTTGCAATCTGGAGAACAACACAACTGGAAATTTAACATTCCCACCACTGCTAGACTAGTTGTACTGGTTGGACAATTGGTGGCATACCATGTGTTCCATTGCTCATTCTGTTGGTCTACTTTGTTCATGCTGGTGGTGATTGTCGAAGTTTTACTAATTTTGCTAATTTTTTTACTTAAATTGTGTATACCTGTATTTCATTTAATTATTCAATTTATATTAGATATTTTTTTAGTGTGTGTTGACAAAAGTGAAACTATTATGGTCCCGAAAAATGGATAACCCCAAATGGCCTTTGAACAAAGCCTGCCAGAAAAAATTGGATGGTCTGCCTGTATATGTAGTTTAGAATGTGGAACTCATTGTGTTTGTAAACTTAGAGCTCTGCTCTGAGGAGTGTTGAAGTAGGCAGAGTGATGACTTTGGTGCATCTCTGGTTCATGGCTCTATGTGCAGAATTCATTAATGTTGTATGCCATTCAAATTTGAGATTGAGAGGCATTTTGAATCAGGTATTACCTTTTGCTACAATTCTCTACATGGCTCAACAAAATGGCATCTAGCACTTAAGTTGGTATTAAAATATTCTTGAATTATTTGGTGAGTCTATTGTAGTTTAGTGAAAATTTGAAAAGTTTGCAGTCCTTAATCTGGTTATATGAAGTACCTATTGAATGTTCTAAATGTTATGTCAATCACATCATGTTTTTGTGATTACATCTCACCAAATGTAAAGAGGGTTAAATATTCCATCCAAAATCCAAATTTATTCTTTGCACACCAAAGAGTTGTACTATTTTCATTCTCAGAGGTAATGGAATTAAAAAGACTGGAGGGTTTAGAGGCTGTGCAGTGTGAATATTCCTCTTGTACAAATAAATGTTACTATGCCTTTCACTGCCAGTGAAAAAACAGCTGGGGTTCTACGGGCTCACTTAAAGAAAGCGTCTACAATAAAAAATTTTTTTTCTTTAACTCAAAATTAGTTGATGATTATCATTTGTTTGTGACATTGTATATTTTTTTAATCAGTCTTAAGAATATATCAGTCACCTCATACAAGCCATGACAACAGTGGGATGTTTCTGTGAATTTTAATTATATCATGTGTACCTGAAGACATCTGGATGCAATAGTTACTGTATTGATTTGATGAGGTAATAGTTGATTAATTTTCAAGTGATTCAAGTAGCTATATTTCTAATTAGCTCATGTCAAATACCTGAAGGAAGTATTTGTAATAGGAATTCCATTTTAGATAGACTATTTATTTGGCTCTAAGAAAATTTAATAAAATCATTGAATGTTTTTCTTTCCCTTCTAATATTTTGGTACCAAAATATTAATGTGATTCACTTGTGGCCTCTTTTCATTGTAAAAATATATCATGTATCTATTAAGGAACCATCTTAGAAATGACATAGGATTTTATGATGTATGACCTGGTAATTTATGCTGTATTTAAATTAAAGATGTTATTTTCTTTGAATTGTGACAGATGGTATAAAAATTTCTGCCTTGCAGTTTGGTGGGCTGCAAAACCACTGTGGGTAGCGGACAATTATTGTGTAGTGGAAGGGAATGATTCCAAAACTGTAATCTCATCCGTAACAGTAACCTTTATGCTGGAAAATAATGATACTTGAGAACTTATTTCTTTAACTTTTGGTTTATACAGAACATTGTGTAAGATGGGAACGGTAAACCATTTGTTTGAATTTTTAGAAATAATGCCTAAATCAGCCTGAAACATAAAGAGTTGCAAAGACTCAATTGTATTTCATTTATTAAAAATTAGCTATTCTCAGTAAAGGAGAATTTATCTCTTTAGTGTGCGTGACTGGGTCTTATTAGGAGTAATCTGGGAAAATTTATTTATATTGACTATCATTGACGTCACTTGATAGTATCGTACCATGGGTGACATCACATGATATGGTAACTGCTTTCTGTCCTCAAAGTTGAGTTTGACTTTCAGTTTTGTTTCCCATGACAATTAACTGAGACAAATGGTTAGTTAGCTGTTTTAAATCAGCAATGCATATGATTGGTGTACAGTTACCTATTGAAAAAACTGATATATAATAAATGGAAAAATTGTTGCTCTGTGAAATTATTGGGTCTTAACAGTGCTAAATATACGTTGAAGGAATGTATCATGCAATAGTTTTATTTAGTTGCATATATCTTATGTGACAAAGACTTTTAACTTATCTTCAAGTGGCATGTCATCTGACCCTATTAATTTTTTTTGTGACCTGAATTCATTGACAAATTGAAGCCTGGTTAATTTGTTTGTGATAACAAGGCCTTAGATAATGATCCCTATAGTAATTAAAAATAGATCTGAAGCATCAATGGTTTAAATTATTCTTTTAGCTTGCTTAACTACAAAATTGTCTGTTAATGGTAAAATTGAATAACCTTCACATTCCTCATTTGTGCTTAACTAGGCTGAGGTAAGATCCTTTAATAGTTAAGTAGTGTACAAATTATTTATCAATTTTCTCACTGTTCTTATCATGTTGCTTGTTTATTTATCCAGTCATGATTACAAATATGTCAATTCATCTTATCCAAGTTTTCTGATTCTTTTCATAATTGTGAGATTGATTATGTGAACAACTGAAAATAGCATTACTTGTCTAAGTAAAATACTTGAAAAATTATTTTGGCCTTACTACTGTGTTTTACCATACCCCTACTGTGTTGTAGTCTTAGATGGGAAGAGTGCCAAAAAAAGTAACTAGGCTCAATCACAGTTAGTCTTCTAAATTTGTAATCAGTTACTAGAAAAATTACATTTTTAAGCAAATAGTTACAGTCACAAGTAGAATACAGATACTTTTCATAAAATTTCTGCAATGTGGGGGGATATGTTGCATGCCGTTTATTCCATCCAGATATTATTTTACGACACTATATTTATATGTATATTACCAATATTTCCACGCTTGATCAATGGTATCAGTGTAGTAGGTACTATAGTGATGGCTCTAATGAATGAATAGGCCACACAACACATTTCATACATAGTTTAAGCAATAGAGGAGCTCGCTTACTTACATGATTGTGCGAAATTATTTATTTTAATTGAACTATGAATGAACTATTTGGTTAAAATATTAATTGTAATTAACATTGCTGTCAATTCAATGGAACATGTGTTGCCCCCTACATTTAAACTGAATACCTGCACATATTCTGCAATTGTAAAATTAAAAGAATACATAGTAATCTTGAGAGCACCTAAGACTAATACTAAGGTTTCATCTCACAGCCACATGGTCTGCCTTCAGTTAACAGAAAATAGGGTTCTAAATAACCAATGAGGAACTATCTTTCCATCTCGCCATGGTAGGTTGTTGATGGTAAAGATTTGTCAAGATGGAAGTATGGCGAGGCGCAATAGCAACCAGTGGAGAATAGAATGTGTAGGAGGAGGCATCAAAGTTGATTTGAGAAGCCAGCTGACGTCTTGGTAGGTAACGGACATACAGGCTTCCTAATCGCAAGACTCATATGGATGAAGTTGTTTTTGCATGCGTTACGGTAATCGGATGAATAATGGATTTCCAAAATTCGTCAAGTAAAATATGAAGTGTGCAAACAGACACCAAATAAAAATTTAGTTAAAATAAGTAAAATTTGAGCCAATTTTAGAAATACGATTAATTTTCAGAGGAATCAAAACTATACATAAATACAGCCCTTGAATAGCCTAGGGAATACTAACAGATGCTTACTATAACAAAATTTGATTTCCGCATTGTTATTTATGTATTATTAAACAAATGTAGTCTTGATAGGAGGCCACATAAAACACATTGTTGTGTACAGAGTAGGTGGAGAGAGTAATATATTACGATATTGTCCCCAAGCACCCCCATTCTGTTTTCATTGTCACCCGTAGGCATGCTGCTGCCTCCAGTACACATTCTAACCCCCTGGATTGCAGCAAATGTTGAAAATGGCAAAACATCCAAACATTTTCCAGCTTTAAAAAATATATATTTGTGTACAGGGCCATTTATGTCATAAGTACCTATAACTGGAACATCTACCAAAATTCAGTTTCTCCTGCAAACTACAAAACAAGAAGATAAGGATTACTTTCAGAAAACCATGAATAGATTACTAGTTACTTATCATTAAATATTTAATGTAACAATTACAAGTACAAAGCATGAAAGAAAGGTATTGTTACTGGTGTATTAATTACTGGCTATTGGCCACTATCATTGGCTGTTGTTCAGAGCTTCTTAAACTGAGCTGCGACCCTCCAGGAGATGTTAATAATAATGTATTATTGTCTTCAATTTGGTTCGCTCAGATTGTAAATATAACATTACTCACACGCAGATGCAAAACAAAAACTAGGTAATCAGAGCTTATCCTCTAAGAAACCCTGTGCACTGTAATATACTTTTGCTGAAACAGCTTTGAAAATTGTAGGAGAGAGGGTTTAATTAATGTAGCTGTGAGTATCTTAAATTGATTTGACAAGGACATATTGGTAATTTCACTCACAACTAGAGCAATGCTTTTGGCTACCACTTTATTTCATCTAATCTAGCCCACCAAGTATTATTGAAAGGCCGAATTACCCTGAAAACTTCAGGGCAATGGACTGATAATGACCACATAAGTAACATTTGCCTGTGTATCAGCAATTCCATTTTTAATAAATATTTAAGCGGGCTTTATGGTGAACTATTTAAAGCGTATTATATTTTTTTGTTGGTAATTGTACTGGTTTATATTTAAGTATCCAGTGTCCGTCATTTTAACCTCTTTATCGACTTTCAATCGGGTCCATGCATCGTTGGTCTACATAAAACTTAGAGCAGTGAAGTTATGTAGGTGCTAAAAAGGCCAATTTTAGATGTCCACAATTTTTAGTGTGCTCTCAGGCTAGCTTCCCAGCAAAAATTTGATATTATTACCGTATTACAATCATATCACAATTGTGATATGATTGTAAAGATTGATCTTTTAAAAGAGGGCTAATTGTAATACAGTCTCAAATATCCTCTAATAACACCATTAAGGCCGTTGTACACGGTACAAATTCTTGTACAAAAAATTAGATCATGCTCTATATCACGAACATGCATACCCATTGTATGCATGCTTTATTGGATGTAACCAAGAACACTGCATACAGTGGATGTATACACTTGGATGAAACCGTCAAAGATTCACTCTGCGCATGATATGACGGTAGTGATGCGCTCGTTTAGTATTCGTAAGGTTGGTGTTCTGTATTTGCGATCACTTCCATTCCTATTGCGTGGCAAAACTTCCATTTTTGTTGTACTTATGTACAATGGGGGCGTTTACTCGGAACCGAAATCGCAATTTTGTACACGAAATCGTTAGATGGAAACGAAAAACAAATTTTAGTGAAAAAATTAATGTTCTAACCACAACCATTCACTCATAAATCAAAAATGAAAATAAGCAAAAGGTGACGCCCACCGAAAATGCTGCTGTGATAACATTGACGTCATTTTCCTCCCGTCCTTGACTGCTTTCAGGGGAGGGGGAAGGGAGTGGAGGGGGGTTCTCGGAAGGTATGCTGTCGAAATCGCTCCCATTGGCCGAGGGCCGAGTCAGCTCTATCCCCCCCTTTGCAATAAGGCGAAGTAGCTTCGCGAGCTCAGTTGTGATTGGACGAAGTCGTTATACGTCAGAGGTTCCACCACACCCACTTTTCCGAAAGGGTTAAAAACATCAGTTTTTCGCCGCTTATAACTCGGGAAATAATTGTCGGATCAGAAAACGGAAAAATACGGGTCCTTTTATTTTACAAACTCTATGAAATTTGGCAATAAAAAATATGGTGAACGACCCCATTCGTGATATTCTTTGTTGCTTCTATATTGTAATATTCGTCGGTCGCGTTGGAAGTGTTCTATTTTTCAAAAGATGAGTTGGACATACTGACAAACATTAAACCTCAATGAAATTAAAATTACGTTATTGAACCAAAAATATATGCAGCAAGCAAAAACGTGATGTATGGAGGAAATGATGGATTTCTTGGGCCAATGAAAGTAACCAATCGTATAATTTCATTTTATTAATGCTAAGATTAATGGTAGCAAATCATTGTAACCCAGTATGTGGCAGTATTTTCAAAATACTATCGTCATCGGATATGGCAATTCAGCTGTTCGACAGAAAACGATATCTGCGCTGGCGCACAAATTGCATGAAAATCTTTGATCGCGTACGACTGTCAACCACCTTCTTGTACAATTTCTTGGTCAATCTCGCCGTTCAATTCATAGTACAAGATCGTATACAAGAAATTTTACCATGCACGACGGCCTTTACACGGGCAAAATACAAGGGATTTACAAATTGTATTATGTTTGTAATTTAGATCCAATTTACAATCATTTTACAAATTGTATAATGGTTGTATAGAGACAAAATACAATCGTTTTACGAATTGTATTATTGTTGTCATTTAGATCTCAATTACAATTGTTTTACAAAAACAATATTTCGTATTACCGCTCTAATTAGAGCGGTAATACGAAAGCGGTAAATTAATTTAGTAGGAAATACAGGGCTTTCAAGCAAAAATAAAAGTATTTGTTCTTGAGTAAATATAACAGCTGTTATATTTGGTGATTTGATTATATTATTTTTTTGTTATATATCAAAATTTATTTCTGTGTTCCCATTGTACTGTAGCCCGCGATCTTGAGATCCTTGTATCTTAGCCTGCGATTCTTGATGAACTCCAATTGTGCTTCTCCGACCTCCGGTGGTTTCAAATTTTACCTTATCATCTCTTTCGAGAGCATTGGGAAACTTTGTTGTTTCTGCATTGCATATTCATATCTAAACTCTAAACTTGTGACATGTTTGAAACTCTCTACCATATGTTTTACCAAGCATTCGATAAGGGTGAGTTGTCACAGGTTTTCTTAAGGCCGCTTCCCAGTCAACACATATGAGTCACGCGTGAATTCGTAAATAACTCTCACGAATGTGTAGTAGACATCCAAGAAAATTCGAAATGACTTCATAATGGTGTCACCATGAAGTCATATGCACACCTAAACGAGTCATACTCGAGGGCTTTCAAAGCTCTTTTAGAGCACATTCATGAGGTCATTTACGACTTCTGTAAAGGCCGCTTTACACGATACAATTTTTTGCACAATTTCTTGTACAAACTCTTGTATAGACTGAACGAAATTGTATGTTTGTCTGAATGGAATTAGAACACGTTCTATTTCCCGTTCAGTCATTCAGACAATCGCACAAGTTTTCGTACAATTTGCCGCTTCACACGGTACAATTTCCTCATGCAAGAGTTTGTACAAGAAATTGTATCGTAACGTGACGTGGACGCAAATGTGGCGCTACCACGTGCGAGCTTATGGAACTACCAGGAAACCATGAATTGGACCCACTTCATAATTATTCCGATAGATGGCTCTAAACTCCCCGATAAGTACGGCGGGTTGCCAACTCTACCCCATTTGCTAATTTTATAGGAATACACATGGAATACATTATTGTATTTCAAAATACCTTACGCGCACTAAGTAAAAGAACAAGGTACCTACATAGAAACTATATGACTTGAATAAATACACAAATACATTGAAATTGAGGTGTATTTGGAAGTATGGATCAACATGTTGACTTATGCATAAGTAGCAACAACAACTTAAGTACTACATGTAAATTTACACGATACAATTTTTTGCACAATTTCTTGTACAAACTCTTGTATAGACTGAACGAAATTGTATATTTGTCTGAATGGAATTAGAACGCGTTCTATTTCCCTTTCAGTCATTCAGACAATCGCACAAGTTTTCGTACAATGTCGCTTTACACGGTACAATTTCTTCATACAAGAGTTTGTACAAGAAATTGCGCAAAAAATTGTATCGTGTAAAGCTGCCTTTACGCTAAACGTTTGGCTGAGGTTAGTGTTTCAATGCAGTCTGTTCCTTCAGGTTGTTGCATCTCAAGTGTTCTGCTCAGTTTAGTCATTCAGCAAGTCCTTTTTTAGACCCATTCTTTAACACAAACTAACATACATTACAGAAGTAGAGAAGAAAATTATAAGTCAACTGATAATCTTCTGTCATAACCACGATAACTTTAATTTAATAAAACCACAATTTAATGTTTTCCTTGCCATAAGTTGTTTATGTTAATTATACTATTCAGTATCATAAGGAAATACAATAAAGATCAAAAGGTTAATTTCAGTCACGTGATTAAGTCATGTTACGGTGTTGAACAATTGGGATTAATTAAATTTTACGTTTATCTCAAATGTTTTAGAAGA
Organism: Platycnemis pennipes; assembly: GCA_933228895.1. NCBI lineage: Eukaryota > Metazoa > Arthropoda > Insecta > Odonata > Platycnemididae > Platycnemis > Platycnemis pennipes. The sequence goes on along the minus strand of OW121846.1, from coordinate 9,135,944 downwards.
AGTTGTACTAAAAATAAATGAAACACAAGATTGAATTTGTTTATGCGTACAATTAGTTGACTGTTGCATATTCATCCTATATTTCAGGTGAAACAGCAATTAACAGTTTGATAATAACCATTATAACAGTGAACCACCATTTTTAATGAAAGGGATATCATATTAGGGAACGAATTTAGCGGTCCTGTCATACAATCGGCCTTGTAATTAGTTTTGTCAACGTAATGTAGATGACGCTGGGTACCGCTTAATCTGGCTTAATCGCCGCGAGATCAACAACGAGTAGAACTTGTTGCTTATAATTGCTCTCCAGTTGACGTATCCGGTCCCGGGTATATAATCTTATCGTCTTATCACATTTACTACCTTGTTACGTATGGTCGGAACCGGTCGAAGAATTGTCTTATTGCCGTTAGCTGACCTTTTCTTACTAGCTGAAAAATGTGGTATCGTGGGATACGATGGCACCTGGCACCCCGTATGATTTCCATTCTGTACTCGGTTGTAGCTGTGTATTTTGCCTTAAAATATACATCTTTCTTCGCCATTCATCCAATTCTGATGATAGTTGCCGTAAGTAGTGCATCAATGAATGGATTATCATAACAATGAATATGTGCGTGTGGGAGCCAAGCAATGGAGTAGATTTCGAGCTTAGTAGTATTAACAACGGGAATGCATACTTATTAAATTCGTGAATGAATAAATGAAATTGCTGCGTAAAATTCATATTCACTAATTATTTTGTGGTGACATTGTTTCAATTGCAGTTCATTGTGTTGATGGCCCAGGGAATTCAAATTTTTCATGCTCAATATGCATGGCCCTGTGTGCTGCCGTGGAAAAGTAAAATAAATTTGCACTGGATCATACAGACGGCAACAGGTATTTCGGTGGCGTTTGGTTTCTTATGCATCTACACCGTGAAGGTTTCGAACCAGAAAAGACATTTCACTACATGGCATGGAACAGTAGGAGGTGTTACCTGTGTATGTGTTGCTTGTTCCCTGTTGGGTGGTGTATCAAATTTGAGGAAATGGTCGTTCACCACAATTGTGAGACACTCAGTAGTTAAAAAAGTACATAAGTATTTTGGAATATTCACTTTCCTTTTGGGGTTGACTAGTATCGGCATTGGATTTTTTAGTACATGGGCCCAGAACGAGATGCACAGTGCACTGCGATACACCCTTATCTCACTATTAATTCCTCTCGGTCTATATATACTGTATTTTACTATTATGCGGGGTCCTGGCACTCTCCAAGCAAAGCAATAGCAATACAGAACCAACGCGATGGATGGTGTGTGCCTCAACAGAAATTTTCAGGTATATTCATTGCCTGATATTTACTATGATTCTTCATATGGCAACCGTCACGATTGCGTGTGAATTTGTGGTTTTGGTCGTAAGATTAGTCTTTTTTTGCATCAAACGAATTCGTATTTGTGTTTAACTATCGGAGTCCACGGCATTATTTGAATGTCCATTTCATATGAATTTTTTGTTTCACACCATTAAGTCTTACAAGTTTATTTTTTAGATTTATATTACTTTGGTAATACTGTATGTATTTTTATCACCCTTGCACGTAGTATTTTTTGCACTTGATGATATTGGACACTCAGTATATAGTACCTGCCAATATTTTTCTGCATGGTATCCTTATCACATCTACAATGTGCAGCCTTACAATCTTTATAGAAACAATGACCCCAATACCTCTACAATAGCAAGTTTTCCACGGAAAAAAAATCATCCACCTTGACTGAGATAACCTTTTATCTTAAGTTCTATTTTTATCTAAATCATTTGACTGTACCTCTAAATTTTCAAGATAATATCCTCTGGATATGTAAGGGTGGTTGGCATAATAAACGTTTTCATTAGGTGGTGCATATTTATTCAACACATTTTACATTGACAATTTAACTCAATGATATTTTTATTGACTTCATATATGAGTAGTCAGAAAAATGGTATTCATGAATGATAAAAAGCTTTTATCCGTCAAGCACAGTATCCCTCGGGGTTCTTTGCTTGACCCTCTTCTCTTTATTGCAGTGTCAAACATATTTCCTGCTATGTATTTGCAGATTGAGTTTTGTAAGCAAATGACACTATTTTTGTTAAGAATATTAATACTAACTGACTAACCCAGATGAAGCAAGCATTTTGCTTGCCTCTATAACCTCACAAGCTGATGACTAGTTTCAGCCAATCTATGTAATAATCTACATATAACATAATCCCTTACTTGGGTCATAACCAAAGTTCAGTAGCCATGTTCATGCTGTCATTAAGAAACTCACCAGGGCACTGTGTGTACTGAGAAAGCACAAACTTTGTGTCAATTATGGTTATCTTGTGTGAGCCTACCATGCCCAGTTAGCATTGAATATTGCACCAACATTGGCTATGGCCTAGGTAGAAAAATCTGTGCTGGAACTGTACCGTAACTGCTAGGTAAGTGGACGGTGCTATGAACTGTACTGGAATGTTTCAATTCCATTACATTTCTACAGTGCATTCACCACAGAGCAGTTAGAGTGCATTCAAGTGCAGATCCAGGGATTGACCCAGCATCACCTATTTTGGCTAGAATTTTCATAATTTGTTCCATGGTGATTTTAACTTCACACAATTTGAAGTCAGAACTACCATTCCACCCATTTGCAATAGCTGTCAATCAGTAATAGGAAATGACACTGATTTATCTCAAAGAAGTCAATGTGCACCTTCTGCCAAATCTTTTTACTTACATCATTTTTAGTACATTGACATACATGACCAGTGTTCACGATATGTTGTAGGTCATTGTCTATTCTAGGCCACCACCAACGTAGCATACTAGCTGGAAAATGCACCTAAAATGGGCACCTGACTACTTCATGCGCCTTAAAGGCACCCAATATAGGCACCTAGGAATGTGAGCTTTTATGGTGCCTAAAAGGTGCCTTAAGAGTGGCTAACAAAGCCACACAGCATGATTTATGTCTCCTAGCATAAATCAGGTGATCCCTGTTGAAAATCCCTGTAGTTCCCTATTCATCCCTGCAGTTTCCCGCTGAATTCAACTTCCCTTGCACTGGCTTCCTGCTGCTCTGTCTCTGAAACCTCTCTGAGTCATCCAAAATTTATCTTTCAGTTCAAAATTCAATATTTTTGCGTTTCCCCTGTAATGATTTTACAACGCATCCTTTGAAACTATTTCACATTTTCTCTTAAGTTTACCTTCACGACATTATTTTTATAAGAATAGGATGTAAGGTTACTTATCCCCACCTCCGAAGAACTGATGTATGTAGTGCACTCCTTTGAAAGACTTCCCACACAGCACAGGATATCCAACGAACATCCAATGGATATCCATAAAAGGATATCCATGAATCCATTGTAGATCAACTGGATATCCATGATTTGATGTCTTGTGTATACAACAGATCTGAGTGAAAGTACATCTGAAATGTGGTTTTAAACGCGATTCACGATCTTTAAGAGCGAATGGACATTCGTTCACAGATGATTTTTCTCAGTCCCTCGTAGAAGGTATCAGACTTGGAGAAATTACTGGTGAGCTTGCCGGGAAATACGTTCTCAGCATAATGGAGGAAACTCTTATTTATCTCTCCTGGAGTTGAAAGAATATCAGTTACGTATATTTATAACGGTCATGCTTATTTTTATCCACAAAATGGTTATAGGGGAAATGTTTTAACTCGCAAATTATCCATGTCAATCTTTTAGTAAAGTTAATAATCACATACAACTTAATTCCAGCCAGCAGCTGTATATATATGGCCTCCAAGGCACTTACCCATAATTGGACGGGTGACTGCATAGACCACCATGCTACCAAGGTTACTCTTCGTGTGTCAGGTCGTGTATTACAGAATGTTAGGATTGGCAAGAATCAGGTGCAAGTTGTTAGGTAGGTGTGTCTGTAGTACGCGAGGTACATATACTAATCATGCAATTAGTGAGAACCATGATTTTTCACCTTTATTTTTTCAATTTTGGTGATAGGTGCACCAATGCAAGATATTAAAAAATGATTGCTTTTGTATTAGTAAATGCATTTGGGTACATTTTGTATTGAATGTTTTAGGAACCATGGGATTAGTAAGGATATATTAATGCTTGTCACACGTATTCCAAGTGCCTTTAAGTGGTGCCTTTTTAAGGCACCTTGAAGGCGCACCTTAGCTCCGTGAAAAAGGCACCTAAAAGGTGTGCCTTATTGAAGGTGCCTTATGTGCCTTTTTTAGGTGCCTCCGAGGCGCCTTCAAGGCACATTTTCCTGGAAGTGTGCTACGTGGGCACACCCATGACCGTGACAACATTTTCATTCATGCAATACCAGGGTGTTCTTCATTCATTTTTAACACTTGAGGTGTTTAGGGCATGCGAATAATGACACGTGACGAAACTACACTACACTAAGTTAATTGTTGCACACAATACAACAAGGGTCACTAGAGCAACATTTGCAATGGAACACAGTCGCAGTGATGCATCGCGGAGAGCCGAGTGGGGTGCGGCACTGAGGTGTCCGGGCGAGCAAGCTGGCTGAGTCGAACTGTCTCGGGTGGTCAGGCGCCGGGGTTCAAATACCATGTCCAAACCTTCCAGAGATTGCCAGAGGAAGGCTCAGGAAGTTGCGAGGAATCAGTCGAACCTTCCACTTGTGGAGAACGCAGTGGTAGAGGAAGCGGCACAAGGTGCACTGCCTATCCGTCGAGTGGCACAGCGTAGTTGGGGGGGGGAACTCGCGAGTGCGCAGGTAGTTTCCTAAATCTGTGGTGGGCGGAGAGTTGACTACTTGACACACTTGGGGCCTTAAAACATCTGGAATTATTGCTCTATTCCCCAACAGAACACAGTTACCTTGTAATGTCAATTCATTGCCACATTGAAATAATGGTTTCATTGCATCCACATTGACACCTTTTGGCCATCCTCCCATTACATACCTTATGACCTGCTTCAATATTATATCTGACTGGTTTTTTCTTCAATTTCTACATGAATTAAAGGAAAGTCCTATTGGTTATTATGAATTTTGTTGTTTCCTTGAGTGCAATAACTATGGAAGCTAGCATTTGCAGGAAAAAGATGAGGATGTGACAATGACTTGTGTATTAGACTTATGTTACATGTGAAAATTACTGCTAGCTAGTATTGTTAGGTTAATGCTTCATTTTTCTTGGTTGAGATGTTAAATTTTGCACAGTGATATCCTTTCAGATTGATCTTAAGACAAAAGCACGTATTGCTAGCATCATTTGTTGTAACATTCTTCTGCAATGTCTGAAAGAAGGTATCCCCTAGCTGCCTTGTCTAAAAGGCAAAGATGGCAACATGTAGCCAATGAAGAGGGTGCTCTACTTGAAAGAGACATCATAGAATTCCCTTCAGATGAGCATGATACAATCAATGAAAACCAGGATGACCCTGATAATAGCAATGGGGAAATTGGGAATATGGAGGGGAATGGGGGCGTTTACTGGGAACCGAAATTGCAATTTTGTACATGAAATCGTTAGATGGAAACGAATTTTAGTGAAAAAATTAATCTTCTAACCACAACCATTCACTCATAAATCAAAAATTAAAATATGCAAAAGGTGATGCCCACCGAAAATGCTGCTGTGATAACATTGACGTCATTTTCCTACCGTCCTTGACTGCTTTCAGGGGAGGGGGAAGGGAGTGGAGGGGGGTTCTCAGAAGGTCTGCTCGCACAGATGCTGTCGAAATCGCTCCCATTGGCCGAGTCAGCTGTGTCCCCCCCTTTGCGATAAGGTGAAGTAGCTTCGCGGGCTCAGTTGTGATTGGACGATGTCGATATACGTCAGAGGTTGCACCACACCCACTTTTCCGAAAGGGTTAAAAACATCAGTTTTTCGTCGCTTATAACTCAGGTAATAATTGTCAGATCAGAAAACGGAAAAATACGGGTCCTTTTATTTTACAAACTCTATCAGATTCTGCAATAAAAAAATATGGTAAATGACCCCATTCTGAAGTTTCGGATGATGATGGGAATCTGGTGTGTTTTCTTCACCTTCTTTAGATTATGGGAGTGATGATGATGTTGATGATTATTTAAATATCCGTCTGAATATAGCTAAGTGGGCTAGTGAAGGAGTGTCCATAAGGAAATAAAATGAGATTCTCCAAATACTCAGAAGGCAGCACTGTTTTAGGGCCTTACCTGCTAACTCCTCGAGATGTTAATGCAGATATTGCCGGTGGTACTTATTGCCACCTTGGCATTGAGAGGAGTCTGAGGCATCTGATCTGTGATTATCCATCTATTACAGAGAATGGAACTTTAAGGCTGCAGTGCAATGTGGATGGTCTTCCTCTAGCCAGGCAGCCAGCCATAAGTTCAGGCAGTCAAATTTAGCCAATTTAAATGAGCTTGCAAGATTTTCCCTCAGTGCCTCCTTTTGCAGTGGGTAAATTTCACGGAAATGGGAAACCTTTTTCATGCATGGAATACCTTGATGAGTATGTTAAGGAAATGGTTCTTCTAAGAAGGGAAGGACTTGTTTATGATGGGGTGCCTTTTTATATTATAGTAACGGGCTATATATGTGATGCTCCGGCTTGTGCATTCATCAAGCAGATCAAGTCACATAATGGCTATTTTGGCTGTGGAAAATGCTGTGTACTAGGGGAATATGTAAATAATAGAGTAGTTTTTGATTAAATCAATGCCACAATAAGAACTGATAGGGACTTAGTTGCAAAAGTTGATGAGGACCATTATGTGGGTAATTCTCCCTTAGTTGATATTCCAGGCATCAGAATGGTTATTGATTTTCCTTTCAAATTCATGCATTTAGTTTGCTTGGGGGTGATAAGGAATTTGCTTATAGCATGGGTTAAGGGTAGCCTTAATGTACAGTTAATGGCTAGGAATGTTTCTGTCCTTGATGAACAAATACAGCATATTAGTAGCCATGTGAATTTGCAAGGAAGCCACGCACTGTGCAACAACTGCTTCGATGGAAGGCTACAGAATTTAGGCTAATTCTTTTATATATTTGCCCCTACCTTTTAAAGGGAATACTTGCATTGTCCCCATATAAGCATTTCCTCTCACTGCACTATGCAATCAGGGTATTAATAGCAACCATTACCTTGATGGTGCTAATTATACAAGTGCGCTCCTAATTTATTTTGTTAATAAGTTCTCTGAACTGTATGGCAGGGAGATAGTGTCCTATAATGTACATGGTCTTCTCCATTTAGTGCGTAACTGTGAGGTGCTTGGACCACTGGACAGATTCAGTGCATTTAAATTTGAGGACAAGTTAGGCCAAATTAAAAGAGTTAAATGCAAGCCCAATCTTCCTCTCCCCCAGGTTGTGAGATATCTCCATGAAATGACTCAATTCCCACGAAATAGGCGTACTCTGCAGAAGATCAGAGAGCACAAGTTCAGTTAGCCTCTGCCTTTTGATTTAGAACAGCTGCATTATTCTACCTACCCAGTTGGTTTGTTGAAAATTTCCGATAAATCCCCTAACAATTGTGTGATAAGTGTTGGGGGTGAAATTGTAATTGTTGAAACCATCGCTTGTAGTGGTGGAGAAGTCTTGATTGCAGGTAAAAGTTGTGAAAACATGGTCCCTTTTTATAATTGTCCAGCACTGTCACAGAGTGTTGGAATATATGTTGCTAGTACATTGTCAGATTTGCGTATGTGGGCTGTGAAAGATGTGAAGGGAGAGGGATGTGCAATTCCCTTTACTGGAGCAGACCAGCAGTTTTTTATTGCAGAGCTTCTTCACCAGCATTAAGTTGTGAGTAAGGTGGTGTAACTTAAGGATTGCATTAAATAGCAGCATAAATGTTTTCATCACCTGGTGCTTTTTGAAATTATATATTCCAGGATGCCGTGGGTTGTGGCTGAATTCCTGCCGCACAGGGAGTATGAAGACATTTCAGAAATAGGTTTTAAATAACCAACTAACTCGTGCCCTGTGGATAATCACTTCTTTATTATACCCTTCTGCATACACATCTTAACACGTCACTGGACTTGACTCGACCTACCATGCCGATAGCCCACCAGGCGAAGCGACGTGACTGCGCAATGACTACATCAGTCGAGACATTGGCTGTTAATACAATACTCCCCCATAAGAGCCAATTTCTTAATCATCTGAATTAACAAACAATCATCATATAAGGAATTATACTTAAATTCAAAATACAATACATTTTTTGAGACCAACATACCCAACTGCTTAAGGGCGTTCTATACCTCCGCAGAAAACGGCTCTGCAGACCCTTGCGAGATCGAAGATAACGAGTTTAATATAAGTCGCAGAGCTGATCGGTTTTCATTGATCGTTAGATTAAGGATAAATGTGTGCGGTTTATGGAACAATATGTTCGTTAGCAGTACTCATTAAAGAGCTTCAGGCACTGAAAATCGTAAAAATAGCCCGATTTCAGCCTTTTTTCCTTTGACATTGAAATCGTAATGGAAACATGTGTTCCACTCTCCGCTGGGATTCATCCTTCTCTTCTACTATTATATCAAACTCAAAGACCTTAGGTGCATACTAAAGTTGCTATTTATTATTTTCCGAACCATGTTTTCACTATTTTACGTGCTAAAAATCTTTCGTTCCGTGGCGCTGCTCTAGTCCCCCCCCACTCCCGCTAACGTCACCCTCCACCTCCTGGCTCCTTATCTCTCTCTCGAACCATTCCAAGGCCACGTCCGAGCCACTTCGCCTCCCTCCGGCCCCTTGTCGAAAGCCAGAGCCCTCAGACCGAGCGAGCTCAGCAAGGATATTTTTTTCATTAGCAGGCAGGCACGTAGCCAGAAATTTGCTTCGGGGGGGGGGGGGTTAGTTTAGCACGTTTAGCCTAACTTCAATTCAGCCTTTCCCGTCGGTACCGACATGAAACAAATGTCTTCCTTCATTTTCAGTGCTCGGTATTTGCTTTCACAGTGCCCATTCCTATCTGTTTTCTCTGGTTAAGCTCACTGTTTATCCTGTCATGAAGCAGTTAATTTAACCGGCCCCAGAACAGAAGTTCAAATCATGCATACATATCAGATTACTACAGATACATGCATATCAGATTGGTAGATTAAATAGTGGGTCGGTAAAATAATTATCGGGGAAAATTCTAGCTGAAAAAGAGCACCAGGAGAGAAATAGATTGGGAGAAATAATTTCAGTCATAGTAGTGAATTGTCGTAGTTTAAGAAATAAAGTAGCCGAATTTCACCACCTCATAAAAAGTACTGATGCTGATATAATCGTACGCACAGAAAGATGGCTTTCGAAGGACATATCAGATATGAAGTATTCCCTAAGTGTTTTACCGTATACAGAAAGGATAGAGTAAGCAGAAACGAAGGAGTATTATTTATAGCTGTGAAGGACCCGTATGTTAGTAATGGAAAACTTATTTCAGAGCGAAGTGTAGTAAGTATTTGGTGTTCCGTTAAAAGTAAAAGTAGTGACGCAAAAAAAAGATATATGTAGGTGCATATTACAGGCCACCGGATGCAGACATCAATTCTATAATGGAACTAGAGTCAGAGATAGGAACATTGATTTCTCGGAACAAATACAGAGGAATAATAGTAGGCGGAGACTTCAATCTCCCTTCGATAGACTGGAATACATGTAGTTTTATAACAGGAGGTAAGGATAAGTAACTCTGCGAATCACTGTTGAACACCTTTACGTCACATTTTTTACATCTACTTCTACATAATACTCTGCAAGCCAACATAAAGGTGTGTGGTAAGTGGTGAATTCTCACCAAACATGCACTACATATCATGCATAAAAAAAGGAATAGTACTCGTATAGGTACTGTTCAAAACTACGCTATTTAAAAAAAGATAAAAATAGCGAAGCATACATTCAAAAACATGCCGTTAGTTGGGTTAGCTATAAGTCCTTATACCAACAGGCAGGTACCAATGTTATCCATTGCTACACTCGTACTGGATATATTTACCGTTATTCATATCCCTCAATGTACGTAGAAAAAATGGCATTTTGAATCTGTCAGTTTGACAATCATTTTCTCTAATTTCGTGATTATGGTCCAGTCTACCATAGTAAGTTGGGGTTCACAAAATATTTTTAACATCATCACTGAAAATATGGTCTTGGAATTTGTTTTAAGAGATTATGTCTAAATTTCAATCTGCTACGATCTTCTTCAATTCAAGTGCTAAGAGGAGAGCTATTCATTTTCCAAAAATTCATCAAGAGACAATTATTAAATTTTAATTCTAAGTGCCATGTATCACACCAATCTTCAATTGCTTGTAGGTCATCATTTAAATATTCTTTATCGTTTGGGCATAGAATTCCCCTGTACACTACAGTGTCATCGGCAAATAGACGAAGCTTACTTATGACAACCTTATTGATATCATTTATGTACAGGAGGAACAGGAGTGGACCTATCACACTACCTGATGGGACACCCAAAGTGACTTTAATTGCCGGTGAGGTAACACCGTCCAAAACAACCCTTTGCACCCGATCATGCAGGAAATCATTTATCCATGATTTAATGTAACTGTCTATGCCATAATATTTTAATTTCAAGATTAGTTTGCTATGAGACACCTTCTCGAAAGCTTTTTTGAAATCGAGAAATATAGCATCCACTGGAATATAATTTTCGCCAGAAACTAAAATATTGTGAGAAAAGAGAGCAAGTTGAGTTTCACATGATTTGCTCTTCCGGAACCCATGCTGAACATCGGCCAATAAATTCTGGCTATATAGTTGTCCCATGACTGAACTAATAATTATATGTTCCAGGACCTTGCATGAAATGGATGTGAGGGATATAGGTCTGTAGTTAGATGGCTGCTCCCTATCACCACTTTTAAAAATGGGTGTTACATCGGCTGCTTTTCAGTCCATCGGTACGACGAAACTTTAAAACAACTAGTAAAAGAACCGACCAGGGGAGACAACATACTAGACTTATTCGCAACAAATATACCCGAATAAGTTCTAAATGTAGCTACAGACAGGAATTAGTGATCATAAAATAGTTCATGCGATATTGAATGTAGGCGTTGAAAAACATTATAAACCAAGGAGGAGGGTATACTTATTTGGCAAGGCTAATTAACGACGGTATGAAAGAGGAATTAAGGGAATCGTTTAATGTATTTAGCGAACAAAGCAAAGGATTAGATATAGAGGATTCGGGGAGAGAAATTATTGAGGTCACCCGTAAAGCAGTTAATAAATATATACCAAGTAAATTGATAATACAGAGCATAGGTGGTATGACGCGGAGGTTAGGAAATCACTAAAGCGACGAAGGGTATGCCACGCTGAGATGAAAAATGAAGGACAGGGTCTATCGGTAGAGGAAAAAAATGAGTTAGTTCAAAACTATAAAACACTAAAGAACCGCACAGTACCTACGCAGGGATTGGAAAGTAGCTAACATTACACCTATTTTTGAAAGCGGTGATAGGAAAGAACCTAGTAACTACAGACCCATTTCACTCACGTTAATCTCTTGCAAAGTATTTGAGCACATTGTAGTCAGTACAATCATGGGGCATTTGGATATCAGGGATTGCTCATAAACAGACAACGTGGGTTCCGGAAAGGTAGATCCTGCGAGACACAATAAGCTTTATTTGTACACGATATTTTAGTCAACGGCGAAAACAGTACTGAAGTTCATGCGATAGATTTAAGATTTTAAAAATGCATTCGATAAAGTACCACATGATAAATTAATCTTGAAATTAGAGAGTTTTGGTTTAAATAATGACGTTGTGTGTTGGATAAAAGAATTCTTAAGTGGGCGAGAGCAGAGGGTTGTCATAGATGGTATCATGTCAGACACAATCAAAGTCACATCGGGAGTTCCCCAGGGTAGCGTAGTTAGTTTTACGCTTAGACTTTTTGCAGACGATACTGTAGTGCGCAGGGGTATATCAGAAGAAGACAGGAAGCAAGGATTTAGATATAATTCAAGACATGGAGGAGGAATAATTCTATAGAGCGATCCTATAAAATTAATAACACGAAGGTCGAAAGCGTTGAAACCATAAGGTATTTAGGTGAAACAATCACTAAAGATTTATCGTGGAGAAGACACATCCGGGAAATATGCGGCCGAGCGAAGAGAAAGCTAGGATTTATAAAAAGAGTACTTGGGAAATGTGACGAGAAGACAAAATAGCGATGTTACTTTTCACTTAGAACATGAAATATAAGCAGTTTAATCCGGATTATCATGCCCAGTTAAAATCAGAACGATAAAATTACTTGGAAAAAGTTTCGGGTCCCCCTCCGTATCGCCTGGGAAATTCGGGGCCCCAGGCCCTGTTCTCGAAAGTAAATTGAGAAAAGTTAATTGTGGTAAAATAGTTAAAATGGGGAGCTTGTGTTCAATAAGCTGACAGTAAAACGCAGAATAATGGTCACCTGGTCCGACCGAGTAACCATTTACCGTGAAATTTAATATTTCCTTTTTAATGCATTAGAATGGATCTACAGTAACTGGATTACTCGTGCAAACTATTGTACTATTTAGGATCGGAAAAAATTGCTTCCAACACATATTGGATAAAAGTACAGGGGGTTGACTCCTTCAAGCACCAATCTTGTTTATGTAAGTAATGCTAAATGGAAGCGTATTTTACGTTTACGTCCGAATTGGAAAAAATCCGAATCTTACGAATATAATCAACATTTTCGTAGAACTGCAGTTTAGTTTTTCTCGTATATTTCAAAAAAATATCGGAGACATTTCATCCCTCTGAAACTGCGGCACTGCGATTCAATAACTTTTGAAAGGCCAATTTACAAACGTAAATTCCTGCTTGACTTCAAGTGATACCACTGAAGAGACAAAGGAAGGAGACAGCTTATGAGCCTTCTAGAAGAAAAATGTTTGATATAAGACACCGTTTCACTTCTCTGTTAGCTCTGGGAAATAATGCACCATTTAGCTGCAAATACTGCAGTATATGTGCGAAATGCAGAACTATGAAAACACAGGCCAAACAGCATATGTGCTTCAAGAATTGGAACAAGTCCTCGACGGAAATGGAAGCCGACATAATTGTCGAGGGATTTAAAACAAGAGTAGAGATGCACAATTTGAAGTACCACCGGCTTATAGGCGATATAATATGATGTGCTTGTCATGAATCTTATAAATGGGTGTTGTGTAATTAGTTTTATCTTTCTTCACGCAAATACGATAAAATTTCCATTTAATTCGTAGGGGATGGCGACAGCAGTGCTACCAAGAAATTGGCCGAACTTCTTCCCTACGGCGTTAATCTCCCTATAATTAAAATAGATTGCACCAATCACTTGCCGCGAAATTGCTGTAAGAGGTGGAGAGAAATAGCTAAGGAAGCAAACTCCACAGAAACAAGATAGACAATATTAAGGCGATGGACCGAAGGATGCTAAGAAACATGCATGGAATTAAATAATGGACCGCAAATGACACAATATACGAAAAAGCTACAATTGACCCACTAGAAAAAATAATAACAAATCAAAGTACGAAATACTACAAAACGGGGGGATCGGGTTGGTGTGGTGGCTAGAGTACTGGCCTCCCATCCCGAGGGCCCGGGTTCGATTCCCGGCAGTGGCGGATTTTTCAGTGGAAAACCGGTCCCCACTTGAGTGCCTAGTAGAGGGCATTTCAAGTACAGTACTCCGTCCGTCGGATGGGACGTTAAGGGGGCTGTATATCACTGAAAAAAACGCGTCCGCAGACGTCTACGTGTTCTTGATTTACGACTTAAATATACTAGTTATTGCAAATCTGATTGAGCAGGACTCTAGAATAAGGATTAATACTTAGCATAAGTATTGCAGTTATGGGCGTTTCACTTTCTATATAAATAGATCGAAAGCTGAAAAACGTAAATTTGTCCAAAATCAGGAGCTCGCCATGAAGCCTTGGACGCATATTTCTTTAGAATATTTTCATTCAGGCTATATAACCAACCTTCATCTCCATGTTGGAACATGGTAATGTTCCATAAAGCGTATTTTAGCGTCACAGTGAACATTCTCGTGGACCTATGCAACGCATTTTTCACAACTCCTCGATCTAAATTACGTGTTCCATCGGCGGCGCTGCGATTTCCGCTGTCAGCCTGAGAGCGAGTGGCAGCGCTTAGGAGGGGGAAGAGCGGGTAGGGGAGGGGTGAGCGATGAGGGGAGGTGTAGCTTTTTGGGACGCCCCTCGACCTTGTATTTCAACATGGTACGAGGCCCCCATGAAAATACCATGAGGGATAAGATTTCACAGCTGTCTTTGCTGCTCGCGCTTACTCCCAATGTGGATCGCTCGATATCGATCGATCCTTAGTAAAGGATCATATTCACTCTTCAACCAGTCCTTTTGTACTCGGATTTGTCAAATATTTTGTCGTAGTGATTGGCGTAGAGAGTGGAGGGGGGTGATCATCCGAGCACCTGTAAGTTATTACTATATTACGATAAATTGTGGGTGTGTCTGTTGCCTCAATCGCGTTAATGAATCTATCATTGCTTGTCCAGGAAACGTTTCTGGAGATAATTTATTTTTTTTCCTTTGCAAATTTGCTTAAACGGTCTGTTCCTTATTGATCAAATGGTCATCCATTGCTCTCAACATAATGAAAGTACTTTATGTCTACATTACGGTGATGCCATAATTTTGCCGGAATCTACGGTGACAAAAGCTTACGATCCAACCGGAAGACGAATCTTTGATATGAAACTTTTTCATCTAGGGAGGAAAAAACATTTTTTTCCTCCCTAAAACTATGGGAAAACATGCTTTCTTGCATAATATCAGACATGGAAGTGATAGAGGAGAAAAGGAAAGGGTTTTTCAGCAAATTTCGTCAGATGTGTAACATGGAAATATTTTTAAATACTGAAAACCCTAATGAAAAAATCGTATCAGTTAACAAGGCATGGTTATACTGTAAATTCCTTGTCATATCTTGTATATCGCCTCTAAGATGTGAATTTCTTTGAACTTCTGAATTCGGTCTTCAATAGTTGACTCCTTTTTTGATAGCATTACGGGATGATCTGACCCCGCGCACATTGCTACCAACGAGTTTGTAAAATATCCCAAATACAATGATATTAAGTAGAGATCGTACTGTTAAAGTTTTCAAGTACTACCCTAATCTACTCAGACTAAAATTATCTGTTGAAAATCCAATTTAATAACCACATTTCTAAAATAACTTCGGATATCATAGATAAATATAATCTTCTCAAGTAAATAACTTCATGACATTCTCTCTCGAGACATGCCGCCATCAAAATTCTGCTAATGTGCTTTGGAAATATATATGCGAAGCGGGTGCCATAAACTGTGGGATAATGACAAGGGTTTAATTACAGGTTGCAAATACGATATGAACTGACCAAGGACATTCACAACTAGCGGAGCTTAGTGCAGTTCTCGATATGCCGTGTATTACTCCTAGAACGTACCGAAAAATGCATTAATACGTCATTTTAGGAATGCATGATGCTGCGTGGGAGGTTATGAGGCGTGCGGGAAAGTAGGAATATGATCTCGCCGTGCAGGCTGGAGACGTGGATACCGATGGTATACCCTTGATAGCAGTGGCTGCCAATGGGTCTTTAAGGAAAAGATCGTATTGGACTAACTACAACTCACTTTCCGGAGTGGTACGCGAAGCTATTTCTACTTACTTTTTTTAATTGTAATGAACTAGCGGGAGGGAGGGGGGGGGGCGTTGAATTTCAACAGCGTGGAAAATATCAAAATCAATGCATTGCCTTTAAAAGGCATTTCTCCAAAAAACCTTGCATATTATTTTTAAATATTTTCGATAGCTGAATTACCCGGTGTTGTCGGAGATCATAATTTTTCATAACTCATATGAGGAGAGTGAGGTTGGTTCATAGTTGTCACTGTTGGTTTTACGATCTCGCTGTAGACGAAGCTCTCGTCCCTATGTAGATTGGTATTTATATGTATATTTGCGTAAAACTCTTTTCACCATTCACATCACAACTAGCTTAGGACAGTTTTACAAAGATATCATTATATCTTGATTGGTACGATTTTACCTTATTTAAAATGCATATATCCAATTATATCAAAACCCTTTTACATGTGATAGATAACGGCAGTGCGACACAGAGGGAGAGTATTGAAAAAGTAGGAGCTATATAAAAATGGAGACTAAAGGAAAAATTGAAAATAGATTGCAGGCGTTCGAGATGTGGGTGTGGAGGAAGAAGGAAAATGAGCTTTGGACGGAGAGAAACGCAAATGCAGGAGTACTTGACTTCGTTTGGGAGGAGGAGGAGAAGCTGCTGGATGGGATTAGGGGAAGGCAGAGTAGGTGGCTTGAACAGGTAATGAGGGGCGATGGGTTGCTCCGAGTCGTGATAGAGGGAATAATGTTTGGCAAGCAGGGCAGGGGAAGGATGAGAATAGGTTTATGGACGGGATGAAGAAGGGTAGGACATGCGCGGAGAGAGAGAAAGATCCTATGGGTGCAGATCAGAACTCTGCGTGCATTGAGAGTGACAATCGGGAAGTAGATGAGCACTCCAAGACCAGCCTCCTGAAATCGCTCTCATTGAATGAGAAAGAGACAGAGGAATTAGAGGCACTAACCAGGAATCAGCGGTACTCAAGGCCGTTGATGCCTGAAAGCCTAAAAGGACTGACAGCATCCACATTCGGCCGTGTGTGCAAATTGAGGCCCAAAGCAACCAGGACAAATACTGTGAAGTCCATTTTACGCCCATCCTTCTCGGGAAGCAAATCCACAGAATACAGTAAGGCTATGGAACGAAGAGCCATTGAGGCCTACGCGGGGGAAAGCGGATGCACAGGGAATGTTTGTAGACCAGGAATTGCCATTTCTGGCGGCTCCCCCAATGGGCTAATACCTGATGGTAGAGGTGTTCTGGAAATAAAACGCCCTTGATCTTGTAGGGAGGTCACTCCTATTGAACGCATTAAAAATAAACAAGTTTTGCCATATTCTTGAAGGGAAATTAAAACAAAAAAGAGATCATCAATATTATTATCAAGTTCAAGAACAACTGCATTGTAATAAGGAGTATTGCATTTTTATTTTTTGGGCCCCACGAGGCATTTTATATGAAAATTTAAGAGGGTTGACAGATTCTGGGCCAATCAAATGGTGTGTAACTAACACAAGTAACACGCAATAACATTAAAAAATTGCCTTATCTAATATTCATGTTTTCGTGATTTGTGGAAAAACCGGAGGTGATGTAGGAATTTGAAGGTAATTTTCGGAATCCACATAACAGTACGGCTCATTTCACACAACAAAATCTTGCATATTGGTGATAGTCACTGATTTTCGTAGCGCTTAGTACCTTTTCCAAAATTTTTTATCAATTTCCCGTGAAAACAGAAACAGCAATTTCTTCAACCGTCAATGTTATATAAAAATTGAGAGCGTAAACCTCAAGTAGATTTCTTTATTTAAAAATTAGTAATTTTAACTATACTGGCTACATATTCCAAATGAGGTCTAACAAGGAAAAAGTAGCCGATTTCTCGTACATGATCGTCTCATTTACCAATACTCTTTTGACGAATCCCAGTTTACGATTACCTTGACCCATTATTTCACGTATGTATTCACCCCAGGAAAGATCATGTGTCAGTCTTATCCCAAGATATTTAATGGATTCCAAGTTTGTTTCATTATTACATATTTTGTAAGTGATAGGAGGAGAAAAATTCTTTTTCCAAAAATTCATTACTACAAATTAAAAAAAAAAATTAATTCTAACTGCGACGTATGACACCATTTTTTTAATTGCTTGTAGGTCAATATTTAAATATTCTTTATCATTTGGGCATAGACTTTCCCTGTACAGTACCGCGTCATCGGCAAATAGACGAAGCTTACTTTTCACCACCTTATTGATGTCATTCTTGTACAGTAGGAACAGGAGTGGACCTATCACACTACTTTGTGGGACACCTGAAGTGACTTCAATTGCCGGAGAGGTAACACCGTCCAAAACAACCCTTTGCACCCGATCATGCGGGAAATCATTTATCCATGATATAATATTACTGTCTATCCCATAAGATTTTAATATCAAAATTAGTTTGCTATGAGACACCTTGTCAAAAGCTTTCTTGAAATCGAAAAATATTGCATCCACTGGATATTACTTTCTCCATAAACTAAAATATCGTGGGAAAAGAGAGCAAGTTGAGTTTCACATGATCTTATCTTCCGGAAACCATACTGAACATAGGACAATAAATTCTGGTTATCTAGATGCCCCATGACTGAACTGACAATTATATGTTCCAGGACTTTGCAAGAAATGGATGTGAGGGATATAGGTCGGTAGTTATGTGGGTGCTCCCTATCACCACTTTTAACCTTAGAAATGCACACTTACTAAGAGAATCATAAAGTGCACACTGGTGTCCTGCGGACCCCATGAGTTATAATTATTTTTATTTCAGATTTTTGCTATATTTCATTGAGGAAGATGGCAAATATCATTCATATGAAGCCTTTTTAATATCAATGAGTTGAAATATTTTATTTTAAAAAATATATAACGCAGTAAAAAATACCTTTTCAATTTGAAAACTTAGAAAATCTCTCAGAAATACATCAAATCGAAATTTATTTCCTGTTGCTCATGTTTTGACAATACCGAGAACCGTTAGTTACTTAAGGATAACACTTTGAAGTGTATGAAGACTATCGTTTTTAATAGTTTTTCTCCAAAAATATATTTATTACAACATTTGAAAGAAGCGTATTTTTCAAGTTTAATTTTTCAGTGATTTTTTCGAAAATTTCATAAACACTTATAATGTCAATTAAAATGCTTATAAATTTATAGTTTTTTGCGTAATAAATATAAATATTCACATTGTACTGGAAAGAAGTTGATTTTTCACTCCAGTACAGGCAGTACGCAGATAACTTCTATGCACATGGGAGTGCTGCACAATGAGCATAGATGTCTCATTTTTATTTCCCTTTCACTCGGGCATAAGTTACGTCGAACCTTCCTTCTCGTTGCTGCACTGCATGCCCATCAATCTGTAGAATTTTTAGCGTTGTTCGTCAACCGTGCGGTATTCATGGGCTGTGTAATAATTCCTACAATTATCCACCATGTCTTCTCAAATTTCACGAATTGGTGAACATTGATCGATCACCCTGCCCTGCAATCTTGAAGTAATCAAAACGCAGTGTTGACAACAGAAACGGGAGACACTGTAGCGGAGTGGTACATTGATATAGTGTATGCAAACTCAGTTTATAACAGCTCATACAGCATAATGTTGCACGTCTTCTGCACCCCAGAAAAATACCAAAGTCCAAAAAAATGCCTCCATCTCCTCAATATCTACATCACTATGATACGATTGGGAACTTATATCTCTAAGCGCTGCCGTTGTATTTCCTCATTTCTGTGCATCGATATTAAATTTCGCTCTATCAAATAATAACTGTCGAATTTGGTGAGGAGTTTTGATATCACTCGTTGCGCCTTTTGGTCCGGGTTGTTCTGAAATCAAATTTTACTGTTTCCTTCTCCAAAATACAAAAAAGAAAGAAAAATAAAATAAGTGTAATATCAATAATATCCATCGACTTTCAGGGTCTTCGGACAATATTCAAAATCGTGACATAACAAAAAATAATCATTGCACGGTAATTTTACCATATAAGGTTTAGGTAAAGATGCTAAAATCTGAATTAAAGTTCATGAGAAAAAGTAGGTGCTAATTTAATTAGAGGTATTCGGAAGCACGCATCGAAAACAATCGTTATGAACCGACCGGGAAATTCATTTACAGAGCGAAATCTAGCGATAAATAAATAAAGTCTTTAGTGCTGAAAACATTACGTCGAAAATAATTCATCGTCTTTTGGTCTCTTTTTCCCGGCAGCAAGAACCGTCTTTCCCTCGCAGGTTTGTAGGTTGCCTTTCTGCCTCTATTCGCCTGGCTCCCTCTTGATCGCTTTGTCGCTGGTACACTTTCGTCTTATAAAGGTTCTCCGCTACTACCGCTGTCTCTATCTGCATCCGCGCAATCTTCCTCACTCTCCGAATCCGATTGCTCATGTGCGGAATCTACATCACTGCCTGACGAATTACCCCCATCCCTTCCTGCTCCTCCTCTTTTAACACCAGCAATGCCTGACGAATATCGTCATCACGCCTCATGTAGAATCACGACGAGGAAGACATCTCTAACGCAGCACCGACTCGCTGTAGAAATGTGCAGGCTACCAATTGGTCTCGAGCTGAAATGACCAGCAATTGCCTTATCCTCTCTTTTTCCACAGATTTTGACGTATATGGGCTTCGGGTCGCCAGCCACTACTTGTAAGAAATGCCTACTCCCTTCATGAATTTTGAGGACATTCCCTTCCCAGCAAATTCCCGGGCCCTAGTTGTGAATTCCCTTGTGCTCTCCGAGGCGCCAGCTCATTGCCATTCTGTGACAAGTGCAAGTCCCGAAAAGGTTGCAGTCTATAGCTGTGTATATAATCCCCTTTACAGTTTCCAATACATAAAATATCCAAATGATGACGAACGCCAAATTAGGCATTATTTAGGATCGAAAAACCAAGAAATAATCTTCAATGCTGCTAAACTACGCTTCATGCACGTGAAGTTTTTCTATTCACATTTCACTTCTAAATTTCAAATGAGAATGCAGGAAAATTGGATAATTCCCGAAATATCTTCGATGGTACCAAATATCCTATAATAGTTTAAAAAATTATAAATATTGTTGGTTAATGGTAGTTAAGCGGGGCCGTCGTTCAGGTAGCTAGGGGGACGTAGGTCATTAGAGGGTTCCACCCTCGGTCTCCTCGAAAATCGAGCCTCGCCCGTCGAGCTCAGCGGAGGCAGACCTTTCCCAGCGGGTGGGGTCCCCAGGGAAATTGACCACTAGAATTGGTTTTTCGAAGTTATAACTTTGGAACGTATCAACAATTTATCTTCTTCATTGTATCGTTCATTCCAAGACGTCGAAAAACGTTTTTTGATTGACGCTCTACGATGAAAATTAAGGATTTTCCGATTTTTCGCGGGTGGGATGTGGCAACGTTGCAACCTGAGATGATGAGTTTCGAAAAGGAGAACGGGAAGAGACAGACTGTATGGGTCTTATTCTGGGATCTCAATGTTCGATGCTCCATGTCTCTGATCCATAGAGTGCCTCGCTCCTTTATTTTGTTGATTCTCATATTATATTCCTAACTAACTAGGTTCATAGTATTCCAAGATGTTTACAGGTCCTCTTGCATTTCTGCTAGAACTGCGATAGCCATTTGCGAACCGGAAGCATGTTTATTTACTCAACATTAACCTTGATTACTTTTATACCAATTTCTTCGGCTTCTCGTATTGATTATTTTAGTTATATATTATATGGAATAATAATTGCGAGAGGCTCCATCTTTGTCTAATTCCTCATTTATTTTGGCTTCTATTTTCCTTCCATAATTCATTCGTACTGTTGTGACCTGATTCTTGCGGAGGCGACGGAGTATTACTTTGTCGTTGTAGTCCATTCCAACTGCTTTCAGTATCTTGAACATCTTATTACATTCTACGTTGTATGCCTAGTTGATGGAGGCTTTAACATGTATATGAACTTGGTATAAGGACTTAAAGCTAACCGAACTAACAGAATGTTTTTGCATGCATGCTTTGCTATTTAAATTTTTATTACAAATTTTATGCATGATATGTAGTGCATGTTTGGTGAGAGTTCACCCCCTGCTACACACCTTTATGGTGGCTTGCAGGGTTTTTTTGTAGATGTAGATGTAGATATTAACATGAGTCACGGGAAAGATGAGGAATTTCAGAAGTAATTTTTCAGTGATGACAAATAATTGGCAATTAGTGTTCCTAAGATGGCTAATGGAGGTGACTATCAACGGCCTGAGAAGTTGCTAAAAGGTGAAATAATATATTTGGTAATAATAAACTGCCGTAGTAAAAATATAAAGTAGTTTAATGCTACCATCTCATTAAAAGCACCGATGCGGATGTTATTATAGGGACAGAAAGTTGGTTATCAAACGAAATCGCAGATAATGAATTTTTTTCCAAAATCGTTTAGCATTTATATGTTCTCCGAGAGGTTTCCTCCAATCTTTCCTTCCATCCTTCGGCTGATTATTTTAGTAAGTTTTTCGATGCACCTGACA
Source organism: Platycnemis pennipes (assembly GCA_933228895.1). Taxonomy (NCBI): domain Eukaryota; kingdom Metazoa; phylum Arthropoda; class Insecta; order Odonata; family Platycnemididae; genus Platycnemis; species Platycnemis pennipes. The sequence continues at coordinate 9,113,687 of OW121846.1, read as the reverse complement.
CCAAGCTACGTTTCTCTTAGTGACTCCTATATGTTCTTCTTTATTGCAGCTAAGTATTTCTATTGCTGTTTTTAGGCCTCCAAATGGTGAATTTTGAATTCCAACATTTAGGCATTGTAATGAGTAAAAATCGGAACCCCCTCTCCGAAAAAAACTGGTATCCCAATTGAATTCATCGCAGAAACATTTTCGAACGTGGAATAAAAAAATGTCAACGTATTGGGATATAACTATTTCAAAACCTATTTCTGGACGTTATAGATGACCATGCAAAGTTGTGAAAGATTCATTCAGTTTCATTGCATAACGGACATATCTTGTTGATGATAACATTCATGCATACATGCATACATACAAACATTCTACTTTATTTATTAGATTGGGTAGTGTTTGCTTTTTAATGCATGCCCCCTGCCACACCCCCTTGAGTAGATTTTTAAAGGCATCATGTACATTTGTAAAAGCTCACTCCTGCCCATAGACAATCCTTTGGACTTGGCGATTTTGTTCCTAGTCTGCTACGAATATCTATATGCAAGACCCTTACGTTTAAAGCCAAGAAAACAAATATTGGGGGTTTTGAGATTGGGAGTTAATAGCAACGGACGCGACCCTCGTGACCTGGAGATGAGAACATAGGTAAGAAGAAACCATGCACTTCTATTCGGCATAAGACGTTCAATAGCTTGGTCGCCCCGCGACGAACTTTCACTTTCCCCCAATCTTCCCCCAACGGTCTCCCGCTGTGTCCTGGAGACCCTTCAGTGTACCACTCGCTCTATTCGGATTTGGCGTCCAAGCTCAAGCACGTGTCAAGCAAGGTTGGCATTGAGAGAAGCATTTGTAGATTTAAATACGACGACATGAACAGGAGTTACTGAAGTCGTTTAATAAAGTTTAGGAAGTTATTTTAAGCCTTTTTTGTAATGTATTTAGCGAACAAAGCAAAGGATTAGATACAGAGGATTCGTGGAGAGAATTTCTTGAGGTCACCCGTAAAGCAGTTAATAAATTCATTAGTGATAATACAGAGCCAAGCTGGTATAACGCGGAGGTTAGGAAATCACTAAAGCGACAAAGGGTATGCCACGATAGGATGAAAAATGCAGGACGGGGTCTATCGGTAGAGGAAAAAAATGAGTTAGATCAAAACTATAAAAAATCGAGAGCATTAGCAAGGAAATCATGTCGGAAAGCGTTATCACATTTCAAGAGCAAGATGTTAGGAGAATATTTAGATAGCAATCCTAAAGCGTTTTGTTCATATGTGAGAGAGCTTCAGGGAAATAGGTTCACAGTGCACACACTAAAAAACGATAAAGGAATTAGAGTTACCAGCAGTGTAGAAAAAACCAATACTTTAAACACCTTCTTCCAAAGCGTATTCAACTCATCGTCACAAAACGCAGTGGAACCACCGCCGAACACTTTCAGTGAGCAAATGCCCGAAATAAACATTTCATGTCGCGGAATAGGGCAGAAGTTAAAAATCATTAGTATAAACAAATCACCAGGTCCCGATCAAATTCCTTCCAGAGTATATAAAACATTAGCTTCTGAAATAGCCCCCTATCTAGAAATAATGTTCAATAAAACACTAAAGAACCACACAGTACCCAAAGATTGGAAAGTAGCTAACATTACACCTATATTTAAAAGCGGTGATAGGGAAGACCCTAGTTACTACAGACCCATTTCACTCACGTCAATCTCTTGTAAGATATTTGAGCACATTGTAGTCAGTTCGATCATGGGGCATTTGGATAGTCAGGGATTACTCATAAACAGCCAACATACTTTCCGGAAATGTAGATCTTGCGAGACACAATTAGCTTTATTCGTACACGATGTTTTAGTCCACGGCGAAAGCAGTACTGAAGTTGATGCGATATTTTTAGATTTTAAAAAGGCTTTCGATAAAGTTCCTCATGACAAATTAATCTTGAAGTTAGAGAGTTTTGGTATAAATAAAGACGTTGTGTGTTGGGTAAGAGAATTCTTAAGTGGACGAGAGCAGAGGGTTGTCATAGATGGTATCATGTCGGACACAATCAAAGTCACATCGGGAGTACCCCAGGGTAGCGTAGTAGGATTTAGATGCAATTCAAGGGTGGTGCGAAAAATGGCAATTAGAGCTTAACCTTAAAAAGTGTGTAACTATCAATTTTGGAAGAGGAATAATTTGATAGAGCGTACCTATAAAATTAGTAAAACGAAGATCGAAAACGTAGAAACCATAAGATATTTAGGTGTAACAATCACTAAGGATTTATCGTGGGGGAGACACATAAGGGAAATATGCGGCCGAGCGAAGAGAAAGCTAGGATTTATTAGAAGAGTACTAGGGAAATGTGATGAGAAGACAAAAGAGCGATGTTACTTTTCACTAGTTAGGCCCCACCTTGAGTATGCAGCCAGTACATGGGATCCTAATGAATTAGGTTTGATCAGAGATCTAGACAGTGTGCAGCGTAGAGCAGCTAGGTTCGTTAAAAGATGTTACGATAGGTTTAGTAGCTTTTCAGAATTAATATAAGAATTAGGTTGGGAATCATTATCAGAGCGTAGGTTAAGGTACAGATCAAATCTATTAGAGAAATTTCAATCGGATAGCTTTACTGAAGATGTTAGGCACATATTAAAAACACCAGCGTATTATGCTAGATTCGACCAGCCAAATAAGATTAGAGAGATAGATTGTCGTACCGATCGATTCAAAATGGCATTTTTCCCCCGTACTATAAGAGAGCAGAATAGGCAGCATAGCAAAGGGATGGGTAGGGGAAATATTTTAGAGTATTCTGTAGTGCTTGATGCATGTATTAACCCCTCAAATACTATAGATACTAACAATCAAGTTGCATGAGACACTTTAGTTGCTTGTTTGCATGTTAGTAGTGCATGCTTGGTGATCTTCACCCCCTGCCACACACCCTCGCGGTGGCTTGCAGGGTATCGTGTAGATGTAGATGTAAGCCAAAATAGTAAAGTTTTGCAGCATACCCGCTCAGCAGTTAACAGATACGTACCTAATGAAATAAAATGGGGAAACGCAAAACCTAGATAGTATATACTACGCATAAGTGTGGAAGTCATTGAAATGACAAAGGCAGAGTCAATCTGGATTTAAAAGTTCTCTAACCAATCCATCCATTGACGTTGAAAGTGCTTATTCAAAATTATAAACTAAACTACAAGGCAATTAAAGCATATCGCAGGGCGTTATTTGTATCCAAGAGCATTTCCAGTGGAAATTTGACGCTCCCGATGTGACTTTGATTGTGTCCGACATGATACCATATACGACAACCCTCTGCTCTCGCCCATTTAAGAATTCTTTTACCAAAAAAAACGCCTTAATTTATACCAAAACTCTCTAACTTCAAGATTAATTTGTCATGAGGAACTTAATCGAATGCCTTTTTAAAACTAAAGATATTGCATCAACTTCAGTACTGTTTTCGCCGTAGACTAAAATATCGTGTACGAATAAAGCTAATTGTGTCTCGCAAGATCTAACTTTCTGGAATCCAAGTTGGCTGTTTATGAGTAATCCCCGATTATCCAAATGCCCCCTGATCGAACTGACTACAATGTGTTCAAATATCAAAGGGAATTCACTATATCAAAATATGAGGATTGAAATTACAACAAATCAAGAACTTCACCTATCTCCGCAATAGTTAATATTTTGCGATGGAAACATGACCAATATCAACCGAAGAATAGCACAGGCCAAGGAGCCTTTCCTGAAGAAGAGGCAACTACATGGCTCAAAAACCTTCAGTTACCAACAAGAAAGCACTCCATCAAGACATTCGTATGGAGAAAGTCACTCTATAGGTCAGAGACATGGGACATCGCAAAACAATAGAGCGAAGAATTGAAGCTTTCAAACCATAATCCCGGAACATGAGCGGAGGATGAACATTTAATCGCCAAAATATATGAGGCACGAAGAAGTATATGGAATTTGGCTGACTCCCATGTACACGCCTCTTTCGGCTAAGAGATATCACCATAATCAGCCTTACCGAGTAATTAAATGTTTCTTTTCTGCTCGTGAGTTTGTTAGCTCTCAGAGAAAATTGAGCCGTGACTACTTTATGGCCGCTAATGCCTTTCTCGGTTACTACATCTACATAATACCCTGCAATACACTATAAAGGTATGTGGCAGATGGTGAATTCTCACCAAACATGCACTACATATCATGCATAAAAAGGATTAGTATTTATATAGGTACTGTTCAAAACTACACTATTTAAAAAAAGATAAAAATAGCAAAGCATACATGCTGTTAGCTGCTAAAACATGCTGTTAGTTGGGTCAGCTTTAAGTCCTTATACCAACATGCAGCTACCAATGTTATCCATTGCTACACTCGTACTGGATATATTTACCATTATTCATTTTCCTAATAGTACGAGGAAAAAAGGACATTTTGAATCTGTCAGTTCGGCATCAATTTGGTATAAGGACTATTTGGTATAAGGTTGGTATAAGGACTTAAAGGAATTTCATCGAAGTCACATCGGGAGTTCCCCAGGGTAGCTTAGTAGGTCCGCTTCTATTTCATCTACATCTACATAATACCCTGAAAGCCACCACAAGGGTGTGTGGCAGGGGGAATTTCTTTTATACATAAACGATTTGGGGACCGTAGTTAGTAGTAACCTTAGACTTTTTGCAGACTATGCGGTGGTGTACAGGGGTATATCAAATGAAGATTACAGGAAATCGCTTAGCAAGGATTTAGATGCAATTCAAGAGTGGTGCGAAAAATGGCAGTTAGAACTTAATCTTAAAAAGTGTGTAGCAATCAATTTTTGGAGGAGCAATAATTCGATAGAGCGATCCTATAAAATTAGTAACACGAAGATCGAAAACGTTGAAACCGTAAGATATTTAGGTGTAACAATCACTAAAGATTTATCGTGGGGTAGGCACATCCGGGAAATATGCGGCCGAGCGAAGAGAAACCTAGGATTTATAAAACGAGTACTTGGGAAATGTGATGAGAAGACGAAAGAGCGATGTTACTTTTCACTAGTTAGGCCCCACCTTGAGTATGCAGCCAGTGTATGGGATCCTAATGAAATAGGTTTGATTAGAGAACTAGACAGTGTGAAGCGTAGAGCAGCTAGGTTCGTTAAAAGATGTTACGATAGGTTTAGTAGCTTTTCAGAATTAATAAAAGAATTAGGTTGGGAATCATTATCAGAGCGTAGGTTAAGATACAGATTAAATCTATTAGAGAAATTTCAATCGGATAGCTTTACTGAATATGTTCAGCACGTATTAAAAACACCAGCGTATTATGCTAGATTCGACCAGATAAATAAGATTAGGGAGATAGATTGTCGTACCGATAGATTCAAAATGGCATTTTTCCCCCGTACTATAAGATAACAGAATAGGCAGCATAGCAAAGGGATAGGTAGGGAAAATATTTTAGAGTGGTCTGTAGTGCATGATGCATGTATTACCCCTTCACATCTACATCTATACGATACCCTGCAAGCCACCGCGAGGGTGTGTGGCAGGGGGTGAAGATCACCAGGCATGCACTACTAACATGCAAACTAGCAACTATATTGTCTCATGCAACTTGATAATTAGTGTCTACAGTATTAAAGGGGTAAGAAACGTTGAAACTGCGGGTTCAACGTTTTCGATCTTCTTGTTATTAATTCTATAGGATCGCTCTATCGAATTATTCCTCCTCCAAAAATTAATAGCTACACACTTTTTAAGGTTGAGTTCTAACTGCCATTTGTCGCAGCACTCTTGAATTGCATCTAAATCCTTGCTAAGTGATTTCATGTCCTCTTCATTTGATATACTATAGATCATACCCCTTAAATACTATAGATACTAACAATCAAGTTGCATGAGACAATATAGTTGCTAGTTTGCATGTTAGTAGTGCATGCTTGGTGATCTTCAACCCCTGCTACACACCCTCGCGGTGGCTTGCAATGTTCTTTCTTCCTCACTCCGAAGCTTCTTCCTGTCTGCCCCACGCAAACACCATTGGAATCGCTGCATTTTAATGAATATATTCCACATTTGTCTAGTTCATCTATCGGATCCTTACATTTTACCAGCAGCCTTCGGAGAGTGGCATTAGGTCTAAAAGCCATGCAGAATTTGTCTCTTGGTAAATGATGAGCCATTTTCAGAGAAACTGCATCCAGGTACGTCACCGTGCACCACTGCTTCTTTTTACTCTAGTCCGCCGAAAACATTTAGTCGATAGCCAGTCTTCTCTGTTTTTTAAAAACTAATTTGTCTATTAAATTTTGTGAATAACCGTTGGCTGAAGCAATTTGTTTGATTGTGATGATTTCTTTCCTGATGTCTTCATTTGACAGTGGTATCTTGAACAGGCGATGAATCATGAAATGAAAAGTCGTAAGTTTGTGCGAGTAATGGTGTCTTTAACTTGCCAGGATGACATGATCGGTATAACAAGGTTTCCGAAAAATGGAGAAGGAATGCGGGTACTTATCGAGTTTAATTGTAAGATCCAGAGAATGGGGAACTTGCATGGGTCGACGATTGCTATAAAAACTATTTTGAACAGGTAAAACGGAAATATTAGCTCGCAAAAATACCTAAATTATCTCCATTCATCATCAGAAGAAATAAAAAATTGACTTAAAAAATCAAGCAAAATTTCTCTGAGCCGACCACTGCGCGAAGACACCCGAGCTCTGCCGAGGCTAGGTGTGACGTCATCCGTGCCTAATCTGCCGTCTGAGTCGGGAAAAACACCAACGCATGCTGTAAACATTGTTTTGGTGGAGGATTTAGTCGCTCACCGTCACTTGTTCATGTGCTGTTATTCTTGGGTAAGTTTTCCTATTGTCATTGTGCCACGATTATTACTTGGGATATTAAAAATGCACTTTCGGGGTGATAAAATAGACTTTTTACCTCGAATATTTCAGGTTGCAGAAAAATGGACGATTATGTTGCCGCTCGTTCGGACAATATTCCTGAAATTGATGCCATGACCCTCATGGCATTTGTTACGACAAATGATTGCTATACGTCGGTGGAAAAAAAGAAAACTTTTTCTCCTGACCGGAAGGGAGAAAACTCTCGTTATGAAAAATTTGTAAGGCGAAGCTGATGAACTTCGTAAGGACCAATGGAAAGTCTCGTACCTTAAAATGATGATGGCTACAGAAGTTTTTCTTAGGTAATTTTGCAAACAAACCTTTGGACAAGAAGTAATGTAGCTCAATGAGGTTATGCGAGTGATTTTTTCGTTATTTGCTTTCGATAATACTTGTGTGACATCGTGGACAATGTCCACTGGACACACAATGTCCACTGCACACATGTCCACTGGACATGTGTGCATTTAAAGCCAGTGGCATGAAGTTACCGTCGTTTGCCTCAAAATTTCGATTTTTATGAATACAACGAGAATAAATGAGAGATATTTACTTTGAATCCTTTGTTTATAATACTTATTAATGCGGAGAATGAAGGTTAGTTTATCAGAGCGAGGCACAAATCTTGAGGATTGGCCTTATCGGGAATAACTTACCCTTGATTTAATAGTCCGTATGAAGTTCATTATATGGAATGGACTTCCCAGCGTACGATTTATTTTCTTCAATGAAACTAAATAGTATACTGGTAATAATTAATTACGTTATAACAAGAATAGTTGTCTTGTTTTCAAAAACAATAGTACGAAGCACGTTTATCCACGTCATGCTGTTGGATGTTAGGTAAAAGAAAGTTGAAGCATTACTTATCTTATTATATATCTTTATTTTCGCCAGAAGTATCACTGAATTTTGAAAGTCATAACCCTTATGCTCACATTTACCTCTCTACCAACATTCACCGGTTCAAGTGCTGTGCTATGATTTAGTTATTATCATCGGAAATTCAGCAAAATACATTGCAATAGTCTTTGTCAAGAAAAACAACACTAACATCAATATGAGAAGGAAATGTCAATATTTTTACCTTCAGTAAATTCATTTAGGAATTTAAAGTGCAATTTTAAAACATAAAACCTGATCTTGATCGTCCTTCTTTGCTGAATAAATACATTGGGGGCATTGGGGCATGATCCCATAATTCTATCCCATACATTAAATGGTAGTGGAATAAGGAAAAGTAGCACCCGCTATTCAAAACACTCAATACAAATGAACCCGCTTATTGATTAAAAAATCATTACCGTCCGACACCCAGCAATCTATGGAAAGGCAGTAGTATAAGCTAAACAGTGTTCTTTAATCATCACCATATCACATTCAGTGCCAGCATAAAGTTTGTAAATGGCTATAATAATTCAAAGACCTGAATTTTTTCAAATATACTTTGTAGCCCTTTAATTAAATACCTATGTGGGCCACAAACAACTTTTGTGGCAGAGTATAGTATAGCATTACCTGAATGTAATTCTCATGGACATCAACACTATAACTACACCACCGAAACATAAAACCATTCTCAAGTCTCGATTACATACATATAAAAAGACACAATGACCCTGGGTCTTATACTTGCCTCATGTCATGCTAAAGAGATGAGCACTGCACTACGCCGCTACATAACGTTACAGATCGATGTAATTGTATTAAGATAAAAAAAACTTCGGCACCAAATCAATAGCAAAATATATCTACCTTGTAAAGGCTTTGTTTTATTAACTTGAGAGCATCAGACCTAATACACACGTTCTCAAAGAAACACATCGCACAGTGAGTACATTTCAACTCAGCTGGCACGTAAAATGATTCGGAAATTAAACTATCTTGACTAACTTGTAACTCGTATCGAGTAACAATACTATCTGTTACCTAATTTGCCAATAAAATTACTAAAACACCACTCAGGGCCGAAAAATTGTTTTTGACGATTCGCAGGGCAATGAATGTTTTGGAAGTAATCAACAAATCACTGTCGAGATGCGCACTTTCTCCACGGGAGAAAGAGATACGTCGGGCTCTTGAGTGGGACGCTTACACCTCACCTTTGATAGAAGTCTGGGTTAGTCAGTCACTTATTGACATTGTACATACGTTTCTTCTTGCGTTTGTAGGCAACCTAATAAATAGCTTATTGGGCACCTTGGTTGAGGTATTTTTACAGCTAGGTGTTAAACAATACTTATGCCTCGAACTCATCTCGCTGGCTAATTACAATGCTAGGGAGTGGGGTCGATGTATGGAGCGGGCACTGCAAAAGTAAGAAAAACTTTCGAGATTTAAACTATCTTGCCTACATATTACTCATTATTGACGTGAAATATCAACTGTATACCACATTATTGACGTGAAATATCAACTGTATACCCCTACTCAATTAAAAATCAGAGGTGGGCTCACTTTTGGGTTGAGTAGGCTCGCTTGAATCACCCGTGTAGGTGTGCTGTTAGCCCAGCTGCTTCGGGCGATTGTTAGGCACTGTTGACGTCATCGGGGATTCTTCAGCAGTGGCTTGGGGGGGAGGGAGTTTTCGGCGCGCTTTAAAATGTCGCTATATTTAGCATTCAATATCTCGCGAAGGAAAACTCAGATTTACATGCAGTTTTCTTTGTTGAATCGAGAAAATAATTTTCTGTCCGCCTGTTAAATAAAAAAAAATCATGCAAGTTCCCCATTTAAGCAATGGTTAGTGTCTCTTTCACAGGTAAATGAAATTGTAGGATGGATATCACTCACAAAATTCAAGAACATATCCAGTTGCCGATCAGTTCCTTTCCAAAGTATGTACAATTATATCGTCAACGTACCGGTACCAGTATACCACAGAATTTAGTAGGGTTTCTTCTGAACTAAAACTTTTTTCTTCCAAATTAGAATTAGAATCTAGAGAGCAGTTAGAAATACTAAACATTTTTAATAACCAGTACAACACTCTCATCAACGCATACATTTACACATCTTTTTCCCCCATTCTGGCGTCCGTTTCAAAATTCATCTCTTTTTCCGTTACGTAACTAAGGTTACAATAATAAGATAAATAATTTACGCCTGATGATGGTGATTATTCATCGGAATCCGGGTCGCTTTATTTTTTTAAAAAAGAAGTTGTATAAGTAAAAGTAATACATCCCAGAAACCTTAAAATGGAATACCACAAAGTTACGAATGAGTTAGTTAATGTGGTTCTTGAAGCAAGTACAGCTACTCAAGTTAAGTTATACAGGAAGTTATTCATCAAGAAACGGATCGCCTCCCTCAATACCTACTTCAACAGCATGTGTCCCTGGCAGAATCTTACCCCATCCTACTGGAACATCACTACATCTTCAAGATCACCAGCCGCCATCCATGCAGTTAGGAAGGCTTCAAGTGAATGGATTCGGAGAGAATTACGAAAATGGTACGGAATCCGGGATAGCATTTTTTACTATCTTATACAATGAATGGAAGAAGAGGCACATTGTGTGACCTTCTATAAATTAATGATGAATATGTAACTAGGGTAAGCGTAGTTCGTATCAGCGGCAACCGTCGACCATGTTTACGAACTTTCTTCGATTTTGAATCGTGACTAGCGGTGACTAGTTCCGTTATGTTATTTGTCGTGAAAATACGAGAGTTTTGCCGGAATTCCATTTCTTAAAACTTTTGTGTTTGCACCATAAATTATGCGGCAGAACCCATCAACAGACTCGTATTTCCATAGTTTGTAATTTCGAAAAAAACATCACGTTATGTTTGGTTTAATAGACCAACAGTGATTTCAGTGCGTATATTTTGTAAAAGTTGCGCCACCTGCGAATGCATTAAAAATAGCATTTCTTTCGATACTTAGTCCTGAAACGTAATGAATTCGTGTTTTATCATTTTATGGCCGCTATTTCGTGTAACGTCGTGGTATTTTGATAAAGCGACTTCCTTGGACCCCTAATAATAACATTAAGTTATATAACATATGATCACAATGAAAATAAACAAGACTCAAATCAATTGAATATTAAAGTTCAACTCTAAACGGGAAAAATTAATATTTAAAGATTCTCAAATTACCCAATGTTAAAATTTAAACTATTTTTAGCGCAGTAAGAAGCTGCTCGTCCTACCGTGATTCTTCTTCTCCTTTTACTTCTTACTTTATTTCATAAAAATTACTACTTTTCATAAAAATATAATTTTATTCTTATTAATTAAGTTAAAATACAGTCAGCGTAGAAGTCGCTTAGGACTTCGATGATAGTTTTCATGCTCAAAAACATATGAATATAAAAAAGTTTGATGAAGACAGCTAAAGAATCAAAGGATGCTTTGCATGTTAGAAAAAATTACTAGATGGTAGAAAAAAAAGGATCTATCTGTGTCCATTGCACATATTTTTTAAATTTGAATGCATATAAATATAAATACCTAATTTAAACGTAAATACTCTAATGCTCGATCAAAAAAATAATACGTATAACTATGGTTACATATATTGATGAACCATAAAACAGTGTGTCGACATACATTTATTTCAGGTAACCATAAAAAAGAAAAAAAATCAAATCATAGAGTCCATAATTTTATAAATTCGATTTAAAAAAAGGAATGCAGCTAATTGAAGCCTTCAATACAAAGTAAATTAATTAAACAAGAAATATAATGTACCGCATATAAAGAAAAATTCAGAAAATTAAAAATGACAACTTATATTTTATTCAAGGTACAAAATAAAAATTTGACCCTAAATGGCACTCATTTATGCATTTTAATCCAATGAGTGCTGCAGGATAATAATGAGCACTGCAAATAACGTCGTAGAGTCATAAGAAGTTACATCTCATGTAGCTAAAATGCAACAAAATGGAAGTCAAAAATGAATTCTATGCGCATTTCAAGAACGATAATTGATATTATGAACGATTTATATTCTTTCTTCAGTCCAAATAGTTTCGTAGAATTTCTCAGCAAGCAGTAAATGCAGGGTCAATTTTTGCTTGTTTGCCGCCATTCTTAACAATACCGGAAAATATTTCTTAAAACTACATCTGCATACAAAAATGTATCAGCTGCGAAATAAACAAAATACTCTCGCGTAAGAGAAAACATTTTCCCTCGGACCGATTACGACAAATAAACATTGCCTAAAACTTGTACATCATGTAAATTAAAGTTCTATTTAAGCGAATCCATCAGATTGGAATCGGCCAAGTGGTCATTCACCAAGAGAAGCTTAAAAAACGCATTGTATCACAATTATATCACAAACCATCAAATTTTTAAAAAATCACAGTGAAAGATACAGAATTAAACTATAATATCATAAAATTTCATTAAATAGACCAAAGATCCTAAATTTAAATTTACAAAGTTCAATAAGAGATTCTCCATTGCGCCAGTTAGAAAGTAGTTGTAAGCAGTGCATCTCAGTGTTTGCATAGGTGTTGACAACACGGTCAAATACCTGCCAACAATACCTGCCTAAAAAGTTGAATAATCGAGTATTTTGTTGACGCAAAATCAATCCTTCGCAGCTGAAAGTTTGAGCTGTAGTCAAGAAATTTCGATGATACCAAAATAATAACACACTTTTGCTAAATGTGATATCTATTACCATACTACCATAATCTACCATACTACTAGAGCAGAGCATACGGAGAAAAAAAAATATATATGAGAGTTTTATGTGAGTAATGTAGCAATATTTTATTCGACATACATATATTTTCACAAAATGCGGAGGATATTGGTCCAGTCGGTTAATGTTCTTCGTCTTGGATCCTAGCACCAGAATACTAGCTACAACATATAATGCTAACATTAAACCATCAGATCTCAATGAATGGTAAAAAAGTAATAATTACTTCAGTTATGTTATGGCCAAGTTTCTAACCGTTACGGAAGGAATCTCTTTAAGTGTACCCTAATACTTGAAGGTTGCCAAATGGCAATTAGTAGTGTAGACTAGAAAAAATTAAAACCTTCTTTTTACAATGTAATATCAAATTAGCAGTGTCATCTTGACACAAGTAAAGCAATATAATTATAAATAATATGTTTAACGATAAAATGTGTAAAGCTGCAATTAGTATAGAGTTTGCAGTCTTATTAAAAACAGAAATCCATTCAGATAATGATAATTTTTCAGATAATACTTTTGGAGAAGATAAGCGAAAGCTAGCTTTCAAATGAAACTGAAATACAGGAAAGGGCCATTCGGTATACTGGTGCGGTAATCAGCATAGAAAGTTGACGGACACGTTGTGGTAAACAAATCCTTGCCATGGGAACAGTAAATGTACATTTTTCTACCTTTGTAATCCATATTCAGGCAACCGGCAGACCCCCAACTGATTTATTGTTTGGCGGGGAAAGGGGACGGACAATCATGCTACCACCAAAACACGCAATGATCCAAGAAGAAATGTAGGTACCTGACCAAGAGTACGAGTCGGATGTCAAATATTGTCGAATCACGAATGGCCAATATGACAACATAAGTATACCTAATATAACGAAAAAATGTTAAATCACCAAATTCTTTCGAAAACAGATTATATGAATTTAATTAACATAACTTAAAACTAACTTAAAATTTGTTAATGATTCCAAAAATCCCTATGGTAAAATACGGTGGAATATTTATATAAATGTAATTGCACATGACAATATAAACCGCCAAACATTCGATTGGCAATTTATGAAATATGTCATTCGACGAATATTTTATCACAGATTTATAATAGGTATTCGAAGAATATTTCGTTAGTAAGCAGGAGTTTTTATCAACTTTCAAGAATAAGGTTCAAATGTAGCAATCCATAATTGGTTTAACAATGAGCGATGTAACAGCGAAGAAATATTTATCAGAGACATGCTTAACCCTTAAGCGGGCGCGCTGGCGCACTGAGTGCGCCAGTGAATGTAATTCTTCCAAAAACTGAAGAGCTTTGGTATTATAATAAATAAATGGCCACGTATTCCGGCATTCATTCATAGTCCATCATTTAGTGCTGATTTTATTACTTTACAGCCGTTTATTTTCTTGTGGCAAGAATTATACTGGGGTAAGTCCACCCTTGGCGCACAAAGTGCGCCGCGCGCCCGCTAGTGTGACAATTTTATTTTGGCGTAGAAGGGCTGAGAATTGCATTTTTGAAGCACTATTTTACCTCCTTGTGTTTCATATTCTCCTTTTTCTTTTACAATATATTTCAACTGCTTTGTATTACCTAAACTCTCTGAAACATATTTTAAAATTTGTGTTTATTTCAATTTTTTGCGTGGGAGACTCAAGCGTATTCGGTTTCTGCTAATACGTTTGAGGTTTTCTGTAAATCTTTGATACAAATAAATCTAAATGGCAAATACTTATTGAAGCTTACGGTTTGTTATATTGGCGACAATAGACCGAAAAGCAAGGACCTCTTCGGTCCAGGTACCGATATACTATCTTTTCAAATCCTGTCTCAAGTAAGTTAGAAATAAATTTTCAAAAAATATCTCTTTCCATCTCGATTAGGACATACAAGTAAATTTTCGTCTAAATCGGAAGTAATTACTTTGTTCCAATATTTGAAGATGAACTAGCTCCATTCTTTGAGACTGAAATGGTCAGTGGAATGTGTTGTCTTAGCTGAGAATAAGAAATAATGTCAAAGATCCTAAGCCCAACCTGCAGCTTTCTAAACAAGCGAAATGTAAGTGATATATGATTACAAATGCCTATTGAAAATATTTTTATATATCAGGGGCACATCTAGAATTGTATTTTGATTTAGCCTACTGCAGTTTGAAGTATGAAGGCATTTTACTTTTCCCAGGCCAAAATTCACCAGAGGCGTTGGCATTCTAAAAGTCTTGCACGAGGTTGAGAGTGAGGATCGTTCCATTGATCAGATTAGTGGTGCTACATCTGAGGATGAAGATATTGTTCATTCGGAATATAATTCGGTTTCTGAGCAGGGGCTTGACCACGAAGATGAAGATGAATGGAGTGTACATAGCAGAAACGACATCTTTATCGCAAAAGACAATGTTGCACAAGGAATAGAACACAACAGGAGAAATGTCAAAAACCAAGACTAAAAACATTGTGAAAATCATTCCTGGGCCTGCATGAGGTATCAGAGATGAGATTTTTTGCTTTTTATCACGTGAATGACGTATCCATGATTGTTGAATTCTTTCCGAGAAAAGACCGTCCGATTGGGGCCTCTATATTTATATGGATTTAAGAAAAATGTATCTTTGGTGTCATACACGCCAGAAAAAAAAACAAATCAGCCATTCCCTTGTCAGCAATGAACGATACAGGAAAAATAGACCATAGCACAGGGAAACCATTTGCTAGCATGGATTATAACAGTACTAATGGTGGAGTGGATACAGTAGACCATATGTGCGGAACATATTCTATTTCCCGCAGAACAAGGAGACGGCCGTTGGCTGTATATTATACTCTCTTGAATATTGCCGGAAAAAATGTGTAAGTGCTCTACTTTGCAAATGATGGAAATCCAAAAACTGAAAGACGAGTTCTTTAAAGCGTCTGTCTTTAAAAGATCACATAGTTGAGCGTTCTAAAATAAACAGTCTACCGAGGGATGTAGAAACCGCCAATAATCCCAATAATAATATACCAAACGCCAAAAATGATGAGGTAATTGAGCGGTCAATCAAAAAACGTGGAACAATTGTAACATGTGGTCGCGGAAAAAATATAAATAGTACCATTAGGGGTGATATTGGTAAAGTTTATGCATGTTAATTACATTATAAGACATCAATACGTTGTAATTCATGTAGAAATGGAATTACTGTGATGTATTGCATGATATTTTATTTTTCTCATCGAGAATGGATATCGTTAAGAAATACTTTCAGAAATGATTTTTATCAATAAAATTTCATATTCATTTAGTAATGAATTAAGTAATTCGAAAACAAATAATGAAAAATTCTTATGAAGACCGACAGCACAAGTTGAAACCAAGAATTGGAATATGACACTAATGGCGCACTCAGTGCGCCACGCGCCCGCTAATGTTACGATATAAGGCGCGCCCGCTTAAGGGTTAACACTTTTGACACATGACACACTGAAAATGGCCAATATGAAAAAATCAAACAAATATCACTCACTTAAAATTCCACATTGTATTGTGAACATACTGGTAAGCTATATCATCCGTATATGTATGAACTACTTCTTCAAAGAGTGTAAGTACTGCGTTATCGAGGTTTTGTCGGAACTCGTGAAAAAATCAATTCCAAAAGGAAGAGCAAATAAATTCAAAACAACTTACATCAATCGTCTTTCAAGCAATCACCTGGGTGTACAACAAATAACGGTGTGCAACAAATTGTGAAAGATCACTTCATTCATATTAAGTCATGTAGCGCAAGTATTAGCGTTTATTGCATGTGACTACAAGCACCCATGTAAAGGCTAAAGTAACAAATTTGTATTTAACCCTAAAATATTAAAACTGAAGAAATATACCTAGTTGTATAAATATACAAAAACTAATACGTGAATTCAAGTATTTTTTACATTTATGTGTATTATTTTATAATAACAATATCATCAATTCACAACAGGACGGTGAAAAGCATATAGCACGTACTGGACTCGTTAAGACATTATGATAAATAATGTTCTAATATTAATCACCTCAAATCAGCGGAATATATGTCACTTTATTATCATAATCACAAGTCTTAACATTTAGAATCAGTCGGAAAAAAAGGATTGGAATGCCGAAATGAGTGCTGTTCGTGTAGGCTCAATTGCATAGCATTATTTCTAATTCATAACTCGTACCCGCTAAAACATGCGATCAAGTATACAAAAGCATGCAGCTTCCAACAGAGTCAAAAATTTTTTCAGTAAAAAATTCATATTCTAGGA
This sequence comes from Platycnemis pennipes, assembly GCA_933228895.1. Classification (NCBI taxonomy): domain Eukaryota; kingdom Metazoa; phylum Arthropoda; class Insecta; order Odonata; family Platycnemididae; genus Platycnemis; species Platycnemis pennipes. The sequence continues at coordinate 9,096,833 of OW121846.1, read as the reverse complement.
AAACTAACGAAAAATCAAAAATAAATAAAATGAATCTGATCACACTGTAATAGAAATTGGCGCAGCATATCATAGATGAAAAAACAGAGTACTTAAAAATTATTACAATATAAAAAAATAATGTACGCATTGGTGATTAAAACTAATTTTAAACGAGTCCGCTGCTAAATGTAGGCCTATGGCAGACTTAACGCAAATTGCCAATGCAACGAAATAATGCCATAACAAGTTTCGTCATTTTAGTCATTCATTATGTGATTAGAAAGCGCATTGGTGAGAAAGCATAAAAGGGAATTGTGTATGTGCGTAGATAACTCATGTGAAGTATATGATTACGTAAAATGAGATGGTACAAAATAAGGAACAAATCAATCAAGCAAAAGAAGTTGCAGCCTCACAAATACAACGTAATAAAATTAGCGAGAGAACGCACATATGACATTGCAACTTTAAGGGAGAGACAGGAAGTGCAAACACAATGAATAGCACGCTACACAATGTAGAGAGGAATAAAAATATCTCGCAATTTGAAACTTAACAATGATGAGAAAATAAATGTTCCAATAACACTAACAATACATGCTATTTCTGTATATATTAATATTCAGAGTAGAAAAAATATTTCATATATGTACCTTTAATACATTTTAAATACTAAACATACTGGGAAAAATTATTTTATGAATGGACTATTTAAAAAGTTTAAAAAGTTAAAAATTCCATATCATTTCCTTTCAACAACAAAGATGTTTCCTTTTTTATTTTGACATAGAGGTATATCGATAAATTTAGTTGCTAACGTATTCAAAAGACAATATTAAAAAATTTCTAACGAGAGATACAAGATAAAATACGAGAAAAAGAAAAACGTTATAAACATATACGTACTTAACTACTACAACCCATCCACATCTACTACCAACCATATTTTTCTATGCATTTTGAAACATTGTTTTAAAACAATGCATATTTTTTTACACGAGAAACTATAGGTAATTTCAATTATAAATAGATATACTTCCATTTAGTGCAAAGTTTCAATGTTCGACGTCAATTGCGCAACAATCACAGATTCACCAACAAATACATAAACAAAATCAGACGAGATATTGATAATCTCATTGGATTCCCTGGAACTATTGCATGTTTTATACAATTCATATCACCCTAGTAACCGATATAAATCCATAAATCTTAAACTTTCTTTCGAGCGGAGAGAGCGATAAACAACATTCCGATTCTAATGCAACAAGAGAACATGGATGGAATTCCCACTACCATTCTATTCTCTGTGTACAATGAATAACACAAGTAATAAAAATCGTAGTCATAATTTAATAACAAAAGTGACCAGCTAATGACACTATACAGAGTATAATTCCACCATAATAACATATATCAAAACATTAATGTTGAATTACACCACAAATATATTTGGTTAACATATGCATGATGTGTGAAGAATAGTAAAAGAGCAACATACTCCATTACAATTAATATTACAAATACTTTTCCACACAAATATGAATGTCAATAAATGAAGAAAATATTTAATAAAGATTTATTGTCAATACAAAAGTTGTAACTTAACCAGATTCCATGAAAACTTTGTAAATGGGAACTTAAATGCCTCGACAGAAAAAAGGTGAACATTGCCTGAAATACCCAGGATGGAAAACAATAACACAGAATAAACTTTTGATGTACATAATTCCTTCAACAAGTTTTTTTTCCTTATTGCTCTCATTTAGGTCTGCTACAAAGAGCCAAAATATTGAAAATAACGACACTTTATTTACTTATACATTAATCAAACTAATCACGACGAGGTAAATTATTACCGCATATATTTATGTCTCATTTAGCGAAAACGTCAGTATTTACTCGGGCTTCAATGAAATAGAGCGTAAAGCGTTTGCTTGTTCCGGATGTGGTTAGATAAACCATAAACAGGTTAAAATGATAATAACCTTGTACTCTTTAATTACGTAGTTATTGCGACAAAAAATAAGGAAACAAAAAAAATGTTATGCAAATTTGGTTGTTAGTCCATTTTGGTGTCAGCCAGGAGACAATGATAATTATTATTACATGATCATTACTTCACATGTCAACTGTGTAAATCACTATACATTTCACTAAACAGCATAGGTATACTTACAATATATTTGCAGGAATAGATGGAGTCAATTCATGTCACTAGATTTAAGTGGAAGTAGAGTTCCATACGTCAAACAACGCTTTGCACGGACAGTAAAAAAAATGAAAAACCATGATATAAATGAAGAAATAAACACATTAAAACATAAGAAAAGCAGAATATGATACAAGTCAAAAGATATACAGCAAACGACAATAGCAAATATTCGGCAGTAAAATGAGGTCATAGTTATAACGAAAAAACGACGAACTAAATTCCAAAAATAATAGAATGAAGTTATAGATAGTAGATGAAAGTTATAAATATTTAAATATGATCCAAATATGGCAGCCGTTTGTAGTTATTGCAGCTATTTCGAGCCTCTTTTTTCAAATCATAAATCAATTATTACAAAGTAGTTTCAATGCAATGGAGTCGTTTCATGACCTAAATATTGAAAAAAATGTACATCTCAAAGAATAAAATGATACCACACATAAAGCAAGGGTCAGAGTGAAAATGATATAAAAACACAGGAATAAAATTACCACAAAAACCACCTTTTAGGCACTCATTCGCGTACTTAAATTCCAAATCAAAAACTGGAGAGTAACTTAAAACATTACACCTTAATAAAACATTTTTGACTTGCTCAACACTTAAACACGTTTAAAAAATAGCAAAATATAAACTATTCTCACATTCAAAGTATTTTAGATAGTTTTATCTAGGTAAAAGTTTTCCTTTACATAATTAAGTCCATGCGAATTCAATGCAACCAACGCCTGAGTGATAACTGAAATATAAAAATTTACCAAGGTATTTTCAGGTAAAACGTGCTGACCTGATAGCCTACACATGGAGGAAATCTTTGGCGTTTATACTCTAAATAAGAAAAAGGAATAGAATAGTTACGAAATGAAAACGTAACTAAATATGAATAGAAGTTCGAGGAGGAAAATCATCAACCAACAGGGATATCGTAATCAAAATCGTTAATGATGAGGCAGAAAAAATGTGTCTATTTATATTAACAACATTCAAATAATCTATTGAAAAGCTGGGTTTGAAAACCATGGTACATATCAAGTTTAAAACAGACGACAGGACTTGGTGCCAAAATACAACCGCTCAAAACTCACATAAGCTTGGAGTAAATATAATCGCAGAGCGCAAGGTCATAGGGAGATCGATGAATGAAAGGGGACTTCGGATGACACAAGAAGGGAAACATTTTCATAAGAGAAAATATTTTTGTACGCTCAGTGGGTAATCCTTTTAAGTCTGAGGAGGTTGATCAATGGTATTTCAGTATAACAACAACATATAATAACTTTTAAATTTATTTGGTAGCATTTATGATTACTTTGAAAAGGGTTATTATTGTATCCAATTATATCATTCACACAACACACTCACTCACGAGCGTTATTCCATGCCGACCCAAGAGGTTACGCTCATCGGCTCATTAACCTTTATTTAACGTGGCGTTTCCCCCTGCGTTCCCCTCCGGGCTGCGCAGAGGTCTATTCCACGCATTCACTCCCAGGGCCAGGGCAAGAGACGCGACGAGATCAAGCGGTCTAAGAACTAAGAACCTGCGACAATAAGCCCTAGCTTCCCCATCTAAAATCCAACCACCCGCTAAACTAATTCTACTGCCTATATACCCTAGGCCTACCTATTTCATTCGCATACCTATCGGCGCTGACCCTGTTCATCATCACGCATACACCAGTCAACAAAACACAAACGTACCATTCACACATTTACCTGCAAAAGAATATTAAATGAATTGGGGAAATTCCCGTAAAAGAAAACATATTAATCGAAAAACCTGAAAAAGAAAGTGAATTAAAAGGTCAAAAATTAAACAAGCAATTGCAAAAAATCGTAAAAAAAGGGAATAATATGAATTTATGTCATATTTCGTGATACATGAAATGATATCGTAGCGCAAAATGGCGCAATGAGTGTATTTCCTGCCTATGTCAAAAACTAAGAGCCTGTGCACAAGGCAAAACCGGAGTGCAACGACCTCAACTGGATTGACCCGGGTCAAACGACCGATATGAAAGCCCTACACACTATAAGTGCTAAAGATAAGGTAATAGATAAAATATTGGCGGAATATAAGACCACAAATAAATAAATCAATCGAAATGTACAAACGTAAACTCATAACGCGTTTGTAGCCGTTGGTAGTCGTGGCAGCTCTCTCTTCCTTCGTGTCCGCTGTCACTGCGAAGCAATGGGAAGGGTAGATTCAGGGAGGAGCATAAAAAATACAAGCACACATTTACATAAAATTCCATACACTTGAGTCCAACATGTCCTCTTGAATCCCACCAACTGTTGGATTCGGCACTCACTTCAAATACACTGATTCCACACTGACACCACACTCACTTCTTCTGGTTCACACAAAACACTGGTCACTATCACTGCACTACTGTCCGGGGCGATGAGGTGATTCTAAAGGAGAGAGCGGGTTAATATACACAAAGTACAGTCAATTGGATGCGAAGTTGCTCGATTTAATTGAAAATTCCAAAAAAAAAGATTCAAAAATTCTGATAGAGAAAACTAGAGACGTATGCTATTCACATTAAAAGGGAGGCAGCGTCAGAGACACCAATTCAGTGAATTTTGAATTTTAACACAAGAGCATTCTTCGCATCCACAAAATAAAGCTATCAGCTAAACGCAATATCCTATCTAATCTACCGTTAGGACGGGCCAGAAGGGCCTTCGATTCAAAATATTGGAAACTGACTACATATCCTACCCTCTATCAGGACGGGGCGTTGTGGAGGTACCTAAGGAGAGAGCGGGTTAGTGAACATAATAAACATGCAAGCAATACAGATTGAATGCCAAGTTGCTCACATTTAATGCAGAATGCCGAAAGTGCATTTCTTAAAAATGCGAGGAACGGTCGCTCAGAAACTAAGTACACCAGGATGCACATCGTAACTGACGAACCAATTCCATTAATTTTGAAATTTAACACTAGAGCAAGCTCAACATCCACAAAATAAAGCTATCAGCTAAACGCAATATCCTATCTAATCTACCGTTAGGACGGGCCAGAAGGGCCTACGATTCAAAATATTGGAAACTGACTACATATCCTACCCTCTATCAGGCCGGGGCGTTGTGGAGGTACCTAAGGAGAGAGCGGGTTAGTGAACATAATAAACATGCAAGCAATACAGATTGAATGCCAAGTTGCTCACATTTAATGCAGAATGCCGAAAGTGCATTTCTTAAAAATGCGAGGAACGGTCGCTCAGAAACTAAGTACACCAGGATGCACATCGTAACTGACGAACCAATTCCATTAATTTTGAAATTTAACCCTAGAGCAAGCTCAAGATCCACAAAATAAAGCTATCAGCTAAACGCAATATCCTATCTAATCTACCGTTACGACGGGCCAGAAGGGCCTTCGATTCAAAATATTGGAAACTGACTACATATCCTACCCTCTATCAGGCCGGGGCGTTGTGGAGGTACCTAAGGAGAGAGCGGGTTAGTGAACATAATAAACATGCAAGCAATACAGATTGAATGCCAAGTTGCTCACATTTAATGCAGAATGCCGAAAGTGCATTTCTTAAAAATGCGAGGAACGGTCGCTCAGAAACTAAGTACACCTGGATGCACATCGTAACTGACGAACCAATTCCATTAATTTTGAAATTTAACACTAGAGCAAGCTCAACATCCACAAAATAAATCTATCAGCTAAACGCATTATCCTATCTAATCTACCGTTAGGACGGGCCAGAAGGGCCTTCGATTCAAAATATTGGAAACTGACTACATATCCTACTCACTATCAGGCCGGGGCGTTGTGGAGGTACCTAAGGAGAGAGCGGGTTAGTGAACATAATAAACATGCAAGCAATACAGATTGAATGCCAAGTTGCTCACATTTAATGCAGAATGCCGAAAGTGCATTTCTTAAAAATGCGAGGAATGGTCGCTCAGAAACTAAGTACACCAGGATGCACATCGTAACTGACGAACCAATTCCATTAATTTTGAAATTTAACACTAGAGCAAGCTCAACATCCACAAAATAAATCTATCAGCTAAACGCATTATCCTATCTAACCTACAGTTACGACGGGCCAGAAGGGCCTTTGATTCAAAATATTGCAAACTGACTACATATTCTACTCACTATCAGGCCGGGGCGTTGGTAAGGCGCCTTATTATCTGTGAAAGGATCTGAATAAAACAGCATAAAAAATGAAAACATTGCTCACAAAAATCACACATCACACCAATGAAAATAGGCACATATTACACATACAAGAAAAAACAATAAACATAAAATTCAGGACATCACATCATATAGAACACACAGTATGCCAACATATCCCTGCCTAGAGTCGACTCGCTAACCCAGGCAAGTGGCCACTTGCCTTATATTTGGAGGACCAGTCCTCCATGGTACCAGATAGAGTCGGTGCACCGACATCAATTACCGTATCTTAACACCATTAATCAAGCCTGCTTTACCCAATTACCTTCACATTTTACCAGAGGTATATCAGATCTGATATCGTCTAGATATCGGAGCAATGGGCTCCTATGACAAATACAATAAACAAAATTAGTCATGGATTCTACCCACGCTTAAACATTCTTACTTTGCCTTTTAGACCGTAGAACCTGAAACAACGTTAGTTTCACCATAGCATTGCAAGCCATTAGCAAACCAATGTTAGTCCTCCTGTTGAGACAGCTTCTTGTTCTTCCGTTTCGGGCACCCATGAAGACTCTTCACTCTAACCCCGTCACCTTCCGTGAATCTACTTTACAAACCATGTTCGGCATCGTCCTGCAACGACAGAAAAAAAGAATTTGATTTAAATTTGCGTGACGTCAAAACAATCTAAAAATGTACAAATGAAATACTAATATTTTTTATATATTATATCCCTTGTCAAAATTCCTATTCTCTAAGTTATAAAAAGGTCATATTGAAGAATAACATATTGGATAGAATTTTTTTATTACCTACGGTCATAGTATACACAGCTTACATTTAAAAAAATTTCATTCGTGTTATATGCAAAATAAAAATCTTAAGAGACACTAAAATAACGAAATAAGAACATGGAGAAGTTGTAAGTTAACAATTCAATGTATGAGTCAATAACGTAGGATTGCTGCTGAATACTTTTCATATCATGCTATTTACATATCGCAAGTAAATATTACTAATAAAGGTAGCTAATAAACTGCGTTCACATATATCCTTAGTCTCAGTCTTCTGCCTTTGATAACAAGTGTATTGTCCTTGTCCGACTACGTTAGCCAATCACGAGACGGCGGAGAACGTTCGTAGGGGGGCGAAGAAGGCGGGACGATATCATCTGCCATATCTTAATATTGATGAAGATAATTGTGGAGGTACAGATTTAAGGAGAAGAATAATGTAAATATGATGATCTTAGCTTACAAATGAATAAAGTGCGCTGGGTCTAAAAGAAACTTTAGGACCTATGATGACGACATAAATGCAATTATCTAAGAAAAATGTATAAATCACTTAAATTCGTGGAATAAAATGGTTAATGGTACAGATATTGTGCCCAAATATCGATAGATAGGATACTGAGATTATCGAGGAAAAACTAGAGCAACTTTCGACCTAAAACTAAAACAAACATGAGAGCGGTCTTCTGAGCCCCACCTTGAGTCTGTCATCTCCATGACCCTCCCCCTTATTACAACGCATCTGCAGAAAAAATGAACTCAAAACCATGTTAACGCTAATAAATTTAACAAATTAAATGCGAGTAACTAAAAATGCTACGCAGAGTTTTTTTTGCGATAATATGCTTGAGGAGCAAGAGAAATCGATAAATATTCATAGTAAATTTGGTGTTGTAATAGAGTGACATTTCCTAACCTCCAGTTGCCTTGAGCTCAAAGTTTTAATAATCAAACTCTAACCTGAGAAAAATAAACTCTAATATCGAAACTATAGCCGAAATCAAGCTTCACTGATGTATTGTATGTACATGCGTAATGCATCACAGTTTGCCTGTCTAAATTTACCTGTCTCTTCTAATCCTTTAGTAATACTCTTAACTTGCTGCATTATTGAGTGAAAAGATTAGTAAATTTACTACAACATGATAATTCTCTTATAACCCCTCAGAGGAATGGGATGACTGCATCTGTATTGCACCTTTTAAATTACAAAACGTAAAAGCAATTACAAGCGATAGGATATATGCTATTTGCTGCATTGAAACGTCTTGATCAAAGATGTTTCCAAAATAACTTTAAAATTAAAAAATTGTTATTTTATAAATGGATCCTGTTACCGAGCTAAATAAAATGATAAAAACCTTTCCATTCCAGGCCGACAGGAAGTTAAAATAAGCAGGGGAAGTTTAATACGTTGAAGATAATTATAAGTGTTCAGCAACATCAATAAAAATGTACTCCTATCCTTTACGGTCTCAAAGAGCGGGTCTCTGAAAAACATGGAATACTATACCTATAGTCGAAAGGAGAACCAGCGGAGAAATAGTACATACATAGTGGGCGGGTTCATATTATACATGCCCATGTACCTTCTCACTCTCTCTATTCATGTGGATTCAATAATGTTAGTTAACGGACATATTTCAGTCAAGCTTTTTAACTTTGGTGGAATAAAACAATGTCCTGCCAAACTTTACGTGAACTATAAGCGTTTAAAACGGGGACATATCATAGTTTCGAAGTAATATTTTGTCAGAACTCACAGTGCACCCGCAGTAAATTTCTACACCTACTTACCCTGAAAGAAAGTCGTTTAATCAAGATATTGCACAAATTCGCACACCCGCTATTGCGGTGACCAAAATCAGTTAAAGTTAATATTTCTTCCTTCTTCTTCGCCCTAATTGTTTTGTATTCTTCGTTTGATCAGATACTCCTGGGACCACCCACTTGTCCATTGCCTATACGAAATTAATACAGGCAGGCACTGATCATTAATGCGTGATAATTATTATATTCACGAATGTCAATAACAAACTGGCCTCTCGCATACAGCCACAAAGATGAGTCACCGATACAGGCATAATATCACCGAAAGGAGTACACATGCAACAAATAGAATTAATTCAGCAGCCGAACGAAGGTGCTCTATTTCATGTCCCTTCACGTGAGAGAACTATGTGTGATTTAAACTGGAATTACGAAGGCCGTCATATAAAATTAGGCTATCATATTTATATGAATATTTTTCGATGACCTAAATGAGTTGCTGTTACGAACTAGCCTCGATTCTCTTAGTTGAAATTTCTTTAAAAAAACAGTTATAACACTGTTAATCACTTAATGCATTAAATCACTTTGCTCCACCCTCGGCGATAACGGGACTAAGCCATTCAATTATATTAAATTAGATTGATTAATGAATATCACTCCCTTTGAACTTTGCAGCATACTGAAAAAAATATTATATTTCTCACTTACACGACAATAAAAGGGGTGAGTCAGACAATATTGAATATAAATCAACAAACCAGGATTGAGATCCATTTTTACATGTTCGCTATCATTTTGAATTAGTCACTTGAAGTACACTAACTACAATCTCAACTACTTAAAACATTTTACAGGTGATTCAACAACACGTGACAAGTATTGCAATTCAAACGGGCGAGCCAAATATCCTTTACCCCACGTTCCTCGATATCGCCTAATGATCAAAGAGGTCTTTTCAATGCAATGACCAGCACAAAAATTTTAAAATGAAAAAAGTACACCAAATAGAATGCGCGAAAAAACCTCGATGGTTTAAACATGCGATGTTAATTTACTACGGCGTGATTAATCCTGAAATTTAATCTTGCGAACTGAAGGCAAGATGTAAACACTTTTAACCTATCCTTAATTACATGGTTTGGATAGTGTGCAAAGTGTTAAACCTCACTATGTGATAAACCTCGTGATAAACTTTCCTGAAATACCTAAAGCCTATGCCAAGATTTCTGCCATAAACCATTAAAATTAATGGGTTTTAAATATAATCGAAGAAAAGTTTATTCACATAGTAAATCCCACAACGTACACATGTCATGTTAGAACGCCGAAATTACTGCTTCGGATTGAACTGCATTGCAAAGACAAAATAATGCAAATGATGGGCCCAGGTAGCTCATAAGTTCTATCAATTACATTACATGTACGCGGATTAGTCATACAAGTTCACAACCAACACTAATCTTAAAAACAATGACATTTCAAGTTACCCGTCGGAATAACTCAAACTATTTTGAGCATTAAATATTATTTAGCTAGAAATTTACCGCGAAGGAATTCAATAATGATCACCAAAGACTCAAGCAATTTGTTTAACAATCCCTCTTAACTAGGGATATGATTTTAATCCAAAGGCTCTTACCCTTATTCAAAATTTCAGTCAATCAGATAACAAAATATTTAACGTTCACGAGTAAACTGTGTAGTATTCTTACCAAGTCGGAAATCTAAACTAACCGTTCGCGGATGATCCATAAATCTCATGACATATGACGTGGGCCCAAACAAACTCAGATTTGAACTCGTTACATTTACCAAGAATTACAGTTATATGCAGTTAGATACTGGTTTTAAACTTAAGTCTCGATTTGCTCAGCTACATTAAATATTTACGACGGTGGAACACTAAAAATTGTGATTGAGGAATGAATACTGTCCAATAGATTTCACTATTCCTTCAAATAAACGATGAGTGACATTCAATCAAAAAATTCTGAACACGAAAGCAGATGGTAGGAATTCAAGTAAAGTGTCCTTGTCCTTAATCATCAACTCAAAATATAAACTGTCTATACTTTCCGAGTACATTAACTCCGAGTACATTTAAATAGTGTTGTTCTGACTACTATATTAATACTATTCCTTTTTAATGCATGATATGTAGTGCATGTTTGGTGAGAAATCACCCCCTGCCACACACCCTCGTGGTGGCTTGCAGGGTATGATGTAGATGTATATGTAGATGTAACAGGCGAAGGCGTGGATAATAAGTCATTTATCGATATGAATAAATGAGGAAAAATACTCTAGCAACAATTCAAATTTACCCTCAAATGAAAACTTTTATGAAACCCGAAAATGCAAATGAACCCGACCGTACGAAGGCGAGAACGACGATGGAAAGCACGAAAGTCAAAGCAAATCTCACGAGAGACTATCTAGTTAATTGGCATTCTCATTACTAAGTCTTTTCCATCTATTCGCGAACTATGCACTTCCAAGGCACCATCGTATCTGCTGCTCCATAACGAAACATATTGGTGCATATCAATAATGCTGCATCGTTTTCTATCTTCTAGTACTCTCCGTCTCGGTCTCCGTAGATCGAAAACGTTGAAACCATAAGATATTTAGGTGTAACAATCACTAAAGATTTATCGTGGGGTAGACACATCTGGGAAATATGCGGCCGAGCGAAGAGAAAGCTAGGATTTATAAAAAGAGTACTTGGAAAATGTGATGAGAAGACAAAAGAGCGATGCTATTTTTCACTAGTTAGGCCCCACCTTGAGTATGCAGCCAGTGTATGGGATCCGAATGAATTAGGTTTGATCAGAGAACTAGACAGTGTGCAGCGTAGAGCAGCTAGGTTCGTCAAAAGGTGTTACGATAGGTTGAGTAGTGTTTCAGAACTAGTACAAGAATTAGGTTGGGAATCATTATCAGAGCGTAGGTTAAAGTACAGATTGAATCTATTAGAGAAATTTCAATCGGATAGATTTACTGAAGATGTTTGGCATATATTTAAAAAAACCAGCGTATTATGCTAGTTTCGACCAGTTAAATAAGATTAGAAAGATAGATTGTCGTACCGATAGATTCAAAATGGCATTTTTCCCCCATACTATAAGAGAACAGAACAGTATCTTTTTTTAAATAGCGTAGTTTTGAACAGTACCTATAAAAGTACTGATCCTTTTATTTTTATGCATGATATGTGGTGTATTTTTGGTGAGAGTTCACCCCCTGCCACACACCTTTATGGTGGCTTGCAGGGTATTATGTAGATGAATAGGCAGCATAGCAAAGGGATAGGTAGGGGAAATATTTTAGAGTATTCTTGTAGTGCATGATACATGTATTAACTCCTTAAAAACTATAGATACTGACAATCTGGTTGCTTGAGACAATATAGTTGCTTGTTTGCATGTCGGTAGTGCATGCTTGGTGATCTTTACCCCCTGCCACACACCCTCGCGGTAGCTTGCAGGGTATCGTGTAGATGCAGATGTCTCATACCTGTAGTAACAATCGGGCTACGCTACTTAAAATTATCATACAAGTGTAGTTCAAAAGTCGATTTTTGTTTCAAAATTCGAAAATTAAAGCCTGGGGTCGTTTCAAATTAAGAACGAGTAAAATAACTTCAAATACAAATGTTTAACTTTTTGATTTCGTGGTCAATGTAATCAAAGGTTCATAGGAAAATGTAAGTGACCTCAGAACAGGAAAATTTACATTTTGCATTGCTGAATGTATACAAGACTACGAGGCTAATGGTATAGATATCGATAGTTAAGAAATTGGATCGCGAAACTAAAGTAATCCGCAAAAATAAATTAATATTAAAGGGTGCAAGTGAGCATACGAGACTGTAAACTTCAGTTTCGAAACGGAAATCCTTTAATCTCGGAATTAGATTAATTTCAAACAAATCGATAGAGAAACAGACTTCAATATCTAACAGCGTTAATGGTCTAGCGTCGAAACGTAGCTAGAACAGTCGAGAAACGTCCGAGAATATTGTAGGGATTCGAAACAACACTTAGAGATTTTGGGCGGGAAACTGAGAATATCAGAAGACACGACCTGGTATCGATCAGAAGTAATAGAATCACAATAAAAGACGCAGACAACTTTATGCGAAAATAAAAACTCTCGTGAATGAAAAATATTAAAAATGACTTACCATACTGAAGAGAGTTCCTCGAAGCCAGTCTCTCGAATTCCCAGTTTTCCCTCACCCGTGTGATCGATGACGAAGTTCCAGCTTTATCGGCGCACGTAACTCAACTTCTCCCTGTAACAAATTCAAACCATTAACATTTGTAACCACCACATTAGCTGCACATCTGCTGTAAATATCCACCAATCTACGGAAAGAGTATTGCTTGAAATATTTACAGGGGGGAATTACTATGTAAAACTAGGATTTTAAATTTCGTGAAGTAAATCTCTCGAAATATATCTCTATTCTTCGTACAAAGAGGAAGATAAGTTACGAAGTTATTTCAATTTCCCCTCAAAGTCACTGCAAACTCAATGTACATTGATAAAGCATCCTGACTAAAACTACAACTTCGTTGAACTGGGGTGAACACTCACCTGGCCTTCCGTCACCGCGTACCGACGAATACTAAAGACCGATGTCTGATCACGCATGTAAATGCCACGTTCTGGCATGACGTCAACCAAACTGGACCAATCACCAAAGTGGAATGATAATTCGTCGTGAATAATAATTTCGAAAAAATAAAAGGAATATCGCGGATTAGAACATTCTCTTGCTAATTCTATTACTGGATATACATTTCGGATATTAATATTTCCCTATAATTGTAGCATGGTTTGTTTTCGAAAATAGTTTATTATAAAATTAAGAGCGCCATCGGCTATTACTTCAGCTAACTACTCGTTTTGGCGGGAAAAAGTGACTGAACACGCAGTGGACTGTTGTAATTCTCAACTACCTGAAATATGTGCTAGATTAAAATATTTAGAAAAGAAATTGTTTTCAAACAACTACATATCATAGCATTTTGCACTGAGCAGACGTTTTATCTCTGGTCTACCAACTCTTAAATTTAGACGATATCTGATACCTGATTTCAGTTAACGGCGAGAAGAATTATTGCAGTTTTTGAATTATTTGCATGACAGATGTTTTCAGATTTACATGCCTGACGTTCAAATGGGAATTTTATTATACTCGACCATGGTTAGAAAATTATATCAAATAAATTAATCAATAAAACCACTGTAAGCCCCTGCCAAACACCCTTTTGGATGCTTGCTTTCTGGATATAATGGGAAGTATCGAGTGTATCGTATATACGTTGAATTCCAAACAAAGAATGGTGCTTGCTAACAGAAACCTTCCGACCGCAACAACGACGAAATTCGTCGGTATCACGCAGAACTACTCACGAACGCAAATCACATTTGAACGTGGTAGCTACGTAAATATTGGGAATGAAAGTAAGCCAATGCGATTGCTTACCTTTACGGAAAGTCTTGAAAAGGACAAGTGTGCTCTGATTACTGCAAGGGTAGCTTCACTGCAACAATTACTGGTTAATTCTTCTTGGCAAGGCACTTACACCGCGAAGCATACGAACACTTCACAATATAACTTGCTCAGTTATCATATAATTCACAAAACTATACCACTACTATTCATATCTCACTTGCGAGGTTATGTTGGCGGATGAAACACTGCACAGGTAACACACGATAAACCATCACACAAATTCCGAGCAACTTCTTATTACAAGACGGAAACGCCTCCAAGCATTCTCGCTCGGATTAAACATCGCTGATCAGCTGTTCGGGATTGTGTTGTTGCCTCGTACGAAGAAAATACGAAACTAAATCGAAGAATTGACTCGCTCTTGAACTGGGAAGGCCGTGGGTTTCACAAACACTGAAATGATTCATTCTCACTTTCGCTCTCGAGGTCGAGAGGGAAGCATTTGTGAAAAAGACGCAGGTGATTGAATTTCGGAAAAGCGGACCTCGTCGGAAATATTTCAGACTCCGTCAATGAAATTGATGAATTGAGTGAAATATAATGAGCACGCAATCAATGTATTGACTGAAAAGTAATGAGTGCATTGGGTGAAACGTAATAACTGTATTGAATTAAGTGTAATGACTGATATGCATAGCTGGGCAGAAAAGCGTTAATCCGTTAATCGTTAATTAACGAAGTTAACATATTGCTTAACGATTTAACTTTTAAGTTAAATCCAAAAACTATTAACAGTCTTATTAACTTCCGTTAACTTTTAATTCCGTTCATTTAAGTCCGTTACTTTTGTTCAGAGCCATCTGGATTGCCATGTAATAACTTGTTGAAGGAGTTGTGTTGAGAATGCAACAGACTGTGGATAATTATTCGAAACATGAATATGCTAAAATAATTAATGCCCTACATGCTTCTACATCAAAATCGTAGCACGTGTTCTAATTTCCCCATACATCGTCGCTGTAAACTATTACTGTCCCAAATATTATTTGGTTGATCGCAGTTGCAATTGTACATTTGGTTGTTGTAGCTGGTTTAATTAATCATTTCAACTGGAGCTACTTTGATGACATTCAGGATGACTCAGGAGCTTTCCTACTCCATTTATAATATTGGTACTTTAAAGCCTCCGTGGTCTTGAGATTCAAGCATTGTAAATCCATTCTGAGTAATGCACTTCATTTCGGTAGGAGACGGAGGTCACCAAGGGAAGGAAAGGTTCTGAGTCAAGACCCAAAGGTCCGAATTCTAAAACTGAGACGCCAGAATCTTTTGACTACTGTTTCCGTGGGGTAATTCCTAACCATGGCTGGCGTTCAATGGACTCAAATTATCACTCGTCGGAGTTAAATGGACCGAACGGCATTTAACTGGTAGGCCTAGTTTTACCACTCTTGTACGAATATTGGTCGGAAATAGAAAGAGCGGAGGGGTGTGTGTAAGCGCGGCATCGTGGGTGGGCCCTTGAGATCTCCCGCCCAGCTAAGCGACGGTGTGATGCTCACTTTGATCTAATTGATTCATCTTCATCTTAATTGACGTCACAATCGGCGCGTTACTCAGCGACCGATGAGTCAACTAATCCTATCGGTATTGCGAAAATCATTCATCCACAACGGAATAGAGGTTTAAAAGATGATTTAATGTCATGCATAAAAGAAAAACAGTCAGTATGAGTGATCGTACAAATGGTAGCGTTAGGTTTTAAGTGCTACAACTTGGTCTAACCTTACTTATACCGAAGCTTACTGTTGAGACCATACTCGACGCGGGATTGAAATTCGCGAGAGTTCCAATCCACAGACTGCCAATCTGAGTGCGGAAGAAGGATTCCTATTCAAAAATTCAATCATAACGAAGCATGATGTGGACACATTTTAATATACGACTTTGTGCCCTTCTAATGTACTGCACAGAGTGAACATGGGATGTAAAACAGCCTGAAAAGTAACTGATATGAAAAATAATAAAGATAAACAGCTAAGTCGGTAATGAGTTTAGCTACGATGCCATTGTACTTTATTCTATTTTTCACTTCCGACCATGATAGGACAAATTCCCCGAGGACAAATCTCATTCACATCCATTAATGTCAAAAAAATGTTGTCGTATACAACATAAAACGACATCACAGTACAGCGGCGTCGGAAGTGGGGGACAGGGGGGGCATTCGGCCCCCCCAGAATTTCCCCGGACCCTTGAGAAATGAGTCTTCATTAATAAAAATTAAATTTCACCTGTTTCCAGCTTGCTTTTTCCCTTCTGACACATATTCTACTTCCTTCATATGCACGTTTAGCGGAATTCTAGTCTCTATCCCCTCCTATCCGCAAAAAAATTTGGGCCCTTTGCATAGGAGCCGGGCCCTATTCTAGGTTGGCCCCTCCAAGCGAAAATAGTTCCGACGCCCCTGTCAAAGTATTTATTTCCTACCTCTAAACGGCACTCCGTGGCTAAATTAGCTCAGTTATACAATCCCCCATATCCCCGGTGATATTAAAAATCATTTGCATTATTATCCCTAGTCTCCCCAGTGGGAACGGGGGCGGCGATAAAGTGTTGGGGGAGCGGCAGAGCGGAGTGCTCTGGAAGGAAGCAGCGGCCGAGTGTTGTGGGAGGCTTTAGGAAGTGTCGCGGTAGTGTCCGGCGAGCAGATTATGGACCACTGGGAGCGTTTTCGGGAGAGTTTCGGAAGCGATAGGGGATCGTCGCGACGCTGGTCCGCGGTGGAGCGGTCGGTGAGGCGCCTGGGAACGTCCGACGCGCTCCAGAGAGCGTTGACAAGCATTCACGAGCCGTTCACGAAATGGTTGACTAGAGCATGCAATTTTACAGCGGAGCTGTGCCCATGTAGCGTAACATCGGCACGGCTCTATATAATATTAATCTATAATGTAAATGTAGTAAATGTAAAATGTAGTAATTTTGCTGTTAGAGACGTGAGAATGAGGGATGCTTCAAGCGCGAAGAGAGCAAGGCAGACTTGGGAGGCTGACGAATTTTCTTGGGCCACCAAGAAAATTATTAAGGCTCAACATTGTATTCATACACAGGATCATACAGACAGCGAGTGTAAAAGTAAACTGCATCTGAGAAAGATACGTATGTCTCGGAATTAGTTCTTCTCTTTAACAAACTGTCTTACAAGACTCCTCGAGGGTTGTGACGGGTGGTGAGTCACATCAAATATGCACAAAGGGCATGTGCGAATGTGCAAAGGGCATTTAATACGTATTAATGAAATGAATAGGATGCAGGACACCAACTGAAACATTACAATTTCATAGTTTATCACGCAAGGAAACAAGATTAACAACATTAAGGACACTAATTTTTGCACCAATTGATTTAAAATGTCATTTTTCCCGCATACCATAAGTGGACATACCATAAGAGGCAGCATAGTAAATGGATAGGCATTTGAAATATTGTTGCTGCAGTGCATGAAGCATGTTTTCGCTAACGCATGTATGGTAGTAAGGAAATACAGAAAAATATATTTAGAGACAAAAATTTCTAACCAGTATGTACTTCATTACTATGTAGATACTAACACCTAGTTATGCATCAGTCTTTTTTTTTAACATGTCTTTATGAAGTGGAAGCATTGTAGCACTTATTTGCATGTCAGTAGTGCACATTTCGTGATTTTAACCCCCTGCCACACACCTTCACGGTGGCTCGCAGGCTTTTACGCATATCTATGTGTAGTTGAAAAGTTTGTCATATGCTAGTAAAATGCATTAAATATGTCAAAAGTTCATTTGAGCAAAATCTAATCTTCAGAACTTTACCAACTCATCTGTATCTTTCCTTAATCTGTATTAGTATAATGTGTATGACTGCATGCTCACTAGGGTGTCAAAAAAAATCGAAGTTTTTTTTAATGCACACCCTCTTAATTTTTTTATACGATGTCAAAACAGTTGTAAAAAAATTTCATAAACGTAGGAACTCGGCAACCGGTGCCGACTTGCATTGAAACATTTCAGTACTTACTATGTAAGGCGTCCCGGAAAACCTTCTATATTTTGATGGGAATTTAGCGAAAAATATGCTATGTACATTGTACTATTGTAAATTGTAAAAGGTGTCTACATAAATTAATGAGACTGAGTTCTTTGTATTCTATCGGGCATCACTGGTGACGCGACATCAAATAAAAGTTCATAACTGCCCTTGAATGGTCAAGTTCAGTTTTACATATTTACTAATATTCGTGAAGTTAATTTAAGTGTCAATGCAAGGGCAAATATCACTATTCGCGAATGTATTACCTTTTGGGAAAAGGTGCCAAATATACCAAATCTTTTCCTAATTGTGTGAAGAAACTAGAGAACCTATTTCAAGTTTGGAGGATGTTACAATAAAATACACAAAAAACCCTAAACGTATTTGAGCAGTACCAACAAGAGTTTGTCATCAACTTAGATAATTTGTTGGACATTGCATACGCCGATGCGCTTCCATGAATAATAACACATAAGACAGAATCTTCTTTAAGTGACAGGGAGAGCCAGGTAGGCCTGGGGGCCTATTCTGTAAAGTCGAAAGAATTTCGGCTCATATGGAGAGTCGTGGGTCACCGCGACGAACGATTCGCGAACATCGTTCACCGTCGAAATGACGTATAACAGTTGACTGTTATCCAACGTTATGTCTATCCAGCGCGCCATTATTACAATGGAAGGAACAAGCTGAGGTAATTAACAATAGTTAATCAACATGACTTACTGTTGATGTTTGTAATCAATCTATTCGCTTTAAAATGTAACAATATATGCTGGTATGGAATAACGGCGGACTTATTAAGAAAGCGAAACTTCTGAAAATTGAAAGTGATTACACCTTTGGAGTTAAATCACGAAATGTTTTGGTTTTATCAATTGATTGTGTCGACAGCTTCTGTAATGATATTGTTTTCTCGAGTGAATCATTACATCTTCGTGCATATATTCCTCCGTCCGCCTATGTTTCTATTTAAATAGTACATTGATTTGGAATGGATGATATCACAGTAGCAATTACAAATATGCAACAACCGTTCAATATCCTACGATAATTTACGCGTCCGAAGACCAAAGGACGTCTACATCTACGTAATACCGTGCAAGCCACCACACAGGGGGGACGTCCACACAATATCAGAATTTGTCGGTAGAACACAACCACACAAAGAAAGGTACTCATACAAAGCAAGGCAGCATAATTATATTTGCTCAAACAATGTGATTTCCAACATGATAAAATCTCCTCTCAATAATATATATTGCCCCTGCAGGAGCATTAAAATCTTACGTAGAAGTTTTACACGAATAACAATCTTATATGTCTAGTCAACCTGACAATTTATTAATCAACATTAAACAAAAAATTTGCATGGCGACATTTGAAAACAAAACAAATAGTTTTATATACTTCTAACTGTATAAGCGGCAAGGAAACGGAGACATGAAAGATTTAATCATTAGCTAGAATTAGATGCATTCTCACCTTGTATCCCGCGCGATAAATATCAACAAGTCGTCTCCTACAATCAAAGCTTCTAAGAGTGCCCACCGCGATAGCAGCGCCTGCTCGCCAGAAAATATTTGGCGACGGATTATGAACGAAATGATCCGCAAAATGATCCGACTCCGTCGCCTTGAGCCGGAACGACCGTCGCGGCATCAAGGGAGCACGGTTTGTACTACAAACTATGACATTTTTTCCATATATGGGTATTGTTGTGACGTCGGAATCTCGAATTCGACTTTACAGAATTAGGCCCCTGGTCACTTAGCTGGAGTGGACAACAACTGGCTAATAAGGAGAAAAGGGCGCGCCCTCAGAACTATTGGAGAAGAAAAGCGACGTGCTACATAATATTCGACTCCAATTCCTTCGACATCATCTTATCTCATCTTCTGATTCTAATGAAAATGACAAGCATTCAAAAGAAGATTTTCCAACTCTAACCGAGAACATACAACCCGGAACCAGTAAAACATTATACAGAAATATTTCATTACTCCAAAATTAGTAGCAGCAGCTACATAGGTGTCAGTTAAGTATGACAGATTAAGTTTTGTTCTTCAAGCTACCACTGAGGAGAATATTATACTGGATATTATACTGATGAATTTCCTTTAAGTAAGTCCTCGATTCAAAGAATTCAAACAGAAAAACGGAAAGAGGAAGCCTTAAAAGGTAATTTTCAAAAACGGGGTACCAGATATTGTGGCTGTTCACTAGTATGGCAAACTGTGGCCTGATTAGAAATCGTGCCTGATAGTTATTTCATAAGCAAATGAAGAACAACTTATTGCATTTCCAAGGCTGGAAAGCTCTCCAGGAAGGGCGCAGGCGCAGGCTGTTTGGAACGCAATGGGGGCAATGTTTACTCGGAACCGAAATCGAAATTTTGTGCACGAAATCGTTAGATGGAAATGAAAAATGAATTTTAGTGAAAAAATTAATCTTCTAACCACAACCATTCACTCATAAATCAAAAACTAAAATAAGCAAAAGATGAACGCCCACCGAAAAAGCTGCTGTGATAACATTGACGTCATTTTCCTCACGTACTTGATTGCTTTTCGGGGAAGGGAAAAGAGTGGAGGGGGATTCTCGGAAGGTCTGCTCCAGGGAGTGTGTAAATTATTATAGTTTCTCTGGTCTGCTCACACAGATCCAGTCGTAACTGCTCCTATTGGCAGAGTCAGCTGGGTCCCCCCTTTTCGATAAGGCAAAGTAGCTTCGCGGGCTCAGTTGTGATTGGACGAAGGCGAAATACGTCTGAGGTTGCACCACGCCCACTTATCCGAAAGGGTTAAAAACATCAGTTTTTCGCCGCTTATAACTCGAGAAATAATTGACGGATCAAAAAAAAAAGGAAAAATACGCGTATTTTTATTTTACAAACTCTATCAGATTCGGCAATAAAGAATAAGGCAAACGACCCCATTGTAGACTGGAATCTCGAAGATAAAGTGCACATTCTTTGCTGTGATACTACGGCTTCAAATACAGGTCATATCAATGGAGTCTGTATGCTTCTTGAATAAAAACTTAACAGAGATTTGCTTATTTTTGCTTGCCGCCAGCACATGTTTGAATTGGTGTTAAAAAGCGTGTCCAAAGTAGAAATCAGTCAAGTGACAACAAATCCTGATATTCTACTCTTCAAAAACTCCCGAGATAACTGGAAAAGCGTCGATCCTGATTAAATACAGTGCTGTAAAGAAAGACTCGCATTGCACCTGACTGTTTCAGAAATTGACAATCTGCTTAGCTGTACTGAACTGAACTGGCCGAAGAAATAGCCAGAGAAATTACCATTTAAGGAGAAGGGTTGAATTTCTCAGCAAAAGTTTATAATAAACAGTATTTTTTATCACTTGATCGAAGAGTCTTTCTCTTTTATCGTGCAGTTGTACTTACTAGAACGCTGACGTACCGACATAGCCGTCCCCTAATATGTGATTACGATTGTCGTTTATATGCCGTGTCAATTCCAAAATGTGATCGCATTCACATTTTATAATCACAGTGATTGTAACGGAACAGTCACATTTAAGGCGGTGACAAGAAAGTCACAGTTAGGGCCATCCCTGCTAGCAAGAGACGAAAGGTCAAATGCAGTTAATTTTAGCCGAAGCTGTTGATTTCTAGCAGGAGAGGAGAGCTGCTCTATTCCGAGACATGAAATGTTTATTTCGGGCATTTGCTCACTGAAAGTGTTCGGCGGTGGTTCCACTGCGTTTTGTGACGATGAGTTGAATACACTTTGGAAGAAGGTGTTTAAAGTATTGGCTTTTTCTACACTGCTGGTGACTCTGATTCCTTTATAGTTTTTAAGTGTGTGCACTGTGGACTTATTTCCCTGAAGCTCTCTCACATATGACCAAAACGCTTTAGGATTGCTATCTAAATATTCTCCTAACATCTTGCTCTTGAAATGTGATAACGCTTCCCGACATCATTTCCTTGCTAATGCTCTCGATTTTTTATAGTTTTGAACTAGCTCATTTTTTTCCTCTACCGATAGACCCCGTCCTGCATTTTTCATCTTAGCGTGGCACACCCTTTGTCGCTTTAGTGATTTCCTAAGCTCCGCGTTATACCACCTTGGCTCTGTATTATGACTAATATATTTACTTGGTATGTATTTATGAACTGCGTTACGGGTAACCTCAAGAAATTCTCTCCACGAATCCTCTGTATTTAATCCTTTGCTTTGTTCGCTGAATACATTAAACGCTTCCCTCAATTCCTCTTTCATACCGTCGTAGTTTGCCTTGCCAAATAAGTATACCCTCCTCCTTGGTTTATAATGTCTTTCAACGCCAAGAATAAATTTCGCATGCACTATTTTATGATCACTAATTCCTGTGTCTGTAACTGTATTTAGAACTCTTTCGGGTATATTTGTTGCTAATAAGTCTAGAATGTTGTCTCCCCTAGTCGGTTCTGTTACTAGCTGGTGTAAACAATGTGACGTAAAGGTGTTCAAAAGTGATTCGCAATGTTCCTTATACTTACCTCCTGTTATGAAACTACACGTATTCCAATCTAACGAAGGGAGATTGAAATCTCCGCCTACTATTATTCCTCTATCCTCGTTCGGAGAAAGTAATGTGGCTATCTCTGACTCTAGTTCCATTCCTAGATAGTATATACTAGATAGTGTATTCAACTCATCGTCACAAAATGCAGTGGAACCACCGCCGAACACTTTCAGTGAGCAAATGCCCGAAATAAACATTTCATGTCGCGGAATAGAGCAGTAGTTAAAAAGCATAAGTAAAAACAAATCACCAGGTCCCGATCAAATTCCTTCCAGAGTATATAAAACATTAGCTTCTGAAATAGCCCCCTATCTAGAAATAATATTCAATAAAACACTAAAGATCCACACAGTACCCAAGGATTGGAAAGTAGCTAACATTACACCTATATTTAAAAGTGGTGATAGGGAAGAACCTAGTAACTACAGACCCATTTCACTCACGTCAATCTCTTGTAAGATAATTGAGCACATAGTAGTCAGTTCGATCATGGGGCATTTGGATAGTCAGGGATTACTCATAAACAGCCAGCATGGGTTCCGGAAAGGTAGATCTTGCGAGACACAATTAGCTTTATTCGTACACGATATTTTAGTCCACGGCGAAAGCAGTACTGAAGTTGATGCGATATTTTTAGATTTTAAAAAGGCTTTCGATAAAGTTCCTCATGACAAATTAATCTTGAAGTTGGAGAGTTGAGCAGTTCCTGTTTCATACCACCATAATAAGCCTTACCCAGCAGCGGCGTCGGAAGTGGGGGGAAGAGGGGGCAATCGCCCCCCCCCCCAGAATTTTCCCCGTGCCCTTGAGAAATGAGTCTTCATCAATAAAAAATAAATTTCACTTGTATCCAGCTTGCCTATTCCCTTCTGACGTATATTCTACCACCTTCATATGCACTTTTAGCGGAATTCTAATCTCTACCCCCTCCTATCCGCAAAAAAATGCGGGCCCTTTTCATAGGAGCCGGGCCCTTTTCAAGGTTGGCCCCTCCCTGCGACAATAGTTCCGACGCCCCTGATACCGAGCAAATAAATGTTTCCTTTCGGCTCGTGAGATTGTTAGCTCTCAGAGAAAATTGAGCCGTGACTACTTTATGGCCTCAAATGCCTTTCTCGGCTACTACTTTTACAACATGTTCTGGTACATTTGCCGCTAATAAATAGAAGGTATTATTTCCTCTGGTGGATGCTGTTACCAACTGATGCATTGAGTGTGTTGTGAAGGTACACAATAGTGACTCGCAGAGCTCCTTGTCTTTTACTCCGGTGATAAACCAATTCGTGTCCCAGTCTATGGACGGAAGTATGAAATCTCCACCTATTATTATGTTTCGATCTTTTCCGCGCGAATTTAGTTTACTGCTCTTGCTCTCAAGGCCTGAGACTGAACTGCCGTCGCCATCAGGCAGTCTATAATATACACATATAAAGAATCTTTTGGTTTTAGGCTGTCGAAGTGAACACCATACGCTCTTTAACCGACTCTCAGATTAGAACTCCCAATTATTGGTGTAGTAATCCTTAGCTGCAATAAAGAAGAACATATAGGAGTCACTAAGAGGAACGTAGCTTTCTTGTCACGCGCATCGAAAACACTTACTAAAATAATCAGCCGAAGAATGGAAGGAAAGATTGGAGGAAACCTCTCGGATAACCTATAAATGGTAAATGATATTGGAAAATATTCATTATCTGCGATTTCGTTTGATAACCAACTTTCTGTCCCAATAATTACATCCGCATCGGTGCCTTTAATGATATGGTAGCATTAAACTACTTTATTTTTATACTACGGCAGTTTAGTATCACCAAATATATATTTCACCATTTAGCAACTTCTCTGGTCGTTGATAGTAACCTCCATTAGCCATCTTAGGAAAACTAACTGCCAATAATTTGTCATCACTGAAAAATTACTTCTGAAATTCCTCATCTTTCCCGTGACTCATGTGAAAGCCGCCATCAACTAGCCATTTCACAACGTGGAATGGAATAAGATGTTCAAGATACTGAAAGCAGTTGAGATGGACTACAACGACAAATAAATACTCTGTCGCCTCCGCAAGAATCAGGTCACAACAGTACGAATGAATGATGGAAGGAAAATAGAAGCCAAAATAAATGAGGAATTAGACAAAGATAGAGCCTCTCGCAATTATTATTTAATATAATATATAACTAAAAGAATCAAAACGAGAAGCAGAAGAAATTGGTATAAAAGTAATCAAGGTTAATGTTGAAGAAATAAACATGCTTCCGGTTCGCAGATGGCTATCGCAGTTCTAACAGAAAGGCAAGTAGACCTGTAAACATCTTGGAATATTACGGAGCTAGTAATTTAGGAAATTAATATGAGAATCAACAAAAAGAAAGGAGCGAGGCACTCTATGGTTCAGAGACATGGAGCATCGAACATTGAGATCCCAGAATAAGACTCGCACGGTCTGTCTTTTCCCGCTCTCTTTTTCCAAACTCGCCCTCTCAGGTAGCAACGTTGCCACATCCCATCCGCTTTTTACGCGAAAAATAGGAAAATCCTTAATTTTCATCGTAGAGCATCAATCAAAAAACGTTTTTCGACGTCTTGGAATGAACGATACAATGAAGAAGATAAATTGTTGATACGTTCCAAAGTTTATAACTTCGATAAACCATGTCTAGTGGTCAATTTCCCCGAGGACCCCACCCGCTGGGAAAGGTCTACCTCGGCTGAGCTCTCGGGATGGGTGAGGGTCGATTTTCGAGGAGACCGAGGGTGGACCCTCGGTCCTGACCTCCGTCCCACTAGCTACCTGAACGACGGCCCCGCTAAACTACCATTAACCATATTGTTTTTAAATAATTAAAATGATTAAATACTATATCTACAAATACATTAACAGTAAAAAAAGGAAATACACAATGCTATATGATTTATTCGATATGTCTCAAAATTTACCATGAAATACACATTGGGGTCCAGCGGACCGCAGACCATTTTCAATATTTTTTCATGAAGCACCAAGCATTTTAATTACTGCATCGCAAGCAATAGTCAGTTCCTAAGATGTAAAAAGGAATTTACATTAAATTAGATTTCTGTATTTCA
Source organism: Platycnemis pennipes (assembly GCA_933228895.1). Lineage (NCBI taxonomy): Eukaryota > Metazoa > Arthropoda > Insecta > Odonata > Platycnemididae > Platycnemis > Platycnemis pennipes. Next base: position 9,070,741 of record OW121846.1, on the reverse strand, counting down.
CGTTTTGTGAAAGTTACGGCGAATAAAAAAATGTTTGGGGTCCACTGGGCCCCAGTATGCACTTCTAGGGTAAAAAATGGATGTACGACATGTTGGGTATAGCCTGGTTGGAGGGCAATTAGCTATCGAGTGAGTCAGTTGTCGTGAGGCGCGATGGTAGACTAACCACTGTCTTTGCTAATATTGTTGTCACCCCCAGTCAGGGGCCCCTCTAAGCCGCCTCGCGCCGGAGGCCCTCGTCTATCACCGAACTAGCCAGACCGCCACTGACTTTCCCCTACTCTCGTCACCTTATCAGCAGAGCACGTTTTTCTGTGGGGTGGGGAATGGAGGGGAAGGTGGATAGGCTCGCCAAAGGCTGGCGGAGAACCGAGGGGATCTCCAAGGTCGTGGCGGATTCGAGAACTAAAAGACGCTTTTCGCCCGGAGTATACAGCCCCCTTAAGCCGTGGTCCCCTTGGCGCCTTTCGTTAAGAGTAGGCTAATGCCGACGCCGGGTTTCTCTCCACCCTTCCTCCGTTCCCTGAAAACTCCTACCATTACCCAATTACCCACCTATCCTATATGGCACAAATGACCTCAGCTGTCGGTTGCCTCCCCCAAATAACCAACCAAACCTACTACAAAACGATAGAAAACAGTGAAAACACAGCTATGGAATGTGCAGCCTTAAATAAAAACAATCCAATTGACAGTTTCCATAGACCGAATGATATTTTAATGAATAATTAAAGATCCTAGTCGGTTCCGGGATTAAAATGACACACATAATAAGCCAGTTTTTGGCATACTATGAAATAAAGTCACCCTAGGGTGACGAGCCATCAGTCAGTCAGTTTTATTTCATTGAATTACTGATGCTCAATTTTCTTTTTTAAGATTCTCTCTTTGGACTTTTCATCTATCGAATAAATATAATTTACCGTAGTCCATAAAAAGTTTTGCTCCAGTTCACACTTACAATGACGTGTTTTAGTTTTTTCTCGATCCCATTTAATTTCTGGACAAACTTTAGACGGAGTTACACTCGTATTGGAAAAATCTTGCAATAAAGGAATTAGGTCAAAGTCACGAGAAGCATTTTACTTCTGTACTGAAAATAAATAGCCCCGAATATTTTACCTGGTAGCGAGAGTGGACTAAATCAAATCCCACTTACAGACAAGTTACGTTCGTGTTAGGTGAGTAGCAAAGATAAGCGGATAGCTAAGATGAGGAAGACGAATGAATCACTCGTAAACAAAGATTCCCTCGGCCTTCGTCCAAGGGGTCGAGTGACGACGTGTGACGCAATAAGCGATAAGGAACATCTGCGCTGTCGGTCACTCATTGGTGACTGAATAAATAAGCCACTCCCCAAACACCCCTCAAAGATGACCCCCTCCCCCCAGTAAAGTTACCCATCCCACTGAAACTGAAGCGGCGGCTCTCGGAACTAACCCCCGTGGCGGTTACTCAAGAGATATTGGTTTGGTATAGAACAGCCTTAAGTTTAAATTCGTAGTCAACACCCTTGACTTTGTGCAATGGTTTACATTCATAATTACAATTTGTAAAAATGCTAGAGTAAAATAATACAGGGCCATAATCAAATTCTCATAGCAGTCTTCCAAGGCGACTCAGCTCTAGGATCATCTATTTCCCAACACTTGTTCACGTTCCGACACACTGGAGATCTCCCCTCAATACCCTTCCCCTCTCCTCCATTCCATCCCCTCCCTTCAATTCCTTCTCCCCCCACCTTCGCCTGTGCTTGGTCCTGTGGTGGCGAACTTCCGAACTATCTGCAGCTAGCTGCAAGACGTCCGTTAAATCGCTGGTTTGAATTCGTAGTCAACACCCTTAAGGTCTTCAGATTTCTCTTTTCATCTCTTAACCATCAAGGGTAACTCAGAGGTCAAAGGTCACAGGGATGGAAAAAGAGAACCCAGGCTACAAATATGTCGAATCATAGGTTTAAAAAGGTGCCAATGTCGATGGAAAGGTCATAAGATCCCTCTTTTCATGCCTTGACCTTTAGGGGTTACTCAGGGAGTCAAAGGAAATTAGGCTAAACGTATCGAATCATAGGTTTGAAAGAGTGCCCAATACGATGGTAAAGTCCCTCCAGGAATTATCTGACATTGAACGGTTGGGAAAGGGAAAATGTACATTAGCATAGTATGTTCATCGAATGGAACTGAGGTCAGGTAAATGGTAGAATATTAGATCAACGAAGGAGGAAAGCTATGCAACGGTTGCGCAAAATCCATTAATATAGGATATTTGAAGAAGAACGTGCAAATAGGTGCATGAAAACATTAGTACTTAAAGAGTAATTATTCCGAGTTGTTCCATGCGGATTCACTACATATCGGCTAAAACTCTTGGATAACAAATGCCATGTAGCTGAGAATGTGCTAAATTAGATAATATCAAGCTTGGGTGTGCTGTAATCAGGTAGTCCCCTTACACCATCTCCCAACGTTGGCCCAACCGATCATAAATAACCATACGAATGGCACCGTTTCCCAACGTTGGCCCAACGGTCGTAAAGTAACCGAACCGTTCCCCAACCGTGACACCGTTTCCCAACGTTGACCCAACTGTCTGTGCTACATGGGTTATTCCAAAAACACTGCAAGGAACAGTACGCATGAGCAAGTTAACAGTTGGATAAATTTATAGAAACGCCAAAGAATGTTTACACGATGAATTAAACAATGAAAAATAATGCATATTAGTAAGAAGTTGTAATTTTAAAAACTGCAAAGAAAGAGTACAACATGACAAGTTAACAATTGGATGCATTTATTGTTAGGAGCACAAGGTTAGAATGAAGAAATATTTGTGAATATATACTATAGTGTTCCCATCACACACCCCTCCCTTTCGGTTAGAACCTCAGTTTTCCCCACGGGATTTAATCAGGGTGAATGAGTCGGAGTTCCGCCATACAAACAGATTGCTGTTCGGGTGTCACGGCTTGTGAAGACCGTGCAATCGAAAAGCGGGTGATCCCCTTCCACTATCAGACTTTTGGTTCGCAAAAATGTAGAAAAAAGGGCACAATAGAGTTCCCCGGGTTCCGCGACTACCGCGTTACAATTCTAAGCAATGCGATCCAGGGAAGGAAGATTGGCGATTTAGGCAACAAAATTATAATTACTAGCGTCTTTTCTGTAATAACATTTAATGACTTGAAAGCACTTTTCCCACACGGCATCACCATCGACATACAATTCACCTATCCCAAACGGCGTCACCTTCAATACGATAAGAAATACGAAAAAAATACCCTTTAGTGGCACACAGCGCCACCTTCAATACAAAATATACTTCTTTGACACGGCGTCATGTCTCAAATACACACAAAAATACCCTTTTTCCACACGGCGTCACCTTCAAATTTAAAAAAAAACCTATTTTCCAATGATTAAACTTTATCTAAAGTCCACTAAGTATGACGCATAGCTGGCGATCTTGAAATACAGGGGCTTGTGATCACGGAGACTAGTCCAGAGTTTCCAAATGAATGAAGCCAACCATAAAAGAAGGCTAGCCGTGAGTCGGGGATCGTCGTTGGTCGAGAGGGGGGAGCAATGGGACGGGAGGGATAGCACGTCGCTACAGGAATTCTTGCGAATTTAGCCCGGGTGAAGTCTCTTCTTTCAGAGATCCTGGAAGCTGATGCAGGGTGGCGGCGGCGATTACAATGAGCGGATCGCGATGACCCTCAGCACCTCGTAGACCTTTGAAGAAACTCCGAACCTCGGAAGACGTTTCCCATGCGCCTCGGCTTTCTCCACCTCTCTCCTCGTTTCTCGACAGTCAGTCCGTTCCTTGCCTCCGACTCCTTTGTCAGATGATGGCCATCTTACTTGGCTCTGGCACAATGCTCACACTTGCAGCGTTCAACCAGTAATGTCTCTCCAGGCAATCCGTCCAAGAGTGTGTTCGAGAGTGTTCCTTTCGTCGGTCTCCGGCGAGCGTTATATGCCCCTTTTTCTCCACCCAGAATGCCCCACTGTGTGTCGTCTGCTATTACGATGTTTTGTTCGAGTCACTTATTCGATGGTCTTTTCAACCGGGATTTTTGAAACGTAGTTAAAGATACTCCCTCAAACTATTACTCGTATTTTTCACTTATATTCACAAATACACTTTTTTCACACATTCACACAACCCTAATAATTCACTCGTTTACATTTTTATTTATTAATTTACACAAATAAACCCTTTAAAAAACATTTACAAATAGTTTGCCCAAATCGCGAACTTCCACGTAGTGAAAACATAGACAGATGGATGGACATCACGGAGCCTTCCGTGGGCCATCACAATACGAACAAACAATTTCAAAGGTTAAAGCAAAATGAACTCAGCCTTAAATAATTAGCATGTGTCACAAGGTGCCACAATTTGGATGACAAAAAAACACCTGCAGAGACATTCCTGGAAAGAAAATTATAATAAATAAATAAAATATTTATAATAGTGCAAACATAATTTAACAAGAAAAGATCAGAACATTAATTAAAATCTATTATAACAATTTTGTAGTAGTTGGTAGTAATTCATAAATTTAGCATGAAATGGAAGAGTGAAAGAAGACAATCTTCTCATTTTCAGTATAATTAAATGCTTTCCACCATTGAACTATTACTGCATAGTAATACTGGACATGCTGGACTCTGGCAGAGCCAAAACTCCTTGCATCCTATATGAAGTGTACAGAAATCCTGAAAGGAAAATTAGTTTTAAGAAATAGTATTTTCATAAGATGAAGCAAATCATGAAAAGTAATAGTTACCTTACAAATAGTTCATAGCCGCATTAAAAGATCTGTATTGAAACAATATTCAATGGACAACAATTTCTCCAACCTTTGCCCACTTAACAACATTCACACTCTTACGCATGACACAGGGAAATACTCATTCCCATTATCCTTCAAAACACACAAATAGTATAAAAGAGAGAAATTCCTGATGGAGGAAAAGAATATGGTTCAAGTCGCTCTCGTGGGAAGACCGACTGCAAACGGTCAACTTCTGAGTTTGGGCTTCCCGCGGCGATGGTCGTTCCCACCTATCCCTGTCCCCCCTACCCATTCCTCCGTCGATCTGCAGGGTTGCCAAATCGCTATAGGGAATATCTTAATTTTTTCAATAATCATTAAATTTTATCGCACAATGCCGTTCAAAAAACTTACTTAGTCGTATCTCCGCCGGCAATGCGATAAACATGATACTTTCGGGTTAAAGTTATAAACTTTTAAATGGCATATTTAACTGCAAATGGTCAGCTTCTGTGGCTGGGCCTCCTGCAGTGAGGGTTGGGTCCATACGAGCCCCGAACTCGAGGAAGGGTCTTGGATTAGCTGCTTCGAGAGGTTGGTCCTTACTAATGACCGTCTGACCGTCGGTCCTCCCCACGAGAGCGACTTTAACCCTTATTATGCTAGATTCGACCAGATAAATAAGATTAGAGAGATAGATAGTCGTACTGATAGATTCAAAACATCATTTCCCCCCGTAATATGAAAGAACAGTATAGGCGGCATTGCAAAGGGATAGGTAGGGGAAATATTTTATAGTCTGTAGTGCATGATGCATGTATTAACAACCAATCCCTTCTTACTATGTAGATACAAACAGTCTAGTTGCCTGAGAACCTAGAGTTGCATGTTTGCATGTTTATACCGCATGATTGGTGAGCTTCACCCCCTGCCAAACACCCTAAAGGTGGCCTGCAGGGTATCGTGTAAATGTAGATGTGGAGATCTGTATAATACCCTTCAGGCCACCTCATGGGAGTGTGACAGGGGGTTTAACATCAGCAGGGTCTTCGTGACTTTTATAATTTTCTTGAACTCCGCTCCTGATTACAAACGAATACCTGGAGTTTAGAAAATCACTTCGTAGTGAACCAGATGCCATTCAAGGTGGTTGCAATAAATGCATGCATAGCACATAGAAAATGTAATACATCTTTATGTACATGTTTTTGTATAATACTATGATGTGACCGTAATGCCTGTCTTTGCGCTCCTGTGACTTTCGATTAGCTGCAGTAATTTGATAATAATGTAGTAAGTACTAATTAATAATAAATAACACATGAAGATGCCACTTACAAGTAGCTTGATAACTATTTTAGACACGTTCAGATGGCGGAATGAAGAAGGTAGCCATTCGCTTCGATAGCGGATATGTTTAGGAAGTATCTAAGAAGTGTAGCTGTAAATTTGTTTTGTAGCTGAACCAACCCAACCAATTAATCCTCCAAATCAGGTGCGGCGTGGCCAGAGCGGGAAGGCGGGGATTCCCACCAGGGCCCTTTTACGTCTAAAATAAAACGTTTATCGCAGCGAAAGTTTTTATGTCGTTTATACATTATTTGCAAACCTTTTGCCATTAACGACCTGAAACGCGTTTTTAACGCCCAATTTTATTCAGAAGCGATGAGGGGGTCACCAAAACCGGGCCCCTCTGGACATATAGCGGCACGGGCCCCTGAGCACCCACGCCGCCCCTGCTCCAAATACCATGGAGAGTACATCTACATCTATGCAATACCCGGAAAGTCACCGCGAGGGTGAGTGGCAGGATAGTGCGCATTTGGCGAAGCGGAGGTTTTGCAAGGCACAATTCGATCTATTTATCCACGCAATATTTAGAAGCAACCCTAAATACTAGTAGAGTACTTACTTACTAGTAGAGTACTTACTAGTAGAGACGCAGAGACATTAGCTCGCATAGTAAGGGTACATTCGCAATAGGGAGTTTAAATTTTATCGCAGAACGTCGTTTAAAAAACCTACTTAATCATCTCTTCGCGTACTATACTATAAACATCATAAATGTGGGTAAAAGTTTTTAAACTTTTTCATTGCATATTGAACTGCAAACGGTCAACTTCTGAGTTTGGGCTTCCCGCGGCGATGGTCGTTCCCACCTATCCCTGTCCCCTCTCCCCATTCCTCCGGCGATCTGCCGGGTTGCCAAATCGCTATAGGGAATATCTTACTTTTTTCAATAATCATTAAATTTTATCGCACAATGCCGTTCAAAAAACCTACTTAGTCGTATCTCCACCGGCTATGCGATAAACATGATACTTTCGGGTTAAAGTTATAAACTTTTAAATGGCATATTTAACTGCAAATGGTCAACTTCTGTGGCTGGGCCTCCTGCAGTGAGGGTTGGGTCCATACGAGCCCCGAACTCGAGGAAGGGTCTTGGATTAGCTGCTTCGAAAGGTTGGACCTTACTAATGACAGTCTGACCGTCGGTCCTCCCCACGAGAGCGACTTTAACCAAGAATATTGTTAGAGTATAATGGACTGTAATTTATGGGAAAAAAGAAAAATGGAGTTATCTCAGCGTCTTATCATTCATTACCAAGCGAAAAATCTTCGGCAAGATGACACAAAATTAGAACACTATCCCATCCATCGCCCATTGAAAATTATTGAAACAGTCATATAAATTGTGAATATCATTATTCAAACCGTCATATCCGACCAATATCAACTTGCATCCACCATTCAACATGCCAAAACCCAACCGAAGATATAAGAAATTCTAAAAGAATATAGGGACTGGGTTATTTAAAGGCACAATTTAACATCTTCATGCACAAAATCATAGGTAGCTGGGACACATATATCACAGCAGGACTTTCTAGGGTTACCTCGGGGCTTCATAGGGTTTCTATGTTTTCGTTATCTGTTCTTTTTGTTTTGTATTTATTATGAATGACAACTTCCCAATTAAATAAAGAAAACTGCAAGTCTCTATCTTTAATAGTTATCCCGTAGTTGAGTGATACATAAACACGGAGCGAAGAGACGGTCGCTCAAAACTGCCCGCGGTCAACCTTACCACTCGTTAGGCTTCTTGGCGATGTTGCCGATGCTGCTACAATGTCGCGGGAACTTTGTGTCATGAGGCACGCTTTTTGACATAATTTCTAGTTCTTTTTCTGTGGAATGGGAGAGTGGGTAGGTCATGTATAGAACAGAAAGCAAGAGCATGGGTGAAAACAAAGAAGCCTGTGTGCACACATGGGTGCATACTCTCACCACCAAAAGCATAAAAAAGGAGTATGAAAGAAAGTATGTGGTATATTTAATAAGGATGAAATATAAAAAGTATATAAAGACAACTAATGGAATGCGAAAAGGAAAGATTCAAAACAGGACCATCTTTAAATGTTGATGAGATAAATAGAATTAAAGGCGAAAGGTAATGCTGTTGGCAGTATTAAAAAGAATGGTTGAAAAGCTAAGTATATGCTGAAGAGACATAGGTATATTAGATAGAAATACTCACTTCAAACTATGAACAAGATAGGTATTAAGTGATATATTTAAAGGCCTTAAGTGCACTTGTTATGGTACCATAACGGTATGGTATAACCATGGTTATACTCAAGACAGTCATGCTTAAGTAATATTACAAAAATTTTTATGCTCAACTGCATTGTGAAACTGAAGGTAGTGTATGAAATTACCCTATTAACCAAATTTGTTGTGAAAACGTTGTGGAAACGTTGCACTTCAACTAAAATGGAGTTGCTGCAACGTATTGACAACGTCGCAAGAGCAGCCATAAGTCCTCTCTACTACGTTCCTGCAACGTAATGGCAATGTTACTGCAACCTCTAGTGAAACATATTTGCAACACTTATGCAACTCCTGAAACGTACTTGCAAAATTTATGTAACCCTTTAAAATAGCACTCGAGATATTCCTTTGCAGAAAAAATATTTATTCATTATTCCAGACAGGCGTGGGTCAATGCTAACGAGAGAGTACCAATACAGTTTCCAATAATCACAATCCAAACGAGACGGGTCAAAAACAAATGAGAGGCAATAAATTAGTATATATGACTTCCAAAAATCGATATCCAAACAGGTAGGGGCGAAATAATTGTAGAATATCCTACGAGATTCCCAGAGAACACAAAACCACACCGAAAAAGGCAAGCGCTAGACAGAGAGTAATCAGATGGGATTGACGGGATAGCATAGCGTTCGATGTATCGAATATGTATATCGATCTCGTGCCGTCTTCTCTTTCGCTATCTCATATGCAATTTTTCTAAGTGCGAAAAATTGTCTCACGACCGAAAAAAATATTTCAGTGGAAAGAGCTAATTTGCTTCAGAAGATGAAAAAACTATAAAAACCCAATATTTGAATATATGTTTGGGGTAAACTGTGTCCAAATAATTCTTCGCAAAGCGACCAGCAACATGTCGCAACCATTCTGCAACATGTCGCAACCTTTCTGTAACCTAGTGAATATTCCATATGGGAGTGGAATTTGGGAGTGGAATAAAGAGGAAGAATGGAATTTTAGTATATGTATCCTCTGGCTCATATATTTTGTAATTAAATTTTTCTGACCAAACAAGTGCATCAGCGACGTAATTATGACGTTGCAGAAACGTTGCCAAACGACGTGGCATCGTGCAACCTTTCTGCAACGTTTCCGCAACACATTGTGTTTACTGGGTAATGCGTTACTTATATCTGCAGTGAAGAAAGGAAGTCTAATCATATCATCTGAGCAAAAACTCAAAGATAGGAAGAAAGTTAACCACATTAATGGATCCTGAATGCTCCGTAATAATGCTTCTCAAGGTCTTACAATTTCTTATCTTATATGATCTTAGTTTATATGGTGATCATAGTTTATATTGTAACCGTTGCCGTTTGGCCGGTCACATTACGTAAGTAATATGGGCGCTCGAGGGAAGGAAAGTTTGATTTTCTTTTGTTCTGTTCGACTTACAAGGAGACATCGCGAGAGTGATGTTCGGGATCCGAATGCCGATGTTATTTTCTGAAACTATAAAGGAAATGTAGAAAAAGTGTCACGGCTTTCTTCCCCATAGGCCCGGGTTCGAGAGATATAAGCAAGTAAAGATTTGGCGCAGAATCAGTATCTTCAAGTAAGGGAGCAGCTCCAACAACCGGCTTAGCCACGTGCGTTAAGGCACACGGCCGATGGCATTTGCCCCGGGCGACCTGGGTTCGAGTCCCGGTGAAGTCAATTTTCCCGGTCAAGTCAATCACCGGCGGTGAAACCTAAATTTGTTTTATTATTTAGTTTCTGCGGCGTTGTGTCGGGAGTTCTCGGAAGCTAAATGAAGAGTGTTCGAGAAATCTGTCCTTCGTCCAGTGACGGCTCCTCATTGTCAGACAATGTAAATGACCTTTCTCCATCGGTGTTGTCATCATCCCAAGATGACATCACTGGTGCTGTGCATAGCTTTGAAGGTGTGTAAAGTAGTGATTTTGATAGTAAGCAGTGTAATAAGCATTTAGTGCATTCTTTACTATCTTCAGGAGGTCCAGCGAACAATTGAAGCCCTTGGTATTCATAGAAGTATTCACGGATCTTTGAAATGCAAACCTAATGCGTCGGGCAGCATGTGAGCCTGTAATGGGAAAATAAAATCCCCTAATTCGCGTCGTAAGTCCTCGGTCAATTGAAAATCCAGAAAATGAGTTGAAAATAGAATAAATACTAACGAAACTGACTTAAATGAATGAGGATGGGTTGTAGCATTGATTGCTTAAATTATAAAAAGAAAAAAAATTGACTTCACCGGGACTTGAACCCAGGTCGCCCGGGGCAAAAGCCATCGGCCGTGCGCCTTAACGCACGCGGCTACGCTGGTTGTTGGAGTCATATCCTTACTTGAAGATACTAATTCTGCGCCAAATCTTTACTTGCCTATAACTCTCGAACCCGGGCCTATGGGGAAGAAAGCCGTGACACTTTTTCTACATTTCCTTTATAGTTTCAGAAAATAACATCGGCATTCGGATCCCGAACATCACTCTCGCGATGTCTCCTTGTTAGAATATGTTTTTTGTTTCGTGTGCAGTTTGTGTGTGAATCAAAATGTGGCGTAGGTCAGTTATTGTTGGCTCTGCATGCCTGAAATTCCTTAAGTACTGGTTTGAGTGAGTTATTCATCCTTCCCCCTCCCACTTTCCCCCGATTCCACGTGTTTTCGACCCCTCCGGTGTGTGCCCTTGAACGCCTCGAGAGTGGCCCAGAGAAGAGAATCCCCCCCCCCCCTCCTCACATCCCCCCCCCCCCGATTGCAGGAGTCCCCTTCCCCCCAATTGCGGAAGAAACCCCCAATTGCAGGAGAAACCCCCTCCCCCTTCCCCGCAACGAGTATATAAGAGGGGAGAGACTAGAGAGCTGGGAAGACATTGGCTGGTCGCGCTGCGAGGTCGCAACGCGGAGAGTCCGGCGTCTAGACCGGAAGCACCCAACAAACCGCCCGATACGAAGTCATCCCGCCCCCGAGACTGAGAGGAGAATTGCTGAGGTGATAGAGGAAAAGAGATTGTTCCCGTTCTCCGACTCAGCATACAAGGGATTGGCTTCCGGCGAAGTTGAAGAAGGTGCATTGACAGTCCGGTATTGTGCCCGGAGGAGCAGCCGCCAGCGAGATTTCAGCCATCGGCGCGACGGAGGCTCGATAAGTAACAAGCCCCGCTAACCCTTTGACCCAGAACCGCCTTCCCCGACCCCTTTAAGTGAAGCGCCCGACGAAGGAGCCGTCAGGGAGGTTTCAGCCCTCGGCGCGACAGCGGCCCGGTGAGGAATTCCGCCGAGCCCCCCCCCCCCTTGGAACTGCCACCCCCAAGTGAAGAAGATCCCATCTCCCCCCCCCCCCCCCCCCGACGTGTGATTGTGCGATTGTGCGTGTACTTTTCACTGTATGGTTTCAATTTCTTTTCTTTGGTGTCCTCTTCAAGGATACCTGAATTTTGTGGACTAAAAACTAGTTCCATCGAGGTTTGTGCGTGTATTTTTCATTGCATTGTTTCAATTTCTCTTTCTTTGGTGTCCTCTTCAAGGATACCTGAATTGTGTGGTCTACAGACTAGGTTCACCGAGGTTATTTTGTTCTTCACTGCTCTTTTCATTGTATTTTGCGTGACTAGTCACGTCGTCAATAGAGTATTTGCAAGGGTCGGAATTCACCGATGAATTTTTCTCCTGAAAAAGATCGTATCGTAAAAAAGTCAATCCCGACGTGAAACGTAGTTTTGTTACCTAACATAAATAATATCAGCCGCTAAAGTTACATTTTTATCGTATCAGCACTGAGGAAGAAAAAACGTGCGCTGATTGGCTGCTCGATTCTGACGTCACCAACCCTATTCCTATTGCTCAATGCTATTGCTGCTTGACAACGACAACACGAAGGTGCGCCAACGAGATACTTATACATTTTTAATTCGAGGAAGGTAGTCGTTTTCGCAAAATTTTTCTCCGAAATGCAAGCAGGATATTCGAAGGCTTCATCCAACAACCTGCCAGCGGTTGATGTGTTGATGGTGGCAGATTTTATGAAGAGAAACCCTCTCTTCGTGAGCTCAGAGCAAAGAGGAGTGAAACTGGCTCGGTAAGTTTCTTTTTCTCATATTTTTCTACGTAATCTACCCCTTAAGGTAGGTTTGCAGGCTAATAATTCCAAACTACACACTTATTCCATATTATGCCTTTATTTGATTTGGATTTAATTGAGATTGTAAAAGTAATTAAAAACCTCTCACGGAGCTATTTTTACCGTATTACAGATCTTCGAGAGAGAGTTATGGCGATTCCGCCGTGGGATACGTGCAAGTGAAACGAGAAGGAGGGAAATGTTATGTACTGGGTAAAATAACGCCAGAGCATAAAATAAGGGATAAACCTTATGCAGTTTCAGCAATTATCGACGAAGAAGAAGGAAGTGTAGAAGAAGTATCTTGTCATGATTGTGCAGCTTCTGCAGGTAAACCGTCTTTATTGGTTTAAGTAAATAGTAAAATAAATTCAGGCAACAGACATAGAAATAAAATCTGTTGAGCCTTTTATTTATTAATTCGCAATGACATTGGTTCAATTTTAAAAGACCAGATATGCAGAATTAATTAAAACCTGCATCGTTTCATTTCAAAGCTTCACAGAATTCACTGTATGCAAAGATTTAGGATAATGCAGAATCGGTATTTTAGATAACTTGATTCACTTTGTTTCAATTTCATCTTGGTTTTACTTCTGCAAAAACTATCCTTAAAATATTAACAGTATAACAATATAACAAGGTGATGGAGTTTTTAAATTGTTTGTTGTACTTGAGTAGAATTTTGTTGAAGGTTGGGTAATTGAGGAAAATGTTTCTTAAGACTGTTGATAGTTATCTTGATCATCATGACTGTTGGCTAACAATCTGTTGTTATAATGAGCAAAAAAGAAGTTACCACATAAAAGTCATAAGATTCTTATAAATGTAAATGAATTATTACATGTTTAATGGTAAATCTCACATGTATTACAGTCATTTTAAAAGTTTGAGCAGCTATTTATACTCATATTCAATAGCGGATTTTGCAGCGGTATTCTATTTGCAGGATAGCCAAGTAATATTGGTCCTCCAACACACAATACCACATATCCAGTAGTACTTTTTACAACCAGCTCGCATGTATTTTTTTAATTTTAAAGAATCTTTTTCTTCATTTGCCGCTTTTAACTATTCTTATTTATAGTACTTTGTATGTAATTGGGGGATTGATTGGACCACCTAGATCACTGTGTATGATTTAGAGTGGCCTTTCTGCTCTCTGCCTCACACTTTTAAATGGTAGTCTTACTTGGTTAGCTTAGGCACATACTGAGCAATCAATTGCAGTCTTACTTGAATTGAAATGAGCACCATCACACATCTTAGGAGTTTTCACTTAATGGCCAATGTGAAGATGGCGTAGTTTTCTATGTCAGTTTTCAAGGGTATTTGCTCTCTGCTCAGAAAAAGTTCAAGAAACTATTTTCCCATTAAAGGGAGTGTTTTGAAGGCTGGCTAATTGGTAAAAATGTTTTTTAAGTCTTCTGAGTGCTGCCATGACCACTGCCTAATATATGTAGTCTGATTTTATTAAGAATAAAGAAAAACAAGTTACCAAATGAAACAGTTAAAATGTTCTTATAGACAAAAGAATAAACAAAGAAGTTAAGTGTATTACAGTAAAAGTTATATTGATTGATAGTTAAGTTATGACTACCAAAATTAATTTATTTCTTTATATCCTTATGACAGGTGGGTGTAAGCATGTAATTGCATTCTTGATGTGGTTACATCGACGTAGTGAAGAGCCTTCTCCTACTGAGGTGGAAAGCTATTGGAAAAAATCCAAACTCTCTTCATCCATTGGCAACTTGAAGCCCCTTAAGGTGAAGGACATGACTGGAGGAGAGGCAGTGGGTCATGAGGAAGAGGGGAGATTTAGAAACAAATTAATTGGTAAATTTAGGGAAGTTGGCCATTTTAATAATGGCTTAATGGCATTGTATGTGGACATGGATTGTGGGGTCTTAACATTGAGGAATATCATGAGGCACTTCCAAGACCAAAATGGGACTAAGTCTCCCCAAGATTTTCTGGAGTTCAGCCAAATTTTTATGAAAAATTCCAATCTCTGTGAAAAAGTCCATTGCCTGACAAAGAATCAATATGAATGCCCACTCTGGCATCATCTGCGTTGTGGTAGGGTATCGGCATCAAGGGTTCATGCAGCAACGCATTGCAAAAAGGGAGATGGTGTGCTGGTGGAGGTAATTTTAGGTGCCAAGAAACTTCGTGACACCTCTGCTATGCAGCGGGGACGAATTTTGGAAGGACAAGTTGCTAAAGCCTTGGAAAAAGTTTTGAGTAAGAAGATTGAGAAATGTGGCCTTTTCCTTGACCCACAGTACCCCGTGCTGGCAGCATCTCCAGATGGAATATGTGAGGATATGGTGATTGAAATAAAATGTCCCCAGAAAGAGGGAACATTAAAGAACTACTTTGTAGAGGGTAAAGTGACGAGAAAGCATTTAGCGCAAATCATGATACAAATGTTGCTTTCCAAGAAAAGGAAAGGCCTTTTTGTTGTAGCAGACCCGAACTTTGAGATGAATAACAAGCTTAATATTTTTGACATTGAATACTGTGAAGAAATGACTTTAGAAATTGTAGCTCTATGTAATGATTTTTGGTGTAAGTTCATATTTCCTGTGTTGTCTGAATACAAATGTTAAAACTTCATTATGTGATTTATTTAATAAATATACCAGAAAATAACTATAGGTAAACAGAGAAAACCTTTCATAACACAATCAGTAGATCGGTAAGTATGAAGACAGGATAGTCCAGAACATGGTGTGGAAGGAAAGATAGTTCTGTGGGAATATTCACATTGGTAACGGTATTTAAGTGAAAGCTACAGGTTACATGATATTTGATGGGATATTTTAAGCAACAATATTGGGAAAATCGAGAGGATGTATAGGAGTTTCACCAAGAGGCGACTGATACTACTCATTTAAGGTATCCAATGTTTTTAATAACTAAATGTTTTGAAATTATCATCACCAATACTCACAATTTTTTCTGAACTCACAATGAACTGTAACAGGTAGCCCATTTTGATCACAAAAAATTTTAATGCTAAAAGTAATATGTGCAAACCTAAGATTAAAATTTTACAAGAGGTGATTGAATATTAATCAAAGCACAAGCAATTGTTATCATATGATCAGCATATGAAACTAAATTGTGGTCCATCACATAGCTTGGCTTCAAAATGCTAAAGTCTCTAATTCTGCCTATTGCCCTTTCCACATGGATTCTGAGACTCGCCACTGTTTTGGACATCTTAGCATCAGACTCACTCATGTTTTTGCCAGAACTGACTGACGGAGGTCTCACCAGGCTACTCCCTTTCGCAGTAACCAGCCTCTCCAAGTTTTTGAAGCCCCTGTCAGCCATAATAATATTACCTTTTTCCAGAGTGTCCAAAAAACCGCAGTCCACAGTGATGGCTTCATCACTGGCTCGTCCACAATACCCCTCGGAAATAAAGGTGATGAAGCCACTTGGTAAGCATGAAACCAAGTACTTAATCGTATTTGCCTTTTTGTAATTTGACCATGTCTGTGCCTGGTGGAGGGCATCACTTGGCTTTTCTATGGCTATTTCAAGGCAGTCTACTATACCACACACATTAGAATAGCGAGCCATGAAAGCCATAGGTAAAACTCGCAGGCGCATGTCTCTTTCTGGCAGAAATATCAGGTCTCTCATGCTTTTGGATATTAGAGGCAACGCAGACTTTAAAATGCGACTAATAGAGGAATAATGACTGCCAAATTCATTGGCCAGAACCTGTAGGGAATCATTTAATTTTATTTTTTTCAGGCATATCATGAGATGCCTAGTAGACACATTAATATGGTCAGATAATATGGAAATAACAATGTAACCTTCACTTGGAATCCCCAAGTACAGTTTAGGGTTTCTTTCAATGTAAAATATTATGCGTTTGACACTTATTTCCTTCATTTCTCTTTCCTCATCCTCTGAATAATCTGAGGAATCACCACAAGCACTCTCTCGAAATGATACATCCAAGTTTTCACTGGAGGTACTATCATAAACGTCACTTTCATAATTATTGACAAGGGTGGGCAAAGCAACAGGCTTATTTTCAACTTTGATTGGAGAAGTTGCCACTGTTCGAGAACAGCTACATGTTTGCACATATTTGCTCCTATACTTCATTCG
This sequence comes from Platycnemis pennipes, assembly GCA_933228895.1. NCBI lineage: Eukaryota > Metazoa > Arthropoda > Insecta > Odonata > Platycnemididae > Platycnemis > Platycnemis pennipes. The sequence goes on along the minus strand of OW121846.1, from coordinate 9,054,128 downwards.
AGCCTGTACCCCCTTTTCTGCAGAAGTGGGAGCCTCACTTCTGCCAGGAAGAATGTGGTCCTCTTGCATCAGATTCGAATTATCTTCATCAGCCTCCACGTTATCGTTTCCGGGGATATCATGGTCCATTTGCACCTCCTTGGGCTCTGCATGGTCCTGGAGGAGTTCCAGAATTTTTCTCTTCCTGATTACGGGTCGATCTGGAGAAACTAGGCGGTTCCGATTCTGGCATTCAAATATATGAGGCGTCACTGTTTTCTTTATCCTCAAAGGGCCTCCCATCATTTTCCAGTACATGTAGTTTTCTGCATCCTCTTCCAACTGTAAGACATTTGTGAAAAATATAGTACATACACAAATCAATTGATGGTTATGATTATGGGTTTAATCGATGGCTATGTTTTGAACTGCTTAATAAACACTATATTTATTCAACAAATTCTCAGTGGTTATTCATTTTCAAGGAAAACCCTTCGTATACGAGTTAATTGAGAGTGAGACTAATACTTTAATACCATAAAGAACTGCTAAAAATGTGGATTCTACCCCGAGAACCCTAATATTTCAACTTAATTGGTCTGAATGATTTGTATTTTCACTATGCCAACGAAAGCATAGATCATACTAAATTGTAATTACACTGAGAACGTAGTGATTAATAGTCTTAAATAATTGTTGGATTTAAAGTAGTAGTTCATTTATTTTATTAGTCCTGAAAGGGTGATTTACTGTCGATTGGAAAAAAATGTCCCATTTACTTACATTAAAATGGTCAGCACAGCAGCGGAGATGGGTTGATGCTGACAAAGGAGTCTTCTTTAAATCTCTTCGTGCTGCTAAAAGCCACATCTTCCGCAAATCCGGTTTGATAGGTACGTTTACAAAAACTTTATCCGGCGTTGATTTCATTGTGCTAGTGCACAATGGCACGAAACAGTATTCTTTCGATCCCTTTTTGCAAGCCTTCACTTTGAAACACGTATTATTTTCCTCTTCCATTGCGTACTTCAACGTTACTTTGCTCGTAAAACACGATTTTACAGCACAGCTAAAGGCACAAAGTCACTAAATACCGTAACTACGAATGTAAACAAAGTTCTGGTAGCTAGCAGCGATGGCTGTATAGGTTTGATTACGTCACATGGTATAGAAGATGGCCGCCGTTCGTTTGGGCGCAAGGTTCCAAATAAGATTTTTAATCCGTTATATTTAAATAAGTACGTAATATAATGGGCAAAAATTTGTAATTTAGGCTTTTTATACGCCAAATATTTATTTTCCGTAGTTACCAAAAGTTGTGCAAATACTCTATTATTGTTTCATCCTTGCTTTTTTGTTTTATGTGTGTGATCTCATTAAATGCAATTCACGAAACTCTTGTCAAAGCTTTCCTTCTCTCGGCATCCACTCCAGTCATCGGCGGACCTCCCCCCCACATCTCCTCCCTTCTCCCCACCCTCCTCCCCGTCCCTCTCCACCTCCCAGCCCAGGTGCCCGGGGTCACCCACACGTCCCCCCCCCAACCTGTCCCGCATTTCGGCCCGTGCACCTCGAAACCCCCCACATCCCCCCACCCCCCACGTGACCAAGTCACAATATGGGTGCTTTCCATTCAAGCGACTCATGCGTCGTCTTGAGTTAACTCGCGGAAACTCAAGTCGACTTGTGTCTTCACGAATGGAAAGCAAGTTTCAGATGCGCAGTAGCTGATTCGCTAAGGACTTCCACGGGGACTCGTGATTGGTGCGTTTTTGTGGGAAGGAAATCAGGAGCTTCCTTCTATTTGACTTATTGTTAGCAGTGCAAATCTTGCTAGAGCAAAATCGTTACCAATGAACAAAAAAATGAGTTGTAGGATGATTAATTAAGAAAATACTTAACTTAAACATTTGTTCTGATTTATCGGTTATTTTCAATATGCCTCTTGCAGACGTATTGTGATTTAGAGCTTGCGCCTTCCTTCTTTCTTTTTTTCAGTAACTCGCCATTACCGGTGTGTCACCGTGTGTCGACTCGCGTTTGACACACTAGCGACACAAACTGATTGGAAAGCACTACACGCGACACAAGTTGACTTGTGTCGACTTGCGTCGATGATTGGAAAGCACCCTATATATAACCTTAGCCCTTGGAGCACTGAAGTACCCCTAGAATATGACAACTATAAAGTTTTACTATCCCATTTTCATTTTCGAAATGGCCCAGATTTAATTGGACTTTTCAAAATTTACTTTCGAGTTGTCAGATTGTTGAGGTGAATCATGCGATAACTTTCGTGTTCATGCTAAAATAACGTCGAAGTATCCGAGAGTTTAGATTTTGTAAAACTGACTTCTCTCATACCGAGACAATGTTAGAGAAGAAAATTATGAAATCGGACCTAAATGCGTTCAATGCCGTTGTTCACCCTGACCTTTACCGAATGAAAACAATTGTTTTTCAATCGGATAATTTGCCTGGCTACTCACATTCCACGGAGTACGCTCAGTCTATTTGTATTTATATATGCGTCTAAATTTGGAAAGTATAGCCTGAAAGCAACCAAAAGTGTGTCTTATGCGATGTTCGAACAAAATATTAACTACATGCTCAAAAAAGCTCAATACGCAGAAGAATAATATTAATTATCCCCTTCGATCAAATTGAAAGCGACGACATCTTGGCTGTATTCGTTGTTGTTGTCTTATGCTTACTGTCGTTATATCTTATATCGTTTATATAAATGCGTAATTACTATTATTATGTCGAAGTAATGTAAACGGAAGTTCTTTCTAATGTCAACAACCTTGCTTTAATTCGTCATTTTCATTATATGTCCCGAAGTACGAACTCTCTCGCCAATAGAGGAAGATTCAAATTCCCACCGTAGCGCTCACCATCCAGGGGGATGCAGCAGCTGAGATGTAGCGGAAAGTTCGCTACCGCTCAATCGCTCAGTGAGCGCTACTTCCCCTGGATGCACCCATTGAAAGAATAAGGTTACTATGGAAATGTTAAATTAAGGTTATGGCAAGGTCGTTTCCGAAAGCTCTCTTTGGGCATGCACGTCAGGGCCTAAGATGGCGTGAAGTTGCACGTTAAAAAATTAACTGTTTGTATTCTCACGTATATTTCTTGAGTGGTGTTCCATCTAAATGGATCTTTGTTGATGGGAAATATTTGCTAAAGAAAAATAAATCTTTGGGGAATTTCATTAAAAGCCACCTTTTTGTAACACTGTCCATGTTGTCAGCAACAGCTACTTATTCAGAGAAAACTCTTATTGAAATATTATTAATTATGTATATACCTACCGGTCAAGCTTATTTTTATCCCTGAAATGATTTCCGAAGAATATTATAAAGAGGGAAATTTCCGTAGCATTAGTCTTTTGAAAGTAGATCTCGCGAGAGGGTGTTATAGTATTTAAGGGTGTTCAACACCTCGCCAAATAATGCCGCTGCAGACTATTTTTATTTTAAATGCCATGCTCGTATTATGATAGATACGTCCATTTTGTTTTCATTATATTATGCGCAAAGGTTGAGTATTTGGTCCTATCCAGGAAATATCTTCTCTAAGCCTTGCAAATCAAGAAATCGCATGTTAAACTTTACTGTTTTTATGCGTCTTTGAACGCCTATCGCAGCGGTGTATGAACGTAAATGGAAAATTCCTTCGACACAGCCAATCTATAATTCTACATATTAAAGAAGAGGCTAATGCCATGTGCTCGTCTTACGACCCATTCCTGCAGCATCTAAAATTGCGAGACGATGCATCGCGTTCACCGAACTAAACGCAAGCTGAGGCGTTCCCCTCATATTTTTCCCGCCCAATCTTCCCCTCCTCTCCCCATTCCACAGCTTCATCTCGCCTCCGAGACGCTCCGAGAGGGAGAGGCGGAGGGGGGATGGCTTCCTTATCTCTAAGCGATCAACTTTCATCCTTGCTCGAAGAGCAGTGTGGAAGGTTGACGGAGGGTCTGAGCGATCTTGGCGAGATATTCCACTGTGTGTCTGGGCGTCGAGAAAAGGATCAACCTATTTCTTTCAAAACCTCCACAAACTAATTTTTATGCTATTTATTCACACCAATTTGTTTTTTTAATACGAAATATCGTGTCGTTAGTTTCATATTTTGACATTGCTATTTAGAACAATTGCAAAATATTGAGTTTTCGTATTGTTGGGCGTTAATTGAAACTGATAATTAATTGAAATTGGATAATTAAAATGAGACTATTACAATGCTTCGAACGATTTTTATTTAGTTTTCAACTGCCAAATAACAATGACTTTATAGTTTGAAGTTCATTCAAAAAATGTAAATTAAATGTTAGTCTCATTAACATTAATAATTGAAAAACAATCCTACATTTTTGCAGGTAAAATTTGTGGACTTAACTCACGCGTTCACAAATTAAAACCAAGAAATAACGATAATGCAAGGCGAGATTGTACTTCTTGCACATAAATATCTCTTGTGAGCCACATTTTAAATCTATTATAGAAATTTAAAACGGATAGCTTTACTGAAGATATGTTAGGCACATACCTATTAAAAACAAGCGTATTGGTTTAGATTCAACCGGATTAATAAGATTAGAAAGAGAGAGATAGTCGTACTGATAGATTCAAAATGTAATTTTTCCCCGTACTATAAGAGAACACAATACGCATCATTGCAAAGGGATAGTAAGGTGAAATATTGTAGAGTTGTCTGGAGTGCATAATGCATGTATTAACAACCAATCCCTTTATTACTAAGTAGTTAATAACAGTCAAACTCTATGTAGCATGTTTCCATGTAGTAGCCTTTTGCATGTCAATAGTTCCATGCAGTAGTCTTGTGCATGTTTGGTGATCTCCACCCCCTGCCGCACACCCTCGCGGTGGCTTGCAGGGAATCACATAGATGTAGATTTGTTATACCATTTTCTACCGTCACCTGCTACAATAGTATGAGAAGCAATATCCTGCCTCATGGAATCTGATAGACTCCCTTTCCTGTGTGCGGCCCTATTTCGTGATTCTTGTTCCTTTGCTATCGCATCCAACCGTGATGTCCTCCGCTCGCAGTAGACCTAACGTCATGCATGATTGAAAATTTAGTAATGTAATGTTACTATAATTTACGATCCTGTGCAATTTCCAATTGTTGACTACGCACTTATCAAGCGCACTGTTAAAAAGTAGCCACGAACATCCTTCCCTCCTGGCTTTTATTTCGTAGTTGCCAACTCCGTTTTCATGGACATCCACCCCACCCACATTATACACCCCTGTTATATAATGATATGCTATTTGGTTAGTGCATATTCTCAATGTTTTTCGTGATATTGCCTTAGCTTTTTGCCTTGGGAAGAGGAGATAAGGGGCCCACATATGTTACAACGGCGAACACTAAATTATCTTACCAATGCACTATGAGGATTTAATTATTTTCGTCATTTTGGCAATAGCAAGTTCCTATCTTTCTCTCACTTAACGTGCGATTGATGGTCAGAGATACTGAAATATAATATTTGTTTCTTGAACCTTGGCATGCTTTCTCAAATGATTTTTTACTCTTTGTCAGGATATTAGCTCCAATACATTTTGTTTATGGTTGAGAATGGCACCCCGTAAAAAATATATATTTGCCAAAAACCTTTCCGAGATTATCGTGGATTATTTGGTGACTGTGATTCTTTTTTTATCGCGAGTATATTTTCACTGAAAATGAAAGTATAGCCTTCGTCACGATCAAAAATTAAGAGAAAATGTCAAGAGGTGTCACACTTTCGTGAGTATTTTTAGCACTTCTTGAGAAATAGCCACGTAGCATGTTGGTAAAGCATATTTTTGTGTACCTGTAACCCAATGAGGAACTGACACACTTTTCTTTGTTTTTATCTTAATATATGTCTTATAAGATCTCATGAACATTTGTTCATGGGTCACTTAGCATGGGTTACAATGCGAACTGAGTCCAAATGAGATTCAGACCCATAAGTAGTCATTATTTACAATTACACGTTAAATTAAATTTTTTCATAATAGCATTTACTTAGTTGACTAAATTAAATATTATTACATGAGTCACAATCAACTTGTACGACATTATATGAGGATTTGAACCTTTACCGTACCATATCCACACTTATTGAACAACATATCCCGCTGTAAGGCGCTGCCCTTATCAATGTCGACATAAAAAAGCATTACGAAATTTGCTCACACTATCGCCTGCATTGCATTTCAATAATAACATGGTTAGTATGATTAGGGGGCTACACTTCAAATCGTTAGGGGGGAAAATCAAGTAACGAGCAGGATTTGGCACGAATTGAACAGTATGAGACGGAAGGTAGATTTTCCCACGAGGAATCATAATTTGTTTCCACAAGGCAGCAACCGCATCTTAGACTAGTGACTGCTCGTAATTAGGGTAACTTTTGCTCTTGCAGAACAGAGCCACCGACCTTACTACATATTGATGGTGTAGCAACTGAGACTCTTTTAACGATAACGTACTTATACCTGACGATGACTTAAAATGATAAAACTCGGTCATTCATGATTTGGAATGCTATTAATTCACTCTATTCCATGGGCCCTTCGGCATTTATGACATGTACAACGCCATTAACCGCAGGCTAGTTACTCGGAGGATCATTTGTACAGCATTTGACAGTTGAGCTCACCGCTTATGCACAAAGAAATTCGCTCTGACGTCGCTTGAACGTGAACTAGTTCAGCGGCGTCGGAAGTGAGGGGCAGGGGGGGCATTCGCCCCCCCTCCCCCCAGAATTTGCCCCGGGCCCTTTAAAAATTAGTCTTCATTATTAAAAATCAAATTTCACTTGTTTCCATCTTGCCTTTTCCCTTTTGACGCATATTCTACCATCTTCATATGCACTTTTAGGGGAATTCTAGTTTCTACCCCCTCCTATCCGCAAAAAATGCGGGCCCTTTTCAAGGTAGGCCCCTCCTAGCGAAAATAGTTCCGACGCCCCTGAACTAGTTCCTTTGAAAGAAACAAATAGACGATTAGTTGCATATTCATTCAATTGCAAATAGCTGAGGCGTATTGATGGAAACACTGATGTCTCTATCAAACCATTTTTTTGTTCCTTTACCGACATTTTTTTCTAGTTCTCTAGTTCCTTGTAGCCACTTGGTTATGAAATTTACAAGAAAATGTTTCATTTCCAAAAATAAAATATAGGAATATCCCCGGAGTATTTTCATGAGGACGAAAAAGTGGACACGTTATGCCCCAAAAGTGGCTACTATTAACTCATTCACAATTTTTTATCTCTTTCGTGTTATATGATCACACTTAGAACTTTCAATTATACCGTTCCTAATATTAAAACTCGGATATTGGACAAGATATGCGAAACAGCAAAAAAGTTTCTGTTCAAAATGAGCGCAACCTCTGATTTTGAAAAGTTCATTTATTTCTTGGTAAGGTAAATTCGACAAATTATAAAATACTGGGCTGTAACGTCATCCAATCAGATGACTTAACACTGCTTAATTAATAACTTAATGTCTGCTCAAAGTTTTGGAAAATGCTCCATTTAATGCAATATTTCAGTTTTTTAGTTACAAAATTTTCATCATCATCATCGGTCAGCAATTCTAGGATTGGTTTGACACATTCTTCCACTCGGATCTTCTATCGGCCAACGTTTTCATATCAGCGTAATGGCTCTTTTTTACATCCTTTACAACCTGTTCCATGTATCACATACGAGGCCTACCTACAATCTTCCCGTTCAATTTTCCTTCGACGATTGTCTTCATCAGGCCATTGTGTCTCAAGATACGGCCGATTAAGTTGTCCCGTTTCTTTTTAGTTTTCAGGATACTTCTCTTTTGTCCCACTCTTCTTAGCACTTCCTCGTTACTTACTCAGTTGATCCATTAAATCTTCATCATTCTTCTGTAACACCACATTTCGAATGCTTACACTCTTATCTTCTCCGCTGCTGTCATCGTCCATGCTGCCGCTAAGAAACATGCTCCAGACCTACGTCCTGATGAATTGTTTCCTTACTTCTACACTTGTATTTCTAGCTGTTAGTAGATTCTTCTCTTGATAGAATGCCCTCTTTGCTTGAGCTATTTTACTGATCTTTCGTGCTTCAACCATCTTTAGTTGCTTCGTTTGTGACTTTTACTACGGCGGTTGTGATTTTTAAACAATGTGTTGACAACCGCTACTTAAATTATGTTGTATGCAGAACTGCAGTATTCTTTCTCCTCTTTCGTTTCGATTTTCCAAACCATGTTTCTAGATATTCTTCCATATTAACTTTCGTCAACGACAGCGTTCCAGTCGCCTAAAATAATTAGGTTTTCTTTTCGTTTTACCAGTTTTATAACTGACGTGATATCTTCGGAGGCGTCATCCACTCATTCATCTTCGTAGACCGACGTAGGCATGTAAACGTGCACCACAATGGTATCCGTAGGCTTGTTCTCAATCTTCACATTATAATCCTGTCACTGTAGTGCAGGAAGCTCTTCACGCGCAGTCCTGCACTCTTCCTGAGCATTGTGCCTACTCCAGTGTTACCATTCAGTGATCCGGTTTGAATAATTCTGTAACTTCCGCTCCAGAAGTCTCCTTCGGGCCATCTCATTTCACTGATTCCTAATACATCGAGGTCCACTCTCTGCATTTCCACCTTCAGGTTCAATATTCCGTATGTCCAAAGTGATCACACGTTCCAATTTCCTACCCTAAAATGTTTATCACACTTGACTGATGTAGTGTCTCGGGTAGTCCCCGCCCAGAGATCCGAATTGGGACTATTTTCCCTCCGGAATATTTTACTCTAGAGGGTTCCATCACGTCTTGATAGAAAGAAAAGAGTGGAGTAGCTGCGACTCCTCGGGATAATAATGTGGTGGTTTCTCCTTGCCTTCCACATCGCAGTACTATAGCCGCTAAAGTAAATGTTACCACACCTGTAATGAAATGGGTGTCGGTCTACCGACCACTGTGGTCTCCACCTTCATTCATAAGAATAAGAGCTGCTGCTCTCCCCTCCGGGTGCTGAGAAGGGTAATTGTTGGCGGTATCTTCACAGGATCTGTATTAATTGAAGGCCTACCTTACCCAGGGATAGCTTTTCGTCCACGACTGCTTATTTAACGAGTAAACTCGCTTATCTCGTAGCTAACCTCTATATCTAGAGAACGACCAGCCATCCGCAACGCGGCGAACGCACTTGGTGGCTTTAAGCTCAGCCGCGAGTATAAAATATTGCATACTGATAAATAAAACTTCGTATAATTAAATTAAAATATTCTCAATGCACATCTTCCGCAGTAATTTTGCTTCATGGGTGCCCGATATGCACCGAAAAAGCATACATGAAGTAGTTTTTGTTATTTCAGTGTCATATGCGACTAGTGAAACTCTCCGGAAAAGACAGCAGCAGTAAGGCCAATGAGTAGGGAAAGGGTACGGAAGGAAACGATTTTCCACAAACCTGTAGCCCTGTAGATACTCACATAATTTAGCTAACGGTTGCAAACATCCGGAACCCTTCAAACGAAATTTCAATTTTATGGTTTTGTTAAGGAATTCTCAAAAATTCGCCACTGTACGACGGGTGGATTTTTTTTTAGTTTTGATTATCTCTTGAGGAAGGGTGCGTGTGGCTGTGTTCTCCAGCGTCCAGAAGTGACGGCGTTATGGAAGAGTCCACGAAGCCTTATAGAAAAGCGCAGTATCGTAAAGGATACAACAAAACGAAGAGGAGAGATTGCAACGTGCAGAATTCGATTCGCAGGGAAAAAACCGAAAAAGGCATTTATTTCGCAATATTAAATTTACGAGATAATTAAATGTAAGGGCTCCTTCGTAAAAAATTTCGTAAACAAATCGTGGATCCTTGTTATCCGAAGGGCGTGAAGATCCGGTAAACAGCTATGCAGTAATGGTGAATATAATCAGTGAACTTTAATAATTTGTTGTTACACTCTTTCTAAGAGTGATGTTAATATATTGATTTTATGTGCTCATAGACTGTATTTTCATTGTATTACTGCTTTATATAACCTTTTTGATTTCCTGTGCTAATGTTAGTTGGTAATTTGTATACGAATTTCTACTGCAGGCTGTTATTTATGCCATTTATGTTTCTGTTTTCTCAACTTTTAATTTTGTGTAACAATGCACAGAGTGGAAGATATACCTTATTTACGAATGGTTAAGTTAATTTTCAGGGTGATCATACTTAACTTGCTCATTATAATTACTAATTGTAACTAGTGAGTGCATAGTAGCCCAGTGGCTAGATCGTTCAGTAACAGATTAAATTCCGGACGAAGCACTTTGGCATGATATCGCGGTTTGAATTTCAGTATCAGAGTTGTATAAGTCGGAAAACTGGCCTCTTTACCCTGAATGTGTGAATTTCACTCACCTTCCACCTTAGTACGGCGGAACTCAACCCTGTCAAACCAGTCATTGGGTTTAATTGAGGGAATTATTGTAAATATGGTGAATTACCTGCCAAAAAAAAAGTTTTTTCACTAATAATCTCAATTTAAAACGGCGTGTTAATAAATGTGGAGCATTGACCATTAATACCGTTTAGTCCGTTTCGTTTCTGGTGTAAAGCAAGCGTTAAGTGGTCGTTAAAAGCGTATTCAATTTAACCGTAAAATCATAATGATAACCGAAAAACGTAAATGCACAACGTTCATAAACGAAATTTTTTGTTGCCTCCGCCATTGATATTCAAGTAAAAGTACTCTGGTAACAGTTAGAGGAAAATATGTGAGCGCTCTGGCCCTGTAAATAGTAGGAAACTGTAGAGAAATAACATTGAACTTTCACATTAATGAAAGACAAGAGTCATAGTTAGTCGCATATGCTAGGGGGAAAGACGATATTTTAATTAACCTCATTAAAAATGCTCACAATTACTTTACGAGGGCAACGTGCATCCCGCTAAAATAAATCATGGATGACTAATTTAATAACTTCAGTCCATAACATTTGAGAACCACTAAAAACTGTACAACAAATCCAAGGCAACGCCGACAATCCCAGAACCCTTTAGGTGTTTTCAATTCTAGGTAATTGCTGACCTTTCTTACTCTCGACCACAACGAAGACGAGGAAAACAATTCACACTCGGCTCCGAAAAGAGAGCTCTCGACCTTATCTGTTTCTGAGAAACTTGATCGCCTTGCGGATTTCGCAAGGCCTCCTGTCGCCGCCCCCGAAAAATCCCAGCTGCGACATATCAGGTCCCTCCCCTCAACTCCCCATTCCACTTTCCACGGTGGCGACGCTGATGGCAACTCACAAGAACTACTAGAGCCGCGAGATCATGCTGAGATGAGAAGCCGTTAAATCGGACTATTCAAAATGCGTTGAACACCCTTAAAGTCTATCACCCTCAGACTTGTAACTCAGAGTTGCACACGTTCGCATTTAATCTATAGGTTCGTTAGGTTGGCAGTCTTCCGTAATTCAGGTATGACATGAGAGAAAATAGAATCCTTTAACAACAGGATCATATATTTGTCGATAATCTTCCATATATTCGTCATTTCTAACCTCATAGATGTGTACATTTTTTTCATACATTCACCATTTCATTTTTGTGGATTTGTGATAGAACTAATTGAGTTAACACGATAAGAAACAAGTTAATATGATCAAAGAAGGAATAAGTACAACTACTTCAAAACCACGAGTGGAAACATATCTGTTGCATGTTAAGTTTTGCGATGCCGAAATTGTTTAAAATTGTTCAATGCGCAAATTGTATCGTGTACGAGGTGTTCGTACAATTTCTTGTACAAGAATTAAGATCATGCTGTATTATTGGATGAAACCGTCAAAGATCCACTCCGTAGCTTCTGCGAATGACATGTGACGGTAGTGATGCGTTCGTTTGGTATTCGTAAGATTGGTGTCCTGTTTTTGCGATCACTTTTATTCCTATTAGCCTGGCAACTTCCATTTTTGCTGTACATATCGTGATATTCTTTGTTGCTTCCATATTATGATATTCTATGTTGCTTCCATGTTGTGATATTTTCCGGTTGCGTTGAGAGTGATCTATTTCTCAAATGATGAGTTGAACCCACTGACAAACATTAAACCTCAAGGAAATCAGGAAGATGTTATTGAACCAAAAAGGAATAATTTACAACAAGCATAAACATGATGTTTGGAGGATAAATGATAGGTTTCATGAGCCGATGAAAGAATGCAAGTAACCAACCGTAAAATTTCATTTTATTAATGCTAAGATTAATGGTGGCAAATCATTGTAACCCAGTTACTGTGGCAGTATTTCCAAAATACTATCGTCATCGGATATCGCAATTCAGCTGTTCGACAGAAAACGATATCTGTGCATGTTATTGGTGCACAAATTGCATGAAAATCATTGATAGTGTATGAATATCAACCGACTTCTTGTACAATTTCTGTTGTAGTCAACCTACTAGGTTGGCTAACGTCCCACATAGCAAAGCAAGCCTGCTGCAACCTTACAGCAAGCTTGGCATTGCAAGATAGCAAGCTTGCATCGGCGAGGTTAAAGCTTGCAGCAAGCTTGCTGCAATCTGACTACTGCACCTGCTTCAAGCTTGCAGCAAGTTTCATGCAAGCTTCACGCAAGCCCTGTGCAAGTTTCAACCCTGGAAAAAATAGAGGGTACGCCGAGGGTAGGAAAGCATTCATGAACCACACACAAAAACATTGCCTATGGAATGCAATTGTGCAAAGGAGCTGTACCCATGTACCTAGCGAAACAAATTAGTTAGGTATCACAAAAAAATCACTACTTGCGTGAGTACACCTATAGTATGAAAATTTAAAAAGAAGATGATAATAACAGATTTTCCTGCGTTTGTAAATGCACAAGATATAATTCTTAACCATATATACTTGTCTTAAGTGTCTTATTACCTTAACCTAAACAACCTAACGAAATTCAAATCACGACGGCTATCTAGGGCTTCTTCGCTAACAAATGAATGATGGGAGGCCGTATGTATACAACTGCTGGCTTGCATGAATTCGTTAGTGATAATTAACTTTATAACACATGGACACGGGTATTTGAACCATTAAAACATTTCCCCAATGACCATTTTGTGGCTAAAAATAAGCATGACCGTTATTACTACGCATAACTGACATTCTTTCAACTTCTAGAGAGATAAATAAGAGTTTCCACAGTAATATGGCAATCGCCATCTTCATCGGACGGGCCGCGGGATCCTTGTCGATACAAGTAGGAACCCTGACGTCAATACCACTTTATTATGTACTCAATCAATCTGTATTCATAATTAATCTGTATTCACGACTTTACAACCTTGTTCTTCTCTGTCAGTTAATTTATCGTTACGTGCTTAAGTTGATTTCGCGCTAATTTTTCCTAATAACTCGTTCTTTTTCAATTTAGCTGGAATTGTTTTTCTCCTACGGGAAATTTAAGTCGTGCGCGTTCAAGCAAAGGTAACTCTACTCCTCCCTTAGTAGGAACCCTATTGTTGCAATAGGGTAGTTTCCTATTATTTTTTTATTGTCTTGATCGAAAGTTTATAACCTCTGGAGTACGTGTTTTAAGCCGTTCGATTTTTAAATGACGTTAAGTATTTTTCCTCAATAATTAAAAAGTGAAAAAAAATCAATGGCGCGTAAACGCGACGGCAAACTATTGCATGCTGGTTAATCCTACATGTGACGTCAAACTATTTCCTCTACCTGCCACCAGGTGATGCTGTGGACGCTTCCAAATAGACGCTGCACTCCGTTAAAGTTTATGAACAAGTATTGGAGGCATATTTATTCCGTTAATTAATTATGATCAACTTTTATTTATTCATTTAACATTACTTATGCAGTTGATTCATTTAAAATCAGTTAGTATTCCTTTCACAAGCATACCATGTAGTCCGTCCATCGCCGCACGACCTTCATGCCGTGCTTCGTCGTAGCAGAAGACACAGCGAGCAGGACGTCCTTGATCCTATAAAATGACTAATAATACCATGTTTAACTGAGAATGTTTTTCCAACTTTGATAGTTTTTACAGGTTAATAGTAATAAATATTGACTAGAGCTGAGGGGCCCTGAAACACAACGGTAAGTTCAGGAGACGAATTTTCCTATGCCTAGCAACGTAAACTAACCTGTTACGTCAGCATGAAGGCAGCGCACCCCGCCATTTCAGAGCCTTTTCAAATGGCCTTAAAATTGACATTTAATTCTCTAGTAAACTGGGATTTCTCAATACAAACTTTTTGCGTAAATTAAATACATTTATGGCAGGGCACAAATCGCAATCAATGAAGTCTGTTTTCTTTGATAACAGTACCTGTACACTATTTAGTTTCATTGAACAAAATAAATCGTGCGCTGGGATGTACATACATTCCCTATAACACATGCCAAACGACTAAACCAATAGTTAAGCGGTAAGTCATTCCCGATAAGGCAAATCCTCTAGATTTGTGCCTCATTCCGATAAACTAACCTTCATTCTCCGCATTAATAAGTATTATAAACAAAGGATTCAAAGTAAAATCTCTCATTTATTCTCATTGCATAGATAACAATGAAATGTTGAGGCAAACGACGGTAACCTCATGTCGCTGGCTTTAAATGCACACATTTCCACGATGTCACACTAGTATTATCGGAATCAAATAGCGAAAAAATCACTCGCATAACCTCCTTGAGCTCCATTACTTCTTGTCCAAAGGTTTGGTTACAAAATTACCGAAGCAGAACAGCTCTAGCCACCGTCATTTTAAGGTACAAGACTTTCCATTGGTCTTTACTAAGTTCATCAGCTTCGCCTTACCAATTTTTCATAAAGTGAGTTTTCTCCCATCCACCGCCATGCCATCCATCCATGCCGAGCCGCGAGCTGGAGAAAAAGTTTTCGCTGCCCAGACTTTGGTCGGAAGAAAACTTTGGGCGAGAACTCTTTCTTCAAAACGAGGCGCCTGAAGTTACAACATTATCCTCCTGTAGAGGCACTGTATTGGGAGAGGTTGGCCAAAGGGTGCGCTCATTTTCTATTGGCTGATCGCTTTTTGACCGGATGTCGCCGTTAGTGGACGCCATTAGTCGTTGCTAAGCGGAGAAAATAGCATTGCGGAGCATAGGAGGTTGCGGCAATTTTGTCTTCCAGCGACATTGTTAAGGGGCCGTGATACATAGCTGTTTTTCAGACCTATTTTTCAAGGACGATTGCTCCAACAGGAAGCTAGATATCGGAATGGGGTTTTCAGTAATTAAAAGAGAAAGTATCAAACTATTACTCTATAATCCTAGATTTTACGTAATAAGCCTTGTTAAAAATATATCTCGATGTAAAAATAGACCTTTTTGTTGCAAATATTGGGAGACAGAGGGGCTATTTTTTTAACTTTCGTTATTATAGAGTACAAGATTCAAGCTTAGTCTGTTGGATCCTTGAAAATTATTGATTTTTATTCAAAGACACGCTGCTGAGATATTCTGAAAGTAATTTATGTTTTTCGCCAACTCCAGCCCAGGGATACGCCTCAAGCAACGTGCAAATCACGAAACAGTTCACACATTCTCCGCCTACTGCGCTACTCAAAAAGTGGCACGGTCCCTCTACCCTATATCCTAAAACGGTAACCTTGAGGTGTTGGAGCTAGGGGGAAGGGAAAGTGAAGGCGGGCGGGAAGCAGAGGCGAGTGAGACGGAGTGTCTGCTTTACTGACGGGTTATTTCTTGAGTCTCAGCTTAGGTTGTCGCTCTCGGGGTGTCTAGTAACAGTCAAACTGACTAATTGTCAAGTCTCGAAATTTCATCGGAAGCGTACCGATATCGGAAAATTAAAGTAGGCAGTCGCTTGACATTTTCGATGGCGAGGAAAAAAAGAAAGGGTGAATTTTTGGCCAAGCGGAGGGAAGAAAAAAGGTAAATATTGTCATTTTTTGTGAAAACACTATCTTAATGTAATGATATATTCATGTGTAAGTATGCAAATTTCTATTATCCGAAACAGGCGTCTCAAAATAATGGGAACAGAGTCGCACGTAGGAGGAACTTCTTGCGCTATTGAAGAAACCCCGTCCAATATTGACGATTCAGTAGCTGATGAAACTTTGCATGATTCATTTGACGATATGGCAATTGCCGAAGAAGGGAAAAACGAAGATTTATCCGGTGGAGTAACGGGAAGAAGAATTATCGACTTAAATATGCGACAAATCGGTTTCCAATTTACTGAAAAGGTTTAACCTAAATTTCAACCTGCGTTCTGATAGTAATTCCCAGCCTAGTTCTTCTATTAAACTCGTAACACTTATACAATTATCATAGCGGTCTTTAACAAATCTAGTGGATCTCCTTTGCACACGCTCTAATTCTTTTATCATACCTTCCTCGTACGGATCCCATATACTAGCGGCATATTCTAAATGAGGCCTGACAAGTGTAAAATAGCTTCTAGTACTTTCTCATCGCATTTGCCTAGAACTCTTTTTACGAATCCTGATATATGGTTTGCTACACTAGTTATTTCCCTGATGTATTTCCCCCACAGCATGTCTTCAATGTTGGTGACGCCTAAGTATTTAATAAATTCTACGTTAGATATTTTCTTTTCTTTGATGCAATAATTTTTCTGGGGAAAGTTATTCTTTTTCCCAAAGTTCATTATCGCGCATATATTCAAATTTAATTCTAGCTGCCAACTATCACACCAATCATCAATCGCATATAAATCCTTAGCTAAAGAATGACTATCCTCTTAATTTCTTATTTCCTTATACACTACTGCATCAGAATAAATACGTAAATATGAAGAGATTAGCCGACAGGACTCAGTGGAGAGCTGCGTCAAACCGATCTGAGGATTGATGACCAATGATGACTGCTGCATCATCGGCAAAAAGACGGAGCTTGCTATTTTTAGCTACTGTATTCAAGTCATTTACGGAGAGAAGAAATAAAATTGGGCCTATCACGCTGGGGAACACCCGATGTAACTTTTGCTTCGCCTGAGGTGACACCATCTAATACCATTCATTGAACGCGTTCATGTAGGAAATCTCCTATCCAGCCTACCATATTACTATCTATCCCGTATGATGCTAACTTCGCGAGTAAATTACAGTGGGGAACCTTGTCAAACGCTTTTCTAAATTTAAAAGCGCTGCGTCTACCTGTACGTTACCTTCTCCGGAAACTAAAATATCATGAACGAAAAGACCTAACTGATTTTCGCAAGACCGTCCCTTTCTGGACCCATGCTTATTTGTTATCAATAAATCCTGGCTATCGAGGTGTCCCCTTATTGATGTAACTATCATATGCTGTATAATTTTGCACGACAGTGACGTTATTGATATTGGTTTATAATTCGATGGATGTTCCCTATCGCCACTTCTAAAAATTGGGATCACGTTTGCTATCTTCCAGTCTTTGGGAACCGCGTGTTCTTCGAGGGATTTGTTAAATATTACTTTAAGATACGGTGCCATTTCGAGAGCTATTTCTTTATACACACGAGCAATAATTTCATCACGACCTGAGCTCTTGTTCGGGCTAACATTTTTAGTAAGGATACGATTCCGTTATAAGATACAATTATCGATCGGGGGCATTATTTGTTGAAATCGGTCTGGAATTGTTTCGAGCAAACTACGCTTAGATTGATTAAAAACGCTCTGGAAAAATAATTCAACAAATTAGCCTTATCTAAATATTTCGCCCCTATACCCTTTCAAGGAATTAACCGTTGAAATTTTAGTTCCCTGTACTTCCCTAACATATGATCAAAATGCTTTCGGATTCCCCTCTAGTTGTTCTCCAAGTACTTTTCTCTTGAAACCACTTTACGCTTTTCCAAGGGCTATTTTTGCGGCTGCTTTATATGTAACGTTCGATAATTTTTGTAGATCGCTATTAGCTACATTTTTCTTAGTTTCGCGTGGATAACTCGTTGTCGTTTTAAACATTTTTTTAACCTCCACGTTGTACCACCCTGGTTCCCTATTCTCACTCTTATACTCACTCACCGTGTAATTTGGAGGAACTCTTTCCATGTCTGCATCACTATTTTTTCTGATGTTTAGAATTTTTCAAAAGAAGTCTGTAAGTCACGCCTAAATCCGTTAAAATCTGCTTTACTTAAAAGGCAAATCTTTCTTTTTAATTTTACATTTTTGTCAGTATTGAGGGATAATTTAACGTGTACTACCTTGTGGTCACTTATTCCATCGACATTTTTAACTTCAATAACTTTTTCATGGATGTTTGAGGCAAGTAAATCGAG
The DNA here is from genome assembly GCA_933228895.1 of Platycnemis pennipes. Taxonomy (NCBI): domain Eukaryota; kingdom Metazoa; phylum Arthropoda; class Insecta; order Odonata; family Platycnemididae; genus Platycnemis; species Platycnemis pennipes. The sequence continues at coordinate 9,035,845 of OW121846.1, read as the reverse complement.
AACATTCTCCCTTCTATTATGCAAATTTACTATTTGATGTACTGCGTATTATGCGAACAGGTTAAAAAATGACGAGCAGATTTCTTTTTCCCTACCCCCAGACTAATGACTACATGTTTTCCAATCTATCGATGTTGTATTGAAATCTCCACCTTTCAATAATCTGTCGTTCGTTGGTATGAGAATTAATGTGCCTGATCTGTTTCTCGAGTTCTAATACTGAGTGTACATCGGAATGGGGTGGTCTGTAGTAGGCACAAACGTATATTACTTTCAAATTACCACATTTAGACATTAACACGTGCATGCCAAGCTACCAGCTGAGACCACCTCCTATTTGTTGCAGTTCTTACGGCTAAACTGTTGTCACAACAACCAATCAACGCGGCTACCCTGAAAAATGAAGTCTATTCATGACTTGGACCGCGGACGCGTTCTCCTGCAGCTACGAATCCCACTAGGACCAGACCGGCTCGGTTCTTAGAAAAACGTAGCGAACGCATTTCCGCGAATTCCACGTTGCCACATGGTATAATGTGGAGTCTGCCAAACAGTTTGGTCCCATCGTATGTTGAAATGGCAACATTGCGTCTAGTGGTCAGCAATGGAAAACTCCGCGGACAGAGGGGATGAGAGGGAAGGGTCGTTATTGCCTCATCACCTCTGCGCAAAGAATTAAAGCGTAGAGGAGACACTGAAAAAAAATATGGCTGGTTGGGTAGGCGCCGACTCTGGTAACTCTACCGGTCGACGGAAAAACTATCTCCATCATCTCAGCACTCGAAAGCGAAAAAATAATCATGTACCACGGCGCCTTAAGGTAAGTACGCCAAAATTTTTACTTTAATCATATGAGCAAGTATTGCTCTATCAATGGGAGAATTTTTGTGGGTTGTCTATCTAGTTTTATCCCAATACAGTGCCTCTATCCTCCTGGGCTAGTCAGCGCTACTATTGGCGAAATCTAGCAACTCGATTAAAGGCGCGGGAATTTTCCTCAAAAAACCGTACGGCCTGCCCCCTACTGGGGCATCCTGTTTAGAAACTCCCTGTATCATACGCCCTATGTCTATTCCATGGATTGGACCACGGAGATTATATTAAAGGAGGGGAAAGTCCCACCTGATTGGTGTTACCGAAACCTTCCGCCGGAAAGAGGTTTTTCTGTCGCCCGGTAGGTGGTGCGGAGGCTCGGCTCCGGGTTACAACGTCGATTTCGCATTGAAATGAATGGAGAGAAACTATTGATAAATAATGTAATATTTTAATTTCTGAAGGACTAGGATCCGAGGATTGAAATATCAGTTTCCATTATAGTCATCATTTGCAAAGCAGGTAGGTTTAAAATATACCAGATTGTCGTCTAGACGATTTTAGCACTGCCTTTCTTGTCGTCTGCTGCAACTCGCAAATTATCAAGGCGTAATATTTCGCTTTTTAAGCTTTAAATATTGTAGTGACAACGAAAGCAAAACCTAGGAACAATTTTTTTCCAAAATACAATTGCGCGGGGGGTGACAAAAAGGACGTAGGCAACTCGGAAAGGGACAGAATATCGAAGACCGATGCTCGCGGACGAGAGTGTCGCCTGCCGAAGACGACTCATGGGATAAAATCCACTAAAGCGGTACATGATTGACGACTTTGGCCATCGGCCAATTAAAATTCAGGAGAACTGGCAGGTAAAATGCAATAACATTATTGTTGACAAAAGTCAATCGCTTAGAAAATCGGAGCATGCAATATGAACTGCAATAACACGCACGCACAATTATTTTTAACCTAACGTAATTTAAAACAATAAATAAATCTCATTCCGATGATAAAATACCACGTTTTAGTGGAATAACTGCAATACTGGTTCCCTGATAGTTCAGAAAATTTCATAACCGCATACCCAGAACACCACTATTCGAAAGTAACTTCGGGGAACATTCCCAAGTCCTAAGCAAGAGCCTTAAGTAGTGTATCAAATGAAAAAAAAGAAAATGTCATTCGACAGGAAGGAGGAAACAACTTCCAAATTCATTGCTACAATTCGTTTATTTCACGAAGACAGAGGATTACACGGAATTGATAAAAGCATTAATATGTGAGACAACTAGGATCAACTGTAAACAAAGTATTCATCTACCACTCACCTCATACCACTGGTTCCACGCACATGCCGATACTTGAGAAAAAACAAATTGAAACTGTACCCATTAGCACTCACTATAAAAAGTAGTCAAACACAATGTAAATTCACGATACAAAAGTGTGAAACTGAGAAAACTACTCACAACTTATATCAAAGACCAGGAATAAATGTGATAGTAAAATATATGCAAACAGTACCCACTTGAACTCACTATAAATTGAAAAACACCTTAATCACTCCCGAAGCAAATACTCATGAAAATCTGACAAAGTTCTCCTGATAACTACATAAAAGCAGTTAAGTTCACAACATAATTGGATGGCTTGAAACTGGTAATAAAAATGGGAAATGAAGGGAACACCACACTGGCACTACCAATCACTGATCACACACATGTTCACAAGAGGCACACATCAGGGTAGAGTAGGATGCCGAGGATTGCATAATGAAGCGGCGCCGACCTGCAAGATAAACAAGAAATTGCATGTTACTGTATTCAACTATCACTTTGCAATATCAGAATGAAATATAGAATTCAATATTATCATTCACCTCATAAACGAGATAGAAAAATTAGGCAAAATAATGGTTTGCAGTTAATAAAACGGACAAAAGACGCCAAAGCATACGTCGTCACCATTAACAATGCCCGACAGAGGGGTCGACCATGAAACGTGCCTCATTACCACGTGTCTTTTAAAGCGGTAAAGGAGTAGAGAATCATTCATCGGCTGGGAATTACGGTAATTTTCCCGGAAATATTGCACCATATTCACTAAATCATTCTCAATGTTCACCGAGGCAACTTAATATACAATGGTGTGGCGATTAACACCGAAACAAACACACGACGAGGTCAGAGAGCAAACACATTTTTCCTCTCTCACCTTTCTCCACTCCCACAAGTATATTTAATACCCACATTCGGGCAAACATTAGAGCAAATATATATGAAAGTAAGACTATCAGATGATCAAGATACATGCTGTTATATTAGTGTCACATAGAGGAAACTTACCGCTAGCTTGATGAAATTTTAATTTGTAATTCCCATGTTGGCGTACAAGTTTCTGATGTTCTTCTACCTGGAGGAGTATCCATGACCAAGCACAAGTCGCGCAGTATTCACAGTTTTCAAATCTTTCGAGTATATCCATACTTCAACGACACAAAATAAATTATTAAACACTCTCACCCGTATAAAAACACGTTAAAACTTAGGCATAGCCACCCAGAGCGTGACACCAGCGCCTCCAAGTGGTAAAAAGTTGCATGCGGTGGGGGCGGAAGGCGTCGAGGGCGTCGACAACAGAGACCTAACGTATTACGCTGCGGAGTCACCAATCCTTATTATTCTATTATCCATGGATTGGACGCTTGTTGTGCTTGACGTTCTGTGGGATGGAGGTGTGTGATTTCCTGATTAACCTTTATTTGGATTGAACTGAAGATAAATAATACCTAGATTAATTACTTCCGGCTGCTTATTCTTGCAATAGCGAGTTATTGTAATGCCGTGGAGGAACACAACTAATTTCTCGCTGTTAGGATTTCGTCGTAGTCGTGAGGAATATTGTGGTAAAGGCTGAATAACAACTTGGTTAAAGAATTTGGCGGGGAACATGACGTTTGAGTGGTAATGCTGTGAAAAGAATTTATCTATGTATTTAATGAATTAAAGTCATATGTTAACTTTGCGAACGCCGCTATTGTTCGTCTGTGGTCCTTTTAATTGTTGTGGTTTATGAAGCACAGTTGATAGTGATTTCGTTTTTGCGAGAAAGATGCGAATGGAACACGAAGTTTCATACTTAAAAAATGAACCTTGTGAAGCGGCCTTTTGAAGCTTTGACTAGACAAGAACCCCCTCCCCATTCAATAATTAGCTGCGAAGTACTGAACGAACGATGGCAGATTCTTTATGAATCGTAAAGGAAAAGTTTCGTGTATTTTTACGTTTAATTTGCGTACTTAATGCCAGACGAAAAGCGTGACACTTGGATTCTTACTATCTGGTTTTCTTAGAGCAATGGTCTTATAATTTTACATTATGTAGTTCATTTTGGAATATCCACTTTTTTCCAATGTTGTTATGTACTTGTGATATTAGATATGGCATAGTAGGCTGTTAACATTGTAGAATTTGATGAATTCGTTGGTATGTATTCAAGCTCGCAGTATTTATATCGCTGTCGATGGTAACATAACTTTATAACATTTCAGATTATGGTACCCAGCAAAGGGAAACAGGCACTTCGTAAGGCAAACGGAAAGCCGAAGGAGCAAACCAAAAGCGTTGCGAAGCCGTGCCCCATCATGAAGAAGGAAGCCGTCGACCCTGTCGAAATAAAGGAAAATACTCTTACATTCCCGTTGCTGAAAACGGTGGATTACGGACGTCTCATGCCGCGGTACACGTCAAGTAAGTCGCATGACTGTACCATGGATGAGGACGTTTCTCTCTCGGCCGCCGGGATTGAAAGTCCCAGTCACTGGAAAGCTTTATTTTTCAAGTAGATTAGGTAATTTCCTATTATTTCTAAGGTGTTAACCTAATTACTGGTAATTTCTAGTCCTTATCACTTTAAGGTTCCATTGTTTCTAAAGTAATTACTTACTTTTAAAAATATTCCCCCAAAAGTGATTGGGACCATTTTCTAGACCACTTGTCCCAGATGTCTAGGAAGGGGTTAGAATAAGGTGACCATACGTCCCGCTTTTAGCGGGACAGTCCCGATTTTTAACAATTTATCCCGCGTCCCGCGGGGTTTTACGAAAGTCCCGATTTTTAGAAAGAATACGCGACAAGGTAGGGAACGGTGGGAGAACGGGAAGGGAATATGCGGTTTTCGGCTTCCATGTAGCTATTTCACCAGGATATGAGTTTTATATTATTTTTGTAAATTTTATAATGTTAAACTTTAATAATAAAATTCATTGTTGAGAACTGATTATCAGGAACTGCTTATCAAATTTCGCCGTGATCAGTTGCTAGAATTCGACCACCATTGTTTGGACTTAATGAACAGTTGCATTTTTGGGCATTGGCAGCGACGAAAACATTTCGTAGCTGCAAAATGAAGAGAGAACAATTCGTACTCTTCCACGGATTTTATTCTTATGGCGACATGTTTCGCTAGCGATCAGGATGTATTCGCGTGCTTTGTTGATTTCGAAAAGGCGTTCGAAAGAGTGAGGTGGAACGAGTTAATGGAAATATTGAGGTACATAGGAGTAGACTGGAGATTGATCCGGAATTTATGCATGGCGTAGAAGACGCAGGTGAGAGTTGCCGATGGAGAATCGGATTGGGTCACAATAGGGAGGGGAGTTAGGCAGGGCTGTCCATTATCGCCGGTACTTTTCAACATACACTCGGAGGAAATGGTGAGAGAGGCTTGGGATGAGCTGGAGGCTGGAGCAAAGGTCGGGGGGAAATTGATAAAATCTGTGAGATTTGCGGATGACCAAGCGCTACTCAGCCCGTGACTTGCAAAAAATGCTGGATGCGTTGCAGGAAGTGCGAAAGATATGGGATGAAGATAAACCAGAAGAAAACGAAAGTAATGCGATTTTCAAGAACAAAAAGGGATAATATAACGATAAAAGTAGGTCAGAAGCTAGAGCAGGTAGAGCAATTTAGCTATCTAGGTAGTGTGTTGGAAGAAAAAGGCTATAGCAGCATTGAAGTGAGAAAGAGAATTGCAGTGGAGAAATAAGCTTTTACTCGGAGGCGTGAACTAACGACAGGGGCTTTGAGTACGGAAGTGAAGAAAAGACTAGTGAAAAGTTTAATATGGAGCGTTTCACTATATGGGGCGGAAACGTGGGCTTTGCGAAAAGAAGATGAAAATAGACTTAGGGCTTTTGAGATGTGGGTGTGGAGAAGGATGGAGAAAGTAAAGTGGGCCGAAAGGAAGACGAACGATGAAGTCTAGAATTGTTAGGAGAGGAAAGAAATTTGATAGATGAAATTAGGAGAAGGCAGAAGGTGTGGATGGAAAAGGTAATAAAAGGGGCTGGTGTTTTGAAGGAGGTGATTGAGGGAAGAGCGTTTGGTAAGCGCGGAAGAGGGAGGAGAAGAACGGTTAGTTTGAATGGAATGTTGGGAGGCAGGAGGTATGAGGGGCTGAAGAGAGACATCGTGTGAAATTTAGGGGGTGGGAGGAATTTTATGTCCATTTAAACCTACCTCCACCAGTAGAATACTTATAATAATAATAATATAGACTAAATTTTTAATCAAGAATCCCCCCCCCCCCCAATCTCCCCGGGTGAATGGTGTCCCGCTTTACGAATGTTAAAATCTGGTCACCTTAGGTTAGAATCCAGTGTGAAAGCTGGAATCCAGCTAGATTCTATGCACAGCAGAAATGCCTCTCGGATACTTCTCAGAGACATTTCAAATATTTATTTAATTTTAGTTTATCCAACAATGAATATCAATAACAGGACAAACCATAAATGCACCCTCTATTACTACAGATAAAAATTTCAAAAACAATTATTTACAGCAGGCCTTTACATAGTTGATACATTTTGGCCTCGGTCCAAATATGTCTAGTTCTCTGGCATGTCTATTATATCTCTTGCAGACTCTGCTCAGAGGTAGGTTCTCACCATACATGGTGTTGAATCCCTTTATCTGAAACAGTCCATTATTCCTGCAACATACTTTGGGTACAAAAAAATATCATCTCTAACATTTGAGAGTCACTCACACAATTTACAATTTTATACAAACACATTAGATCATTCATGTGTCTCCTATTTTCAAGTCTCTGTGTGTCATACATTAGTCACAAGTTATTGGATGGCACATGATTATCCATTACAGGGTAAATCCCATATTCTTTCTTATATACGGCTCTCAAAAAACGTTTTTGCACCTTTTCAATAGCTTCAATATATTTCTTACTGTATGGAGACCACACTGCACTGCAGTACTCCAACTTGCTCCTGACGAGAGCTATGTATAGAACCATTAGAGGTTTTATATTTTTAAAACACTTTGTAGACCTCAGCACGTAACCCAAGCTCCTCATTGAGGAAGACACCATCTCCTCTATATGTTTAGTGAAACTTAAGGTACTAGTGAAAATCACCCCAAGGTCCTTGTGGGGTGTCACTCTTTCTAATTCAATTCCACTCATGTTATAATCAAATTGTATATAATCAGCTTTTCTTGATATTGATAGCACATGACATTTAGCAATATCACTTGTGTAGTCTCAGAGATTTTCATCTGACCTATGGAGACTTCTCCGAGATATCACTATGTCTAAAAGTTGTCTCTGAGACCTCACATGAGACATCTCTGAGATATCCCAGAGATATTCAAGATGTATCTGAGATTTAACTCTCATGTATGTCTCTGAGATGTCTCGAATATCTCGTGTGATGACCCAGAGACATTCGCCAACCTTTGGAGATGTACCGGAGACTCTCTGAGAGGTCACCATGTATTTCCAAGAATTGCCTACTTCCCTTGGCAGGAAAACCCTATTTTGATGCAGTAAGTTAAATTAGTCAGCAGAACATGATGACGAAATCAATCTCTAATGCAGCAGTAAACAAATATTTAGTTTTACTTAAAATTTTATGACCTCCCATCCTTTCCACCACTGAGCTCCAAATGTATTTCTGAAATGGAAGGGATCCTATGGCAAATGTTTGGAAAAAAATTTCTACTTTACCCTTAAGAAAATATTACACCGGAACTAAAGAAAAAAACTATAGTTAATTTCTTTAGTTTTTCCTTTAGTGAATTGGAACAAGTTTTATCAAAACTATAGACTGTAAACTGTAGACCAAATACTATAGACCAAAAACTGTACATTGAAAACTATGAACTATTTTGTTCATATGAACAAAAAACTATAGACCTTGATTGATTATGAACTAAACCTTGTTATAGAGTTAACTGGTGGTAATAAAGAAAATGGAAGTGTAACTAAAGAGTGAATTATAAAGCACCCTGTCATGTTAAGGAATATAATTTGAACACTACCAAGGCTGTAGGAAAACTAAAAAAGCTCAACTAACTAGATTTACAGTAAACTATTGAAAACTGACAGGCAAGAGCAATGAAGGAGTATTTACTGAATGATCCTTCAGTTTAAGAAACAGAACACTATCTCTGCTATGAGAAAACTAAAGAAACTTGACTCAACAGATTTATAGTTAACTGGTGGAAACTAAAAGGCAAGAGTAACTAGGGAATGATTACTAAAGGACCCTTTGGTTCAACCCTTTGAGTAGTGAGTTTTTTTCATGCTACCGGACCCCCGGGAGTGAGTTTTTTTTTCAAAAAATAATTTTTTTCCTATTAAAGTTTTATTGACCTTAAATAAAGTTTTTTTTGTTACTTATGTGTAGAAACGAGTAGAATATAGTTTTTTGATGAATATCTTTCACAAATTAGCAATTAGCCAAGGTCATTAACAAGTAGTGTTGTTATCTTACACATTTTTAGAAAAAAAATTTTTGGTGTCTCACTCTGTTTACTCGTACCATCCATCTGGAAATAAAGAAATAATATAGAAACTCAAATATGTACTTGCATATTATGATTGTACTAAAACAATTTGTACGTATTTTTATCATTACGTTTACAAATTTTTCAAACTGTGGTATTCCTCAAAACATGGATGGAGACAAAGTGGTTTGCTGCATTCAATGCACATAACCCTTGTATTCTTCCGTTTACTCTCCCTTCTGGTTGTGTGCTGACAAAGGAAGTATTTTCGTTGTGGCTTCTCCTTTGAGGCTGTTGCAGGGACTGGTTTTGGGAAGTGACGACCTGAAAGACGAAGGCAATCTCCCCCTGGCGATGGTCTGCCTCCTCTGGGTGATTTCCTCTCTTTCGCAAACTCTTCCAAAAGCTGATCAATTAGCTTCAGTCGGAAGTCATACAACTGTGGTTTTCTTCCAGTTTTCATCTGATACACAATGTGCATGTTCAAAACCGCAATGTCAATTTCATGAAAAAAAAGTTTTACATACCATTTCATAGTTTTTCTTACATTTCCTGTGAAACTTATTTGCATGAGAGCTTTGTCAATCAAACCCATATTTTCATTATACCTAACCACACTTAGTGGCTTGGTAATACTTTGCCCAGTAGTATAATCACTTTTTCCAGTTTGAATCATCAAGTCCTCATGAATTGTAGTTAGCATGTTGACCTCTCTTTTGTCCCGCCATCGTTGAGCTAGCATGACTGTGGTATGTCTTGAGACACATTCACCCTTTTTTATGTTCTTAGGAAATTCTGGCATTCCCTTACGGTTTTTTCTAACGGTACCACAAGCACCTGTTCTATTTCTGTGTAAATATTCAAACAAACTAGGACTTGTATACCAATTGTCAAGGTAGACATTATGGTTTTTTCCTATGTTGGGTGTAAGTAATGTCTTCACCACAGAACCTGATATTCCAACACTTTCATCATACTCAATCTCAGTTTCCTTCCCTGTATAAACAATGTGGTCATGGACAAATCCTGTTTCACAGTCACAAAGGAGGAACATCTTTATTCCAAATCTATGCCGTTTGGATGGAATATACTGTTTCCATTAAAGGCGCCCTTTCCAAGCCACCATGCTTTCATCGATGCACAAATTTCTAAATGGATAAAGAATGGATTGATATTTTCATCTGAAGTGGTCTACAACTGCCCTAATTTTATATAGCCGATCACCTTGGGGTTGAGTATTGTTGTCACAAAAGTGCAACAGTCTTAGCGTCAGCTGAAAGCTATCCAATGACATAATTTTTCCAAAGATTGGTGTTTCAATCAAAGAATTTTTTGACCAGTGGTCTTTCAGTCTGTTCTTTTTTATGTGCCCCATCAACATAACAAGAGCTAGGAAAACATACAAATCATATACAGTGATTCCTTTCCACTTGTGTAATTTTGAATTTTCTTTTACGTCTGTATTTTCAAGAATAAATTTATGATATTTATTCATTTCAATTGCAATTTTGCTCAGAAAACCTTCATCGACAATCTCTTTGAAAATTGATATTTCCAGTCTATTTCCACCGTTATCATTATCAGTGACCTCCAGTTTTCGAGAAAAACATTCTGAAATACCTGACTTTGAATCATCAAAGAAAGGAGAAATTGTCGGAAGAAACTTTCCTACAGGCATCCACTTCCTCAGCACAGGTGTTTTATCCAGTTCCAAACGAGACCTCTTTACTTTTGTTGCTGGCCCAGGATCAGATGTCATGTCATCACATGAACTATCTGTTATTCCACTACTGATATCATAATCACTGCCAGATGAATATTCATCATCAGACTCTTCAATTGTCAAGATATTATGAATATCATGCGGAGATAACCCTCCTGACTGTTTACGTTTAGACATCTTTCCTGATGACGAGCTGAAAATTTTTGACGAATAAATGATGTATATTTCGTAGAAATTACAAACAAATATAAAAACAACAATTGTACCTGAATTATCAATGTAAGATCCTGAATATTTCGCCAGAAGAAAACAATAATAACAATAAAAAACAGTAAATGCAATCAGTTCTGTCTACAGAACTAGGGCAGCTACATATGGTAACAGGACTTTGGAGTGAAGGTAGTTACTAGTGATCAGATTTATTTTATCAGCATTCTATAGAATAGGTGGTAGCATACTTCAGAGATACATCATAGTGATCACTGGGCTCACCAGTCTCGAGGATAGATGGCAACACAATCTACAATGCATTCACGCCTACACTGCTCTAGCACTAAGATTGAAGACGTAAATGTACGGTCGGTTGTACTCCGGATGGCCGGGTGGCGCAAGGACGTACATGAACGTTCGTACTCCTCAAAGGGTTAATGAGCAAAAACCAAACACAACCTATGCTTAGGGACATGACATTTTCGCGAAACGTTTTTTGCGACAGGATTCACGAAATAAGCGACTTTTTGGGTTTAATGGTGAATTTAACCGTGTCTTCTTTGAAACGCCATTTTTTTAACAAAATTCGAAATATTTTGCAAATGCCGAATTTTTGTAGCATGAAATATTTTCTTTAGTGATGGCCGGATCGGATCTTTCATTTTTATCGGTTCTGGATTCGGATCCAAAGACACGGAGTAAAGTCGGATCCGGATCGTAGATTTTAAATTTTCGCGGTTTAGCGATCGAAGTGCCCCGTGAATGGAATGTAGGTGCGGTAGATATTGACAAAAAGAGGATGTGTAACTAAGGTCACGTAATTAGATGAAAACGTTCCCGTGCAACTAGAAGCAAAATAAAGATATATGACTTTTAGCATTTAGATATATGACGGGTAGCCTAAATTCGCCGGGATCAGGCGTACAACGAGAGCCATGAACGAGAGCTAGTGTACTGTGCGAAGTTTGATCCCAATCGCAGTTTAATTTTTGTCATGCGGGTCGCCTACATTCGCCATATTTCCCGTGAACCTATGAGAGCGTAGTTGTTAAAAATGAGGGCTAGTGTACTGCCAGTCGCGAGTTCGATCCTTAACACTACCTAAGAATACAGCCGTGCTGTATTCCTAGGGTAATGCTAGTAGGCAGTTAAAAAAAGTAGATTATCAGAAATTTCATGCCAAATTATAAGTAAAAAAAATAATTAAATTAGGCGAAAGGAAATGATTGGAAAAAATTTATATTACAGAATTAATTCGTGGAATCATTACGTAAACTTTGCAGTGTATTTTTGAGTGCCGCATTTGTAAATCTAGTTGAAGCGATATAAGTACAAAAAAGTCAGTATCCACACACAAAGTTTGGAAATGAAGGATGATAAAGTTTTTTCTTCAATGGTTGAAAGAAAAATTTTAAACAGCGTAAGAATCGAACTTCATTACCTGCAGTCCACTACTGCACTCTGTTATTGTTATTCCCATTATCTCATTAATTTGTCTTTAACTTAATTTTGCCTACTGTGTTTTTTATGTTGCGTAGGGTAGCCATAACTTCTTTATTGGATCTCAAATGTATGTACTATTAACCATTTGTTCACATTAGTATGAAGTCTTTATTAATAATATTTAAAAAAAAACCTTCCTTTAAGACTCCTTTTTCCCAACATTAAACACAGCTTTCACCTGTTTAAAATGATTTTATTTACCGTATTTGTCATTTTTAAACACCGCTTTTGATGATTTTTATTTACCATTTTTCGGTGTCCCTAATAATGATCATGCTTGTAACGAAATCCCGCCTATAATGAGGTGAGTTCTCGGTCCCTTGGACTTTCGTATGGTCGCAGATGTTAAATAACTATTGCATGTAACAAGTGAAGATGAAACAAAATCCCCGCTATAGCTAACTATTCTTTCTTTACAAGATGGCCAGCACATTAACTGCATTGGAGCCTCTGAAGTGGAGTATCTGAAGAAGAAAGTATTTTGCCTCAATCAGGCTCCTCTTGTTGCATATGAATCTCCAGTTTTGGTTAATAACATAAACCTCTTGAAATCCCAACATGTGAACAATGGCAACCTTCCCAGTTTTTGTGTGGAGGCTGATATACATTCAGAAAGTATGATGGAGGTCATAAAACACTCACTGCTTCATAGCGGTAATACCTCCGTAAATGCTAGTGACTGAGACTGTGGACTCACCTATGATGGTTACCTATTCGTGGGGATCAGGTTGGTGTGGTGGCTAGAGTACTGGCCTCCCACCCTGAGGGCCCGGGTTCAATTCCCAGCAGTGGCAGATTTTTTAGTGGAAAACCAGTCCCCAATTGAGAGCCTAGTGGAGGGCATATCAAGGTCAGTACTTCATCAGTCGGATGGGACGTTAAGCCGTGGTCCCCTTGGTGCCTTTCGTTAAGAGTTGGCTAATGCCAACATCCGGTTTCTATCCACCCTTCCTCCATTCCCTGAGATGTTCCTACCGTTACCCAATTGTCCACCTTTCCTAAATGGCACAAATGACCTCAGCTGTCAGTCACCTCCCCTGAATAACCAACCAACCAATTCGTGGTAGGAAATAAATTGAAAAGAATAATTTGCACATTGGCAAAGTATCGTGCCACAAAGTCTGTTCAGTCAATACCTAACATATGATAAAGGTGATCCAAAAATCGTCCTGGGAGTAACAAGAGTAACTGAAGCAAGAGTCAAGTCATGTATGGCACAAATTCAGAAAAATGAACTTCTCACCATTGTCAGACATGCATGGTTATTTCTAGGGCAACTGGATCTGTCCACTACCTCTGATAAGATACTTGGTTTCTTGGAATGAAAATTCATGCGTGACAAGCTATAAAGAAGTGATACTAGAGTTAGTTTCAAAATTGGTGCTGAGCTCTTGCTTGTAGACATTATTGAAGGGTAATTTTTGGCCCGATGGTGCATGTGTGAAGCGATTAATATTTTGTTTCAAATGCAGAAATCAAGGGGGTGTAAATGCTTCAACTGAAGTGAAAGGTCATGCTCAGCCACATGAATCATTCGATTGAATCCATGGATTCTTTGGAAATCACTGAGCAGCCCACTAATGGAATGATGACAAGACTGGAAATATGTCAAGTGAAAGAAACAAAAGTGACCAGAGGTGAAAAATGTTGAACAAGCTGTTATCAGTAGTCTCCCTATTGATTCTACTGATGACAGTGAACCTTTGTGCCGCCCCTCTATTTTGTGTCCCAATGTGCACTGCTTGAGAAATAAATAGTATGCTCTCAAAGTACGGTATGATAGGATGGCTGCACACGCAAATTCTAGTACATTTTCTGTTTTTCATGCTAATGGGCAGTGTGTATGTAATAAGTTGATTGAGCTTGGAGTTCTACTGGCTGAAGTGGCCCCAAATGTTATATGCTTAGGTTAACACTGGCTTAAGGATGATGAAATTACCTATTTCTAGGTCCCGAGATGTGGTTGCCGATGCCTATTGTAGATCATCTTCTAAAAATGGTGGTGTAATGATTCTGCTAAAAGAAGGCCTTAAAAATGCTTTCTCTAATTTATCCTACAGTTAATTATTGAGTGAATGTATATTTTAATGCTCTATGCCTATTATTATCTTTGGTAGTTATTCAGTTAGTATTTTATCATTATATAGGTGGTTGTTTTTGGCTCTTTTTAGAAAAACTTAATGCCTTACTGGAACAAATATTCTTCGCCAAACTGGATCAACTATCGGTCATCAATGGTGATTTCAATGTGGATCTTTCTTTTGGCAACAAGGACTAGAATGACTTTTTTGCCATTTAAAGATTTACAATCTATTCCTCTGATTAATCAACCTGCCCATGTGACTGACCATTCCTTTTGAAATAAATATTGATGACAGTTCTCTTAATTGATGTGCCAGAAACTCACTCACTCAGTGATTCAACCCAAAGGTTGGTCTTTGATAGGTGAGAGTAGAGCTCACCCTGTACTAAGCCAATGGAGTGTGAAATTCACACATTCAGGGTAGGGGGCCAGTTCCTTTCCCTGGGCCACCTGTGATTCCTACAAAGTTCTGACACACAGAAAATCGAATCGTGAGGATTTTAGATGGGGGTATCCAGCAAGGTTCTTGCCTGGGACTTGAACCCAGGACCCTCCAGTCAGTAGCTCAGTTCTCTACCCACTAGGCCACCACGACCCCTTGCCTCAAACAATGTATGTAAAATACTTGTCGTTTGGCAAATGAAGTATTTTATTATTACAGTATAACCTCTACCTCACGAACTCCCGCTCCACGAAAACCTCCAATTAAAGAACAAATCCTATTGGTCCCACTAACTTCCTAAGTCAATGCATTGGTAAATTCCTCTTATGAACGAACTCCGACTTTGCAAAAAATCCTGATTAACAAAATGAAATATTGTCACTGTTCAATAAAATATACCTATTGTTAGCAACATTATTTAAAAAAAGTTTTTAAGTAATTTTCGCAGAATATGTATGAGTTAAAAGTTAAGAGATGAGAGATGTGGTAGAAATAAGTCAATCAGAAAACTCGTTCTTGGAGTGAAATTATCACAACATTTCCAGTTAACGCGTGTCACCAAGCATCACTCTTTCTGACGGCGTGGTTAGTGGTGGTTAGTTCGATGATCTGGTGCAAATTCTCGGTGCTGTGAAGTTCTCCTGCAGTCCAATTTTGCAATTGCTTTGATTTTAGGCTGTTCAAGGGTAACTATTGTACTATTATGTTCTTGAATGATTTCTTCATGTTCTGGTATTTTAAATGGCATTTCATCATCACTTATGTTGTGGTCTCACTGTCAGTATCTTCACCCGAGTAGGTTTTGCAGTTCTTCGCCTGTTTCCTGATTGTTCTGCTTCACTAAAATGTAGTGTGTTTGAAATCATGTTCTGTCACTGGGCATTTTCCAGGTATAAAGTCCAGGTTTGTAAACAATGTATTTGCCACCACCAATTTGTGTTTTTTGCAGAATTCTGTAAGTCTTTCTCGTCTCTCTTTAGGTTTCCCAAGCCAAATTTTCCAGTTATTCTTCCTTACTGACTTTGGCAAACTGATAGTTTAGCTGAAATTTTAGGTTTTAGGTGTATAGAACTTAAAATGGTAAGGAGCTCTGGGGTCATCTGATTTGTCGTGATCATTCCTTGGTTCCACCATTGAACAGAATATGCGAACTGTGCAACGATAGAGGATAAAGAAATAAACAGTTCCAACCTCAGTAGTCCTTGGATTTCGTTCCAATCTCCTAAAAAAATTAAGTTTTCTTCTCCTCTCACCTGCTTCATCACTTCTGTGATATCCTCATAGACGTCTTCCACTTCTTCATATTTGTAATGCAGCTTAGGCATGTAAACTTGCACCACAATGGTATCTGTAGGCTTGGTCCCAATCGTCACCAATATAATCTTCTCATTGTACTGCAGGAAGCTCTTCACACACAGTCCCGCACTCTTCCTGAGTATTATGCCTACTCCAGCGTTACCATTCAGTGATCCGGTGTGAATAATTCTGTAACTTCCACTTCAAAAGACTCCTCCTTTGGACCGTCTCATTTGACTGATTTCTAGTATGTTGAGGTCTATTCTCCGCATTTCCATCTTCTCCAATCTTCTGCAGGTCCGAAGTGATCTCATGTTTCACGTTCCTACCCTAAAATGTCTATCACTCTTGACTGATGCTCTCTTTAGGTGTCCCCACCCGGAGATCTGAATGGGGGACTATTTTACCTCTGGAACACTTTACTTGAGAGGGTTCCATCATATGTCTTGATAAAAAGAAGAGAGTGGAGTAGCTGTGACTCCTCAGGATAATAATGTGGTGGTTTTCCCTTGCCTTCCACATTCCAGTGCTAGTAGTGCCACTAAAGTAAATGTTACCGCCCTTGTAGTGGAATTAGTGTTGCTGTACCGACCTTTGTGGTCTCCCTTCTCTCATAAAAAGAAGAGCTGCTGCTCTCTCCTCCTGGTAATGGGTAGCGTAATGCTGGCATTTACTCAGAACCAAAATCACTATTTTGTGTACGAAATCATTAGATGGAAACAAAAAATGAATTTTTGTGAATAAATTAATCTTCTAACCAGAGTCATTTGCTCATAAATCAAAAATTAAAATAAGCAAAAGGTGTTGCCCACCAAAAGATCTGCGTTGAGGATATCTACATCATCCATCTCCTGTCCTCGAGTGTGTTCAGGGAAAGGGAGGGGAGTGGGGGTGAGGACGGAAGGTCTGCTTGCACAGATCCTGTTGCAACCACTTCCATTGGCAGAGTCAGCTGTGTGTCCCCAATTGTGATTGGACAAAGTCCATTGAATGCCCATTTTTCTGGAAGGGTTGAAAACATCTGTGTTTCACTGCTTATAACTCGTGAACTAATTGACTGATTGAAGAACAGAAAAATACGGGTCTTTTTATTTTACAAACTCTCAGATTCGACAATAAAAAAATAGGATGGATCACACTACTTCAGGTTATCTTTGACTCTTAAGAGTCGTTAGAAGCAAGTAAGTCACTGAATAAGTTTGACCCTCAAGAACCAAAAGATTTAGCTAGAAGAATCGTTAAGAAGCAAGTAAGTCACTGAATAAGTTTGACCCTCAAGAACCAAAAGATTTAGCTAGAAGAATCGTTAAGAAGCAAGTAAGTCACTGAATAAGTTTGACCCTCAAGAACCAAAAGATTTAGCTAGAAGAATCGTTAAGAAGCAAGTAAGTCACTGAATAAGTTTGACCCTCAAGAACCAAAAGATTTAGCTAGAAGAATCGTTAAGAAGCAAGTAAGTCACTGAATAAGTTTGACCCTCAAGAACCAAAAGATTTAGCTCCTACCAAGTTAGCCGAGACTTAATATGGCTCCTAGCCTTTTGAAGTCTTGGCTTGAATTTCATACCAAAAATGCATTTCTCAGCTGGAGCATTTATGACATGGAGAGTATATTATATTGCTATTGCTTGCCCAGGGAATGCATTTGTGGTGTTGGTTACAAGACGTTGAAGTGGTTATAGTGGGTAGCTTGCCCATTACGGCAGTTTGGAAAAAAATTAATTTTTGGCAGGGAAACTTGGCCCTCTGGAAAAAGTTGTCAAAGTGACTCAAAATGAGGCCAGAAAAATTAGGGACCTCTAGGTCAACCCTAGACCCTCGTGCCATGGCCATTTCAAATCATTCCCGATATATTGGGAGCCTGGCTCTTCAACTAACATGACATCTTCCTCCCTAACCTTAGATTGATAAGTCCTCTCGCATATTTTCTCGAGTTTTATTGTTTCATCCTTTCTGCCATCAAAATACAGCCCTTCAATTGCAGACGCACGCAGATGGCAGTTTAAGATGCATTTGCCCCGAAGAAGGCCCAGGTTGATTTTCATCCTTAATCGTATGAGGTCCAAGTCGGCTGGTTACTCGTCTGTCGAATTTTCTCAAGATGCTGCGGAAGAAAATTCTTGATGTTCACTGTTTTTCTCTTCAAGAATGAATGATTTTGACTCGACTCTCTCCGACAATACTCTTCTGAGATTTTTCTTCAATCGTCGAGTTTCTGAGGCGTCTAATCCACCGGATACCATCTTTCGCTTTGATCCCTCAAAAATGCCGCTTCATGTGCGAGAACTTTATCCTCCTCCTTACATTTACATTCTTTAAATTCTTTTGCACTTACATGCACAAACATCACATATTTTCCGAGATTCATTTAAAAATGAATTAAAATTTTTTGTCAATTTCACATCTTTTGTAGGCTTGCTTGCACTTTTTCTTAAGCCGTAGTACATCCTGTGGTACCGTAAAATCATTTTAATGACAGCATGTTGCGAAATAATTGGAATAGGGATGCGTCTCCAAAGTTAGGACACTTTTTTGGCCACTAGACTAGCTGCTTTATAAACCATAGGCTCCCTGCCGGCATTTTCATATCTAAATATGTCGCGAACATAAAAATAATATTTTACCACTTCTTTGAAATTGGTAACGTCGACGAGACACCAAGAAAGGTTATAGTGTATGGGGTATAGAAGTGTTATATTAATTTCAAATAATTACCCCGTACTTGCTACTCCCTGGAAATATCTAATATTAATTAGACCAATGATGGAAGATGCATCCACGATGAGTTTTGTAGCTTTGCGGTGAACAGGCTGGAGGCGCGAGCGGCCTACTGACTGTTGCTCCATGACGCTGCGTGGGCTATGCATGTTAACGTGTGGCCATGCACTCAAAATAGACTGTTTGTGGTTTATCGTCCAAATGGACAACATTTTTCCCTTGAGGATCGCAACTCGGCAAAATCCATGGGGAACCGCTATAAAAACATGACGTTTTCCATTTCCAGCCCCCCTCCCCATAAATGGCCACAGCGCGAGGGTCTAGGGTTGACCTAGAGGCCCAAATTTTTCTGGCCTCATTTTGAGTCACTTTGACAACTTTTTCCAGAGGTCCAAGTTTCACCACGAAAAATTAATTTTTCCAATCCGCCCTAGCTCTGACCTGACCTAAATCTGTGTTATGGCGAGTGTGAGAAAAACATGTTGGTACTGTTGTGAGCTAAGTGGTAAATCTATGTTGCAGAAAGCACCTGATATAATATCCATCATTATAATGGGAACAGAAAACTTTTCAAAATTCTATCTATCACAGATTACTTGAAGGGTAAATTTGAAAAAATGTATTTACCAAAGGAAAATATTGCTGTTGATGAATCTCTTACTCTATGGAAGCAGCTTCTATCAATCAAGCAATATATTCCTTAGAAGTCATCTTAAGTTGGTATAAAAACCTTTGAGCTTTGAGAATCTGATACTGGCTACTCAAGGAGGTTTGTTGTTTACTCAGGAGCTGATTCAACTCTTTCAATTACAGAAACTCCTGATGGGCTCAAGACATCAGCAACAGTGATAAAATTAGTAGAGCCCTTTTTGAAAAAGGCTATTTGTTATGGTTACACAATTATTATAATTCACTTGCTTTGGCAAACTTTTATTGGATCATGGTACAAATGTTGCGGGAACTTTATGATTATCTTGAAAAAACACTCCAAAAGAGTTAAAGTTAGCAAAGTTGAATAAAGGAGAACACATAGCAAAGGTTTGCAAAAGAATAATGCTTATGAAGTTAAAAGACAGAAAACCAGTTTCATTTATTTCGACCTTCCATTGCAATAATTTTCGTGAAAAGGGTGAAAAACTAAACCAGTGTGCATCGTAGAATACAACACCACAATGGGTGGTGTTGACCAAAATACGAAAAGCTTCAACCATATTTATTAGAACGCAAAAAACTAAGAAATGGTATATAAAACTATTTAGAAGGTTATTGAATGTATCCACTCACAATGCATTAGTAATATTCAATAGCAGTCAAAATAAGGTAGATGATCTACACTTTTGTCGTCACCTAATTCAGCAGCTCTTTGAAAAATACGGAGCTAGCTCAAATACATCGACCACTAGGAGACCTCACACAAATCTGTCACCATGCCGTTTAGTCGAGAGACATTTCATTGAAACATACCACCTACCGGGAAGAAGTCCAGGCCTCAGAGAAGATGCCAAGTGTGCTCAGCTTGAGGAAAAAGGGGGAAACAGTGTGCTGGTGCTACTGACTGCAATGCTGGCTTATGTTTAGAGGAATGCCTCAAAATTTATCACACCAAAGTTAACTTTTAGGATTCAAGTTTGCCAATTCTAAGTGAATAAACAAACAAAATTATGAGGAAAGACGTAAGTAAAATTTTTATTGCATAAATACAACATTTTAGTATATCATACTAAATTTTTACGTTATTATAATTGAAACTGGCAAAAATAAATGTTTGCAAAGGTGCACGAAATGAGATTTTTTGTTAATTTAAATACTGCGAGTAGGGCCTGGCTATTTGACCGGTATTAAATACAGCAGAAGCCCGGTATAGTGAGTACAACTTACAGTGAGAGAATCGCGTTATAGCGAGTGATTGTCTTTGTACCGCCAAAGGACCTACCCAGATAGCACAGATTTCATTGTATCCAGTTCGCACATAGATAGCATCTAATGGCAAACGAGATACCGTATCGCATTGTCGCTCTTCGTCACCAGATACCATCTACTGTCGATCGATATATTCGTTAGATACTAACGCGTGCAATGTCCGCTACGAACGGTGAACGAAAAGATACAAGAGCCAGCGGCATATGAATACGGTACTGGTGACATCGAATATATCGATCGGTCAATGGTAGTACGTGTGATCGATATATATCGACCGCTTCTCGATCGAGATTTATCGATTGTAGAAATCGATAACCCGCCACTGATGTTCTCGTAATAAACAACTATTTCACGCTCGTTTCCATTCCGGCCTCCGACGCGTTCTGAACACTCGCAAGGAATTGCTTTACGTGCATAACACATCAGATGGCAGGAATGGAAACGAACATGCAAAATAGTGACATGTAAATACGGGAAAAATGAAGATAAAAGAAGTCGTGCATAATAAACGATGCTGGCAGGAACTAAAGGTTCTGTTACGCGTCTCCGACGAAAACTGACCCGATTTTAAGAAGTGCCCTCACTTCTACCATAATCCAACCCCAAACAAACCTTTTTCCGGAAGGAAACTGGGTTGTATCAAACAAATCTGATTTGAGGCATCAAAATGATCATGAAATATCATTAGGAAAATTATTTCCATACATTCCAAAACAATTTCATTGCAGAAAAGTAAACAACTTGCATTCATGAAAACAAATTCCAAGGAATAACAGCAAAGCACACTGGCATAAAATTAATAGAGCCATGGGAGAGGGATTTTTTTCCAAATAAGACACACACAGTTTTATACAGAAAAATATTCAATTTTATTACATAACGCATACTACGCCGACCATAAGCCACTACTGTCATCATATCCCGTACTGCAGAAGGAATCAACGTCAACATTAGTGTAGTTTGAAGCTAGATATTGGGCTGCCCTGGCGGCCTTTCCCTCCTCTGTCCTGCGTTTTGCCTGCCGCAACCATTCTCCCATTCTATTCCTCACTTTGGGGAGATCCACTTCACTGCCAGGCAACACCTTTTCATTTATAGCAACTGGAAAGATGATACATGATAGAGCCAGATATTTTCTAAGGTTTGTGCTACTAAAAGCATTTGTTGAGACATAACCCACCTAAAACAATATCAATAATATGAGGAAAAGTGCCTCAAATGCAACTTTACCGGAAATCCTTCCGGTCATTGAATAGGTGACTGCCAATTTATTGGTCATCAATGATGAGCTACAGTCATTAATACATTTGGTGATGGCTGCAGAAATCTGTTCAGCCCCAGAACTTTTAAATAGCAGGTTACTTGACCTTTTCTTCAAATACTCAACCTAACAAAGGAGACAAATGAAATTATTATCTGTAGATATAGTATGTTATCAGTTGTGCTTAAGATTTGTCATACAAAGAAGCCAGTTGCAAAAAAGTATTAGAAGATTAGCGCAATTTTTCTGTTCTGAATGAGCCTTACATGTTCTACAACAGAACAAAATTTAAAAATAGGGAAGTGGAGAAATTACCAAAAACTTCCTGTATTCAACATTTGAATTAAGCTCAAGTTCAATACACTTTAGCTCCTCATGAGAGGTTGCAGGGAGCACGTGCAAACACTCGAAGCCCGTATTGCCCAGGTCGACAGTTGTACTGTGCAGGAGCAAGTAACTTTCCAACCGTGCTGAAAGGGACTCAATTTTATCCGCAATCCTCGAGTTCTCGACAGATATGTGTCCCCTTAGCTTCCCAATTGCTGTCATAACATCTGAAATGAACAAGTAAGAAATGGGTTTCCATAACTTCATTTTATAACAGTATTGCATCGAGCATGAAACTTCACCAGAGTAACACAAATATACAGCATTAAATTGTATTACTATCGAGCATTACTTCCTAACAATCATTCGTCAAAAGAATATTTTTTGGTTAAGCTGAGTCAGCGCTCCAGCATTACTCTCAACTATATATCTACCTCTAAATCCTGTGCTGCTGCCATTAGTTAATACATTTCCCTGTGGGTCACATAACCCAGAGGTCCTTCCGGCATCCACTTCACCTGAAAGTATTTTTCTTTAATTACTTTACTTAATCTGAAATAAATTGTCATATAATACTAATTTCTCATATAAGTTTCATTTTTACATATTTAATACCACCTACAGGATCCGACAACACTGCTTCATGGTCATCATCTTCATCAACATGCCTAATTGTTGTCCTGGCCATCACACTTATGCTGGCTGGCATCACCCGTCTGGATGTACCAGGCACTGCAGCTAGTCTAGCCTTCTGTAGCTGCTTCCCCTCAGTCATATGCTGCACTGTGGAAGCAGTCCTTGGCATGGCTATTTGGAATGGAAATTGGAAACAGATTGCACTACACTTCCAGCAAAATCTCTCAATACATTAATATAATAACTACAGCAAATCCAACTTTCTCTCTACTACATTTCAATCGAGTATGCCAAAGAGAATCTTTGCACACCAGTGCAATGTCCTCAATGAGTTTGGTTTCATCTTGAAGTAAACCCATTTAAAATGGCTCTTCTTCTGTCCTAAACCTAAATTTTGACTGCACAAGTGAACACAACAACATAAACTGACCAGGTTTCAATCATTCATTCATTTAAAAAAGCAGTCATTATAAGAACATCAACCAATTTTATAATTATTTAAGACCACCTGTGGGATTCGACGACACTGCTCCATGGTCATCATCTTCATCAACATGCCTAATTGTTTTCCTGGCCATCACACCTACGCTGGCTGGCATCACCCGTCTGGATGTACCAGGCACCGCAGCTGGTCTATCCTTCTGTAGCTGCTTCCCCTCAGTCATATGCTGCACTGTGGAAGCAGTCCTTGGCATGGCTATTTGGAATGGAAATTGGAAACAGATTGCACTACACTTCCAGCAAAATCTCTCAATACATTAATATAATAACTACAGCAAATCCAACTTTCTCTCTACTACATTTCAATCGAGTATGCCAAAGAGAATCTTTGCACACCAGTGCAATGTCCTCAATGAGTTTGGTTTCATCTTGAAGTAAACCCATTTAAAATGGCTCTTCTTCTGTCCTAAACCTAAATTTTGACTGCACAAGTGAACACAACAACATAAACTGACCAGGTTTCAATCATTCATTCATTTAAAAAAGCAGTCATTATAAGAACATCAACCAATTTTATAATTATTTAAGACCACCTGTGGGATTCGACGACACTGCTCCATGGTCATCATCTTCATCAACATGCCTAATTGTTTTCCTGGCCATCACACCTACGCTGGCTGGCATCACCCGTCTGGATGTACCAGGCACCGCAGCTGGTCTATCCTTCTGTAGCTGCTTCCCCTCAGTCATATGCTGCACTGTGGAAGCAGTCCTTGGCATGGCTATTTGGAATGGAAATTGGAAAAAGATTGCACTACACTTCCAGCAAAATCTCTCAATACATTAATATAATCACTACAGCAAATCCAACTTTCTCTCAACTACATTCCATTCGAGTATGCCAAAGAGAATCTTTGAACACCAATGAATGTCCACAATGAGTCTGGTTTCATCTTGAAGTAAAACTATTTAAAATTGCTCTTCTTCTGTCCTAAACCTAAATTTTGACTGCACAAGTGAACACAACAACATAAACTGACCAGGTTTCAATCATTCATTCATTTAAAAAAGCAGTCATTATAAGAACATCAACCAATTTTATAATTATTTAAGACCACCTGTGGGATTCGACGACACTGCTCCATGGTCATCATCTTCATCAACATGCCTAATTGTTTTCCTGGCCATCACACCTACGCTGGCTGGCATCACCCGTCTGGATGTACCAGGCACCGCAGCTGGTCTATCCTTCTGTAGCTGCTTCCCCTCAGTCATATGCTGCACTGTGGAAGCAGTCCTTGGCTTGGCTATTTGGAATGGAAATTGGAAAAAGATTGCACTACACTTCCAGCAAAATCTCTCAATACATTAATATAATAACTACAGCAAATCCAACTTTCTCTCAACTACATTTCATTCAAGTATGCCAAAGAGAATCTTTGAACACCAATGCAATGTCTTCAATGAGTTTGGTTTCATCTTGAAGTAAAACTATTTAAAATTGCTCTTCTTCTGTCCTAAACCTAAATTTTGACTGCACAAGTGAACACAACAACATAAACTGACCAGGTTTCAATCATTCATTCATTTAAAAAAGCAGTCATTATAAGAACATCAACCAATTTTATAATTATTTAAGACCACCTGTGGGATTCGACGACACTGCTCCATGGTCATCATCTTCATCAACATGCCTAATTGTTTTCCTGGCCATCACACCTACGCTGGCTGGCATCACCCGTCTGGATGTACCAGGCACTGCAGCTGGTCTAGCCTTCTTTAGCTGCTTCCCCTCAGTTACACGCAGCACAGTGGCAGCACAAGGAATGCGCTCTTCAGCACGCAACACTTTTGCAGTACCCATGGGTAAAGCTTCTGAATCATCAAAATGAAGAACGTTAAACTTATAGGAAATAAAATATTATGTATGTATGCTAATTCAATAGCAAAACAATACTTTATCCAATTCAATATATAAAGTTGAAGATAACTATGCATGGATACTTAATTTCATATATGGTAAATAATACAGGCATAACAGATGCATAATACGTAACATTCAATATATGTATATTCCAGCATACATTTACATACCAGGGGGTGAAGGAAGTTCATCAATTGTTAAACCCCTCTCCATTGGCTCACAATCGCTTGATTCGCCCGGGTATGAAAACCTTTTTGGTTTTTGCTTCCTCTTCATGCTTGGTTTTGAAAAATTGGAGGTAAATTTTTCCAAGTCTGTATCTTGACAGTTTTCTACCTCCGCCTCCAGTGCTCTGGCTTCTAACAGGGAATCTGAGGAAATAAATAAGCTGTTATGAGATAAAGGGCAGCATAAAAATTTTAAGGCAGCAACTGTGATTCCTCATAAAATAAAAAACAGGCATTCTGTCACGACAATCTCTCCACTTACCAAATTCCCCTGTACAGTATCTTATCTGCAGCCTGTCCCAGCCTTTCTCAGGACTCTCACAATTTCTCACAGCTCCTCTTACTGCAGCTTGTGTGAAACTTGTAGGAGGGTAGAATGCAAACAGTCCTCCATCATTCTCCTCCACCCAGGAACATGGAATAGTTTCCACAGACATTTCATTGTGCCGTCTATGAGGGTAAAATTCTGCCACACACCACTGCATCCTGAAATGTGATAATCAATGTTTCCTTCTCCCCAATCTCCCCTAATCCTACTGTCATCACCTCAGTGTCCTTGCCACTAATGATGCATCATCTCAGCGGCATAATACTCGTGGCTATGCATTACAGGTATTAATACAACCTTGCACTTTATGTCACTCACTGGCCACACACTCCACTCTCCCAATTTCTGCACTTTGTATATGCCGATGCATGTAGAAGAGGCAGGTTCAGCATAATATTCCTGCACAATATTGAAACTCCTTCCCATGAAGGAAGGCAAGGAGTCCTTTGATGCAAAACAATAAATCAGAACAATTGCTCCATCATGTGTAACAATGCAATTGTTAGGCATTTGATCTGTAACTCTGAAAAATTTGTTCTGGAATCCTTTGAAACATGGCTCTTCTAGCCCAAAAGGCAATGGGCCCATTTCCCTTCTCTGTATTGGGTGTGGTCCTTCATCCCTGGGAACCCTAACCCTGATGGAGGATTCTTGCAGTCTTGTAACTATTTGGGGGAGAGGCCTATGTGGTTTGCGCACAAGCTTTTTGATTACTTGCAGATTGTTTTCAAACGGGAAGGCGCTAAATGAATCTAATGGCCCAAATACCCTGGAGTCATCAGCCAAGTGCAGAAGGCCATGCACATTGTATGAAACACTCTCCCTCCCATACACCAAACCAAAGTTTTTAACAAAATATTTCAGCAATGTTGCTGCATAGTCCAAATTGGAATGATAATTCCTTGACACTAAGATTCTTATTGCATAATGTAATGCCAAGAAATGTTTGAAGACACTTGTGGATACAATGCCTTGCAGCGGAAAAGGTCCAGAATAAACGAGGAACAACCTGAATTCTGTGGCTTTCCATCTTAGAACTTCAGTCACTGATCGGGGTTTTCGAGAAAACTCTAGTGGAAATAAGTCCTTAATATAATTAATGGAATCATTCAGAGCAGACACTTTGTTTCCTGGCAATCGCACATGCAGGCTACCTTTTAGTAGAGAAATCAGCATCTTTCTCATAACTCCCAAGCATACAAGATGCATATAGTCCAAAGGGAAATGGGTGACCATAAGAGTGCCTGGTATGCCTTCCAATGGTGAGTGCCCAACATGATGACTTTCATAAACTCTGGCTGAGAAACTTTCATCAGTGCGAGGAGGACAATCAATCTCATCAAATACTACCCTATTAGATATATATTCACCCTCAATGGTGCATTTCCCACAGCTAGAATAGCCCGAGTGACACTTTACCTGTGAAACAAAGGCACGTGCCGGTGCATCACACACATAACCACTTATTTTAATGGTGTACACACTGTTTTGGAAGTCAATACCACAAGTAATCAATGATGTAGCCTCCTCAGCATAGTCCTTGAGGTACTCTGCACATGAGTGAGGCTTCTCTAGACCATGAAAAATTCCCACTACAAATGGCTTAATATCTGGGTGGCCCTCAACACCCATCTGGATAGGCCAAACCTGACTCCCTGAGCTTTTGAATAGGGAAAGACCATCAATGCTACACTGCAAGCTAATGCTCCTACTTTCTCGAATGGCTGGATACTTCTCCAAGACCTGTAAAAGATTGGCTTTGATACCCATATGGCTGTACGTTCCCCCACCAATACTTTTCATCATGGTAGAACGCGGTGTCCCCAATAACGTACGACCATCTGCTGGGAGGGATAAAAAACAAGTATGCTTCCTCAGGAGCTTCAGCAGTTCATTTAATTTCTTTAAAGAAACACCATCAATCCCCCACTCTGCTTAAGCCTCACAAAAGGTGATGAAGTCCTCACCAACAGCCTCATCATCACCAGACTCTTCACTAGAGGAAATCATCCTCTCCTCATCACCAACCTCTATGTCAGACACTTCCTCTACAATGCTGACACCATCTTCCTCTTCAATCACTTCAGCTATGTTCTGCTCCATTTCACATGGCTCAACATTATCTTTTGAAGCACTAGCAATAAGTCGACGGCGATGTCTGGATGACATTTCAGATATAGGGATATGTCGTTTATAAGGCATTGCTATTATCTTAAAGCAATACAGGCAATCAGGAAACCCAGCTCAAACTTCCAACAAGACTAGAGATTGTGACAAACGCCAGAAAGATAACGATTAGCTAAATTACCACTTTAAATTACTATATTTTTATATTTATCAATTACAAACAATCGTTTGCATAAATAGCTTATATTATAGAAATTTCACCACGACATCATCAGGGATATACTGTACACCTCAGAACTAACTCATCA
The DNA here is from genome assembly GCA_933228895.1 of Platycnemis pennipes. Lineage (NCBI taxonomy): Eukaryota > Metazoa > Arthropoda > Insecta > Odonata > Platycnemididae > Platycnemis > Platycnemis pennipes. The sequence continues at coordinate 9,007,754 of OW121846.1, read as the reverse complement.
GTCTTGCCCAATATAATGTAACGAGTCTATGGAAAGTTGAGAGTAGAGATGGGTAAATTACCGTAATTTTAAATTGAGGTAAATTACCGTGGGTAATTGTAAGTTTTGAGCTGCAAATCCTTATCAAAGGACTCAAAACGAAATCAAATAGCATTGAGATATAAATGCCGATGCTGATATCAAACATATCACGACGTTTATCAATTATAACTCATTAAGAAAATTAAAACTAATGTCAGCAACACGCAATTTTTCTCTCTTTTGTCACACTATGAGAAATTTTCGTTCCAAAGACATACCTCTGCGCCATGTGCATTTGTTATTTTACTCTGAATTAATTGGAATTAATCATGGACACAATGTAAACAATCGTTTTAGCTTCTTAATTTATAATATTACCCATTCCAATGGTTTGTTCGTGAGGAAGAAATTTTCTGAAAAAGAACGTTTCTCTAAATTACCGTAATAAACGGTAATTTTCAGAAAAGTTCTTCACACACTATTTTTGCAAATAAATATAGTATAATACACCCTTAAACGAGCATTACTTAGCTTCGATGAAAGATAACACACAAATATGAGCATAGAAGTGATAAAATTTCCCACTACACTAATACTAGTCCTTCGAAGGTAGTCTTCCTCCATCTCTATAATACATATAAACCTAACCATGGCATTAAACATCATACTACAGAGATCAAATTACTTTTCAAGTATTATTATGGTAAAGGTGAACGTCCGTCTCGCCAGCGAAAACGCGAGGCAATATTTTCAATGCCATAATAATAATACCATAATGTATTCTCCCTTGAGAACGAATTATTCTGGGTAAAGCCCATGCAATTGTCAAATTACTATCACTTAGAAAGGAGTATCATATAAGGTCTCATGAAATGGGACAATCACGCTACACTTCGTTCATGGGCGAAGAGTCCAGAATCTACGCAAGGCATGGTTAATGATAGTGCTATTTCCAAGAGTTTATTACATTAAATTTACTTACCTGAAGAGCTTTCACACCCAAAGAGAAGACGGCAGGAATCTTACTCCCGAAGCAGGCACTTCCTAACTTGCTTCAGATCGGCCAAACCGGTCGTCACCAATACTTGCGTGGCTTTGTAGATCGTGGGAATCACGTACCTACAATAAAGAATTATTGTGAAAGGGATGACTATACGGAACGTGGGTGCAGTCCGCTTCAATGCGATTTCAACTACAAATGTGACCGCGGTGAATAAAGCGTGAGTGAACACGTGCTATTGCGTGCCACAAAATACCACGCAGAAATCACAAACGGTGAAAACGAAAATGGATGATGAAAAAATGAAGATGACAATGAAAATGATGATGAAATGATGTATGTATGCCCTTAAAAGAACAGTTAAATGATGATGATGAACCACCAGAAATTCAGCACGAAGCGAACAGAAGCACAAGCGTTAACCACAGTTGGGAGAGCAGGGCGAAATGGCGAAACCGAATGGCGCGAAATAGGGAATCAATGTAAGCCTCCGCCGCTGCACAGCGCTGCTATGGACAAAAAATAGTTCCCGCGTACAAGTCAAAGCAAAACGAGATACTAGTATCCTATCGGATTGGATACCTTTTATCTTGTCTCTTAATTTAGTTCTTTAAAAAAATAGACGCAGCTGAACATCGATTGTTGTTATACTAAAGATGTGCATGTTTCTTCTTTCAATATACGATAATTTGTCAATCAAACAATGCAAAGTATTCCCACAATCATAACGCAAACATCAAATGTGAGATTTCTTGTATCTTTTTTGTCGCCTGTTGTCGCCAGATACAAAAATCCCCCATACGCACCCGTGCTATCTGGGTATGTTTTAAATGTAAAATAAAGCGGAAAAAGCGAGGCCAAAAAGTTCCTTCTACGGTGTACGCTCGGTATTACGACAGATATCTCTCGAGGGTGATGCACCGCCTAGCAAAAATAAACTATTGTCTTTTGTACAATCTGCTAATTAAACTAAAAATACAAGATGTGTGCCATATCTACAACACCTAAAGCCAGTTATGTCCCAACATTAACGATTTACGGCCTTCAGTAAGCTCTGCGCGCTCCCATTTTACGTTCTTCTTTTGTTCGGCCCAGTCATCAGTAGAGAGATTTACATTACTAGGGTATAATGATAGTAAATACGGCGGCTAAAACTAACCTACGTTCACACGGCCTACCCAGAACCATCGTAAAGACTAGTGACACCTATTGGAGAGTGAAATTAAGTCAAAATAACAATGGTAGGTAGGGTCGCGGAAGGACTTTGCGTTGCAAAGATTGGAAGCGTATTTTAACCCTTTCGCTACGAAGGACGTGTTAAAACGGCGTCAATTTTTCTACGCAAGCGAACGAAGGACGTGTTAAAACGGTGTCAAATTTTCTACGCAAGCGAACGAACGACGTGTTAACAAGTCGTAGTCGCTAAGCTAGCCCCAAGCAGGCCAGAAAGGTGTGTGTTATAAAGGCCCTCTTCTCGGGACGTCTTAGGTACCCTTTCTCGGTCCGCGGGAGGGGATTATCCTGACCCTTCGTTGCAGTGCGTGCCCCAATCCCGGCAGGGGTCCGCGGTCATTTGCTTGTTGGTGCAGTGGAATAACAAACTAAGAAGTTATTGTTTAATTTAAAAATTGAGCATTATAAGTATATTCCTTATGTTTAGTTCTACAACTGCAAATTTTAAACGGAGCTCTACCGTTATTTTTACCGTAGTTCGTGAGTAAAAGAATCTCCGAACAAATTTTTGTTAATTATTTAGTTGGTTATGAGTGATTTTTTCATGTTTTAATTTAGTTAGGAAGTTATAATGTTTTTAGGTTCAACAACTGAATGCTATTTTTTCATATGTGTTGATGGCCATATTTTTCGTGAGTTTCAATGTTTATTTTTCCCTGCAATTACTCAGTCTAATATAATCATGACAGCAGACTATTTCACTTTCTTTCGTTGGTCAATGGTTTCCGCCTAAAGAATACAGGGATTTCTTGCAGTCCTTTGAATCGAAATTAAGGATTCCGTAGACCGTACATCTCATGTTTTAACATGCTGAAGATTTCGAAGTATCGTTTCTTTGATTCGCGCTCTGATAATGTCAAAGGCCTGAATAAGGCTTTTTTAAATTCTTAATAATTTTCTCGCAGAAAAGTGGTCAAAATAATTTACGAGTGTGACAAACGGCAAAATTATTTGCTTAACCATTGATACGATCTTTTACTAGAGAGCGTAATATTAATGGTAGAATTTCGTTTAAAAGCTGTAAAGGCACTGTAAAACTAAAATAATTCTTTTCCGATAAAATTAATATCGACGCTGCAGCAACAATTTTTTTGGCAAAACCATTGCATAAACAAATAGTTGACCGCGACGGCATGCTGTTAAGAGGTCCTCAAGCGGGAAAGGGTGAAGATTATCTCGGCCCGGTGCCCGAGAAAAAGGTTCGACACCCCTCTGGGCCCCAACCCAACTTAGGGAAACAGGTACCGGAGAGGATTCTAGCGTAGCGAAAGCTCCGTACTGGCAATGCAAAGAATACTTTATGGCATTCGTGAGGGAAGTAGCATTTTCTAACATGTGGCTCCGTCGCGAAAGGGTTAACTTATGTGCAAATTAGATGCAGTTATTTTATCGAACACTATCAATGTAGTTTCCTAGATCCATTTTTATAAATCAACCAAAATATTCTTCTTAAAGTACTTCCTCATGATTGACAGTGGGTCGTATCTCCGAGATACTCAATGGTTTCTGTGTTAGTTACTTTGCTAAACTTCAATTTTAAATATGAAATTGAATGCAATTGCTATTTGCTTTGAGTAGCTCCAAAGTAATACGTTAAAAATATGTAGAGGTTGTACAACGATGAACTTTCATTTCCATATATTTAAGACATTCAACCTTTGCCTCTTTTTCCTCGCATATTTCAACTGATACCTTTACACTTTAAAATTATTAACGTTTCCTTGCCTGTATTTTTATTCATTTAGCTTATATACGGTCATCACGCACCAAGATATGCAGTCAATCATGGAACGCCATGCTATGAAATGATTAATTGTTCAACTCTCAATAAGTTATCGCTCGTGGTAACCCATTTCGTAGGTAAGTTCACGCATCCAAATAGAATACATACAACTAGACGTAATGAATTTGTTTCTCTTATCAAAATTCAGTATTTTGAAATCCATTATCTCAAGTTTACCATATTCTGCTGTTTGTTAAAGGAGCTATTTAAGAGAATAAAGCTACGTTTTCATGTGGCCATTTTTGCGTTGACGCACACTGCGCCATCAATCAGAAGCGCCAACGCAGCCTGCGTTGCCGTCGGAGTTGGTTAACTTTCATCTTTCTGCGTTGACGCAGCTGCGTTAGAGCGAGGAACATCGCATTCTACCTGTCATTTGTTCGTCACTTGATTCTTTGGCTGGATTATCACGTATACCACGGTTTACCACCGTCATATGTTTTGGTGCGTTGCTGCTGGCGCTGCCGGCATGAAAACAGGATAATCTCCTGACGCACAACGCAACGCAAAAACAGCCACATGAAAACGTAGCCCCACTCCGTTTCCACTACTAGCGTATGTACGCGCGTACCAACCAGTGATGCGTTCCCACGACACTCGTGTAACTCAGGGCTGCCCTCCCTTGGCATCTGACTGAACAAGTTGCTGGTATAAGTAGTTTACAAATACATTCAGAACTCCAGCACATTATTCGTGTTTTTGCCGTTTTAAAAATCATGAGACACTCAATCTCACTTGATCATCAAATTACAGCCGACATATACCTATTTTGTCCAACTTTATAGAATATCGTGATTCATTTTTCTTCGTTTCCGCCCCGCCGCCAGCGCCTAACCAGTGAAAAATGGCATGGTTCGGAACTACGAATTACTATGGTCCTTGCGTGTGTTCTCACGGTGTTTTTTGATCACACGCGTATGTACGAGCGTACATACGCTAGTAGTGGAAACGGGGTATAAACCAACACGGACGGCAACGCAGGCTGCGTTGGCGTGCTCGCTACTGATTAGTGGGGCAGTCTCCGTCAACGCAAAAACGGCCACATGAAAACGTAGCTTAATGCTGAAAATACTTTTAACGCCGTCCTAAGGAGCGAATACGCAAAAAATAACACGAGTCTAATTTTCTGCGAATGTTTGCAACTTCTTAGTTATTTAATTTCTGCATGTATATTTTCTGCACGGCGGGGTAAACACGTAAAATAAATATATAAGTGTACGTACTCAGGATTCAGGGGTAAAGCAAACTATTTAAAACCATTATTGAACAACCGAATCAGTGTAACGTGGTAATACAACTACTAAAATATATTACAGTGTGATTAAATAAATATCGTTGTAACTAAGAATCATTTCCAATCCATATCGTGCGATCCGGTCTCTTCGTCTTCAAACACTCTACGTCCATTTCCACTTCCATTTTCAAAATAAACCTTCTTTCTACCATTACTCGCGTTCACATGTCCTTAAAATACCAGTAACTAGCGCCAACCATAGTAACTCAAAAATTGTAGAAAAGTTTACTAGGGTTAGCGGCAACTTGCGTTCACACGGCCAATTTCCTACCATGGTAAGCCTTACCATCGTAAAAAGCTAGTAGTGTAAAGCTACGTTTTCATGTGGCCGTTTTTGCGTTGCGTTGTGCGTCAGGAGATTACCCTGTTTTCATGCCGACAGCGCCAGCAGCAACGCACCAAAACATATGACGGTGGTAAACCGTGGTATACGTGATATCCAGCGAAAGAATCAAGTGACGAACAAATGACAGGTAGAATGCGTTGTTCCTCGCTCTAACGCAGCTGTGTCAACGCAGAAAGATGAAAGTTAACCAACTCCGACGGCAACGCAGGCTGCGTTTGCGCTTCTGATTGGTGGCGCAGTGTGCGTCAACGCAAAAACGGCCACATGAAAACGTAGCCATCTTTCAACTTTCTACGTTGACGCAGCTGCGTCAGAGCGAGGAACAACGCATTCTGCCTGTCATTTGTTCGTCACGTGATTTTTCGCTACGGATTATCACCTATACCATGGTTTACCACCGTCATATGTTTTGGTGCGTTGCTGCTGGCGCTGCCGGAGACATGAAAACAGGGCATTCTCCTGCCGCACAACGCAGCGTGAACGTTCGCAAAAATGGCCACATGAAAACGTAGCGTAAACGGGAGTGGGCGGACGACGAGCAAGATGAGGGACTACGTTCAGATTACGATTATTCTTACGTTTGTCCGTACGCGCGTAGGCCGTTTTCCCCGTCTGAACGCAAGTTTGTACGCCGGTAATTCGTTGTTCCGAACGCTGCCAGGTTACGATGATCGGCGCTGCAGTCGAGGTGAAAAACGGAAACAGGAAATGAGAAGAGACGGACGAAAAGACACAACACGCACACCTAATTCAAAATATCGCCGGAATGAAGACAGTACATTGAAAATTAGTGAATATAATAGGAACCAGAGGTGGTTTCAGTTTACTTTGCTAGGCGCAAGAGTACTCTTCAAAATCGAATTTATGAAATAACTAGAAGTCCTACAGAAAATTTAATTATATCATTTTTTCTCGAATAATTTGGCGGGTACGACGTACGGCTTTCCAAGCAACAATTAGCCGCTGACCCATCTCATATCGAAACTTCGTATTTTATTCGCAAGAAATGGATGACCCATGTAAATATACATCGATTAAAAAAAATAGCTAAATTATGTTCTTTACGACAGTGTTTTATATATCATTTGGATATCTAAAGGCCATTTTACACGGTACAATTTATTGTACAAATGAATGTATGAAACTGAACGAAATTGCATGTTTGTCTGAATGGAATTAGGACAGGTTCTATTTACGACTCAGACATTCGTACAAGCGTTTACACAATTAGCCGCATTACATGGTATAATTTTCTCATACTGTACAGGACATTGTACAAAAAATGTACCGTGTAATACGGCTTTAAGGATTACAACGCAATGAGAATAACATTTGAATACCACCCAGACGCAAGAAAACGCTTATGATAAAAGTGTCAGAAGCATTTTTGCGCAGATATGCCTGAGATTTTCAGAAAACGTATAAAATATTCTCTTATGTATTGTGTTATATTTAGATTGTTATCAGCGCAGATATTTGTTGCTTGGAAAGCTGTGCGACTTACCGCAACGTATAGCTGCTGGCCTGCTAATCATACAATATAATTTGATATAGAAAAGGTTTATTGCATTACGTCAAAAAAGACGATGTATTAAAACATGTGGATATCCAAGGATTAAACTGCCATTAAGAGCCTGAGAAAAATACTCTTGTGTATATTGTGTTTTAATTTGCAATAGATTGGCGATGGCTTTTTGAGGAATAAATTTTTAAAGTCGGCGTAATTGTTGAAAAAGCCGTCTCTTTTTCCATTAAACTCAAGTAAAAATACAACAAGATGATTCAAAAATGTTATGTGTAGAACAATTAACGTATTATCAAACGAGAAAAAATATAATGTAATTAAATTTTCCGTAGATCTTTAGGTTATTTCATAAATGCCCATCAAACTCGAGTGCACATAATATTTTGGTCGATAATAGTGACTTGTTTCTCGTAAACTTAAGCCATTAGCGACTTGAGGGCAGCACTGACGTTACGCTGTAATTCAGGAGTAGTCTGAACGCGCGTAGGAAATTACGCGCGTCAGGACCATCGTAGTCTGAACAAGGCATCAAGTACGTTTGAAAACTTACTATTCTGCTATCTGCTAATTCAAATTCTCAGCAGTTCTCTCACACTCTCTCTTTCAATTTCAGTGGTCTGATAGTTGACGTACTTACGTGGACAGATAGGTGACGTACTTGCTTCAGCTTAAGCGAAGGCTAACCCAACGGCTGTTTCTTTCCAACACGATTAATCGGCGCAATATCACGGTAATTTCGGGCGCGATTACGCGATATTTGAATGAGCGCAATATCACGTTCTTTGATCGTTATATTTATCGTGATATTTTATCGGGGCGCGATATCGTGACATTTTATCGGGACGCGATATCATGCTATTTTATCGCGATATCATGGTATTTTATCGCGATATTTATCGTTTCTCGATTTATCGAGCAACGATATATCGTTAATTTTACAAACTCAAAATCAACTGATGGACGTACCGGTTAACATTCGAAAACTCGACAAAGCTGATATTATCGTCATGACATATTCGCAAAATTATCCAAAATCTTCCACAGTATACCTTATATTTTAATTCCGACTAGTTACGCTGTCTTTACAGCTTTCTTCGGCGACGGAAAAATTGAAGAACTGGAAGAAAAACACCGAATTAATGTTTTATATAATGGAAAATGTCCTGTTTCTTTCATGAAATATGTTGATATTCTACCAGATCGTGCCTGAAATGACTTTATTGCTGTTTACTTTCGTCAAATACCACGGAAACAAAAGAAAAACTGTAAATATGAACGACTATGAGAATTAGGTGGGTTTTTTCAACACCTTCGGATATAACGAGCGCTCGATTTCGCGAGTGATTTCCGAGGGATTATGAGCACTCGTTATACCGGGATGACAATGTACATTGACCGGCTAGAAGGGTTAAAGTGTTATTTCTTTCTTGGAAAGATTTTAAAAGTAATTTTTGCATCAGAACATAACTTTGTGTGATATATAGATTTGTGTACATAAAAGATACCTCTGACAAGGTGAAGTGGTCCAAACTGGCTTCATGTAAGATTGTTTTTGCATTAATAAAATTTTTAAAGATTTAAAATATATATTCTGCTAATTTGAATTTTGAATTCTGCCAAGTGAAATACATCAATTAAAAAAAATTAATGTAATGAAACTAAAATTTTCAATAATTTCTATGGAATTCAAATTTTAAACGTGAATTGAGAGAATCCTTCCCTTTAGTCATGAGTTCAGGTTGTTCAGTTTATGTCATTAAAAATTATTTGTATTATTTTTTAAAATGTTAATAGATTCCTCCAGAACTGAAGAATCACCGATAAATGTAGGAATAATGTCATCATGAAATGATGAATTCACAATCTTCCAGTCATGTGGTGAAAAGAAAGAAAAAGAGGAATAGAGTGGAGTATTATGAGGAGCTCGAACTAGCGAGGCGAGGTGCCCCTTTGTGTGTTTGAGATTTGTGTGTAAAATAAATTGTCATTAACGAGAGCAGCAAGTTGCAAGAGGTGTTGCTCAATATTGCAAGTAATTGACAGCACGTTGGGTGTGCACAAACTTGTCATGCTCATGGCTCCTACCCTTTGCACATTTATGACATCCTGGGCATACCCATATGTGCACATGTGGATTTCTCAATAGTTTGTGTACTTTTTATCGCTCTTTTGTTGTTCTCCTGCTTCTGTTAGCGGTTGTCTCTGAGAACCTATTACATGGCTGGGAGGTGTAAGTTATTAGATCTGAAAGCAAAACTTCGTTTATTTAATGATTAGAAAAGGCGAGGTGGGAGAGCATTATTATCAAAAAGATCATGCAACTGGTGCTGGAAGCCATTATGACAGTAGATATTAAGCTTAAATCATTGAAATTCAATTTGGAACTTACAACTGTTTGTGTGTGGCCTCGCTTGCAACAAATATGATTTCAATCAAGTAGCCAGAGAATATTCCACAAGAGGTGTGACAGTTTTCTGGTTTCCAAAGTTTTTGCCGATAACAGTCCATCGTATTGGTATTATACTTCCTGCTGTGATGTCTTTGGAAATCAAGACAAAAGAGTAATGGGCATTAGCCTAAGTGTCAAACGACATTTGTATTCCAACCAATTACATATAAAATGAAATTTAATGTTATTGACAATAAATATAACCATTGGTCAATGAAATGTGCGAAAATATCATTTTTAGTAGCTATCTTTATGAAATCTTTCAGCCATTCATCCAAAACACCCAAACTATGGCTAAACTAATGTCAAAGTCATTAGAATTGGCTGTGGAATGATTATTTAAACGTCTCCAGTAATAATGAGAATTCAATATATGTAGCAAGTGCAGGGCTGGGCCATTCTATAGAATTTTAGGAATTATAAAGTCACTGTGGTCATTCAGGGTTGCCACAGATCAGAAGTTATGTAGGTCCAGAACTTTTCCATGTTTTCCAGGCCAAAATTTCCATTTTTGCAGGTTAAAGTGTCCTGGGGTCTAAAACTGCTGCTTTCTATTTTACTTCACAATGGTCAATTTTCATTTTATGATATATCATGCAAGTACCAATTGATCCATAGTTGTATGTACCAGTGCCATCGGTATGAGCATCCACAAGTCAATGAAGTGCATGAAATAATCATTTTCAATGAAAATTTTCAATTTTCATTAATAAAGCAATCTTTTGGCTATTTGCCTAAAACACCCACAGCAGTGGTTAAACTAGCTTTAAGGTTGTAGGAATTGCCTGTGGAATGATTATTTAAACGTTTTCAGCAGTAGCAAGAGTTTGATATTGCAAGTCATTTTTTGGCACCCAAGAGTTTGTTATTATGTGGAGCTTCTACTATAATTCATTCGCAGGAGTTAAAGATAGGAAATGGTTACAGGGATACATTTCATTTTATCGTACATTCACATTACAGTTATAAACCGCACTGAGGAGGAAGGAGTGCGCTTTGAAGACTTGGACATTTTCAAAATTGAGCTGAAGGGTTTGCTGGCTAATGTCTTGGTGCGAGTAAGGGTGTTGCAAGGCGAGCTGAGAAACCTTGCTAATGCCACTGATGAAAAGAAGGAGAAGAAACGCCAAATGATGGATAAGGTGATTTTTACTTTGATTTATATTTACTACACTCTAGGTGTAAATGTTTTTTTTTTTCACTGTGAAGTATATATTTGGTGTATGTCGAGCATATGTAATGAACTCTGGTGACTGAGGTTATATAAAATGCCTTGATTTAAATGTTCCATGTAGCCTAATTCTCCTGCAAAGCGAGGGAAGTATGATGACAAGCCAATAAAAAAATTAAAGGAGGCCCCTGTAAGAGGGCGTGAGCCAATGTCATCTCCTCCATCAATAAAAATAACTCGAGTGAAAAGCATAACTGTCCATGGTCCTGTGCCTCCATCAGCTGTGAGTATTGATCCACTTATTTCACGTGACAGAACCTTTAAGTGCTTCTATATAAGGTGAATTTTTACAAATGGTTAATCACGTAATGGCAATTCTTGGTGAATATGTTTTACAGGCTTTACCCCCAGAACCTGAACCTCCTCGTGTCATCACCCCTAGGAATGACAATGCAAGTAAATTCTGGCAGAGTTTGGAGCAATATTGCAGTGACATAACACCTGTGGACATTAAGGTGAGGTGTTAAAACTACTTTTGAGCATAAACTTATATGTCAGCTGTTGCTCAAGTACTTTCAACTAACGTAAGGGGGCTTTTCCTGGAGAACAATGGTTGTTATTTTTAGACATAGCAGATTTAAATCAAAGGTAAGGTTAACCACCTAAGTGTGATTTCAACCATGGTTGTCTACACTGGTCTGGACACTCTTGCCCTGCAGGTGAACGCTTAGTGAGGCCGTGGCTTATGAGAAAGCTGCTGTGGCATTTGGAATTGTAGTCCTAACAAACGCAGTGTACATGGCCTCAAATGCAATTTCAAATGTCTCCATAGATGAGAGAATTTTATCTCTCAGGATGTTCAATACCTGAAGGGAGAGTGTAGCTCGAGGGAAATAACATATATGCAAGATAAGGGTGAAAGTCAAATAGTTTGTGGTAAAGGTATTTGAAAGTGATCGGAAAAGTGGGTGTAACCTGGAGTCCGGTAGCAGAGAAGTAGATGCTATACAGGGATGTGATCCGAAAAGGCACTTCACGTTTCGTGCCGTACCTGGGAGGCACCTGAACTCGGAGTCCGAGCTTCGGCGTTGAAGGAGACCCAACCCTTCACCAAGGGTGGTTTATAGCACCAACTGACCAGTCACACTATAGTTTATAACTTCTTAAAGTTAAACATAAATCACAAAGGTATGTTCGTCTTTGTGTTGCACTAGTCACGCTGATGAAAATGGTTTTTTCATTGCAGTCATGCGATAGATATTAACCAATTTACATGCTTTAGTATTTTAATGTACATTAAATTGGCTTGGTTTATTAATGAACGTAAAATGGTTAATATATATCGTATAACTGTGTTTAGAAAACCATTTTCATCAACGTGAATAGTACAACACAAAGAGGAACATAATGTTTAACTTTAAAAAGTTATAAACTATAGTGTGACAGGTCAGTTGGTGCTATAAACCACGCGTGGTGAAGGGTTGGGTCTCCTTCAACGCCGAGGCTTGGACTCCGAGTTTGGGTGCCTCCCAGGTACGGCACGAAATGTAAAGTGCCTTTTCGGATCACATCCCTGAAGTGATCCGTAGTAGATCCCTGATGTGATGTGATCCCCCTAAGGTGGGCAACAAAAGGGTGCATAACTTAATTGCAAAGCTGAAAACTGCAACAGTTAGGCATTAACACCTTTTCTTACATGAACTTAATGTAAATGTTTTATTTTATTTACATAATATAGAAATTCCACCACATTAACTTGCCTACTATTACTATGAAATATCTCCCATTATTTCGGCTACTAATTATGCATTTGTTTGGAACACATGTAAAATGGCAGAATCTAATGTAGAAGTTAACCAGATTTATTCCACAGGCACCCCTTAGGAAAATATTCTAAAGAGAAACTTGAAAAAAAAAAGTTTTACAGAAGTAAATTGGAACATGTTTCCTAGTTAAGTAAAAGTTAACTGATCAAGTATAATGGACAGTAGGGAGCTAAGGGGTAAGTGACTCCAGGATGGGATAGTGGGCAGAACATGACAGACCTGGCTGGTCAATAAAAAGCTCCCATCACCACGGTGTGTCTATGTGCTAAGAGTGACCTCGTCTGTGGGGTGGAGGGTAAGAAGTTGCTAGCAGAGAGACTCCGGATACGGGGCGATCTCCTGTTTCATTTAGCCCTATCTGTGTATGCAGGGCTCTGCATGGGCAGACACTCTATTTCCCACACTACTCGTGGGACCAAACAGGGAATCCCTGCATAAAATATGAATGGAGGGCACTGAGAGGCACACTCTTCTCATGGACTCTTGCAGTCTCCCTTGGCAGAGGCAATTGTATTGGAGATTCCCGATGGGGCTGTCAATTAGGATGCACTGCCTTGCTGGTGGAGGTCCCATCTGGGAGACCCACACTTCCCAGTCACACCCTTTGTGGGGAGAGGCGGGTGACATCTATTTCAACCTATCCAGGTCCACCCACCTTGGGGAGGAGGCAATGAGCCTGGGCTCCCCCAAGGGGGCAAAGTCTGACTCGGGAGCCCCTGCCGGTGGGAGCTGGAGAGAAGGCTCCGTCTCCCCTAGAAGGGAAGGAGACAAGGGAGGAAGGTGTGGGTGGCTGGCTTAGCCATGGCTGGCTTAGCCATGCTTTAGGCCAATCGACAACATAGTAAGGCTGCCTCGGGGGTCCTCGGTATCAGACAGTAGTTCTGGTGACCCTAGGGGGAGGTGATACAGTAGACTCTCGATAATACGAGGCACGAAAATACGAAGTTTGGATTATGTGAAGCAAAACTGCTGGTCCCGACAAAAAATATATGGCATGGCAATATGTATTCGAAAATATGAATTTTTGAAGGTACGAACTTCGGGTCCGGTCCCCAGGAAGAAAAATGAAAAGCTGCTTCAGCACAACTATTTTTGCTGGCGTAGACACCTAACAAATCAATGTTTCTGATTATGGTGCATCAGAAGTGAAATGCGTGAATAGTAGTGCATTCATCTCTCACAGTCAGTCAGTCTCTCCCCATCATTTTCCGAATGTAACTCCGCATATCATTTATACCTTGAGTAATGTGCAAATCGTGGCTAATGCCAATATTTATCCAATAGAGTGGTTATTTCTTGTTTTAATTGTTACCAGCATTTCAGTAATGTACACTGTTCTCTCTTGATTAAAACTTACGTGTCTTAAAACTTACCGGTCTTCGAGGGATGTGGGGGGAAGGGTGTCTGAGTGCGAGAGGAGGGGTCGAAGAGCCACACGTAAGCAAAGGGCACCACATCCCTGACCCTCCCCATTCCACTCGGCACCCGAAGCAGTTTCAATCAACCACCTGCACGTGCCCTCCAGGGTTGCCTGGAAGGAGCAGGAGGAGCGTCTGTTACGTTCCGCGACGCCATTCTCCCACCCCCTCCCCACTTCCCCTCCTTCAAGCTCAGCAAGACAGATAAAGATATGCAACTGGGACCTTCCCTCTCCACAACCAGATCCTTCCCCCCCCCCCCCCCACACCATAAACCCAAACTCCCCAGCCATCATGTAATCCTTGAGGGGGCAGTGCAGAAAATATGCCAAATCACGCCCCATTTATCATCAAGGTCTAATGCCCCTTCCGTAGATACGTTAGTAGTTTCCACTACTAACGTATCTACTCGCATACCTACCTGCGATGCACTCCTACAACCATCGTAACTCAGTGCTGCCTTCCCTTAGTAGCTGTCTGAACAAGTTGCTGGTAAAAGTAGTTTTGCGACTACATGCGGAACTTGAGCACATTCTTCATGTTTTCACCGTTATAAAAATTGAAAGACACTCACTCTCGCTCATTCATCAATGTACAGCCTACACAAATCCATTTTGTTCAACTTCTTACAACTTTGTTATTCGTCTTACCTAGTTACAATGGTACTTATGTGCATACCTACAGCATTTTTGGTCACATATATATGTATGCACATAGCTAAGCTAGTAGTGGAAACAAGAGAATTAGTAGTGGAAAAGACACAATATTACCTCCAAAGATCATTTATTCAGCTGACGATAGGGAAAACGCCACTAATAATAACCTTTGAATGTTTTTTTCCTGGAAACTGGCTTAGTCCCGAGCTTTTTTTGTAGCTGTGATTGGGCAATAGTGGGCAACTAAAGTTTAATTGCACCATCTGCCATTGTAAAAGTATAGATGTTAGAAGCAAATGTCAATTTTTAGCATCCATACTAGATGCCCATCTCTACTGGCTGTGAATTTCGAAAATAAAATTCTTATTGCATACAAAATGTCCAACTTATGTTTTGTATTCATTTTCGATACACGGAAAAAATGTTGCCAATGCTATGATCGCTGACTTCAAATCAATTGCATAGGAAATACAACTAGATATTTATTTTATATTTTAAGACATGCGATACAGTGTATGACACAAAGGCATCCTTTAAGTGTGCTTTAACGAACAACAACCGAAAAAGTTGTACAATGTTGCCAGAGCCAACAAAAGTTAGAGAATACAAAGATAATTTTTTTCACCATTTATTGAAAATGTTCAAAATTGCGAAGTGCTGATTTTCCAGTCCCGCAGACTTTGTATTGTCGAGAGTACTGTAACAGGAGGAGGGTTGTCATCTGTTCCTCCTACCTACCGTATGATTCACCCGATCCTCGACCGTCAATCGAGA
Organism: Platycnemis pennipes; assembly: GCA_933228895.1. Lineage (NCBI taxonomy): Eukaryota > Metazoa > Arthropoda > Insecta > Odonata > Platycnemididae > Platycnemis > Platycnemis pennipes. Next base: position 8,992,258 of record OW121846.1, on the reverse strand, counting down.
CAGAGATGTGGGTGAGTCATTGTAAGACCAATAAATAGGATCTGATTGGTTGTGATTCCAACACGCACTACATAGTGTGCGGGAGTGGAGGTACCAACAGTGTGGGAGAATCCCTTTTGGAATATAGTTGAGCACCCTTAATCCAGGAATCCCTAATCTGGGAACACCCATAATCCAGCAATTTTGCCACTACCACCTATCCAGTACTTTGTGGAAAATGCCAAAATATTTTTTCCCAAAACATTGATTCATAACAAGCCAAGATATTATCCCATTCTTAACATTAATTTTCCCATTCCGAGAATCACAATAATTTAAGCATATTAATTTCTGGTGCTTCGAGTACACTGAATTATTCTGCAACATCAGCTAAACATACAAAATTGAAGACATCGCCAAGTTTCTTCCATTGCTCTTTCAATGGAATGGTGAATTTTTGATTCACCACAGAACTTAATTTGATAAACTTCTGCTTATTTTTCTTCCAAATCATGTCTAATTTATTCAGTAGTGGCAACAGCAGAGGAGTGAGGCATCAGTACAAAATGTTAACGATAGCAGAAAAGTGCAAGTTGTGAAAAACCTTGATGCCGATGCATCAGTAAAGCATTTGCATCTTCGACAATATATGGCACTAAGAAGCAGAAAGAGAAAATAGTCTAATTTTCCTGTTAAAGTGACACGAAGAAATGGACGACGGAGAGAAAACCTATGAAAGAAGATTTGAGTTCTGATTTAGATTGCATGTTTTGATTGCGTCGAAGTGAAGGGCTTAGTTAGTATTTCTGGCCAAATGGTAATGGAGCAGGCTAAACTATTTCAGAAACAGATAAAATCAAAAAGACGTCATGTGGGAAATTTTGCATGCATGGAATAGTATTTCACAGTCAGTTCTAAAACATGCGTGGTTTAAATTGTGGCCTGCTTTAAGGTTTGAATTAAACAAAATAAGTGGGAATTTCAAAGGCTGTCATGTTTCTGAGGATGAACATATGATGATGGAGTTGGTTGACTGCGCAAACACCATCCATAACCCTGAATTAAAGGGAATGGAATTGGTAAATTTAGAGGAATGGATAGCTAGTGGCCATGATACTCTCACCACACTACATTTCAAAGATGATTAAGTCATTGAAATGGTGGTAGTTAATAATATTCGAGAATCCAGACAAGCGAGATGCTATCTAGTGGTCGAATTTGGAAGTAGAGGTTGAGGGATACCCCTTATAGCAGTCAGCAGGAGCACATTGAGATGAGTTGAGCAGTTTTTTTGAGATTTAATATCTTTTTCTTCTATTTTTTCTCCATATTTTAACACTCAATCATATTAAATATAACTCTTTTCATAGCTAGATAGTTGTAGCTATATTACTATTCCATTTTATTTCAGTTTATAGGTTTTTCGTTTTAGGGTTCTCGTGGTGTTCTATTTATTTTTTATGCACTTCATTCCTCTTTTTTTTAACAATTTTTAGTAGTCTTAGGCATTGTTTTATTGTCATTTTAAGTAATCTGTTTCTTTTTTTTTATTTTCTCTCTACCTTTCAAATTTACACATTCAATTTTTAAGTGTCATTTTTATTCTTTTTTTAGTAAGTTATGTTTCGTTCTATAACATTAGTTTTTTAGGATCATTCATTATTAGTTAGTCTGGGTTAGTTCAATTTATTTTTTAGTTGTAATATTTGTGAGTTTTTTTATAGTTGTGATTAGTTTCGTTAGTTAGGCATTCATGTTTTTGGGTTAGTAGGTATTGCTACTTAGTCTCAAAGTGATCCTGTGATGGCTATTGGAGGTACTGCATTTTCGCTGAGGAAAAACAATTCCAATCAGAATTGTTGTGTTCTTCAGTGCAATTCCAAAGTGATAACTCACCCTGAACTTTAATCGGCTTTCTCTACCTGGGGAAATGCTTGTGATGGAGAACAAGTGGGGAATCCAAGAACGTTGTGAGAGAAGAAAGGTCTGGGTCAACGTTCTTAAAATGGGGAAACTGATATCATTGGGATTGATTATAAAGTATCTCACTTTTGAATTAACAAGTAATAACTTTGTATTTTTCCACAAAAATGTATCAATCCACAACCGGTTTCACCCACTTAGGGCATCATCATGTACAATAAGATTTTGACCTCTGACACTTAAATATATAGGCAACTGTAGGGAGGGGGGGATTGAAAATTCATGAGGGAGGGGAGAAACGGAAGAAGGAAGGAAGCACGAAGGTCAAAGAGATGGCATAGAGAGTGGAAATGGTGGTGATTCGTCCCTGGTTCCAACACGAACAACCTAAGTGGGTGAAACCGGTCGTAGTTTAATATATTTTTGTGGAAATATACAAAGTTATAACTTGTTAATTCATCATGAATTTCCACCAAGTTACGCCGAACAGTACCCAATTTATCTCACTTTTGATTTCAACCATTTGTTCCTGTGGAAAAGATAAATTCTTCTATTGGCTCGGCAATGTACCTCCCTTATTTTATGGTAAGACCTAGAAATGTGTAGCAGTTAGAGCAAGATATTCTCTGTGTCAAACTGGAGCCCAACCACTTGAGCTATGTTATCCTAATACGTATCAAATGAGGCTATGATGGTTCTAATCCATGAATCTCGTCCCTCTTAAAGCAGTCAGCCAGTCAACGTTCACACCTATCAGTGTCTGTAAAAAATATCACTAAGTTAATGATAATTAGCATTTATTTAATTGAAATTAAATTGTAAGACTATTATGCTGGATGGTTAAACACTGCATAAATAGATAAGCATGGAAATTCAGCAATAGTCAATAAAGTCAGGTACTTTTTCTATCAAGAAAAAAGATCACCATAGAGTGCAAGTAAAAAGATCACTTATGAAGGCATCAGTGTCAAACCTATCATTGAGTTAAGTGGTTCTATGAAGCATTAGACAAACAATTTAAAATGAAGTAGATACCCTTCTTGCCCCCGTTGGAAACTGAGTCAGTCAATGAGTAGACAGGTTCACCTGCTGAAAACTGTTTATAATTCACAGAAAAAGTCTGATTACATCTCAGAGTGAACAATATTACAAGTCACTAAACAATATTTTACTTAACCAAAAATTTTATGCTTGTCCAAATCTAAATAAAACATTATAACATCTCAGAGTGAGCTATGTTATGATAAATAATATCGTACTTAATTAAACAAACATTTAATGCTAATCCAATTCTAAGGAAAACATCTCACAGTTAGCTAAAATATGACAAGATATTACGTAACATAGTACTTAAACCAGCAAACATTTACATCACTAAAATCATTAATCATACATGTGGGGGTCGTGGTAGCCTAGTGGTTAGAGCGCTGAGCTGCTGACCAGAGGGTTCAAATCCCAGGCAAGAAGCTCCACCCTTCACCTCCAAGGACACCGTCCTCCTAAAATCCTTGCAATTGAATGTTCTGCATGTCCTAATTTTGTAGGAAATAGCAGGGAATGGAACTGGCCCCCCTACCCAAAATGTGTGGATTTCACATGCCAATGGCTTAGTACGGGGTGAACTTTATCCTCGCATATCAAAAACCAACCTTGAACACAACTAACAACAAAATCATTAAAAACATGATTACATCTCAGAGTGAACAATACTACAAGGCACAAAATAATAGTACACTAAAATAAGAAAACAAACATTTGTACATTCTGGCAGCTCAGTCCTAAGACCAGTTTCATGGTTTTTTCACTCCAACATATCAACATCACCTCTGCTTCAGGTTCAAGCCAGTTCTTCAATATTCTCCCTGCCTTGCGATTAAATTATTTTCAATTAATCACCCATTCCAAATAATACTTCAAGAAACTATGGACAAACCAACACTAATGATGTTGATTATCCTTAAAGGTTTTGTGACCTCATGCAGTTCCCATCGTAAACTAGAATGAAAGGTACTTGTCATGCCACTTCTTAAAAAATATGCAAATATGCCACAAACATTTTTTCTATCCACTCTAGTCAACAGTTTTACCAGCAACAAGCAATGTGAGGAGTATCTTAGATAGAACTAGATAACTAGAGGAGTATCTTAGAGCTAAGTTTCAGTTATCGTCTTGGACTTGAAAAGCTCAAGCTTCAGAATGTCATATCAAAGTCAATAAAGTTTGACTTTATTGGCTTTGAACCTGGGACCCTTTGATCAGTAGCCAAGCGCTCTACCCACTGGGCCACAATGCTCCTCATACCAGATGTAGACGTTTAAATTAGGTTTACATTATGTCTACTGCAAACTTTGTGCTCTCAGGGCAGCGTAGTTGGCACTGGCATCCTTCTTCTGCCGCTGCATCCACAGACATTGTACGTCTGTGGATGACAGCTCTTTTAAATTTTCTACATCATTCCTAGTGCAACGGATAACCAAATATTACAATGAAAGTATAGTAATGCATGACAATCAACATTTTACACATAAAATCCATTTAAACTGCAATTCTGAGAAAGAAATTAATCTAAAACTCACCTGTGCGAATACCACAATGTGGCACTAATGTGCTTGCATTTCTCTGAAATTCCTGCTTTACAGGAACAGCACATTTTGTTCACTGCCAAATCTCCCTCCTCAGTGACTACTAGCGAGCCAGAAACTTGCACTGGCTCTTTGGAGAGTGCACTTGTTTGTAAAACAAACAACACAATGTTGCTGTCTTCTCCCCTTCCCCGTGTACCCACTACCATTACTAGACTCGCATTGTACACACATTCCCCTTCTGTTGCACATCATGAGCCTCCGTTCCCTCCCAAATATCTCACCATCTCCTCAAACTTTAGGTTCACTCTGCCAGGCACTTCAGAACACCTTTTTCTTCCTCTTACCGCACCAAACAACACTTTGCACCTATGCACAACCATGTACAACCTCACAGTTTATCCTGTGGCCATATTCGAAAATTACGTCTCCGAGACCAGCACCGCTCATGGTAACTTGAGTCTCGAATTAAATCCAAGAGTGGGGATGAAGATGATGAGCCCGAAATTGTTTAAGGAAGACAAGTATTGATGATGGTCTTTAAAGAATCATCCAGTCCAGTCGCTACGACGTGGTGATGGGCGGCTGTACAGACGAAACCAGAGCGTCGTTTTACCACTGTTGAAAAAGTCATCCATAAAATTTGAAACTTAGATTGGTGTAAGGAACACTATTAATCAGGGTTTATAGGAACCTGTAAATCCTGGAAAACCTGGAAAAGTCAGGGAATTTAACGTGTGGTCAGGGAAAAATGGCAAAACGTTCAAATTTCAGAATTTATCACCTGAAAATGCCAAGAGATCAAAAACTGCACATTGGAGCGGAGGGAAGGAGGCGACGACTGGCCTCAGGCTGACTTCGCTGTGGAGGCAGCCCTATTCTGGTTCTTTCTGGCTATAGCCTGCACAATTTGGTGAAAAGATTGGCGAAAGGTGTACGCATCTCATTTTCATTCACCAGCGATTTTGCCAGGAATGCTTCGCTTTGTCCCTCTGGTGACAAAAAAGTTATTCTCAGTCAAATTTGATTTCATTTAGCCAAATTTGTAGAAGGATGAGAGGAAGAAAAAATCAAGATTGATTCAAAGGGCTACTTTAACGTGACATCATGTTTGAAGGAAAAGCCAGATTAGCCCTCTTTGCATATATTTTTCTGCAATTAAAACCCTTTCTGAAGGCATATCAATGTAAGTGATCATAATTTTTATTTTGTGGACTTAAAGTTGTTGATAACTTTATTACTGGAAGTTCATATGATTAATAGGAAAATAAACCTACAATTTTTCATAATTTTAGACTTCTTTGCTTCCTCACTACCACTTTTATCTCTATAAATGACCGAAATCATGGAGTATTCAGGCACTCAAAAGTCAGGGAAAATCACTGATAATGGTCTGGAAATCCTGGAAAATTCAGGGAAAATGAAAAGGAAAAACTCCCATAAACCCTGTTAATATCATGCGCTCATTTATTTGCACTGCTGGGATATTTCAACTATCTTTCGATTTAATAATAGACAATTTAAAATTCTGAAAACATAACACCAATGATAATTCTGGTTGGAAAATTGCCAAAATAAATAACAGTGCCAAAATACTCTAGAGACTCATTTCAAGAAAAATCAAAATTCTACGGTCAAGTGAAAGTTATTAAATTCATTTCACTGCATAATGGTAAGCAAACAGGTTAACAGTCAGCATCAAACTCCTTGAAAAACAATATTAAATCAGTATAACAATAACGGGGGCATTCAGAAAAGGAAAATAATAAATGTAGGCAATTAGATATATGTATTATTAGGCATATGTTCCTTATACCTGTAGGTTCACAAATTGTGCATGTAAATATATTCCTACATTAATAGAAAATAAATTTATAAACGTTACAAAATTCACCCATGTAATCCTAAAATATTTAAAAAAATGTTTACTGGGGTCCCATATCATTCATTCTACAGCAGTTAACACTTACTCCACTCATGATGTCTGCTTTCTTAGGTCTCATCACCAAAAATTACTTCCTATTGAATTATTTTCACAGGTTGCCATGGTTCACTGGTTTCATATGTCAAGCTAAACCTGAAGTAGAGAGAAAAGTTAACACAGAGGACCATTTATAGATTAATATAAATATGCATTATTGTATTCCCAGATAACTTACCACTGTTGGACAGTAGGTGTATGCCTCTTATTGTATTAGATAACCCCTTTTCAGACACACTGAGTTATATCTCCATGTCCATGACCTTTCAGGAAAAACAGCTTCATAAATTAAAATCCTTGTACGATGGTTATCACTTGACTCAATCCCCCTCACCCTGCAAAGGTGGTGTCCTGTGAAGAGGTCTACCCTCCAGTGTAGTGTTTCATCTTTACTATGTCCTGTGTAGAAAAAGAACTGTTTCAAGGAAGAAATATATACAATAAATTATGACAACTTTAACGTTACCTTTGCAATTAGTTACCTCAACGTACTCAGTTTATACTTTGCATTTAATGACCCCTTCTTGAACTGCAAGTAATTATTCACTGCCTTTGCATACTTGTTTGACCACCATTGTTGGTATTGTCAAACCACCCCGAATGAGTTCATCAAAGTATGCACATTTTAACCTCTCACTGTCACTCAATGCACTGGAACACGAACAGCAACAAAGTTTTTGTGTTGCTTTATATGCACAGTATACTCCTATGTGCATAGCCACATTCAAGTCTACATATTTGTGACTGCTATATTCACTGAAAATTGGGTGAAATGTACTGAAATCACTCTTCTCACCATCATTATGGCATACATTGTATGCTAGACAATTGTTATGCAAACTAATTTGCCCTTATCTTGCATAAAGAACCTTGACTTGGTGTAGAGGTAGTTGCTTTTGCAACCTGGCACACAACAATGCCTTTTTTTTAAAAATATTACTAATATCATAGATTCTTACTCTATGCTAATATCAATACTCAGAAATATGGGGTGGCTATTGTTTACTCAGTAATAAACAAAATTCATAATGTCACATAACTACACCATTGTTATTTGTAAGGGCCACCAAATGAATAAATAACGCAACTGCTAAATCAAAAATAATATTATAACCATAAAAACAGAATAGTGTATAAATGCCATAGAAATAATCATCATAGCATTTTTGTACTCTCAATTTCCCTCCGTCAATAGCCATGCTACGCTCATAGCCACAATGCTTTAGAAGAAATAACCTAGATTTTTCGCCCTCAATGTACTGAAAATATCTTAAAGCTATTTTACTTACCTTAAGGCACAAACTTATCTTAAGGCAAAAAATAAGCAGAGTTTGGCCTTTTTAACCAGTGAAGTTATGCATTTTTAATCACACAGACTGGTGTCGCAAGTAAGTTGTCATGCTTCGAAATACAAACGATAGGTCCCCCACTCAGTGTTGCCACATTTCCGTGTTCCGGCCTGTATTAAAGGAGGCCATGACTGAGCTCATGAAGTCTAGTTCCATCCTTGAGATGGGGAGTGATGGAATGATTGCAAGGTTCAACCAGTCACCCCTCCATTTCAAGATCCACTTTTCAGATAGGGAACAGTGGGTTTGAAAAGAGGGGAAGGAACTTCGTATGTTGGCCAATGTAGCATACCAACGAAGCTCTCAATCCCTCTGGAAAAATATGCTACGGTGTTCCAGGCAGAGGTAAATGCACTTTTGACCTGCGCGTATGGTATCAAAAAGGCTAGAATGTTTAACAGACCAATACGCGTATGCACTGATAGTCAGACTGGTTTAAAAGCCCTGACATCACCGTGGTGTAAATCACAGCTGCTGCAGGAGTGTCGTGAGGCAATCAATGAGGCAGGTAGATGTGGCAAGGTGGAACTTTTCTAGGTTCATGTAAGCATATCCGGAAATAAGATGGCTGACGAACTGGCTAGGGGTGGATCCAGCAGCAATCTGATTGGACCAGGGCCAATCGTACCTATTGCTGCTACCTCAATAGGGATGGCAGAAATCAGGGCTTAGCCAGACATTCTGAGATCTGTAGAACCATACCAAGTCAACGACAGGCCAAATTACACGTGGGAGACCCTAGATCTTGGCTCACAAAAAGACTCCTTCTACTCAACAGGGGTCAATTACGAATGGTGGTGGGACACCTCAGTGGGCACTACCAAGTGATGAGGCACCAAAACCTCCTGTGAACCGCAGATTCACCCAGATGCAGGTAGTGAGAAGAAGAGGATGAAACCACATCCCTTATATTATGTGAGTATCATGGGGACTGGGAATAGGGGCACACCATTCAGGGAGGTAAGGGAGATAGGGGACCTGTGGGCCTTCAGCAAGCCAATTGGCCTGCATGGGTGATCATCCAGAAGGGTGGTTGGCACAATAGACCAATAGGTCTAACAAGGGGAGTGTCCGATAACCGTGCCTCAGAATTCGATCAAACTTTGTAGTGTTATAGTCCATCGGGCGCTGATCTCGAATCACCCCCCATATGGGGTTATATAACCAATAGTTTAAACAAAAAACGCATTTAAACATTTACAAGTCAAATGTATTGCCTTATGAACCGCCCGAACGTAAGAGACGTCGTAGACTTGAAATTTGAACCTAGACTAGTGGTTGCGGTGTCAGACTGCCACGCCGACGACCCGGGTTCGATTCTCGCTATCGGGACTTTTTTTCATCATTTATTTTTACCTTTTCTTTTACAGAAGCCTGCAATTCAACATCTTTTTCACGATTTTCGCCGTGAATTTTTTTTATGCACACGCGGCGTCTGATATTTTCCCATTTTTTTCACACGGAAGCCTCCTTTGAATTATGTTATTTCCGTGTCGCAACGCGAAGCATTTTTACGGTATGTACTTGGTTTCCTTTTATGTTGCAATATCATATTATGGACTCATATTCTTACAATTCAAGCCTAGTTTTAGAATCGGATTGCTTTTTTAGTTGAAATTTCAGTACTCTCCGGAGTAAGAGAGGAAAAACTTAACCGGGAACCTAGGTATATGTTTTACCCATAAGATTCGATAATTCTCTTGCCGGGAGAAGTAAAAGCAAAATTTACCAACAGAAAATTTCTCGGAAGCCCCTTCTGCCCCTTCTTACAGATGGCTCGTATACAGTTGAGCGGCCGCTCGCAGAAAAGATGGTTCACCCCCTCCGGAGGAATTGCCTCCCCGGCTCGCCCTCTCGGGATTTCAACGGTTCTTTTCCAAATATTTTTATGACCCTTTTTACACTTGCATCCGAAACCCTAGCACAGGGAGTGGAAGGACATGACAGTTCTCTGCTGTCTTTAGAATCGTGCGCATGTTTTGAGTTTTCAGTGCATCTAGGTCTTCCCTAATCGGAGTCGTGCATCCGCCTGCAGTGACATATATTTACGATTCCTCGAGTAAGTATACTTGATACCATTCAAATAATTAAAATTTTAACTATATCTCGTTCACTCTTGTTAACAGAGGCTAAAAATATATTCGCAAAATTTCAGGGTGAGATTGGGTTACTCCAATGGAACCTCTTCCGGGGATCTCGTCGGATAGGAGTATCACTCCACAAATTGAAGACGCTGCGGAAAAGGCAGCGTTATACACAGCAGCCTTTTATCATTGTGCGGCTCTTTTGCGAGAAGCTGCATTCATTACGGAGCCAACAAATGAAGTGCCCTCCTCACGTGCCGTTGCAGTCGGCCAAGAAATGTTTTCTCGCATTATGGAGATGATGGAGGAAATGGAATTTGAGGTGGCCGATGATTTGATTGAAGAAAACGATCCAGGTTGTAGGGAAATGTATTTGGAGGTCTTCTCTACCACAGATGATGACGAGAGTGTTGAGGAAAAGTCAACTTCCAGTGATGTGAACATTGAACCTTCCCCCCAAAAAAATCAGGGTTCCGTTAGAAACGAAAGTGAAAGCGGTGTCGATGGCTAAACTCCATCCTTCATGGTCAATTAAATCACTCCGCTCCCGTGTGACCCATCGCTTGAAGCGTCGGGAAGATTTATCTTCTTGGGAAAGAGACATTAGTTCCGGTGGAACCAGAAGGGACAAATGTGACATGATCGACAAGTGGACCTACGACAGGTTCCGCGAGTGCAGGGAAAATGGATATCATGTCACCATAAGAATGCTTCAGCAGTGGGCTGTGGCAGCAGCATTCCAATTTTTTGATGGGAATTTTCAATTTAGTGCATCATTGGCATGGACCAACCGCTTTAAGAAGAGGCACAAAATTCGCCAGAGGAAGGTCACAAGGTTTGTGAGTAGGAGAGAAAAGGCCTCCAAAGAGGAGATCATAAATGCCGCGCTCCTCTTTCAGGAGCAAAGCCGGAAAATAATACCCAAATTCCACCCTTCCCTAGTTATTAACACGGATCAGATGGGGTGTGAGTACCGTTCCCAAATTAAACGGACCCTGTCGTATCAGGGAGAAAAAGCTACTGAGGTATGTGTGAGCCAGTTAAATAAAATGACGCACTCGTACACTGCGCAGTATAGTGTGACGCTCTCTGGAGAACTGCTGCCCAAGGTGTTTATCTGCCTACAGGAGGGATTGGGGAAGTTTGGACCTAGAGTGAAACTTGAAGTCGACGAAGCAATGGAAAAATATAAAAATGTTTTTGTGACATGTACAAAGTCGGGGAAACTTTTGACAAGTACCTTTGAACTTTACTTGGACAAAGTTTTAAAGCCGCAGGTAAAGGAAGAAAAATTTCTTCTTTTCATTGATTCGTGGTCGGGGCAGACTAACCAGGCACTCTTTGATGAGCGATTTGTTGACTCTAATAATGAGCCCACGTGCACAGTGAAAGTTATCCCACCGAAATGTACCCCGATATGCCAGCCGTGCGATGTCTATTTTTATAGACAGGGAAAAATATTTATATCGAGAATACAGAACGCTACCCATTTATTGAAAGAGAAACGCGATTTGACAAGTCGCAGTGATATGATTTAAATGCATGCTCTTATTCATGGACAATTGTTAGCGCCAGCATTTTGCCCGATGCTTGTTTATGCATGGTATGCATCCGGACTTTGCAGTGAACGCCAGGTTTTCTTAAATGTTAAACAAATTGTCTTTCCTGAGGACATATTGAAAACAAAATGCAACTGTGGGGATGCGTGCTTCGCGAGATGTTCGTGGTGCTATAATATGTTTTGTTTTAAATGCAATTTTGATGATTACCATCCCGAAAAATGCGAAAAATAAATAAGGCATAAAATATATTGAAAAGAGTATTAAATTAATGTGTAAAATTGATTCTTTTATTTCAAATAAACTTCCTATTTCCCTAATGTTCTGTTCACCGGCGACGAAGAGGCAGCTGGAAAAATGCATGGGGCAGGCTTTTACAGGCAACAATAAAAGTTTTTGGAAAAGAACCGTTGAAATCCCGAGAGGGCGAGCCGGGGAGGCACTTCCTCCGGAGGGGGTGAACCATCTTTTCTGCGAGCGGCCGCTCAACTGTATACAAGCCATCTGTAAGAAGGGGCAGAAGGGGCTTCCGAGAAATTTTCTGTTGGTAAATTTTGCTTTTACTTCTCCCGGCAAGAGAATTATCGAATCTTATGGGTAAAACATATACCTAGGTTCCCGGTTAAGTTTTTCCTCTCTTACTCCGGAGAGTACTGAAATTTCAACTAAAAAAGCAATCCGATTCTAAAACTAGGCTTGAATTGTAAGAATATGAGTCCATAATATGATATTGCAACATAAAAGGAAACCAAGTACATACCGTAAAAATGCTTCGCGTTGCGACACGGAAATAACATAATTCAAAGGAGGCTTCCGTGTGAAAAAAATGGGAAAATATCAGACGCCGCGTGTGCATAAAAAAAATTCACGGCGAAAATCGTGAAAAAGATGTTGAATTGCAGGCTTCTGTAAAAGAAGAGGTAAAAATAAATGATGAAAAAAAGTCCCGATAGCGAGAATCGAACCCGGGTCGTCGGCGTGGCAGTCTGTCACCGCAACCACTAGTCTACGACGTCTCTTACGTTTCGGGCGGTTCATAAGGCAATACATTTGACTTGTAAATGTTTAAATGCGTTTTTTGTTTAAACTATTGGTTATATAACCCCATATGGGGGGTGATTCGAGATCAGCGCCCGATGGACTATAACACTACAAAGTTTGATCGAATTCTGAGACCCGGTTATCGGACACTAGTATACAGAGAGGACAGAGGGCGCTTTAAGGTGTAATCACCCGTGCGCATTTTAGCCATGTTCTCAGTAAGTTAACCTGGCGGATACAGTGTTTCGGCAAGGAGGTTAGGTTGAAGTTGTAGCCAACTTACTTGTGCCATATTGTGAATTTCGTGAATCTTTCATCTTTTAGTCCTCTATCATGGATGAAGAAGAGAAGAAGGGCACCAAAAAAGGTGGATTTGCATGGTGCTCGGCAATTAATTGCCATAATAATTCCGGAATGCGAAACAGCACCTTTAGTTTCTTCCGTTTCCCAAAGGATTCAGTCAAGTAAGCATTTGTGACTCTATTACTTTCATAAATGCTGTAGTTATTGAATTTTTTTGTTCTCCCTAAAGTTTCAAATTGCTGCATGGGAAATTAATCTCATTTTTTACTTTCTTTGTGAACATTTCGCATGTGCAATGTGCTCACGCCTTGTGAAGATGCAAGGATTGGATAATTCGGTCTCGGCGCCAGGACCTAGAGGGGAAAAGTGCGAGCTATTTGCATTCGAATTGCAGACTATGTAGCGAGCACTTTGAGGACTCTATGTTCTTAAATTATTTAAAGAACAGGCTTCATGCCCATGTGGTACCATCCAAGTTCAGTGTGCCAAACCCGCCGCCGCTTGTTGGGAGTTCGAGAAAGCCTCCAAAGAATGTTGTGGTGGTGAAGCCTGTGCAACACTGCCAATCATTGACATGTTGTGGTAGTGGAGCGTGTGAAATAATGTCCTTAATAAGTCACGTCAACTCGTTGGGGACATTTATTTAAATTTTTATATGTACACCTGATTCTGTTTCATAATATTGGCTCTTTGAAATGTTGGACTTGTGTCCCCTGTGAAATAATGCCCTTAATAAGACACCTAATTTATTCTACCTTGTCCATTTTATGAGTAGGTAATTTCAAGTTTTCAATAAATAATTGTTTGTGCTATTCATTATTTCACCTTATTTTTTGTCATCTGCTCATCTTTGTAAAATATTTGGAAATGTCATGTTTATATAAATAAATATTTTTGCTCATAATTCTTAATATTTTATTACAACTGATTTTTATATTCCCCAATTTAGTTCCGAATGAATCCTTATGCTGGTGTCAGGTATGTGGAAAATAGCATCTTTTATTAATGCCTAATTTAGATATTTTGCTGTAATTTATGTTGAAATTTTTTTTCTACATTTGGTTTCTACCATCCTTTCAGTTAGTTATACATCACTTGCCTTGGTATGACCAAAATGTGAGTTTCTTTTCTTCATTTTCTAGTAGCTCTTGAAAACTGACGATTTACTGATTGGTTTCGCCAGTAGCTGGTGGAAATAAACTGGTTGTTGATGGATTTCATTAGTATGCGCCGTCTAATTTCTTGATGCTTACGAATATAACTAATCTTGAAGGTTAACAATAGAGATTTAACGCTAGAACTGTACTCTACGGTTCTTAATTGTTTTTCCCCAGTGAAGTTATTCGGACAACAATTTAAATGCGTTTAATCTCCAAATGGCTACTTTTTTCTTTTAGGTTTAAACGTACGCAGACACTTTATTCTGCAGCCAGTTGCAGTTGCAGTCAACATATTTAGTGGAATTGGGAATGGATATATGCATGCGTGATATAAAATACATCGGAAGTATCTAATTCTGTTCTTCCAGCTTCTGCACTCAACGCTGCCTACTCATAACGCGTTTTTTAAATCCCGCCCGTTTTAACTTACTGAGAACATGGCCGCCGCGCGCATTCCCGATTACAACATTTCAATGGAAGCGAGCGCTTTTGTCCTCTCTGTATATACTCTGTGCTTAGGGCCTCCTTGAGAGGAACTCCACTGAAAATACAACCTACGTCTACATAACAGACTGTATTATTTCAAAATTGCAGTTTTTCATATAAAATATTTAACTGTGGTCATATTGAATATCATTTACTTAGAGTTCATATAAGATAAGGGCAAGGACCTAGCCACGTCGAAACACTGGTTCCCATCATATCACTGAAGTAGCGCAACGTTGTGTATGGGTGCAGGTAGGGCAGGTGACCCTCATCCGTACCTCTACTGCGGTGCCCCTGTCTGCAAGTGGCGGGCAGGTTGAATGTGGGTTGGGCTCTAAAGAGGTGCAAGGGGGATTCAGAAGGCCCACCCCTCCAGTTAACATTTTTTCTTTGAAGACAAGGTGCTAATGCGTAACTGTCGCAGTTTTCAGCTTTGTAAATAGGTTATGCACCCTTTTGTTGCCCACCTTGGATAGCATCCACTTCTCTGCTACCGGACTCCAAGTTACGCCCACTTTTCCTATCACTTTCAAATACCGTTACCACTCAAACAATTTGACTTTCACCATTATCTTGCATATATGTTATTTCTCCTCTTGAGTTTCTCTCTCTTGAGTTATTGAACATCCTGAGAAATAAAATTCTCTCATCTGTGGAGACGTTTGAAATTGCAGTTGAGGCCATGTACACTGCGTTTGTTAGGACAACAATTCCATGCACCACAGCGGCCTACTCACGAACTACGGCTTCACTAAGTGCTAGCCTTACCCCTGTTCTAAACTGTGAGAGTTTCCAGACCTGTGTGGATGACCCTGATTTCAATTATGTTAGGGGATGTTCCCAAATCTCAGAAAGGTTCATAGGGTAAGGGAAATTAGTCATGGGCATTTGTGGAACTGTAAAATAGCTTTTGATCATTTTTGATATTATCTGTTATTACTCTTTAAAAGGTAAGTTTACTTGATAACTGTATGGTAAATCATTTGTATTTCTGTTGTGGCTTATTTGTTTTTTATATTTTTTACATTTGATACTTCACATTGTCATGAACATTTTACTCCATATTTGGCTACATGACTGCCACTGACATGCATGGTGATGGAGTGCAGATTGATTGCCAGTTCTCTTTTATGCTCTTAGATGCATCATTCTAATTGCTTTCCATTCAGTCCATTTAGGTACACTCCTCTCCCTATCAGCTTCATTCAACTCCTTGCTTGCTTCCTTCCTTACTCCCTTCAACTTACTATATCTTTGGCATCCTTCATAACTTCCATGTATCCATGGTATGCCTATGTTATTCTCTTCTTTCACTTTACCTTTGACTGCTATCTTGATGACACTAATTGTCTTAAAATGTGTTCTGCTGGGTTTACCCTTCTTTTAAGGATTCCCTTTACTGATACAGAGGACTATCGTTAGCATGTGTATGAAGGACCAGAAATTCTGAACATGCTAATCATGGAAATGTGCAAAACAAGTTAGGCCTTCTGTGATAAAGGTGCAGGGTTTATAGGAACCTGGAAATCCTGGAAGACCTGGAAAAGTCATTGAAAATGAAAACGGCCATAGAAATCCTGGAAAAGTCAGGGAGTTTAACGTGTGGTCAGGGAAGAATGGCAAAACGTTCAAATTTCAGAATTTATCACCTGAAAATGCCAAGAGATCAAAAACTGCACATTGGAGCGGAGGGAAGGAGGGGATAACTGGCCTCAGGCTGGCTTCGCTGTGGAGGCAGCCCTATTCTGGTTCTTTCTGGCTATAGCCTGCACAATTTGGTGAAAAGATTGGCGAAAGGTGTACGCATCTCATTTTCATTCACCAGCGATTTTGCCAGGAATGCTTCGCTTTGTCCCTCTGGTGACAAAAAAGTTATTCTCAGTCAAATTTGATTTCATTTAGCCAAATTTGTAGAAGGATGAGAGGAAGAAAAAATCAAGATTGATTCAAAGGGCTACTTTAATGTGACATCAGGTTTGAAGGAAAAGCCAGATTAGCCCTCTTTGCATATATTTTTCTGCAATTAAAACCCTTTCTGAAGGCATATCAATGTAAGTGATCATAATTTTTATTTTGTGGACTTAAAGTTGTTGATAACTTTATTACTGGAAGTTCATATGATTAATAGGAAAATAAACCTACAATTTTTCATAACTTTAGACTTCTTTGCTTCCTCACTACCACTTTTATCTCTATAAATGACTTGGAGTTTTTGGTGCTCAAAAGTCAGGGAAAATCACTATTAATGGTCTGGATTTCTGGAAAAGTCTGGGAAAATGAAAACTCCTATAAACCCTGAGGTGAAGATGTATGTGCAAGGTGCATAACTTTAAGATAGCAATATGCTTCACATTTATTTTTGTTCATTTTGTAGGTTGCGGGTGTTCATTAATTGTTAAAAAATGTTTCATTTACACTTATTACACTTCCCAAGAATATACATATGATTCCATTGGTTGATGAGCGCTAGATAATCTATTGTGACAATAATATCAAAACAGCATGCTTTATATCCATGCCACAAGAATATATAGACTTGAGTTTAAGGGTATATATCTCAAAAACAGAAGTAGCTATATTCATGCATAGCATCTCAGTGTGTGGATAATTTAGCCTTGCATTTAATGCTGTTAACGATCATTTTTTAGCCATTTTGGGTATTTTTTTCATTGAAAATGAAAGCCCAATTTTTTTGAGTATGGGAGGGCAGCATCGGTTTGGCAGTTTGTCATAACAAAAATAAAGGCACAAACGAAAGGGAATTTTGATAGAATACGAGTCGTACTTCTGCCATGTTGTCATTAAGTTTCAAAGGATTTATGCATTTCATTAACATTATTCATGTCAATTTAGGAAACGAGGTTTTTTTCTATTAGATTGTGACCTGGAGGCATGGGACAAAACCCTTCATCATCTTTTTAAAATCTCTATTGCGAATCAGTTAACATTATACCACTTAACATACCGCAATATGTTATGTATTTGAATTTTATATTTTTTGTGGAATGGATTTCTTATTCTTTTATAGCAGATTTTCCCTTCCTCAGATAAAGCATTTTTGTATTTTCTTTTTTCTTCAGTTAGGTCAAAGACTACTTCCGTGATCCATGACTTCTTGACTACTTTCCATCTCCCCAGAACTTCTTTTGTTGTTTGCTGCAATTTGTTTTTAATATTCTCCCAACTGTCTTCCACTGATTTCACTGTCAGATCCTCTCCCATCTTGTATTCGACTACTTTGTGAGAGGCCAGTGATGCTGTGTCACCTTCAATTTTTTACCTACTATATGTTCTTCATTGTTTTCCTAAGTTTCTTGAATTGCGAATGGCATCTCATCATCACTAATTTTGGTCACTGTTGACATCTGCCCTTGGGTAGCTTTTCACCTGTGGGGGTGTGTTGGAAACCATGGGGATTATCTCGAATAGGTAACCAAGGAGTCCCATGGAATAAACACAAGTGGTTTGCAAATTTGGTTTGTTTGAATCACTCATTACAGCCTCATTTATTGTTTTCACTTGAGCTTGTCTCAACCTTGGAGCCCCCAGGTGAGATACATAAGTAGGGCTGTTGAGATGTATGTAGAGATAATTGTAGGAAAACTAAACGCAAGGTGGAAGAAGTATCTTCATGTTAAAAATATAAAGAAATCACAAAATAAATGGTTTACTACTGATGTACAAAACTTAGAGAGAGTTGTAGCTGTCCACAAGTTAAGTAAAGCTGGCTGCAATCAATCCAATAAAGAGCTTCTTAAAAAACTGCGGAAAGAATACAGTTCACAAATTATACGAGCCAAGAAAGAAATAAATAATCAGTATATAGTGAATTCTGAAAACAAACATAAAGCAGCCTGGATTGTTATTAAGAAAGAAGCTGGCTTTTCCATAAGCCCCCCATGATACCAATTGCTGCTGATGACATGAATATATCATTCATTAATTCTGTGGAGAAAATAACCACCTCCTGTCCTTCAAACCCAGCAAAGGCAAAGTTTTGTAAGAAACCACACAAACTGCAAAAAGCAGTTTAAATGGAAGTGGGTGATATTTACACCTCTGATATTTACAAAATAATAAAAGCTTTAAAAAACTCAAACAGTAGAGATATTTATGGCCTCTCGAACAATTTAATGAAGAGTCTCAGTGAATATATCACGGAACCCCTTTCAATTATTTTTAATAGCTGCTTACAGTCTGGTATTTTCCCCTTGGGTCTTAAACATTCCAAAGTCATTCCCATCCATAAGAAAGGTCCTAAAGACGATCCTCACTGCTATTAGCCAATCTCAATCATTCCAGTTTTTAGTAAAATCTTTGAGCTTGTAATTAAAAGACAGCTATATGACTTCCTGGAAAGTAGCAATCTATTTAGTTCCTCTCAATATGAATTTCGCAGATGAAAAACTACCACTCAGGCCATTAAATATATTACTAACGACATTGGTAAGGCCTTTGAAGATAAATCATCTGTGGGCCTGATTGCATGTGATTTGACTAAGGCTTTCGATTGTGTCTCCTATTCTATTCTTCTTCAGAATTTAGATTACTATGGTGTCAAGAACAATGAACTCAAGCTCTTCGATTCATACTTGAGGGAACGTTCACAGTCTGTCTGTATTGAAAACAAACTATCCAGACCATTGCTTGTAAAACAAGGTGTCCCACAGGGCTCAGTCCTTGGACCACTTTTATTTTTGGTCATGATTAATGATCTTCCAAACAGTATCTCAAAAGAATCAGTATTGTATGCGGATGACACAACATAAATATGTTATGACAAGGATTTGAATGGTATCCAAAATTCTGCTAATTCTGTACTGACTGCTGCTCATAGCTGGTTTATGGCCAATGGGCTCACTTTAAATGCAGAAAAAAACACAACTGACTACCTTCTCTCTTGGCAAATCCATGAATGAAATTGATAGAGTTAAGCTGCTAGGTTTTGAATTGGACAGTAGGCTACAGTGGGACTCTCATATTTCTAATATCCGTGTCAAGCTGTCTAAGGTGATTTTCATGCTGCGTCAACTTAGGGAACTGGTCCCCAACCATTATTTACGAACTATTTACTTTGCATTTTTTCATTGCCATTTCATTTTAAATTATGGCATTGAACTCTGGGGCCATGCTCCTATGGCCAAGGAAATATTTCTTTTTGCAGAAAAGAGCAGTGAGAATCATGTCTCACCCACCCTTTTGTGAGCACTACCAACCTATCTTTAAGCAATTTGGAATTATGACACTACATAGTTTGTATATATACAAATGTTTATGTAATGTTAAACAAAATATCGACCAATACAAAACTGGAAATAGTGTCCATTATCATGACACCAAGAGGAGGGAGAAACTTGTTATACCTCACTTCAGATTATCGTAAACAAAAAATCTATTCAATGTGATGAAATTGAAATTTTTCAACATGTTACCTTGAGAGGCCAGAAATGTAAGCTATGGGAAATTTAAATGTGTCTTGCACTGTTGGCTGGTATCAAAAGCATTTTACTCTATTGATGATTTTTTAACTTTTAAACCTGATATTGTTTTTTGATTTTTTTAAAATTTTAAATGTACTTTTGATGAAGACTATTGCATGTACCTTGCTGAACATCCAATAAATATTATTATTATAAGAGAGTTATTTTAGTT
Source organism: Platycnemis pennipes (assembly GCA_933228895.1). Classification (NCBI taxonomy): domain Eukaryota; kingdom Metazoa; phylum Arthropoda; class Insecta; order Odonata; family Platycnemididae; genus Platycnemis; species Platycnemis pennipes. Next base: position 8,972,159 of record OW121846.1, on the reverse strand, counting down.
GGTTATTTGATATTGCTATGTGGTTTCATAAAAGTGTCAGAAATGTAACGCATAAGGAAAAACTATTATATTTATGGGGCAATAGCAATGTAGGTAAGAGTTTGTATGTGGAAGGTTTGATTGGCAAAGGAACGATGCCATATGTTTATTATCCTGATATAATGAAATTTGCCCACCATGGGTTATTTCCAGCTTTTCACAAGGTCATACTTTTTTAAGAATTTGGTTCTAAATTTCACGTTAACAATATGCTAAAGAGGCTTTTGGAAGGCTAGGAATTTTTAGTTCCATTAAAGTGTGAAGTGAGCTGTGTTGTAAAATTCAGTGGACTGTAGTATTTGTTTCCAATTTTGATAGTATAGAAGATGGGGCAACAGGCTACATATTTCGTGGAAGCAAAGATGCCATTTTGGCAGCATGAGAAATGTCTTTCACCGAAAGAGGAGAACGAGGACACTGGAACAAAGGTGTGGACTGTACATTCATCATCTTCAGATGAAAATGAGATGCAACATTAATTGTAGAAAGCCAAAGAAAGTTTCCAATCTGAGTTATTCAATGTATAGTTATATGCAAGATAACTTTTAATATTTAGAGTAAGCTGTTTGGCAAACTGAATTAAGGAGATTCAATTGGGCTGGATTGTTTGCTGGACCATCTCATTTAATAAAGGGCTTATGTGAGAATTATTGTAATTTCATGTTAAAGAAAATCCATTTTTATCTGAAGCACTTATCTTCTTCTGTGGAGGAATTTGATTTTTATGGAGAGGATGGTGGTGTCCATTGCAAGAATTATGTTAAGGCTCTTGCTGAAGGAAATGGATTTCCTTCCCATGACCATGAGATTACTCTTAGAGGGAAGGATAGTAAGGCATGGTATACAAAATTTCTTAGTTGAGATTTTATGGCTTCTGATTCTGTTAATGGTACTTTTCCGGCTGCTGTTCATGTTTCCACACATGATAGTGTAGACAGTACAAAGTATGTTGCTAAATTAAAAACAAATATGTCAATATATCCAAGTTGTAAAAGATTTTTTAAATGTTCTGATTACTTGTCACAAGATGCAAATAAGTATGAAAATATGATGTTGTGATTATAAGACTCCAGCACTCTTAAGATTTCTCCCAGTTTTGTGGTCTTCTCAGGTTCTCTACCAGGTATGGATTCGGCTACTGCCATCATTTTAACTAACACTGCCATCATCGTCAAGGCAAGTTACATTTAGTCCATAGTATTGAGAGGCATAGAGTATGTTAGGTTTTATTTTGAAGTTTTCCTGGGATTTTAAAAATCAGTATTTTTCACTTATATGCCCTATCCTTGATTATGGTTCAGTCATATGGTTACAGTACAATAAAGTCCATCACTAAAAGGAGAATTCCAAATCAAATTACTCGCTTATTACATAATTTGATTCATATAAGCAATTTCCTGGAGTTGATATGAGGGATGACCCAAAAGAAATCTGAATTCCTCATTTAAACCAAAGGTATCAATTTTTTCGTGTTACAGACATTAGTCATCTTCAAAGTACATACTCCACATTGAAGTGAATATACTTGTCTACCCTTTTTTTCCAATTTTCAAAACACCTTTTAATCCCATCATCTCCAATGCCTTTCAGCACCTCCAGTGTTTTTTTTTGTTTCACGCCATTGATATCAGCAAAATGCTTTCATTTTAAGTCCCTTTTCAGTAAAGGGAACAGAAAAAATTCAGTGGGTACCAAATGAGGCTAGTAAAGGGCAATGGCAGTGGGCAATGGAACCATGCCATTTTTGGTTGAAAAACTGCATACAAATAGCATAATGTGAGCAGGCACCATGAAGGAACCAATCACATGACTGCCATAAATCCACTTTTTTCCATTCCACTTGTGTTTCTTCCAGAAAGAAAATTCCCCCAATCTGAACTCCGCAACATCCCACACAACTCAGCTCGCTCATCACTGTCCTGCTGTTGATCTTTGTGCACAAGTTGGCTAATTTTTTCAAAATTTTCATCGGGTCATGCGATCAATGAATGTGCGGTGCAAGGAAGATCATCAGTTGATATTTCCCTTCTCTTTTAGTGGGTGAACCACTAGTAAACTTGGGTTTTTCCTAGAACATTTTCTCTCTAAGCAGTCTTCGATATAACAAGTTTCCATTGTGTTGTTCCCGATAAGAAAGCAAAATTTCACAGCTGCACATTCACAAGAATCCACCACGACAAAAACACAAAACAGCTCATGCTACAAAATTCACGGAGTGTGTGCACAATTTTCTCCAAATGTAGCCACTTGTCTTACTGGATGCAGGAAGGTTTGCACAAGGCATATGCCTAGCGTCGGAAGTCTGTATCACAAACAGCACAATTCCTGTTTCTTTTGGGGTTCCCCCTCACACAATGTTCTTGGAGTTAAGGAAAGAAGTTATATGTTGTTCTGGATCCCTTCCTTACATTCCCATCCTAAGCACCTATTAGTGTGGAAATAGTCTTGAAATCCCCCATGCATAATATGTTGTTCAGTGTACCCAATCATCGAAGAAGAGTTCATGCCACCTGTGTATGCAAAGGGATGGAAACAGCATAATTGGTTCCTTCTCCAATAGAAATAAAATTTAGATCAATTTCTTTGATGAACAAGGAATTGATTCTATCAGGAGGAAAGAGCTCTCAAATACATTTTGCATCATAAGTTTTTTAAAATGTAAATACTGTCACTGTTGTGCAGCATATTTAATACTCTCTGTTGCAGTTATTGCAATGCAAGTTTATTTCATATATATTTTATGATATATTGATGTGTACCTTAATGTAAATACTATATGGTAAATCCCACAAATAAATGATAATAATATTATTCCCTCTAATCTTTGGCTCTCCTTGCATTGGTAGTTCTTGGAGGAATCGATAAAATGTCGTGAGAAAGGCTTGGATCTTCCATCATTGCCACGACTTGGTGAGCATTTTTCCAGCCGTTGGGCCAAGGAGGACCTCAAGGGGGAGCAAGAGGCTTCGGGCTCGAATGAGAAGAAAACAGCACCAAGCACGTCAACAGTAGCGGGCAAGAAAGTGCCCTCCAAGGGGTATGCATTTGTTTTCACTCTCTCTCTTATGCCTTTCTCTGTACGCCCCTTTTTATTTTTAAGGTCTACGTGGTGTACAGTCAGTGAAAACTCATATAATTTGACCCACATCCTATGTTCCTGAGAATTTCCTAGTTATTGCAGTGATACCACTTAGCATTGTGTGGGGGAAATTTCATGCTGCAATTGATGGAAACAAGTTAAAATGAAAAATGAATTTTCTATTTAGGGGTTGTTCATGGTTAAAACTAAGCAGGACTAATCATTTCCCCCTTTTTTCACCCCCCCCCCCACCCTTTCCTACATTCTTTCTCTCCAAGTACATAATGTTCATCCCATATGAAGTGCTCGACCCCTTCCTTCCCCTGACTCACTATTTTTTTCAATATTCTTCGATCTATTATCACCCTTTATTCCCTGTCCCATCACCCATTATTACATGTCCTGGTTGTTGTTGCATTCTACATGCATTATTACTTGTCCGATTTATTTAGCACACTAAGATCTGTAATCTGATACAGTAGAAGAGCGATCATCCGAAATGGTCAAGACCCAATGCAAATTGAGACAAAATAATCACTGTAATCACTTGAACTGACATTTAATATGACCATTGAAATTACACAAGTAAAATTTCACAAGGAGTCCAAAGGACCACCATTCGCAGTATAAAACTTTGCTGGGCTACACAGCTTGGCAGAGCTGGAACACACGACGGGTAGTGTGGGCAGGAAGGAATTAGAGGCAGGCATAGTCGGGCGAACCATGCTGGTGTGAGAAAGAGAGAGATGTGCCTCCTTGGTGCTTTGGTGCAAGAGAGAGTGAGGCAAGCCGTCCTGGTGACTCAACTCCCCTTCAAGAAGGTGGAGGGGTAAGAAGTAGCAGCTCCACCAACGGAGTTCTGGAATGGAGATATTTCCATGTTTAGATCACTTTCCTTTTAACGCGTTCCCTGCCATCGTGTTCTCACCAATTTTTCCCTCTGCGCCAAAATGGTTTTTCTATTCTTAACCCCTTATTGCAATGAACTTTTTCATTTTATGTCAGTTAAAAACATCTGCAACCCTCAAATTATTTGCTTATAACTTTTGGTCATTATGACCGATGTGGCCCGCCGTGGCATGGCGAAGCTGCATTCCTCATCCCACGCCGCGTAATTTTTTTTTTCGGTCATGCAATAGCTGACACTAGTCGCGATGTTTTCACCTGGTGTTAACTGGAAATGGGTTTTGGTTGTTCTCAATACGAATTTGTATGAAATTGGATTTGTCAGCTTGTTTTCTATTGGTTATTGTTGCCTCTAACTCTTGATGGAAGGAAGTTGTCCTATTCAGCGTCAGGTGGGGTGTTTACCAAACTAAACATAGCCGATTAGAACGGCATGAGATAGCTTTGAAAAAGATATAGCCAGCATATAATACACTGTCTCTCACATCGCAATCATCGCAACTCAGCTGTGGAGATTGCTTTGTGAGAGTATTCATATCAGAAGAGAAGCATCTGAAGCAGAAGAGATAATCAGACTCAGTGTTGTGATCGTCGTTGCTGTGCATGTTAGATGTGCACATTCCCTCGAGGGAATGCCACATAAGTGAGGGAACCACAAAGAACGCATGACCATGCGTTACTTTGTGTAGGTTTCACTCTTTATAAATAGCCGGCACCACTGTTAGCCTCCCAGTAAAATGTCAATATGAGTTTATCCTTTTTGGGAAGGAGAAAACCTTCAAGATGAAGATGTTGTCAAATTTTTTTGATATGTCTGATGAAGATTTTGACAACCCAGGTGAGGTTAAATATTTTGAACCTAAATCAATGAGCGGATCAGCAAAGGCATTTTGTTATATTCTGAGAAAGGATAGGCTAAAAGAGGTGAGATAACAGTAGTAAATGCATATGTGAAACTTTGTTTTGTTATTATTATTTTTTTCGCTTTGCGCATTTTTCTCAGCAGGAGTCAACACATCCGCTATACCTCCATCGTCCTTTGGAACCCGAACCAACTAGAGCATATGGTTCATGTTCTCGGGACCCTGGGGATCGCGGTGGTGCCCAGGCTCATGAAATGATGATGATTCGTGGGTGCCACCCTGAGGTCGACAGCAAATGTTCGGAGTTTCATGAACATGCATGTGTAAACCCTTACGGTCATTCATGACCTACTGGAAGGCAAGCCGAATGATTGTTATGTAGTTGCTGATGACAACTCGATTTTCATTTTGGGCTCGGAACAAAGGAATATTTAAGCCACGCAACAAGTTATGGAAGAAAAAAATGTATCATAATCATTGAGATTATATCAGTGGGAACATACAAACTTTTACGAATCTGAAACACTTTTTTGGTCTCATCGCTTTCATGGGGTTGGTAAAGATGCCACTCGTCAAAGATTACTGGCCCAGGGACTGTCTAGAAGGCAATTGGTTACACAAACCTAAAAGCGATTGGCTACACTAAACTGTACAAATTATGTGATTCTAGTAATGGGTATATTCACAATTTCAAAATTTATGTCGGGAAAGACTATACTCCTGCTAGCACCAAAGTTGTGATAAATTTGATAACTGAATCTAATCTCCTGTACAAGGGATATTCTTTGTATATTGACAACTGGTATAGTTCATCAGGTACTGGTATAGTTTATTAGGGACTAATGTTTGTGGTACTGCTCGAACACAACGTAAAAACATGCTGAAAGACATGGGAAAATTAAAACTTCAGAAAGGCGAAGCTGTATTATTTTCCAGTAGCAACCTTGTTGCAATAAAATGGAAAGATAAGAGGGATATTGCATTACTTAGTGCCATGCATAAATTGGACTTCACTGTGAGAAAGAAGGTTTACAGAAAAAATAAGGCCGGGATCATTAATTCCACTGTTGTTTTTAACTACATTGAGAATATGGGAGGAGTGTTGGAGACAAGCTATTGATCAAGTTTCATGGCATGCGCAGGTATAATAAAGCTTATAAGAAAATCTTTTTTTACCTTCTGGGCAAGATGCTTTTAAACACTTATGTTGTTTATAAGTTTGTTAAAAAGACAAAGGACAGAATATTTCATGTTTTAAGTAGAAGTTAGCAGAGGAGTTTCTTCAAAGTTATTATCAGGAAGGTATTGTGAGACGATGTAGTAATAATTTACCTGACCTGCCTTCAAGACTGGCAGGTCGACATTTCCTGGAAAAGTTTGCGCTAAGTGAGGCTTAAGGCAAAAAAACAGCCAAACTTTGTGTTGTGTGTCTGGAAAAGAAGTAACTTGAAAAATGGGCAACTTTGTTACGTTTCCACTCAAAAACGCCTGAAACCTCAGAATTTGTTCTTGAAAAGAAGATACGAAAAGAGTCCACATGGCAGTATGATGTTTGTGAAGTTCCATTATGTACAGAGCATTTTAAAACGTATCTTACCTTAAAAAATAATCTATACATTTGTGTGAAATATACCATTTTGTGTAAAAAAAATTTACCCGAGTATAAAGGCAGCTTTACACGATACAATTTTTTGTACAATTTCTGGTACAAACTCTTGTATAAACTGAACGAAATTGTATGCTTGTCTGAATGGAATTAGAACAGGTTCTATTTCCTGTTCAGTCATTCAGACAATCGCACAGGCGTTCGTACAATTTGCCACTTTACACGGTACAATTTCCTCATACAAGAGTTTGTACAAGAAATTGTACCAAAAATTGTATAGTATAAAGCGACCTCAACATACAATTTCCAGAATGACACGTGTATGATTGTTAAAAGCAATTATCTAATAGTAATACTTAAAAATTTCATTAAAATACTTGAATATTAGGATTAGTTACATTATATTTTCAAAAGGTCTGCATTTAAGCTGAAAAAAATGAAAAACCAGTTGTGTTTGGGGGCATTTAAATACCAAAAAAAAGGATGCAAATGGGTTAATGCATAATTAGCCTACATGAACCAGGTGCATGAATTAACATAGCTGAAAAATTACTGATTTTTCTGAATTACTGGAAATGTTCACTAATGCAAAAACACTATGAATTCATTTACGATAAAAAAAATAGAAAAAGAATTGTTTTAAATTCAAGGCATATTTATTTAAATTTCTTGCACACGTTGCATTGTGATTACAATGCAGTAGCCTTTGACACTGGACAGTAAAATGATTCAAAGAACTAGGGATTATATCAAACAATGTTAAGTAACAAACAAATGCCTAACAGAAAATTTTGACAAACTGTACAACAACATTGATAGATAAATGAATCCCTTAAATGCTGAATTACATTCAAGACACTTGGTATGGCACTGAAACACAATCCAGCCAAATTTTTACAAAATACAAACATTTAAAACAATATTTTTGAAAAAATGTGATGTTAGAATTAGAGATGGGACATTCGAATCTTCGAATCCTCAAATCCCTCGAATCTTGAAAAAGATTCGAGATTCGAATACTCGAATCTTTGTGCTATTTTCATCATTCGAATCTTTCGAATCCTAAAATATAAATAAACACCGAATTCTTTATGTCTAACAACTTAGAACAGATTAGTTTCGACCGATAAAAACGTTCATTACAAATAAGGTTAAACCTCGCTTTTACGTCCCCACCATTTACGTTTTCCCGCCATTAACGACTTTTCCTTCAAGTCCTAATATTTTTCATTTGCCCGCAAATAACATCTTCCCTTTATTTACGCTAGCAAATTTTTGAATGGTTCGCCATTTGTATTTTACGAGACGATTTTGCCGTGATTGTCGTCCTGGTTGCATAACTGGTGGATGGACTCAATGCTCCGTGAAAGACAAAGTAAAAACTCATGCAGTAAGTTACCACTATGAAAGATAAGTAAAATGTTCTCAAATGTACCACCAGTTGTCGTGACCTCAGTCATCTGTGGAATTGTAATGCCGCGAGAAATTACAGTACACGTACGTAATTTTTGTCGCGATTGTTGTCCAGGTTGCATAACTCGCGGATCGGCTGATGCTATAGCGTAGGTGATGAAATTTTTTTTTATTTGAGAAGTGCATGCTTTGCATTTGCGGCCTTCTCTTTCTTTTTTGGTTAGCTATTAATACAGATTTAAAAAAATCCTCCAGCCAAACTTCATCCTCATACATCCTGCGAACATACCAGTAAAATCATCACGTTCTTCTCAACCTCGATTCTTAAGTAGCTTTGATAGGATAACATTATAGTCTCTAACGCCTTCTTTTCTCATAATGTTTACCCTAACTTACTAGCATGGCTGGACTCCTGGTCCCAGTTCATCCTTATCTATATCCTTCTCTTCTATTCCCAAGATCCCTTGCCTATTGTCAGTGCCATCCAGTTCTTGCCACGTATTCATTACCATCATCGCAGAATCTCTTGTAAGTTCTATCAGCAGCTCTCCTGACTTAACACTAATGCACAATATCGCATTCCACTTCTTGCTGCTGAATAACCTTCTAACCTTTGAGTACAGGGCGCCTATTCCTCCCTCTCTCTTGAACCTCTCAACCTATTTACATTGACCTTTTTGCCACTTTTCTCTCACACTCTTCATACCCCTCCTAAGTCTATTGCTTATTTCCTTAAATTTTATTTCACCTTGCTGGGTTTAAATCTTTCTATTTCCATCATTCCTCAATTTCCTCCATAGTTTGTGCCAACACCCAATGTGTCTTGACCACTCTTGTGTCTACTGCACCATACTGCTTGCTTTTCTGCATCTTTCCTCATACACCTGTAAACTAATTCCTAATATTCTCTCTGATTTACAACTACAATTTTTTCACACTTCCTAATCTTGGCCGAACCATATGTAATCTAGTTAATATATTTCCCCGTGTCCCCCTGCATACAATGCAATACAATGTTTAACACACGAGGAATTGTCTCCTGCAAGCAGCTCGTCTATCGCTGTGAATGAGTCTTGAAGACGCGACAATATTGGAAAAAGGATATCGTTTTTAAACATGCAATTCAGTATCAGTTTGATAACTTTTTGGAAACATATCATTGCTATGCCTCCTAGAACTTTCACATGCTTTCATTTCGTGCAAAAAATGTTGTGTGTCATGTTTATTACTTATCTATGTTAGATCTTCAAATCTTATTTGTATTATTGCAATAAAGAGTTGTATTTTTGAAAACTATTCTTAAATTTGATTTCCATTAAATGCAGCTGCTAAAGTCTTTTCTTTTCTGTTATTATAAACTTTATATGTAGGATTCGAGAGATTCGAGGTATTCGAGAGATTCGAGAACCTCTTAGGATTCGGGTTCGGATTTGAGAAAATTTAGGATTCGTCCCACCTCTAGTTAGAATTATGTGGTCACTTCCCTGTTTGATTATGCAAATCCAAAGTGTTACACCAATGATATATAAACGTTGATCCTAAGATGTCCAGTTGGTGAAGAAGATGAATACAATGACAATCCCACAGATTTTACTTTGGCACATTTTTCAATTGAGGTTTGTATTTAGCTAGAGTAATATTTACAGTCGGATTCTAAGGTAATGCAACAAATCGAGCGGCGCCACTTTCGCCGCTTTTTGGAATTGAGTTTCTACCTGTTCTACAGTTCCCATGACCGTTCCCCTTTCACATATCAGTGATGAAAATGTATGGGAAATGTGTATCCCCAGAAGAATAAGAAAATTTTAAATACATTTTATCCATTGGCACTAATATTTCTTCATGCAAGTTTGTGGAACAACTTTTCTACAGGAAGTATTACCAGAGTTGCATTCACGTATTTCGGAACGATCACGGCTGTCTTTTGCCTTTCCGGCCTTTGATTGGGATAATAGTGATTGCATTCTCAGGTAAAAATATCTCTTTTGCTATTCATTTTAAACTGATTTTCAACAGATTTTCTATACTCATTTGCAATTCATCTGTAATTGCTTTGCAATTTGAAACACGAAGCATATCAGTTGAAAATCAGTTGCAGATGACCTCAAGAAAAGGTGGAAAATGAGTTGCAAGCCAGATGAAAATTAGTTGAAAATCAATTACAATTGATTTTAAAAATAGTGGAAAATGAGTTGCAATGCAGCTGCAAATCTGTTGCAAAATAGTTTGTAGTAAAAAGCAGTTGCATCACAGTTTTATTTAATATGACCCTGAGAGCACAAAGTTTGCAGTTTCATGGTAGTGCGATAATCAACACAAAAATGTAACAAGATAGTAAACTTTGGTTTTCCCCACAGAATATTAATATACCTACCAACTACGTAGTTTAATATTTAATATACTAACTACGTAACGTACGTTTCTACGACACTTCATCATCAGGCAAACTAATAATTACGCTGCGTACTAGTCGAAACTTATAGTGGTACAGTACTATTCTGTGCATAAAAACAATTTAGTTGACTATTACAAAAAAATGACTTCGACAAAAATGCCTGAAAAACACCAAATCCAACCGCTTCTACAGGAATTACGCCAGAAACCATCAACATATAACAAAAATATAATAATAAATACCTTTATTTACCAGAAGTCCAGTTCAAATGAATTATACAAAATTTACACAACAGCACCTCAACACACAATCAATCGATTCCTCAGCGTTTCCGAAGACACTGTCTATGCATTACCAAAATTTTAAACGAAAAGAAAGAGTTCATTGATATCACATCATTTTGTTGCCAAACACAGTTATTCACTCGGCAATATAATGCAAACCAAACAAAAGGGAACCTCACTTGGCATCAATTACAGGAAAAAGGTCCAAATACCCCACTACAGTACCATATCTGCTAGCAGTAAAGTAACACACGTTGAAATTTCAAGGATCCTTCGTTCAACGACGTTTTTTTTTAACAACTTCGTGACGTTACTGGTAACTTCGGAGAACAAGTATTCTACGGTTGAGAAAATCTGTAAAGACAATAAAACGCAGACACTACAGAAAAAAAACGATTTCTAAGCAGACATTATTCCATTGCCTTTAATTTCAAAGTACACTTACCACTACGATACAGCCTCAGTACACAAGTCCCTAGCGGATGAACCGGAGCCTATTTATTATTTAGAATACAAGAATGCATAAGACAACTGAATATTATGTAACTAGAGTGTGAAAAAACACTGAGATGATAAATTTCAACTACACTCCAATAAGATTTGGCACATGTTTACGTGTGTTTATTGCGTTTCCATGCACGGGTACGATTTAACAAAAGAAAACTGCCGAAGCAAGTGCAGCCAACTTGGCCATATGAGCGGAATTTCTACCGGATGATATTGTTTAAGCTCAGTAATGGGCTAATAATGACGAAAGAATGTTTGCCGATGTACGAGTAATTCCGTTTTCTATAAATATTTAAACGGGTATCATGGTGAACTATTGAAAACATATAAATTTGTTTGTTTTCAAATTTGGTCGACAGCATCCGTCATAGGACTTTATTATCGTGTCTTGGTCTACAGCAAACTTCAATCAGTGAAGTTATCTGTAGACGTTAAATTGATCAAATTTAGAAGTCTACAATTTTTAGTGTGCTCTCAGGGGAGTTGTAAAACAGTTTTAAATCGGTAGCAAAATTGAGTGAAAATCAGTTGCATAAGAATTAAAGAATAAAAATCAATTGCATAACAGTTTAGCAGAAAATCAGTTGAAAAATAGTTTGAAAATGTGTTGCAAAATTGAGTGAAAATGGGTTCCAAATGAGCATGACACTAAAAATTGGGATACAAACCAGTGCAAATCAGTTCAAAATCAGTTGAAGATGAGTTTAATGTGTTTAAAAGAGTTTCAAACCAGTTTCAAATGAATTGCAAAAGAGATATTTTTACCTGAGTTAACCTTGTTCTAATTGCTTTGGAAACTCCTCTGAACTGCTTTTCAGGGAGACATATATCCACAGCACGAAGTACTGATGCGTATGAGGGACAAGAAAAATGTAAAGATATAATAGTCAGAAATCATTTGTAGAACCATGGCCATTATGGTTACGGCAGGTCGTTCAAGTAAGTGTCAGATATGGGATCGATTCCCTCAGATGACATTTTTTTTCCTCCGGGCACTACTTCAAACGATAGTTCTCTATTGGGTTATTTTATGATGAGCATTCAAAAAGTAATATTTTGTTTATTAATATTTTTCCCTATTTTACTGACCCATGGAGATCATGAGAAAAGTATTTTATTATAAATATAAAAATGAAAAATCATTTTATACATATCCCTGCGAAAACTATTGACAACTTTTCCTGCCGCACGAGAGAGAAGCACGGGGAGAGTAGGCCAAGAGTAAGAGAGACATGGGAGGGAGTGGATGAGGGTTTGAAAGTGGGTAGTGAGTTGATCAAGTCGGTTAGATTTGCAGATTATTAAGCATTGGTCAATCAGTCAGCTATGGGATTACAGTGATTGGTAAGTGCGTTAAAAGATCAATAAGTAGTTGGGTAGTTGGGAATGAAGACTAATTTTTAGTCAACGAAAGTGATATTTTCGAAAAAAAGGAATGATAACTTAATATTCGAATGGAGGTAATATATTGGAACAGGTGGAATATTTTACAGACGTAGGAAATACTTTAGATAAATATGGGTACTGGTAGACAATCAGAAGGAGAGTTGCACTGGCGAAAGAAGCGTTTGTAAAAAGGAATGAATTGTGGGCAAAAACCTTAAGAAAAAAAAGACATTAGTAAAGTCATTTATATGGACCGTATCGTTGTATGGATCAGTGTTGTGGACTACGAGAAAATAATATGAATGCAGATTGGAGGCTTTTGAGGTGTGGTGTGGAGAAGGATGGAAAAGATATGGATAGAAAAACAAATGAGGAAGTGCTGGAAAGAGTTGGGGAGGAGAGAAAACTGTTGCAAAGTATAAGAGGTAGACAAAGAGAGTGGATGAGGGGCATATTGTGGGGCATTGGGATTCAGAAGAAGCTATAGAAGGAAGAATGGTTGGTAAAAGAGGAAGAGGGAGGAAAAGGATAGGCGTTTTGGATAAGATGGAAGGGAAAAACCTACGAAGATTTAAAGAAGGATGTGTTTAAGGAAGTTTAGGGTGGGATTAGTTACCGTTGTGTATTAGATATACAGATAAGTTAGAAACAATGAAATATTACTCTTGGACTATTCAAACCTGCCATAACCGGTAGATTATAGGGATGTGCGAGTACCCGAAAATTCGAGTCGAGTAGTTGGTACTCGACTCGAGTACTTCGAGTATTTTTACGAAAGTCGAGTCGAGTAGTTTTTGTCAGCGGAGCCGCCAAGGTCAATAGGTTCAGGAATCTGCCGACAGGAAGCGATATCATCAAAATCGAGTAAATCTCCGGTTACACGATAGATAACACGTACGAACATGTACTTGCGTACGTTCATTTACATTTGCGTGAACAAATGGATGAATCGGTGGTTACACGGTGCATGAAACCGCAATGTACCGTATTCCTCCGAATATACGGTTCCCCCCCCCCCCCCCCTTTTTGGCCGAAATCTTCGTGGAAAAAGTCTGGGGGGGACTATATTCGAGCACAAAGCACCTAATGTCCGTTGTAAAATTCCATCCCCTGAGTTTGAAGGTTTATATCACAAAAATGAGTGGTTAAATTTTAAAATAAAGTATATCGAACTAAAACTTGTTTATTTATACGTTTAATATTGTCAAAAATATATTTTTAGTTGGTTATATTAATTAATTTTTCAACCGAGACAGATAAAAACGCCGGATATTATTCAAGTTCCGGGAAGCAAGTTTGACGCCCACTTGAAGATACACATGAAAAGCCACTTCTCTTTTCTTCGCATAAGATATGGAACATGTATTTATCTTAGACTAAACAAGGGTTAAAATAGATTGCTCAGTTACTAATTATGTTACGAATACTATTTAAAAATGCGCTATCTCAGCTTGCGGAAGTCGGAAATTTAGTTCATTTTGATGGTATTCTTCGTGTTTGAAAACTAAGCACGTGTAAAATGACTTAACAAATTAGGAGAATTAGATATGCTTTCAACTTGTATATATTTATTTCGGAAAGCGAGCTCCACGCTACAGGACTTTTGGCCTGGTGAGATAAGCTGCTCAAGGTTATCAAGTTGTAAGTTACCGTAGGTACCGCGCGCACCAAACACCACGCGAGAAAATTTCTATCATACGTACAGGAAAAATATCCTTGCCTATGCTTGAATAAAAGTTTATTCGTTGCAGTATTCACCAAAATAAAATCACCGATAAGAGAGATAGCTTTTGTCCCCACATTTCTCGGCTTCTCGACGAAAGAAACAAATTGCATTTTAAATTATCTTCAACTCCGTCTCCAAAATCTTTGCGCGAGGAGGCATAATGACGGCATGCTTCCAAATATACCGTCTGTTCTTAAACTGACACTGACTTGCATTCTTAAAGGCGATACTTTTTTCCTCTATTGTCGAGTCCTCATGACTCATTCACAGTGATAGGCGAGCTGCTTGCAGCAGAAGATTCCACGCGCATGCTACCTTTCTCTTTCAGGCATGCTCTGGACAGTTGAGCGTGATTTTATAGCCGAAAATAAATATATATCGATATCAAATAATCAACGAATTCTACTGAGATTTCATAAGTGGATTCATATTAATGACTCGAGAGCAAGAGAAAGGTCCAAACGGTGATGTCCGGAACGGAAAGCGTGCGGGACGGAAAATAACGCAGCCTGACAAATTCATCAATAGCAAAAATATTGATGAACGTAATAGTATGAAACTTCGTATAACTATTAACAAAGCCCTTAGCTACAATATGTGAAAAGGAAGTTTGATATCTCGATCTGTGTTGTTCTTACGATGCCCGAATTTGATGGATCCTTCCGGTACCCAAAAAAAAATCGTTCTTAAACACGTACTTCAGTAAAAAAAATTGTAAAAATATTTTAATACTACCAGTAAACGTAGAAATAAACAAGCTTTTATTTGATATACCTTAATTTAAAATCGCTTTAGCCATCTTGGAGATATTGGTCTTCAAACTCCTGGATGAAGGAAATTTTGTAACGGATGGTAGGCATCCTATTAAGGGCATTATGGATGATATAGGTATCGTATAAAACTTATAAGTTTTTCTATTCCATTTTTTTATTTCCTATTTACGATTATTACAACATAAATTGCCAAGTTCCTAGTCATATCTTAAGATATATAATTATAAATATCTAGAGATAATTATCTATAATAAATTTTTGTTCAAATATATTTCCTTAGAAAACGAAAAATTTAATCCACAGGGCTCTATACAAAATTCATATACCAGCTCACATTCATCCGTGAATGAAAATTCATTGTTCAAAAATTATTAACTTGCATTAATGGATATTGGAAATAACCCGTGCTGATATTAGGTGTTCATGCACCGTGCATGGGGGTGATTGACACTGGTCATTTTTATGATTCTAAGTTCTATCATGTTTAGGTAGAAATCATCGATTTTGAAGAGATGGTTTCAATAATTGGAAGACGAAGAAAAGTATATGTTAAAAAACTAACTATGTAATTAACAGCCAATCATAAATTTTAGGCGTGAGCTTAGCAAATCTTTACTGCACAAACAATGCATTTTGTATGAAAGTCACTGTACTGCTGGACTAACCCTGGCATACACGACATCGCTGAGAAAGCGTTTAGCTCTGAAAAGAAATACATAGGAATGCGAAATACAAGGAAAGCTCTTCTAATTAGGCTTATGTATTCCTTAAGAAAAAATATTTTGCTTCCTGTATTACTTTCATTACAAGTTAATAGGGCATGTCACTCATATAGGCCTCATATTATGACTAAGTACACTCTAGGTACCATACTGCAAGCTAATTTACACATTTTTGAGTAATCCTAGGAATGAAGGTAATTTTTTATTTCGAGAGCTACCGTAAAATTTCCATTATGTCTTTTGGCCTGCGCTACGTGCCATATTAATTTGACTGTTTATAATTATGCATTAGGTAGGTAGACCTGCCGATTTGATAGTCGGATTGCTGGCTAACTTTAATTGCGATGACTTAAGTAAGAACCGGGTATTCTCTTCACTCATGTACAGTAATGTACAAACTCGACTCGACTCGAGGTCAAAAAGTACTACTCGCACATCCCTAGTAGATTACTATATATAGTAATAGAATGAGTGCAAGATCCCATCATGACCAAAAAACAAGGCTGCAGAGTCAGGTTTCTGCCATGACTTGGCCGATTTTTTTCTCCTTTGGTATGACTCCTGTGCGCCTTACGGACAGTCAGGAACGACCGGAAAAAATGTGTGGAAGGGTTGGGAAAATGTTCGATTGTCTTGAATTGTCTCACTTCAACTGGATAACTCACCCTCACTGTAGTGTTTGGGGATAAATGCTTTAATTGCAATTACAACAGTTAGTTATTTTATATAACCCTTAACTTCAGATGGGGTTACCCTTGCTCTCACAATCAGTTGGAGCACTGAAAATAGTATTTTCCTACTACTGCTACATGGAGGTGGAATTTTCTCTCTTATTTCACAAAAACTAATTTGGTGCCTTTCAATAGAACGTCGCATTGTAAACACAGTTTTGTCAGTATTCATGCTCAGTGCTGTAACTAGGGTTTATTTTATGCTTTTAAATATCGTTCATTGCCGAAAGTGTAACCGAAAGTGTTTTTCGGTGGTAGCACGGTGAAAACCACACGAGCATATGCCAATAATTCCTACATCTTCTGTACCAGAGATAATAGTGCTTAAAAAA
Organism: Platycnemis pennipes; assembly: GCA_933228895.1. Lineage (NCBI taxonomy): Eukaryota > Metazoa > Arthropoda > Insecta > Odonata > Platycnemididae > Platycnemis > Platycnemis pennipes. The sequence continues at coordinate 8,955,397 of OW121846.1, read as the reverse complement.
TTCCAAGTCCATGTTCCGGTCTGCCAGGGTGGCTCTGGGGGAAGGAGTGCACCCCAGGGAAAAGGTGGTCCGGGCGTCTCCACCCAAGAATTTGCAATAAACTATCTGCAAAAAGGCGCACTTCAGTGTGCTCATTTTGTTGCCCTTTTTCATGAAATATTGTTATTTTGCTGTACTGCGGCTCTCTTGTAAAGCGAAAAAAGTCTTATTTAGGTAAAGAATATACCTAAAACTGTACTTCGTAGGAAAAAATTATTTAGGCTTTCAGTTTTAGGTCTATAAAAAAAATTTTCTGCATTTTGGGGGGGGACAATTGGCCCCTTACCCCTTGACCCTTCCCTGTGATGGTCGGCGGGATGGTGATAGGAATGCTAGTAAGTTCGTGTGCCGTATTATACCTGGGCCAGGTATAGCCAGGCATAGCTGTCGGGTACATGCAGCACTGTCCCGCGGTCACACTTATCGGCAGAATGGTAGGTTAGAATAAAATGGGGAAATGAAAGTCAGTCTTTTTCTTACACTGTCTTTTTTACTCGAGGAGAACTTACGGTAGCCCGTCATTCATTTCATTCAGACCGGTATGCCGCTAAATGAAGCTAACAGAGGCAAAATTATAGCGATGGTGGAGGCAGGAGTGGGAGTGACCGCTATTGCCCTAGAATAAGAATTACTGTATTTACTCGTGTAAGCCGCGCACCTTTTTTCCCGAAACACCGGTGAAAAAATAGGGGTGGGCGGCTTACACGAATCCTCCAGATTTTCGTGTAAACCGCACACTATTTTTCCTCAAATTCCTGTTTTTTTCTCCTAAGTTTCACATTCTGTAAACATATCGACGTTAATTGGTAAGTATGGTCTAGTAGTAAATCTAAATCATACAATGTAAAGTATTCTGAAATTTCGAAGTAATTTGTAATAAAAATCCAAAAGTAAAATAAAAATCCAAGTACGATGGTACTTGAAAACGCTAGATCCGAAGAACCGCTATATCCGAAACACCACTTGACAAATTAATAGATTTATCGTGTATAGATCGTACTTAGGACAACACTTTGTAGCACTGATATGTATTTAAATCTACATTGTATCCGGTAAGCTGCCACAAGGGGTCGGCGTCTTTATGTCTTTTCAAAGTCGTAAGCGGAGTTTGTTTCAGTGTCACGTATCTGCAGCAACATTTTTACGCAATAGATAGCTCCTTTTGTGTACACATTAAAGCTACATTGCAAAGACACAACAAAGAATTTGTTACATAGTGGCAAGAGTCGTATGCTGAGAGATTATACCTTCTTACTATCTGTGCGTGAGTGTAGTAAACGAGTTCGAATCGATCATTTAGCATTTTAAAATAATTTGCAATTATCACCCTAAAAATGAATTCTTATGTGAAATTGCGATCGTTTCCCGTGAGTACAAAACAACATATTATAAGCGATGCCGAAAAAGTAGAAAATCAAGCTGCCGGAAGGAAATATGGTGTATCTGAATCTAGCAGTGACAAAAACTAAAAATGGGAACTATTATGATATGAATATTCATTAGTGATTTACGATTCTATTTCCGCGAATATGTTTTTCTTTAATTTTATAAGAATTATAATTGTTATTTAATTGAGCTTAGTTGTTTCCGTGTGTTCCCAAGACTTTCCGGTGTTGTTAAATCGTCCAAGTCCACAGCTACTGCGCAGAGAGCAGACGAGACCACCGCTATGATACGGATGGCGTTCTACTTTTATTTGTTGATATGCCAACGGATTTCCGTAATAATAAAGTAATCACGGGTTGAAATTGTACATATTTCTGCAATTATTCCAGTAAGATGTTATTTTGAAAAGATGCCATTCTTATAGTTGGATGATGTGTCGTATGTAACTGTGAGATGCTACGAGAAAAAGATGCATAGTAAAAGAGGCCGTGCATCGATGCACGACGCGATGGCGATCGTGACGATATTAACACGTAATTAAATCAATTAATGAGAAAGACGTACATGTAATTTAGCACAGCATTTCTCTTAAAGAATGAGCATTCATGTTATGACAAAATGATGCAGATTCAAGAGCAAAAAAAATAATTTTCTGACAAATAATTTTTTCCTCACGAGCCTTCCCGAAAATAGGGGTGCGCGGGATACACGAGGGTGCGGCTTACACGAGTAAATACGGTAGATAGGAGCTCTATTGATAGATGGATCAAGCGATATAGGGAGGGTGATGAGGCTTTAAAAAGAAGAGCGAAATGTGGGAGGCCTCGGTGCACAACCAGGCAACAGAACGAAGAAGTGCAACAAAGTTGTTGAGATCAGCATTTGTTGACCAGTGGAGCTTCTGCAATCAAAAGGCAACTAATAATGAATTGTAGCAATGGAAAAATACAGAGGCGATACCATGATACAGGTATCCACAATTACAGGCCCGCGATAAAACCCGTGACAAACGAAGAACCCCGGAAGCCAGGCTTGAATTTGCTCAGGCATACGATGTAATGAGCCAAGCCTATTGGGATTTGGTTAATTTCAGTGATGGAAAAACTTTTAGAAATAACCAACATGGAAAAGTTCAAATATGGCGCCCACATAACTCCAGGTAAAATATCAAGAAATTGAGTCAACATTTCTTGTGATTAGTTAATTCTTTTATCAAAACTTAATTTTGCTGCTTGATATGAGCTTCGTTAAGAATGTAGCTCTACTTAATATATTTTCATCGTTGTTTTTAAAACTACAACTTTTCTTCCAAATCTAGAGTACTTGCAAAAGGAGTTTTTGAATTTTATGTTCAGAGTTTCAGGACACAACTCGAAAGTGTACGACACTTGCTGCAATTACATATAAAAATAAAATTTGAAAGCATTCAATAATATTCAATTCTAAAGTATTCAGTTCAATACAGTAATTAGTAATAAAATTACATTTACTTTCAGTTCATGAGTCACGATGTTAAATAGTTCATCAAGTATATGGCACCATTTTCAGTTATTAGAAACAAAAAACAAATTTGCTTTGTTCAACCATTGTGCTTGTAAAAGATCAAGGGGAGGAAAATCCCATACAACTTCTCCTCCATGGGCTCATCTAAAGAAAAATCATTCTAATTTTTAGAAATAGTGAAAACTATTCCTCTTCCACATCCAAAGACGACGCAAGAAGAATTAGATGTGGAAATTGACAATGTAGATGATACTGAAACTGCAAGTTCTCTTCCCAGTCCAATTGCCAATCCCAGATTTTCACACGGTTCAACTGATTCTGACGATGCTGACAGGGTTTCCTCCGATTATTCATAATTTCAATTTCACCACCCCCCTCAAGTTCCCACTTGCAATTCAAGCCTCCTACAAAAAATCACTTATTCCCAGTGCTCAACCTACTCTGAAGAGTTTTATTGCTAAAAGTTTTAAATCTGGTGATGAAATGAGTGCATTTATTACAAAATTGACTGAAGAAATGACTTGCCTTGACAATCAACCTATATCAGTAGTGTAAATAAAAGTTTCCGTAAACTGACCAGTCTCTTAGAATCGAGATGCATTCTTCCATGAAGAAAATATTTTGCAAACGAAGTTATCCTGGATCTGTATGAAGAAACAAAGAAAAAAACAGAAAATTTGTTGTCTGAAGCTAAATACGTTGCTCTTACAACAGGCATGTGTACGTCAACAGCCACTGATGACTACATGAATTTGACAGCTCATTTTTTGGATTTAAATCATGCTTATTGTCATGCATGCTTAGAATGTGTGCCATTTCTTGAGCTTTCACACACTGGAGTGAATATTCGCAACTTCATCACACTAACTGTTGAAGATTGGGGTTTGACTAACAAAATTGTATGCACTGTCAGGGATAATGAGAGGAACATTGCTTCTGCACTTGAAGGGAGTCTATTTGATCACATTTCCTGCTTAGTTCAAACTCTTCAACTAGTGATTAAAGACGGCATCCTTAGTAAACTGATGGTGAAAGATCTTGCAGCAATATTTCACAGCATTGTGGGTCACTTCAAGCATTACACTAAAGAAATGTAACAACTGAAATTGGCCCAGGTACAGGCAAATATTAATGAGCATAAGTTCATCCAGGATGAACCCACAAGGTGGAACTCCCTTTTGCAAATGATGAGGCGTCTTCTGGAGCAGAAGCAATCAATAGCATTAGCTGCCTCTAACCCGAGTTTTGAAATAGACATAACTTCACCACAATGGGGGGCTATCGAGCAATTGATTGATGTTCTGGATGTTTATTAAAGAGCAACATTTGTTGCTAGTGGAAGTAGAGTGACAGTTTCTGAAGTCATCCCTCTTGTGAATAGCATTATTAATTTCCTTGAAACTACAAGGTTTCTACACAGTCATCTATAAGGCATCGGCAATGATTTGCTGTTTTCCATCATTAGTCTGTATGCATTTTTGGAAGAAGAACAATTATACACATTTGCCACAATTCTTGATCCACGATTCAAAATCAGTGTTTTCCAAGATTCAAATAAAGTTGAAATGATAAAAAATCAATTTGGAGATGACAGGTCTGTCTGAACAATGTTACCCAAAACAAAGAGATAGCCCAAGATAATTGCAACTGAAAAAAGCTGATGTGAAGTATGAACACACAATGTGGGGACTTTATTCCAAATTAATGCTAACAGCAACAGGTTCTTGCAGAAAGAGTCAGGAAACTCCTGAGGAAGAAATTCGAAGATACCTAGCGGAAGATTTGCTTCCACATGGTGAAAACATTTTTGCTTGCTGGAAAATAAACAGTCTGTATCCTCACTTGAAGGAATTATCTTCAAAGTTTTAAATACTCCGCATTCAACAGTTTTTTATGAGCGACCCTCAGGTTTAATTTGTGACAAGAAAAGAAGCAGATTAGATCCTCCTGAACGTGTGAGCAGAGGCATTGGAGGGGACATAGTCTACGCAAGTATAATAGAAAGATGCCTTTTTCTTGTATTCCTGCAGACCCAGAATCAACTATTTATCAGTGGATTACGTCATGTATCTCAGCATTCACAGAATAGTGGGCAGGGTGGCGATCGTCAGGGAAAACCTGGAATTGTCAGGGAATTTTGGAAATCTGGAAAAGTCAGGGAATAGTCAGGGAATTCTCGTAACAGTCAGGGATAGGAAATAGAAATATGAAATTATTTGGAATAGGAAATTATTTTTTTCTACCATTACGTCTACTGGGCAGTCTTTCCCGCCCTTTATTCCAAAACATTTCACCATTTCGCCTCCCCTAAATAACCAACCAACCAACATGTCACCAACTAAAACTAATGTCCGTCGCCAAAGTGCATAGAATAAGCCCCTTCAATTCATTGAACATTCAGTTGTGAATCTTAGTTATTTAGTTGTGAATCAGTTGTACAGTGTATCCCTTTTTGAAATCACCTTAATGCGATATTTGCTAGATATCTAGCGCTGTTTCCACGGAGTTACCCATCTGGTACGTATGTTGATACAAGTGCAGGGGGTGATCCTGTAAAAGCCCATCCCTGTCCAACTGTCGTCTCTAGTGTTCTCAATAGAAACGACATAAGGCTGATTCCTCGAAAGGAGTGCTCTTGTGTAGTCCATCTTACTGGTTTTGGGAATTAAGCGTTCTTACCATTGCGAGAAGGAGCTGGTCCTGCCCTTCCTGAAGGAGCACAGGAAATACCCTTTCCTCACAATCAGCCTTGAAGGGGCTAAAACTCGTGATTGCCAAATTAGTGGCTTTGTACGTCACGATGTTGGAGGAAAGTCTCCATTCTGTCCGAGCCGGAATGATGGGATTCTTCCCATGATGCATCTCCTTCAACTCCATAAGCCTGGAAATGAGTGTCCAGCTTTAGTGATCCCATGTTGAAAGACATGAAGTGTCTCGAGGGAAGCAATAGAGACCCCACTCCCACTTCTGAGTCTTTCCATAGGATGTTATGGAGTCTCCCGATCTGTGGAACAGTCTCTATGCTCGCACAGAAGCCCCTCCATGCGTGATTGCCACTTTGTACCTCCGTTGGGCAACCTTAAATTTTTCCTAATCCTTGTTTTCTTTTCTAGTCTGTTTGTGGAGACCGTTTAATTTTGCTCCCCACTAGGGTAATTTACACCCTTCCTTACGGGTCATTGTGGGGCAGCTGTTTTAAATGGATGTGATGATGCTCCCCTGTAGATAGTCGTCTCATCTCATCCACATTTCTAAATTTGCACTGAGGTGCCCCTTTGGGGGCAACTCCCAGCCTCTCTTGATATAGTTCCCAGTTTGTAGTCCTGGGGTTCCTATTTGTCACTTGCCTGGTATTGGATTCTAAGAGAGTGAAGAGAATGTGTCTGTAGTCTGATAATGTTTCCTCCCCTGACACCCCCCACTCTTCCATCCTGTGCATCAGAGAACTGGTGCACAGTGTAATGTCTATCACTTCCCCCCTAACAATATTTGAAGGGTAGGACGTGATCCTTCATTGAGTACATGCCACTCCATAGACATGAGATTCTCCAACAGGGCCTCTCCACTACTGTTTGTGCTCCCACTCCCCCACACAATGTGGTGTGAGTTAGCTTCACAACCGATAGGTAGATCCCTCTTGTTGGTCTTACAGTGACTCACCTGCCTCTCCATCCATTTAAATGGTGGAGGAGCCGGTGCATCGTATGGCAGGTAGGAGGAGCAGATGATCACCGTCCTCCTGTTCTCACCTTCCCACAGGGTCAGCAGAGCTGCTGTCTGATCCCTAGTGGCAAATTCTGATAGATGCAAAGCACTTATCCCATTCACATACAGTAGAAACTTTTTTACGAACCTCTAATTTACGAAATGATACCAATTTACGAACCATTCCGCCGGTCCCGATCTTTGTATGTAGAAAAACCATGTAAAATGACCTCAATTATTTTGTAGCACTGAAATCAGTTCAATGGAATAACGATCACTGTATACCGTGACAGGAGCAGCTGAAGCCAGATCAGTCATGTTGAGAGGGTCCTCAGCCCAGGTATTTTATATGGGAAAATGTGGAAAAATCAAATGTGAGCATAGTGCTTTGTGACGTGCTTAAATTGTAGCAAAAATCCCAGAGACTGATTGTCCAAATCGCAATTCAATCCTGATTACATGATCCAAGGAAAAAATGTTCAAAGACACATGGCACGACGTCTACTTCTTGTAAACAATGCCCCAGTTCCTAAAATAAGCAGACTAGTGCTTGGTAATTTCTATTCCTTTTCTATCATTTTGAGTATTGCGAATACCTAACTCATCGTCACCAAGTTCCATATTTTCTCTGGAATTATTTAAAATTAGATTTACTTAAGGAGGAACCATCATTTTAGGCATGCCCGAAAACTTGCCCTGATTTTAACATATATTATAGTCCATCGCTTTCCCTATCGAATGGTGTAAAAATATTGATATGTCATCGGCCATTTAACGAAAATATATGGATTTGAAAATGAAGGTTTTTCACGTTGAAATTCATTGTCCTTATGGGAGTATGATGACCTTCCTTCACATAAAAATTTTTATTTCAATTTTGGCCCGAAAGAAATTGTTAAAAAACTAAGGGAACGTGCAAGAGATATTAAAGCACATAATATATTTTTTCCAGTCTAGGTCATCGGATGTTTAACGTTAGTGTTTACGTTCAAAGAACATACTTCTGGTTTTCTACCGAGGAAGGAGCCGGCAAGCTGCGATGAACATGGCAACGTTGCTAAGGAGCTCTTTCAATTTAATTACTCTTGTTCAAATTTTGTTTCTTATCATTTTTGCTATTATTATAAATTGTTTTCATAATTTATATTTTATATAACTCAATGTAAAGGCTTTAGTGCTGTTTCTAGAGTTAAATAAATAAATAAAATATGAAGTGGGGTATAGAAATTAAGGAGAAGATTTGAATTTTAATCTTCATAATGCCTATGTATATGGAATATGTATAAGGGGGTACTCATAGAAAAAGTTTCCAACATCTTTCGTGAAATTGATTACTTTGCACATACTACGTTGGTTACTTTTTTACGGCTGCCAACTTACGTCAAATCAGAATGTTCAGACCTATGTGTTCAGAATACTTGGAGTTTAGCAGCACCACTTCTTTATCGATCTCACTTGCGGTAGACGTTTTTTTTAATGTAAAGGTATGTATCTGTATACAGTAATGTAAATGAACCTATATATGTACGTACATATTCATGCAATCACGTGTTTAGCATTTCGACCAGATTCAGATAAACATAAAGAGTCTGCAGTGTACTAAAACTGGAGAATGATCGACGAACGGGAGTCACAAGAAATCGGGTCTCAGGCAGTAGCGAAAACTTAGAATATCAGAAATCCCTGAAAGTATCTAAAGTTTTTATTAAGGTACCTTGCCATTAGCGAGAATAGGAAGCAAACCTGTTCATTAACCTCAATTTTAAAATTAGAATGCATAATTTGACCGTATGAGTTCAGATAATACAACAATATTAGTGCAAGCATAATTATTATACCGGCTTTTATGCGCGTAAGTACATCGCATGTGTAAGGTTTGCCCTCCGTATATACTGTACCTTTTTTCATTTCCTCTTTAGTATGTTATTTTTCCATAATCTTAGAAGGTAAAGTTTGCCGCAAACATTGTTTACGGACTCAAACGAAAGCTGACTAATTTCATAATTCAGTTATTTGATCATTTCTTGGTCACATTTGAATAGCAATTAACAATAGTAATAACATTTATTGAATATTGGCCAGATTATTGTGAGTACTAGCTAAACTCGGCCACTCTTTGCTGTGGATCAGTCTGATATGAAATGAATGGGAAAGTAAATAAAAGTATTTTAGCAAACTTAGATTAACCGAGAAAAGGCATCATTCAATTCAATAGCCTACTGTGTGTTGCTGTTGATATGCTGTGGAATGAAAGGAAAGGAAGAAAAATGATGTTTTTCACAGAAATTCATTTTTTTATTGTAAAGCTAATGGATTGACTAAATTTTTTTCTTTGTCCGTTTTCTGCATAAACATAAAGATCAGACTCTGGAGCCTGAGACGCATAATTGCCCATGAGATAAGTAGTCGTTTTCCAGATTCAAACCGCACACTCGCAAAGATAGCCCTTGTGCAGGAATTGATAGTCATAGCGAACTCAAGGCGTATTGGAAGTTAATGTTCTAAGTCCATTCCGTAAGTTATTAAGACATTGAACTTTCTTTTTTCATAAACCTGCCCTTATGTTGAATAAGGCTGCCTATTTTAAGAAATTTGGATTCAATAGGTTTGATTAATACGATCAATACGATCGTATTAATCAGAGATCAATACGATTCCACCAAAAATGAGATGGCGAAAAAGTGATGCTGAATTTGATGCATGAATGATGCCACGAAAAAATGATTGAAGTAAAAAAACAATGGGTGATGAAAAGGTAAACGATGAATGCAATATCTATTGCGTGAAGAAACCTACTGAATACTTGAAAATACAAAGGCTGCACACTTCTACCGCTGTCAACAAGATAGCGTAGGGTACCCCTCAACAGTTTATGCAATCTCGGTGTTGCCATGTGCTTCTATTATACATTCATAATGCAATTTATCACGAAAATAAACAGTTAAGGCATATTTTCAAACATTTTACAATAAAAAATAATTATATCTTTTCCTCAATTCATTAATAAATATTGTAATCAAATTATGACTGTATAGCAACGAATGCTGGAGTCAATGCAATATTTAGTTTTCATTATGTACCTAAAACTGTTGTTTAACATATTGTTGCATGATATTCTACCCTGTGGAATTTTCTAATACATATTTTAAATTACAAAAGGCATCACAAAGCCTAAATTCACTCATTACCGCAAATGATATAAATCATAAGAATACAATATTTCGAAGCGCAGGTTCCTCCTTAACACTAGGAGGACGGGAGTTTTGCACTACCTAGAAGGACGGCTAGGGGTCATTTGACCCCTAGAATGTTTTTTGGAATAAAAACACTTTTTTTCATCTTATATTCAATTTTATTGTACAAAGTGTTTAATTAACTCATTAAAAACATTTTTTTATCATTTTTAAATAATGTTACAACTCTCAAAAATTTATAACAATTAAAAAAAACATCTTGAATTAAATCATATTGAGTAGTCAATTACATATTTAATCAAGAAATTTAATTTTATGCACTCAGTACAAAAGTTATATTTAATGTTTTACAATAGGCACAGTATGTTTACCCAAATTGTATAAAATTAAAAAAAAATATTTCTTCGTAATACATCTCAGACACAGTAATTTTTCCGGGAGGGTTCCGTCATTGATATTCCCAAAACTTCCCCCACCAATTTTTGGATGTATTTTCTACGACTCATTTTTTTGTTCGTTGTTTAGATGTAAAGCACCCAGCTGTTTATTGTGGCCAGGTCCAATATATTGTAAAATACATGGACAGGCCACCTCCGTGAAGCTGATTTTGTGGAATATTTTCGACACACGCTGTCCATTATGTCTACTCCGACTTTGTTTTTATTATAAAAAAGTATGGTTTCTGGTTATTCTTTTTTTATTTCCGATACAGTGACGTCTGCGTGCATGGTGCTGAGTAAAAGTACATTCTTATTCTCTTTTGTCTGGTACTGCGTGAGAGTATGGCCTAAGGTATTTTTGAAAACTCGTGTGGAATAGATTGGAATATTCATGCGGACCGAAGTTGGCAAGTCCCGCATGTTTTTTCTGATCGTCCCTACAAGAAATATTTTCCGTTTTTTCAATTGTTCAGCAAGCTGAATTGATGAAAAATAATTGAGGTTCTCGGGGCTAGATAATGGTAAGCCACATTTAGGAAATTTTACAGGAGTGACATCTGAAGGTTCGAAAAATGCCATAAATTAGATGTGTCTTGGTGCAATGCATAACAACAAGGTGTGTGCTGTCATCTCTTGGTTTCTTCAAATAATACTCCGCCAGTGGCTTCCTATCGTCTAGCAGATAAGAAAGTCGTATAGATCTCAATATTTCTCAGTGTGTGGCTTACCATTATCTAGCCCCGAGCGCCTCAGTTGTTACAAGTAACATTTATGCCTGAATTCTGGTATGGCTCGGTCAATCTACTAACCACATATTCCCCCAGTGCTTGATTAGATGGCCTATCTTCATCTTTGCCACAATATGGAAATGCATTTGGGCAGTATTTTGATTTTACATCTGTCAAAACTCAGTACTTGATTCCAAATTTGTCTGGTTTATTTGGCATATGCTGTATAAAGGGGCATATGCATATCATAGGATAGGGCTGATAATTGGGTGTTACGCTTTCACCTGGATTGTAGCAGGATCGAGAATTGTTCACAAAATGATTCCAAATTTCAGACATCAAACCAAATTTATCTGTTTTCAGTGCTTGACTACGAGTCACTTTTAAATCGAAGCGTAAATGCTTCATAATGTTCAAAAATCGATCCCTAGCCATTGCGCTAGAGAATATTTTTGAACCCCACGTTTTGTCCTAGCAGCTTTTTATAGACAAATGCCTCTGCCCCAAGATGCCTCTTGCATATATCAATGCGATAAATGTTAGTTTTGCCAAGTTCTTCTCTCGTCAAGTTCCAATCAGGATTTTGAAGTTTACCATGCTCCACAGTATATTTTATGATGGAGTCTAAGAGGGTATCACTCATCAACAAGCGGAAGGCACTCAACACTGACAGTTCTTGAATATTTCTCATGGCGTACGGTGTCGGACTTGGTGCTAAATGCAGAATATTTTGCCTCAAGAGTCTCCCTGCTGGGATGTGATCAGATGAAATCTCCAACCACTTCGTTCCATCCCGAGCAATTTCGCTTGGTGCGGACGATTCTGGGGGTTTCTGTAAAAATAAAAAAATAATAGTTATTCTACCAAGAATATCATATTTTACAGTTTTTCATAATTACTTCATTTCTTTTCTTATATTTTGTAAGTATTTATAGGCAAAAACATATAATAATTGGCAAACATAAAAAATTCACTGCAATTGATATTTGCAGATGACTTGATCTATAAAAGTCAGAGCTATCATAGTTCATAAGTACATCATGTTATCATTGATTAAAAGATAAGAAAATAAATCAGTAAAATGGAAAAATGATAAAATAGAAGAAAAGAACTTACAAGCAAGAATCAATGTCACAACTATCATCACTGGAGTCACCATCAGATTCACTGTCTTGGAATTCGGAACTGGAATCGTCGCTTCCAACACACGCAGGTGATGATGGATGTCGTCCATGGACTGATGTTTCCGATTCACTTCCAGACTGATCTTCGTCCAACTCCGGTAAAACAGCAAGAACACTCTCCGGTGTACGATATTTCCTCGCAGCCATTTGAATGGCAAAGCTCCTCTTCTCTTTATTTATTTCTCGACTTCTCGCTTTCTCTCTCGACTCGCTACTGATGTGCATGTGAAAAAATGTGCAAACGGATGCGAAATATGGTACTCTCCCTCCAGCTGCATGGGAGGGATAGAGAGCCGGAGAGCAAAATGGATACAAAAGGATTAAAATTTCAGATGTGCCGGTAATTGCCGTTCGATAGGCAGGGACTCTAGCGCCACCGGGGTTCCAAAAACTTGCTGTAATGTCTCTTCCTCCTCCTAAGTGCGGATTCCAAGGGTAGGATATACAATAGAATTTTACAGATCACCCCATTCCTCCGCTCTCCCAAAAGCAGACAAGATTTTGCCCTGGGGCGCAGCGTGGCGCAGCGCCACCCCCCGCCCCCCCGATGGGGTCCGGCGTAACTGCGGCGGGACACCCGGCAAAGGAGCTAGGCAAAGGAGCTAGTGACAATGCCATCAGGCCAGAAATGGAAAGAGTTATTCGAAAAGACGATGTGGCGTCGATGAAAAATAATATCTCTGAGGGCCCTAAACCATGGCTAATGGGCAACTTTCCTTTGAATACGTGTGATATTAGGGTGTGGGTAAAACAGCTATAATTGCAAAATAAAAAATACAAAAGAAAAATATAATAATTGCATGAATGTCACATAAAACGACGATTGGGACCGTGTTATTCCCCTTTGCTGCCGTGAACTATTGAAAGATCGCGTGCAAAAAGTCACTATTCCTAGGTTTTGAAATAGGAGTCCAGGGGACGAAACCAGCATTGAACCGGGTACTTCCTGGGTCAAAATCAAGTACTTCATCTACCAAACTAGCCTCTTGCTTATGAATGACATACATGATACAAAAGAGCCCAAGGGCAATAGAAAAACTAGAACATAGCGCGAAAGCAAGTTGTGGGTCAAATGACCCCAAGCCGTCCTTCTAGGTATAACCTCTCATAAATAATGAGAAAAAAATATTTTAATTTAATTCACGCAAATTTATCATATTTTAGAACAAAATGAAGAAAGTGAAAAAGTTTCAGAATTTTAAAAAATATTTTACTAAGAGAAAAATAAGTTTGAATTCTGAAAATGGGTCAAATGACCCCTACCGTCCTTCTAGTGTTAAGATAGCTGCTGCAACCCCAACTCAGAACTTCGTTCAGCCTTTCACTTGAAAGTAGTATTCCCATAGGAAGTTCTTTGCTGCAGCTGTCGTGGAACATAGTTTCATTAAAGAATACTAATTTTGTAATAATAAATTACTTATGTTCAAATCTTGATGCATTTTGAATATTTAATTATTCATTAGAAGTGTTTTACGCTGTTAGTTAAGAATTTGTGATCGTGACTTATAGCATTCTGTACCCGCGAGTAAATAGTGCTCGCAAATCACCGTTAGATGTCAGCACTGTAGACCGCATATTAAAAGAGGGAATTTCAAATTAACTCAAGTGAAGTTCTAAAATTGAAATTCATCAGCTGCGAAATATTATTGAATGTATTTCAAACGATACGCTTTCTTCAAAAAGGGCATTTCCTGGTCTCTTCACTGAAATATACTGGGTCAGTTGGAACTTTATTTTGAAATTTCCTAGTTAGAATGCATCCCTAGCTTTCCCATGTTAAAATGGCTTCTTTAATCACAAATCGACTAGCACTAAATATACCCCTTTCGCTAATTAATGCATTACTGCATATGCTTAACCCTTTGAGTGCCACACGACGATATATCGTCGTTTGCAGAATGTGCCAGAAGTGCCAACGACGATATATCGTCGTCTATGAGGAGACCTGTTAAAACAATGTTTTTCTCAATCTTTAACTCTTGTAATTTGTATATAATACAAGAATGATCTTTTAATAACTACGTGGAACAATAATTTTGAATGTTAATGGAAATGATCAACAGCTTTGGTAATTTAAATAACTGTATGTCGGATTGAATTTTCCGAGCGCCACATTTGGTTCTTATGAAACTGCTTCTGGTGCGACACTTTGGAAACTACATTGTTTGTTAGCCTAAAACCAATTGACTTTCTTCTAATATTTTGAACTTTGTATTTTTGTCGGAGATATTATGTTTGGCGTGCTCTTATTTTTTTATATGCTTAGAAACATTTTATTCTCTGCGAAGTACATCGCATTCTCGTTCGTTTTGCGAACGATTCATGACCTAGCAAAAAGACGTTAGGCTTCAAACATCTCTGCTATGTCGCTTCTGATGAGATAATTTGTTGCTGTTTCACTGCGATCAAGTCGTTGATTTTTAGCTATGAAAGGCAGATGAAAAGATACTACGTAACTCCTATCATGCTATCTCTTGCGTTGAGTCAGCTGGGGTGTTGAGTCAGCAATGTGGCTCCGATTGTCAACCTCGTTATCATAGTAGATGCAGCAGTAGTAATAGAAAGATGATGCTATGCATAAAAAATTCAATGTGTGCATCTCTTGTTGTAGTTTACACATTGAACTTTCACTAGTGGCTTTTTGAAAGTGAAATCTTTTACCTAATAAATGGCGTCAACTTCTAGAAATGAATTTTCACCTGTTGTTGACGATGACAGATTAGCTGAATACATAAATTCACTAAGTAATGACGACGAATCTGTGGAGAGTGAAGACAGCGCCCATTTTCGTCGAGACACTAGTGAAGGGGAAGTGTTATCAGACTCAGATGAAAGCGTGATAATCCTTCCTAAGAAGAGACCGGCAATTATTGGGTATAGCAATGATAGCATCAGTTCTGATGAACGTGAAAGTGGAAGCCGTGATCATTCTGCAGAATTCATTGAGGTTCAGGACAATTGTGATTCACTCCCTCCTCCACATTTTGAATTCCTGGAAACTCCTGGTCCCAAACATCTTCCGCCACCAAAATCTTCTCCAATCCTGTACTTCAACCTTTTTTACCAACGCATTCTGGACTATGGTACCTCAACCTCTCAAATAAAACTTTAGTGTTGGTAAGAAAAAGTGTTTTAAAAGTGAAGAGCTTCTTATTCTTGGGTATCGAGAAAAGAAATCACAAAAAAATCCAGTTTTATTACTTTCCACCAACTTGATAGCCAAAAGCAATTCAGTCATTCCCAAGGGTCAAGAATTTCCAAAGGAAAGTCCACAAATCATTGAGCAGTACAATGAGTACAATGATACATGGGAGGCATTTATTCTTCGGATATTATGTTGTACGTGTATTTAGATGAGAGAAGATTATTTGACATTCTGGAAGAAAATGGTCTGCAATGTAATTTCTAAAATGGTGCTAAACATGCTTATAATACTTACAAATCAAACAATCCTGAAAAAAATATCAAGAGTGCAGTTTTTTCAGAAATAATAGATAGCATTGTGAGTGAATGGTTACTTAGATGGAATAATCCCAGTCAGTCAACTCCTAGGACAGTATCGCCAGAAATATATGAGATAAGAAAACTTTCAGGGTGGAGGGAAAAAGTGTGTGCTGTATGCAGTAGGAAAGGCCGTGCTCCTGTCCACAGATCTAGAACTGCATGAAATGTAAATAAGGTCTACATGGAAGTTGTGTCTCTCATCACATTTATGAATAATATGAAAATTAGTTATTTGATTTGGAATAGGGTTTGTAATGTTGTCATCGTTTTCTAAGTATGTATGAGTATATATTTTCAATAATTTGTAATGCAATTGTTATTATTTTGTAAGCAATAACAGACTTAAATTCTTGTTATTATTATTCAGATACCATGTTTCGTAACGTTTTCACATCCAAATATTCTCTTGTCTGCGAAAATATTCACATTATATACCTCCAATCATTTTGATAATTTCCCCTGATTTTATGCAATTTGCATTGTGTTACTCAATCGAATATATATTGAAAATTCGTGCAAATTACTTGGATATTATATGATCAATTCCTAGAAAAATAATAATCTTTTATATTTATCGATGGTTTATTTCTTTAAAGTTGATATCATATCTCGATTTATTGGTCAAAATTGAGAAATAAAATAAATCAAATCTGTAAATTCCAAATTAAACTATAACAATTGCGTGTCATTGAAAAAAATCAGCTAATTTTTTTTCATATTAATTTGAAAGAAAGTATTTACTTTCAAATGCAGAAGAAATCATGTAAAAATAGCAACAAATAAACAAATAATGATTTTTTGAATAAAGGCCTACAAAATTAGCAAAATACCCATGGCACTTCTGGGAATACCCACCTAAAAATCGGTGGCACTCAAAGGGTTAAAATACTCCATGGGATGAATTAATTCTCTTATTCCCCTTATTTTGAGATCTACCAACTGAACAACTAAAAGTACTTAATTCAGTCGCAGCAGCCAAGTTCATACCATTATAAATTTGTAGAAAAATATTCAACGTTTTTTTTTTGGAATTCATGGCTGTGAGTTTCATTCACTTTTACTAAAGTGAGTCTCCTAGCCTTAGGAATAATGCCTATGCTCTACAGCGAATCAATACAATTGAGGTGCAATTTTTAAATCCTTTCAATTTGATGCAGATACACTGCACACAGAGAATTTCACGTAATAACTGTTGTTGTTTCCCTGAATGAGAAGATGACTGCTATTTGTTATAGTAATTAGTTTGATTTCAACCCTGACATAACTATTTGACAAGTTTAGTACAGTATAGTGTTTAATTGCATTTAAAGTTTACTCGCATTCCTGTCAGCTGAGGCGTACATTTGTCGTAGATCAAGCCACTTATGTGCATGATGTGCCTCCATGCTGTGCGAGGTGTTGCCAGAGCATGGGAGTGTCACCACAAAAACTATTTCCTACTGTTGGAGATCAGCTGGTTTGGGTGACACATCAATTCCAGAGACAGAGGAGTTAGTGGAAGATAACCTACGGGTTATGGGTCTCTTCAACTTCGTAAAATAGAGGTTTTACTGTAGTTACAAGATCTAGGTCTATCAACAATGGTACAGTAAAATATTTTTCCCCATTGTCATGCTCAGGCCCCTGACTCTTCCCTGGAAAACCCAGGGTTCCTGAATCAGAGCTATTATGACCAAACCTTTGGAGAGTATCCTTTGCAGGACCCCTGAGGCAGCCTTACTGTGTTGTAGGTTGGCCTGAAGCATGGTATGCCAGCCATGGTTTGGCCCCACCCACATCTTCTTCCTCCCTTTTCTCCTTCTCTTCGAGGGGATATAGAGCCTTCCCTTCAGCCCCCACCCACATGGGCTTCCGATGCAGACTCTACCCCCTTGGGGGAGCCCAGGATTGGTGCCTCCTTGAAGGTGTGCCCGGAGAGTTTGGTTAGGATGTCGTGTAGCTAGGGAAATACAGTGTCTGCTCATGCAGAGCCCCGCATGCATGGGTAAGGGTAAATGAAACCAGAGGTCGCCCAGTATCCGGAATCTCTCTGTCAGCCACTTCTTTACCTACGTCCCACAGATGAGGTCACCCTTAGCACAGAGATGCACCGTGGTGATGGGAGCTTTTTATCGACCACGTAACATATGAAGTAAGGCTTTCGGTCAGTGGAAAATTATTCGTCATGGAGGCAGATCTTCCCTATCCTCATTGTCTCAGTAGGGTATAGGGGCTTAAAGCAGTGGTCAGAGGGCACCCCTCATTTGGCTTCCAGCTTTCCTTTGAGCAGGAGAAAAGGTGGCTGGGAAAACCAAGAGTAAAAGGGACCGCAAGGTTGAGCCTCTCGGGTGACCCCAATCTGAAATCCTTGCCGTGCAATTCCCTAATATTTGGGTTTTCTTGTGGGTTCTGTGACAGAGATTATGAGGTTCTGTCATCTTCAAAATGTGAAGCTTGCTCAAAACATTTGTTCCAAGTGTAAAGCCAAATATATTTTTGTTCCAAAACATGGCAAACTCTTCATCTTCGGAAAATTGCGATATAGATATTTGTTCTACACGGTTGTTCTAAGTTAGACTGCATTGGGGCTGCACCTTTAAAAATCTGGAAGGTGAGCAGTAGGGATAAAGCTGGCTATGTGAAATGAAAAATTGTATACTAAAGGGTTTGCCAGGGCAAAGGGTTTAGGCAAGTGAAAGTCACCAATCATGGCATGATCCCAATTTATTCCTGGATAACAAGCTATGCGACTTCATGTACTCAGTTCCTAACACCCTCTGCCTTCTCTCTTCACACCTTGCTGCTTCTTCCGCCAGCTTGCAGTTCCCAGGTAAACGCTAGACGGGATGCAAGGGAGGAGTGGGAGGGGATGGGGCTAGAGGGTTCCTCTTACTCAGGTTAGATGGCAGGACGTGGGAAGGAGGGGGGGACGAGGGAAGGAGGAGGGTCACATTGCATAAGAGGAGTGCATTTCGGGGAAGGGGTGGGCGGGGCCTCAAGTGTGGGAATGGCGAGGTTGCAAGGGGACGACGGGAAGCAGGCATGCACACTTTACAACACGTACAGAAAGTGGTAGCAGGCGGAATAACATTAGCCGCTGTAGTATTAGCTGAAGAGATAGGACAAACTAGTCAGCGTTATGCTAAGGAATGCTTGTCATTTCAGGATTACGCTGATCTAATCAAAGATATGAAAATAAAAATTTAAATACCCGTTAGATCAACGAAAGTTCAATTATTGACTTTGGCCCCAAATAGTTGGTCGATACGAGTAACAGCAAAAACATTTAGTGTATCAAAAGAAAACAAAGAATTTGGTGTAATATTTGGTGAAAGTAGCAGAAAAAGTAAAGAAAGAGGTATTTGTTCACTACCAGATGCAAAAAATGGATGAACTGGTAGGGAAAATGTCACCATGGACCAACTGAATACGCTAAAAATGTCTACATAAAGCAAACAGGACGATAAACTACAGAATGAATGTGACGCCACAATTGCAACATTCTCAACGTTGTTCATTTTTTTAGGGCCATATGTGAGGGCTGAAACATGATCTTTCAAAAGAAAATGGTTTAAAATGGTATCCAAAATGTCTGTTTTTGTAATTTTTGTAACCTATTTTAGTCATATTTTCAAATGTCATCCTCAAAGTTGTCCCTCTTTTTAAGGCTTTATATGCCCATGATGAAAAACCAGATATACTTTTATTAGAGAGTCAAAATCTTTCTCTTTCTAACGAGGAAAAATCCAAAGGAAATTGCAGAGGCTTCTTTTTTGTAAAAGCAGGGTGAAAATACCCTATTTTGGCATTTTACGAAAATTGTCAAATTTTGACTTTTTTTTAAATAATGGAAAGTACTAGGAAGATGAATTTTTTAATTCATAAACCATGTCTTTATGTGTTATCACGTGCAAAGTTACACGTTGATTTTTTGAAAAGCCAAAATTTTAATTTGTTTTTTTGATCCACAATTTTTTGGGGCCCTTTCACCCTGAATTTTCTGCTAGGAGGTTGTTGTTAAAGGTATTTTTATTATTTTGTTCAATAGAGTGCAAAAAGTTGTACATGATTGCCAATTTTTGTTTCTCTCATAAAAATAACCCCCGAGATACTATGCCTCAAAGTTAACGAAATCTCACAGTCATACTGAAGAAGGCTACAGCACGGGGTCAAACAAATAACTATATCATAACAAGTGTACCATCGGCTAACATAAAACATAACAAATGTTCATTTAAGGTATGTATGAATGTCCATACAAAATTTCATGGAATGACCCCAACGCGAGACGATATCTTTTCTGTGACGACGGTGGCAAGCATAGAGATATGATCCGGACTTCAGACGTTGTGCAGTGGCGAGTCAGAGAAAACCACCATCTTTAGGGCATGAGAAAACTTTTCAGTAATCCCTGGCGGTTCGTCTCTTCTGCAAAAGAGGGAAAGTAGGGGGAAGAGGGTAGGGGGTTTGTTTTTGTTTAGAGCTTCTAGAGGCTCCACCAGAGGGAAGCCGTGATGCAGCATTGTCAAATCTCCATCAACTAGGGACTTGGAAATATTTCAGCTCCACAGTGGTCACTTGTTATTGGAAGTGACTGTAGGTGTCACAGTAGAAGCACAGAGGTGCTGATGAGTTGGTGCCTAGAAATTTGTTGATAATTTTGACGTTTTAATCAAAGGTTATCCACAGGAACGAATATTCAACATAGCTGAGGCTTACTTACAATGGAAATGCATGCCTACTTGTTCATATGTACTACAGTAATCAAAAAGGATTCAAAGATTTTAAGGATCATTTCACTTTGTTGCCTGTTAGGGATTTTGTGGGTTTTAAGCTGTGTGGCTTTTCCTATCTATCATTGGGAAAACCCTCATGTGTTGAAGCACATAAAAATAAGAGCACCTTACCCGTTTACTACCATTCCAAAGCTTAAGCGTGGATGACTCATTTTTACCTGCTAACCAAACAACCTCATTCTTCAGATTCATGAATATTTTGCAGAGGGAGTTCTCCCTTTCAAACTTTTATTGGATTTTGACAATGCCATTACACCTTCCTCATCTGGATGACCAACATGATGTTTTGGAGTTCTGTTGCAATTATCATGGACAATAATTGTTCCATGCTTAATAATGACTTTTATGGAAAATGAAACAATTTGCTGATAGTTTTTTGTGTATATTTTTATTAATGTAATCATAATCCTACAGTTGTTCCTTATCAATAATCTGAATAATATTGAAGGGTATGCTTTTCATGCAGGATATTGTGTGAATATTCATTAACATTCAATCTTTTAGATCGGATCCCAATGGACCTTTTACTCAAAGGCTGGTGTCTGCCTTGATTGAGGAAAGCATTCTCTCTCCCAAAGAAATAAAATCGGAACCAGTTTGCAAAGGTAAGTTGTTTTCTAGATTCCTCTACAGCAGTGTATTTCAAACTGTGTGCCGCAATGGGCACTAAGTGTGCCATGAAAAATTTGATGTGTCTATGATAGGGTGTCCAGATGTCCCAGTTTTCCAGAATTTGTCCTGGATTTTGATCACTTCACCTATTGTCATGAAAAATGTTTTCTAGATGCACAAGTATCAAAGTATCTCAGTAATTGTGGAACATTATCAAACTTATTTTTAGTTCGTGTTTATCGAGACAAGCATTTTTTGTCACTGAACTTGTGTACATCAATGACCATGAAATAAACTCTAGTGTGACTCATTTTATCATTATTTGCTTGGATGATTTTAGCCAAAAGGTATTGATGCAAAATAATTTCTTTGAGTTTATTTATTCGGCAGATGTGGCTGGTAGAGTGCATCTTACTACTCCAAACAGGATACAAAAAGTAAAATCACTACTTAACTAAAATGTAGCTAGATGAGACAGCCCCCATTCCTGTTAAGGAATATCCATTTTATTTGCTGCGGGTGAGTATATTAGACTGCAACTCAGTACAGTAAACTGTCGATAATATGAAGCACAGTAATACAAAGTTTAGATTATACAAAGCAAAAAGGCCGGTCCCGATGGAAATCCTATGGTAATAACATGGCAATATTCAAAAATACGAAGTTTGGAAAATATGAATTTTTCGAAATTACGAACTTCGGGTCGGGTCCCCAGGAACAAATGGAATTCATTTTTATGAACCTTGACGAAAAAGTGCTTCAGAAAAACTATTTTTGACTGCGAAGACGCCTTACAAATCAGTTTCCGATTGTGGTGCATCAAAAATGAAATGCGTGAATAGTAGTGCATTCACCTCCCACATATGCCAGCATCTCCTATTATTTACCACAAGTAACTCAATGTATAATTTAAATCTTGAGTAATGTGGAAATCATAGTTAATGCCATTATTTATCCTGGCTATTTTTTGTTTTATCTGTTACAAGGATTTTCACAATGTAAGCTTTTACTGATAGAGAACCGTGGACATTGTGAAAATCCTGGTAACAGGTAAAACAAAAAATAGCCAGGATAAATAATGGCATTAACTATGATTTCCACATTACTCAAGGTTTAAATTATATGTTGAGTTACTGGTAAATAATGGGAGATACTGGCATATGTGGGAGGTGAATGCACTACTATTCACGCATTTCATTTTTGATGCACTACAATCGGCAACACTGATTTGTTAGGTGCCTACGCAGTCAAAAATAGTTTTGCTGAAGTAGTTTTTTGCCAAGATTTGTAAAAACGAATTCAGTTTGTTCCTGGGGACCGGGCCCGAAGGTCGTAATTTCGAAAAATTTGTATTTTTGAAACTTCGAATTTTCGAAACTTTGTAATTTCCTACACTGCCTGTATTTATTCTAGGCTTTTCGTCGGGACCGGCAGTTTTGTTTTGTATTTTTGTGCTTCGCATTATCGAGAGTTTACTGTAGTAGTATATTTGGTCATTGTGTCAAGTATTTGATGCACATAAACGTTGTGGTCTCTCAGCAAACCTATTTAGTAAATACAGTAAAACCCCTCTTTCACACTTTTGAGGGGAACTAGAGAAAAAAGTGTAAATTGCAGGAAAGTGTAATTTGAGGGTATGCAATTTTATATGAAAGTTATGCCTGAAAGAATAACTCCTTGCTTCTTGATTTTGCCTGCCTAATTCTTGCTTTCATGGAATGACAAGTTTAAAATTGAATGCAAGATATTGCACAGAGAAAAAATCATCGCCTTGTCCCGGTCAAGGCGAATGACTTTTTCTCTGTGGAATATCTTGCATTCGTGCATTTCAGCAGGTAACTCCGTTAAAGTTTTCGCGGCTAGCTCGCGAGCTTTTGAATTTGTTTAAAATTGAAATATAGTTCCAACAAAACCTCTTTAATAATGCCAAAATCTCTTATTTGAAATGTATGGGGACATGGGGAGATATATTAACTAGATTACATATGGTTGGGCCAAGATTAGGAAGAGTGTGAAAAAATTGTACAGTTGTAAATTTGAGAGAATATCAGGAATTAGTTTACAGGTGTATGAGGGAAGATGCAGAACAGCAAGCAGTTGAGAAAGGATAGAGGGTGGGGGGGGGGGATGGTGTAGTAGACACTAGAGTGGTCAAGACACTGTTCATTACTGTTAAGTCAGGAGAGCTGTTGATAGAACTTAACGAGATCATAGGGGTAATGAATACGTGACAAGAACTGCATGGCACTAACAATAGGCAAGGGAACTTGGGAATAGAAGAGGAGAATGACATAGATAAGGATGAACTGAGGCCAGGAGTCTTGATCCAACCATGCTAGTAAGTTAGGGTAAATATTATGAGAAAAGAAGGTGTGGAGACTATAGTGATATTCTATCAAAGCTACTTAAGAATCGAGCTAGAGAAGAATGAGATGATTTTACGGGTGTGTTCGTAGGATATATGAGGATGAAATTTGGCTGAAGATTTTTTAAAATCTGTATTAATGCCTCCAAAAAAGAAAGACAAGACCGCAAATGCTGAAAAGCATACACTTCTTAAATAAATGAAAATTTTCATCACCAATGCGATAGCATGAGCCATCCCGCGAGTTATGCAACCTGAACAACAATCGCGAGAAAAACGACGTACGTGTACTGTAATCCCTCGCGGCATTACAATTTCACAGATGAGCGAGGTCACGATAAATGGTGGTATATCTGGGCAAATTTTATTTCTCTTTCATAGTGGTAACTTACTGCATGAGTTTTTACTTTGTCTTTCATCGAGCGTTGAGTTCAACCACTAGTTATGCAACCAGGACGACAATCACGGCAAAATCGTCTCGTAAAACGTAAATGGCGAACCATTCAAAAATTTGCTAGCGTGAGTAAAGGGAAGACGTTACATTGCGGATATATGGACATTATTAGGACATGAAGAAAAAGTCGTTAATGGCGGGAAAACGTAAATTGCGGGGACGTAAAAGCGAGGTTTTACTGTAAGTAGGTTTTTTGTTCTGGTATAGCCTAAACAAGAACACTCCCAGAAAGTACATAAGTCCTCTTGAAGGTGACTGGGAGCCACCCAAGTTTATGGCCAAAGGGTCTCATATGCTCATATTTTCTCAAGTCAAATATGTATCTGGTGCATGAATTCATTAAGCGCTAGAGTTTTGAGTTGAGCTCATCATTGATTTCATAGTAGGCAAGATAGCAGTAGTCTAGTTGAGGAAAGATCAATGAGCAAATAAGTTTTCTTCTAGTATCTACAGAAAGCAAATGTTTAAAAATTTTCAACTAAAATTGAATTAATCTTGTTTGGAATCTGAGATTCATTTTCTGCCCATGAAATATTATTATAAAGGGAGATACCAAGATTCCGAACACATTTGGAATAATTTACCACATGTTGATCAACATGTATTTTTGGTATAAGATTGAGATCAATTGGTTGAATCATACAAGTACCTCCCAATATAAGGGCTTTAGTTTTAGCACCATTTACAATAAAATTATTGGACCCAGCCGATGAATGAAGTTTGCATGTGTCGGAGCTCACTTTCTTATAGCCTCTGTTATATCTTCAGGTTTACAGTGTAAATAGATCTGTAAATCATCCACGTAAAGCATATATTTGCAGTATTGTAGTGTCTGAGGTAATCCAGAATGTACAAGGGAAAAAGAAGTGGGCCTAGAACTGAACCGTGGGGAAATCCTTGCATTATAGTACTCCAGGTGGATAATAGGGTAGTTTCCTATTATTTTTTTATTGTCTTGATCGAAAGTTTATAACCTCTGGAGTACGTCTTTTAAGCCGTTCGATTTTTAAATGACGTTAAGTATTTTTCCTCATTAATTAAAAACTGAAAAAAATCAATGGCGCGAAAACGCGACGGCAAACTATTGCATGCCGGTTAATCCTACGTTTGACGTCAAACTATTTCCTCTACCTGCCACCAGGTGGTGCTGCGGACGCTTCCAAATAGACGCCGCACTCCGTTAAAGCTTATGAACAAGTATTGGAGGCATATTTATTCTGTTAATTAATTATAATTAACATTTATTTATTTATTTAACATGACTTATGCAGTTGATTCATTTAAAATCAGTCAGTATTCCTTTCACAAGCATATCATGTAGTTCGCCTATCGCCGCACGACCTTCACGCCATGCTTCGTCGTAGCAGAAGACACAGCGAGCAGGACGTCCTTGAGCCTATAAAATGACTAATAATACCATGTTTAACTGAGAATTCTTTTCCAACATTGATAGTTTTTATAGGTTAATACTATTAAATATTCACTAGAGCTGAGGGACCCTGAAATACAACGGTAAGTTCAGGAGACGAATTTTCCTATGCTTCGCAACGTAAACTACCTCCCTGTTACGTCAGCAAGAAGGCAGCGCACCCCGCCATTTCAGAGCCTTTTCAAATGGCCTTAAAATTAACATATAATTCTCTAGTAAACTGGGATTTCTCAATACAAACTTTTTGCGTAAATTAAATACATTTATGGCAGGGCACAAATCGCAATTAATGAAGTCCGTTTTCTTTGATGAAGGAAACTACCCTATTGTCCATTGTGACTCCTTACTGCTTGTTTCCTATCATGGAGGTATTACATAAACTATTTTAGAGCTCCACTAGATAATTTTAAGGATTTAAGTTTTAGCAGAAGTGTAGTGTGATCGACGAGGTCAAATGCCTTACTAAAGACGAACAACACAAGAATGGTGAGAATTCTATTTTCAATGGCTAATCTAATATCGTCAGTTACCTTAAGTAGAGCTGTCTAAGGGTGGCGATCGTCAGAGAAAACCGGAAAAACCTGGAATTGTCAGGGAATTTTGGAAATCTGGAAAAGTCAGGGAATTCTCGTAACAGTCAGGGAGAAACTGGGATAGGATATTCTCGTTATTTTTCTACCATTACATTTACCGGGCAGTCTTTCCCGCCCTTTATTTCACCAACTAAAACTAATGTCCGTCGCCGAAGTGCATAGAATAAGCCTGTCAATTTGTTGAATACTCAGTTGTAAATCAATCATATAATGTATCCCTTTGTATATCCTTAATGCGATATTTGCGTAGTAGTGTTAAAATTCTTGATCACTGTGTATTCTCCTCACCACATGGAATCCAAGGCTAGGTTGTTTGGAAGATTTTACCTCGCGTTCTTTTTAACTTCCGAGACTCAGGTCTTGAGGTAGTTGGAGCATACTAGCTTGTAGTAAATACGTGCTTGCAGTTCAAAAAATACCAGACAATGATTATTAAAACAGTAATACAAGTACGATAACATGTGTAAACAAAATCTTACATAAGATCATCTTCGATTTCCATTCAGAGACAGTAAGAAGAGTCCTCCTCCCCTCCCCATCTTTCACGCTCGACGTAACTATTGAATGGCCCCCTTAGCTCCCTCTCAAAGCAATTTAGTCAGGTCACAAACCACCTCAAATATGATATATTCCTAAATATGATGCTGCCGTTGCTAATTGCCTCCTGTTTTCGCTCCCAGTGGCGCGATTACATTTTGTTTGTATATACGAATATTTTTACATTTTTGGTTCCCTCTTACAATCAAGGGGTTATGACCACGTTAATCACACTGTTATTTGCTTCTAAAAGTCACTCGTTCCATCCGATTTTGATCCAGTCTAAGAACCTGGCTTTGATTTGTATTTTTCACGCAGTTTAGTGATATGTGTGCGGGGTCCGCCAGTAAATTGGCCATTAACTTTCCCTTCGATGCCTTTTCAGTAATCTTCAACTTCCCAGAACTACCACAACACGCCCACCTCTTCCTTGAAGAATTAGACCTTGTCAATTTGTAATTTTACAGAAAGAAGGATACACGGCCACAGAAATACGATTCACGGCCGTGGATACGCAGCCGTGAAAAATGTATTAAAAGTGTGTACAATTTGTGTGAGGGCTTAACTTGTGAAGGTTTAATATATTTTTTCATTAGGGCGGAGGTTCAATATATTTTTTAATTATTATAGCTTTTAATGTATTGATTTCAACTTTTAACATTTTCTGAGTTTTGACGAAAATTTAATTCAGCAGGAGTTTAATATTCCTATAATAGGGTACCTTTGGAGATCGGTCAGGGAAATTGGTAAAGCCATCAGGGAAAAGTCAGGGAATTTGAAAATTGGTTATCAGTAGCCACCCTGTGTTTGTGTGCTGAAACATTTCCGAAAACCAGACTGAAAAGGGTTACAAAAATTCCTATATTCTAGGAATTTTTCGTGGAATATTGTAGGAATTCTAGGAATATTCCAAAAGTTAATTATAAACTACTTTTTCTAGGCATTTTGGCAGGAAACAAACTTGTAATAGGTCGATAGTGGGATATATCTGAGAGGTTTTTGATCTTTTTTATTGGTCGGACAAAGCCATACTTCATTCAGTTGAAAAAGTAGATGTCTATAAACAGAAATTTAGAATCTCAGTTAAAGCTTGAAGAATGACTGGCATTGACATTCTGATAAAGGTTGGTGAAATATTGTCATTTCCAGTTGCCTTGGACTTATTTTGAAATAAATAATTTTTAGGTTTACTGGAGTTACATAGGGAAAATGAAAATTACTATCATGAAAGAGTATTTAAGAAAATATTTTATATTTAAGAAAAATTAAACTTTGATTTCCTTTTGAAATTACCCATTCTTTGTGTTTGCCCTCGAACATGTCTTTCATTTCAGTGAGTGGGGACTATATGACCATTATTCATTTATTATTTACTTTAAGAAATAAGATTCGGCTTTGATTGGATTTAATTAGAGAATTCACAAGAAAGGAAGCATTACTTAACAATTTACTGATAAAAGGAACGTTTGAATTCAATGAAATTGAGGAGGATTAGGATTTGGGATTAGGATTCAAGGTTCGGATTCGACGCCCGTTGTCCATTACAGCAAAAAAAGAAGTAGAAATCCCCGTAAGTTGAAACACGTACCTATCCATTTGTGAACCATTAGCAGTGCCACGTTCACAGCGGCAATTGGCGATGATTACAGAAAACGCCATCTTTTGAGAGGCTGTTTTAAATTAACATAATACGAAAAAGCTGAGGGTAACACAAATCCAATATTTGTTTCACTGGATATTTAAATCTAAAATAAGTATGATTACCCAAAACTTCTTTTTTTGCTGTAATGGACACATGGCATTATCTATAGAGTAGATAATTAACTACATGCTGACTTACACAGGAAGGTCAAACTACACCGAAAAAAGACATTGATGCCTGATCACATCAGACTTTTTCACCATCAAGATGATCAATATCACCTGTCGAACTATGTAATATCTTAAACTAGAGTTGGCATTCGGAACACCCATAGTCTGGCATCAATTCTTGCGTGCTAGACAATGAATTGTGCATCGTCATACGGTTAACTCTGTCGCGGCAACAGAAATGCGGAGAAACGCAAGCATGTCACCGGCCTAACTGAACATCCACGCAACTCCGGATCCGTGTAGCTCGGATCCACATAAGTCGAGGATTTCCTGGAGTTCTCCACCATTGGTGCATAGAATCTGCGAGAATGGTATTCAAATCTTTAAACCATGGATTTGATCAAATCCTGAATCCATGGATTTGATAGGATTCGACCAAATTTTCGAATCCCTGCCCCAACCCTAATCCTATTCCTTTCTCTCACCTTCTCTTTAAGTTCTTTTGTTAACCATGGAGCAGCAGAGTGGCGTGGTCTGATTGTGCATAATTTAGAATGATTATAATTACAGTTTAGAATATTCTCATTAAGTGATTTAAATTTCTCATCAATGTCATTGGATGAAAAAACAATGGACCAATCTTTTCTAGCAAGGTCTCTTTGAAAGTTGTGAAGATTGGCACTCTTTAAGTCAGTAGAAAAAGGAGGGAAGGACAGATCTCGGAAATGTATACTTATAAGTAATATGAATTAAGTACTGTGATGATAGAAAGGGAACAGAACATTGGGATAAACAAACAAGTTTATCCTCATCATCCACCATAAAATGATCCAACCAAGTATCACCATTGATTGTATGGTGTGTTGGGTGGAAAGGAACCAGGTATAAATTAGTGCTATGAATAATGTCGTTTAATTAATTACTGCCAGAAGAATCCTTAGTTAGATCTATGTTGAGGTCCCCTGTGATAATTATATTCTTATATGTAGGACAAAGTTCAGAAAATACTACTTCAAAGTCTACTAGGAGACCAGTTTTAGGCGGCCGGTATATAACACATAGTAAAATTTTGGAGAGTTTTCCACAGATAGCTCAACTATGATATACTCTGGTTGAGAGCAGTAAACACTATGAGAGGTGGCTAAAATACATGCTTTTATGTCATGCTGCACATAAACACCAACACTGCCCCCAACTTTCCCAGACCTGTCACACCTCAGAAATTCATGTATTCATGAAGTTTTAATATCATCAGTGTTATTAGAGTTTAGCCACAGTTCAGAATTGAATATGATATGATAACAGTGCCTACCGAAGTACAATCTAAATTCATCAATATGTCATATTAGTGACTGGCAGTTAACATGACACAGTTTTAGTTCACTCATAATGGTAAAATATTGTTAACAAAGCTGATGTTTTATGAGAGATTTCAGGTAGAAACTCATTGGATAGCATTATGTGAAACAGTAAGTTAGATAATACAACAGCAATAGGAATATAACAAGCGGAACCAAAACATATATAATTATATACACTCTGTAACAGGCTTGATGCATTGTTTACGCCAAGAGTGGAAAAAGTAATCTGATTTAAACCCGTAAGAAACATCAATGGCCTAAAACTTTTGCAATTCCAATCACACTTGGTACATCAAGTAGTAATGCTGGAGTATAATTAATGAAATAGTTAGAAAATTTCTGAAAGCAAATGCATGATAATAAACACAGATGCCCAATAAAGCAGAAAAATAGTAATATTGGGCATATGAAATCTGAAATGTTGAACCAAATGAGACAAGAAGCAAGTCATCAGCACAGAAGCAAATAGCACAGAATGTAGAACTAAATTTCACATGCCAGTACAACGAGAAAACGATCATTATATGGATAGTTGTGAATAAAAAAATGTATTGGTGAACACTGAGTAACCATTTGTTGTTGCATTGTTGCACATTCCCTATTGAAAGTTAGCAACATCATGCATGTCACGAATAGGAACCTGCTCAGAGCCTTCTTTTTTACGAGCGTAAATCTTACCGTTCCTCAGCCAGAGGAATTGATTTTGCGTTCTTTCTTCAGTTTGCGGGCCTTGGATAATATCTCCCTGTTTAAAGCAGTTAGTTGGCAGTTGATGTATATTGGGAGGCTAGGAAGGTCATTCCATCCCAGATCTTTTGCGTAAAGGTTACGCTTGACCTTTCTGGCGTTGAGTTTCCATATCTGAGAAAATGGACAATCATGGGGAAGGGTTTGGAAGCACCGTCTGACTGGCTATACCTAACACGATATGCGAAATCAATATCGTGTTGGTTACCTTGATTCCAATAGCCAACCCAACTTGACTAACAAGAGCACTAACCACTTCTCCATCTTTGGTAGGGACCTCGTGAATTTCAATGGTGTCCTTTGGGGATTCCTGCTCTAAAATATTTAATCAAGTTTCTAAGGCACCGTGGTTGGTTTGTTGACTGCTGATGTCTCTTGAGAGTTCTATCACACAATTTATTAATTGCACTATTTAAGGGCGCAGTGTGCTTTGAGTGCTCAGTTATGGCAAATTCCCAGAATGAAAGGGATTTCTTTAACTCACTCTGTTCGTTTTGTAAGGACTTCACACCATCCAGTAGCTCTGCTGCCATTTCCCTCAGTTCGTCAGGCTGCGTAGAGGAGGAAGATGAACGATGCGAGATGAATGGTGCGCTGCTGAGATCTTTTGAATTGGTGTTTGGGGTGACTGGGGCTACCACAGCACAGCTGAGCACACTGCCAAGGATGTTGCTGCTCAGCTAGTGGGCGAAGAAGGTCATCCTCGTTGAGTGAGGTGCAGGCTAAGTGGAGGGCACCACTGCATTGCCCACAAGCTGCTTTTGACTCTTCGCAAGCTTTTTCCCACATTTGGCACAGGCATCGTAAGGCACAATCACCAAGGAGCACTCCCGAGAAAATACGTCTGCTCACAACAAATGCTCGACTGCATTTGCCTAATGCTGCATAACAATGGTGGTACAAGAATGATCAACTTGCAAAGCAGCAATTCTTTGTTGAACCCAGTGATTTTCAGTGACTAGGGCTGACTGCTAGTTGCTTTCTGATAGCATAAGAATAGAATTTTTTTAGCATAAGAATTGGTCAAGCAGTGGGAACGTTAGCGTTCTGGTCTGAGTTTTGTTCTTTTCATTCATTGATGAAATCATCAGCTGGCTGAAACTCTTTCTATAAAAAGTATTGAAGTTCATGGGAAAATTAGACCATGGTGTAAGTGTTTTGCAACTTCATCTGGAGTGTACTGAAGGACAGTAGATCATCCATGATATCAAGGGACAGAAAGAGGAAAGTCTGTGGCTGGTTGCAGTATCCGATTCGTTGGCTAGAATATATAAAATGAGAAATGTACGTGGCAGCAGTGAGGTGGGCAAGGCAGTGTTTGAGTGGTTCTGTAAGTGCCAAAGTGAAGGTATCCTAAATGCATTCTCAGCAAGCCGTCACCATGCTGTCTGTGGTGAATGTAAGGAGGTTACAGTACGAAATAGGATGCATGAAACCATAGCTCTTATACCTTTGGCTCAAATGACCAGCATGATTTTAGAATGAATTTCAGAGTTGAAAATTTTGTTTCATATTTGTTGGTAAGTAGTTCAAAAGACTTATGTTTTTTGAGGGGTTGGTGGGGGCCTTTCTGGCACTTAGACCTCTTCAGATCCATTGTGCCAACCGACATTTAACCTGCCCGCCACTTACCAACTCATTAATCGTAGAATTTTATTCCTATGAATTACTACAGTTTTTTAGTCATACAATCCACTAAAAGGAAATTGATCTTAGCTCTGGAAATATCATTTTTCCAGAAAAAATCGGGTCCGGATCATTCCGGATCATTAATCTGAAAGCTTATACAAATGTTTGGGAAATAGAAACTAAAGACAACTCTATCACAGGAAACAAGAGTATTTTTTTTAATACATGTCATCTTTGGTCTCCTGGTATTCTCATTCTCTTTGCTGATGTTCTCTCAATTTATAATTTTCTGAATTACCTCATCTCATTCCTTCCACGCCTTGGCAACAACAATAACTTAACAAATGTCATATAAAATAAATGATTAATTCTGGAAATGTCTTCCCTTTCTAGCTGCTTTAGTTAGCCTGAGATGATTGTCCATTGTTATGACATTACATATTTTTGTTTCATTGTCCGGACCAGTAATTTTTTTGTTCTCACTGGTTTAAAGTAGAAAAACCAATTCAATTGCTTTTGAATCTGTTATTCGCATGATCTCTGCATTGCTAATGCCTAGTAATGAAGCTCACTCCTCTGTACTCCGTGGGGTGTCTGTTCCTGTACCAAAAGGAAAAAGCCTGCTCATAAACATTTTTATCACTTCTTGTTATGATTTTTTACAGATGGCGAAAACATTACTCCTTTGAAGCCAAATAAAATTGTTAATAATGGCAGTGCCACTAATGCAAATACAAGCTTGGAAAAAATTGTGATGAAGGAGCTAGAAGAACAAGGTCTAATAGAAAAAGATGGTCTACCCAAGGTGAGGCAATTCAGTTTGATTCAACTTCATGATGGATAATATGATCTTGCTACTCAACAGTTTTAATGTCAACTTAATTTGGAGATCTTAATTTTTGCCACTCCTTGACTTTGGAATGGAGTCAAACTGGTTCTTTTCCAAACTCATGTTTGCATGTTGAGTTGGTTGTAAGGTGAAAATGAGATGTGAAGGATAGCTAAAACAATATGTACTGTTGCATTGAAATTACTTACTGCATATATTATGCAGTCTTCGTATGGCTCAAAAAAATTCATGAATGTACTGCTCTATGCATTCTTAAAGATATTTTTATTGCTATCATAGCTATAGTTTTAAATTTAGTACTCCTTTTAAAATATAGAGTCTGTGATGAAATTGCATAATCCCTTCACCAGAAAATTCGCCGCTTTCATAAATGTTAGGACATTGACATCAATATCTAAAGATACATGTTATCTGTAATGATGATATTCTTCAGTGAGCTGTATCCATGTGGTGGGATACCAGAGTTTTACATCACGTCCTCTGATTCACAGCTACAGATTTTGTATCACTACTGTGTGAAGTTGATTGTTAACCCTTTGGCTACTCTGTATGAAACTGTGACCAATGCAGTTAAATATCATCTGTTTTCTGATAGAACCCAGAGGGACACTCTTCTACTTATTCCTGTATATAGAACATCAAAATGAAGCCTTCAACATATGTTATGTAAAAGTATAGATTTCCTGGCAAGTCCTGCTATGTCTCAACAGACTAAAGGGTATAGAAAACGAGAAAAGTGGAAAGTTGGTTGATGGCATCGGTGGCAGTGGAGTGAAGTCCTCGCCTGCTCTTCCTGGGGTTTCGGCTTCCAATCAGATTTTCCAGGGCATGGCTGTGTGTCGTGTATTTGTTACTGTTTATCATGCCTGGTATAAAATGGCCATATGAGCTGTATTTGAGTCCATGGAAGCTTTGAAAAAAACGAAACTTTGAGTAAAGTTCACTTCTTGTAATGGCTACAGTGTACAGGTCCCTTCTTGCCTTTCATACGCCTTCGTATGCCTTTCACCCTCAGTCGATTGACCCTAACAATCTGCTGAGTTGTAGCAGCCAACAGAGATTGAAAGAGAGTTACCATCTGGGTAATTAGAACTCTATTTTCAATTAACTGATGGCACGAGCATCAAAAATATGACTATGAGATACTAAATTAGCATTGGAGATAAGGTTCATAAGCGTTCGTGAGGTTATTTAATTATACAGAATCTGTTCTTGTAGCTGAATTGATCAGTTAAAATAAAAGGATAGATAGATAGGTAACTCTTTGATTGGGCGAGATTGAGAGTAAGAGTCCCCTTTTCCATTCAACCCCTCGTCAATACGATGTCAAGAATGACAGTAGGCAACACACCATCCATTAAATTTATTGTAATGTAGAACAACCTAGAAAGTAATTGGGTTTAGGGTTCATTCTATTGTTAAGATGTGACAACTTACCTGTGAAAAATGTGGCTTCTTCATTCATTGGAGCTGTCACAAGAGTACCTGCTAAAGGGATTCTATTGCTTGAGCAGGGCATTATTCATAATATTCATAAAATATTTTTATTAAAAACAATGTGTTAAAATAATAACTTGTAAACAAAGAGCATGCAATGGATCCTCCCATATTGACCTTTTAGGCCATTATTAAACATTTTGAAAAATAACTAAGTATGATCCGTTTCAAATGTATTGGATGCTTAGAGGCAGGCCTTGGGGGAGGGTGCCTTTTTGGATGGGCCAGAACAGTTTGAGTCTTTGCTGCCTGGGGACAGGAATTGCCCGTGAAAGGGGAGGCTCGACATTGTTGTCCCTGACTCCTTCAGGTGAAAAGTCTGCGAGACCCTCGTTGAGAGGAACCCTGTGGACTGTCAACCACCGTCACAACAGGTTCTGCCCTTGCCTGGGCAGGAAGCAAAGCCAAGGGTGACTAATTCATTATTTTCAGGGGTTTCTTATCATGACTTCACCATGGGCCTTTAAGGTACAAGGTAAACCTAAGGAAAAATCAGGTTGATTCATAGGTGGAATTTTGAGAACAGAAAGCATGCCTGAATGCAAAAAAGAGAATTTTTTGTCCCCCGAAAATGGAAGCAGCTGAAGTGGGCTTAAAACAGGAATGGGTCAACCAGCACGATACACTGTCGACATTGTTCTCACCATTCAGTACGTAATTTTAATGTAAAAAAATGGCAACACAATGATTTTATTAGTATTAGGTTTTATTTATCCGGTCTAACAGAGTGGCCAAAGTGACTTCTGCACTGCTGTAATCCTAATTGCTATCCCTGCTATCACTCTCATGTAACTGAATTAATTAGCAATATGGCCTGTAGATCCACAGAGGTCTGAGAGTGACTGACTTTTCGAGAGGTTCAAACACGCCTTCTGCGTCCTAGTTCACTCTGAGAAAGTCACTTGACGCGAGACTTTCTCTTCATCCACCCCCAAAAATTTAAGGCCTGCCTATCAGCCCCCAAGTTATTTGAAACGGATAATAGTTACTTTAACAAAAATGTAATGGGTGGTTGAACTTATTACAGTAGACCCTCACATAGTGGAGGGTTAGGTTCCTTGAAATTGTCACCTCTTGTATCATTGCACAATGTGAAACAATGAGAAAACAGGAAATACCGAGTTTCATTCCATAATCTCAACCCCTAAGGTATGATTCAGCTCAAAAGTCTGTAATTCTGAGTAACCCTGAATTTTGGAAATACTTTCATAATTGTACATCATTTGGAAGATTTTTATATTTTTTAAAAAGATGTCCAGATATTGGTTGCATATTGGTGAATAAGATATTGATAAGGTTGCATATTATGTGAATAAGATACAAAATTTTCATGCATCGTAAAAATAATATTGCTTACATTTTTATAAATTTGGAATTAATCCCATTTATTCTGATAACATATACACCCTAGACTTTAATTCCTGCTGATCTGCATGTTACTTATTCTGCATTTACCAGGTCAACTGGGGTAGAGGATGTAGAATTGTTAGAACTCTGGGTTTATTCCAGGGGAACAGATGTCTTTGAGAGGTAACCTCGAGGGACTATGTAATGTAACTCTGGTTTTCCTCATTCTTCATGCGCATGTATAGCTCACAGTAAGGTAATAAAGATTCCTGAAATTCACGTTTACTTTTCAAGCTTCTCTCTCTGCACAAATCTACTCAAAGTAATTTTTCTTGAACTGTGTCAATTGCATTAAAAGCGTCCTGAAGAGATTTGACAGTCAATTTAAGACTCACTTTCATCAGATTTCACTTACTCCTAATCACTCCTCTATGTTTTTGTTGGTCAGACTCATTTTGCAGTAATTCCTCTTCTGTTACAGTAGAAACTCAAAATTACGATATTTTGATTTACGAAGCAAAATCCATGGTCCCAACCATAAGGGTATCCAATGCATGTAACAGTACTCGATATTACGAAATAACGAAGTTTTGAAATTACGAACCTCGTCACGGCTGCATCACGGCTTCCCTCTGGTGGAACCTCGGGAAGCTCTAAACAAAAACAGACCTCCTACCACCTCCTTTCCCTGTTCGCAGAAAAGACAAACCGCCAGTAATGAGGGATTACTGAACGGTCTTCTTCTCATGCCCTAAAGATGGTCGTTTTCTCGGGATCGCGATGCACGACGTCTGAAGTCCTGAACCTCTTCACTCACCACCGTCATCACAGAAAAGGCTGTATTGTAGTAATATACAAACTTGTCATAGAAATGAGTAAATCTAGTTTCAAAATCAGCACTTGTGTAAAAAAAGGACCAGTTTTCGGCTTCAAGCAGATTAATAAAGTATGAAACATTAGTTTTACAGTAGGATCTTGCTGAAAACCGTATTGTTGAAGGTATACAATTACAAGGTATTGAGGCCAGAACAGCAAAGTGGTCAGAAATATCCGATTTTGCAGCTTGTGCGGTTATATCACATGGTTCAAAATTCGAGGCAATGTTATCTAATAGTGATTTAGAGTGACTGGTGACTGTAGTAGGTTCATACACCTAAAATGCTAAATTAAAAGAGTTCAGGAGGTTAACTAAGTCACATTGTTTGCTGCAGCTGAGCTACAGGTCACAATGAAAATCACCAGTAATCACCAGGCATTGGCTGTGATATGTGTTACAAATAATACTAAGAAAACACTCAAGTTTGTTAAGAAAAAGCTGAAAGTCGCTAGTAGGAGACCGATATATGGAAACAATACACAATTCAACACCGCTAATTATCAAATTCACACTAGCACACTCAAACGTTTTGTCTTCAACAAGATGTTTGAAGGGGTGTTGACAGCTTTTTGGTGCGAGATAATCACGCAGAAAGATTGCCACACCGCCATTTTTGTACGTATTGCGGCAGTAACTGTAGGCAACATAATATATATATATATGATTAAAGTGTGAGTCCCAGGTCAGATAGGTGCAAAATGACCATGCCGTCGACGCACCCTTTAAATGATAACACTACTACCCAGGTCAGATTTTCGTTAGTCATGAGCCCCAGAAACTTGGTATCATTTACTCATCTAAGACTGCAGTCAGCAAGTTTAATATAACGACTATAATCAATTTTTTTTAACAGGATGGAAAAAAAAACATAAGCAGACTTGGTTTTATTTTCCATTATGTACTTTGTTGGAGGAGCACCAATTCTCCATATCATAGACAGCATTTTGAGCAGTTACTGCTATAATTTCGTCATGTTTAACAAGATGGTTTGCATAATCAGCATGCATAAAAGCATTTCCATTCAAAGATGAAGGAAGAAGATCATAGTCAAAGTAAGATTCATTACCATTGTTACAGAGAAGGACACTTCAAGCTGGCTTGAACTAACTTTAATTCGTGATCCCATGTTGGTGTTAGATTCTTGGGACTTCTTGTACCCGGGAAAGCATCCAAGGACAAAGCATATTTGTGCAGTTCACACTT
This sequence comes from Platycnemis pennipes, assembly GCA_933228895.1. Classification (NCBI taxonomy): domain Eukaryota; kingdom Metazoa; phylum Arthropoda; class Insecta; order Odonata; family Platycnemididae; genus Platycnemis; species Platycnemis pennipes. Next base: position 8,917,626 of record OW121846.1, on the reverse strand, counting down.
TCAAATAATTAGACCACATCCAAAGACAAAAGATAAAATGAGTATATAGGCACTCTCACCTGTTTGCAAACACTTAAAAGATGCATCACAGTAATCCAGTGTGGCTACAGCACCTCCAACTAGTAAAATATTGCATTTTGTTTCATGGAAGACTTCGAAAGCAGAGAGTATTTGTGGCAAAGTCAAAAATCCTTTTGTTGTATGTTCTAATATGGTCAGAACATTTCAGCTGTATTAGTTCTTTAAAGTATCTCCATAAAAAATGAGGAACCAAAATTGCAATTTTGTACATGAAATCGTTAGATGGAAACGAAGAAAGAATTTTAGTGAAAAAATTAATCTTCTAACCACAACTATTCACTCATAAATCAAAAATTAAAATAAGCAAAAAATGATGCCCAATGAAAAAGCTGCTTTGATATCAGCAACATCATTTTCCTCCTGTTCTTGTCTGCTTTTCTAGGAAGGGAAGGGAGTGGAGGAGGGTTCCCGAAAGGTGTGCTCGCACAGATGCTGTCACAGCTGCTCCTATTAGAGTCAGCTGTGTCCCCCCCTTTGCAATAAGGCAAAGTAGCTTTTGCGGGCTCAGTTATGATTGGACGAAGTCGATATACGTCAGAGGTGGCACCACGCCCACTTTTCTGAAAGGTTTTAAAACATCAGTTTTTCGCTGCTTATAACTCGAGAAATAATTGACGGATCAAAAAATGGAAAAATACAGGTCTTTTTATTTTACAAACTCTATGAAATTTGGCAATAAAAAATATGGTAAACGACCCCATTTGATTTAGATGTTCCTTCATTGGTGATAATATTAATCTAATGTGATATAAAACATGAGGTCACTTATTTTCTTGTTCTCAGGCTGTTCCAAATGATGACGTAATACGAGAAATTGGTCGAGTGCAGTCTGAGGTGGTAGCTATTACAGCGTACAACTGTAAAATGTTAAAACAAATACTACATATGGCTAGGGAGCAGTTACCACGACAGGAATTGAAGAAGAAGCTGAAGATAGTTGATAATGAGGTAAGAAGGTCCATTGTCCTGAGTGTAATGGTGAGTCCTGATGGTGGAAAAGAAATCCTGTGTTCATGACCTGACAATTGCTTAAAATTTAGCAGATGTCAATGATTCAGATGTTAACAAAATTCATCTCTCATTACTATAATCACATTACTAGATGAATTGTCCAGCGTAAAGAGACTGTGTTTTTCATCCAAGCAAGTGGTAGTAAGTCGTCCAGCATCTTATAGAATCAATTCTAGACTTGGTTATAAGAGTATTTTAATTGGACTATTTAGTTGCATAATCCTCATAAACTGAATTTAAAGCCACTTAATAATAAAAACTGTAATTTTTGCATATAATATGACTGGTTTCATAATAATGACTGGTTTCATTGCTAAGGTGACTTATCTTCTGGTACATTTTGTTTTACGGCATATACCCTGGATAGTAACGGTTGACACTGGATGAGGGAAGGAAGAATTAGGAGGAGGGTTTGGAGAAGGTCCTAGGGTTTTTTTTAAGCTTTTTGGGGTGAAAAAAGGGTGTGTGGGAGGGAGGAAGAGTTAAAGGGTGTGGAAGGACAGGCACAGGGAGCGAGGCAATGGGGAACCCAAAGAACTTGAATTTTAGCTTTGGAAGTTGGCAAGGTGTGATCTCTCTCTATCAACACTATGCTATTTATAAATGTTCAGCATTCTTGCTGGAACGTAAGATATCCTCTTTTGACACTTCATATTGACTCACAGCTTTATTGGCTCTGGAACCAATATTAACTTTCTGAGGGAGCTGCAGATTAATCCCTCAGTGTGTACGATGTACTGTTTGCATCCACCGAAATCCATGTCTCAAGCGTGTGCGGCGCAAGGCTTGTGTTCAAAGTTTTCATTGGGAATTTTTATCGCTCACGCTCTAATATAATTATATTTTCAGTGAGTATATATGTGGTCCAATGCTTCCTGCCTTTGTTCTGGTCTCCCTACATATCTGTGTTAATGTTTATGCATCTAAAAAAAATCCTTTCATCTCATGTCTTGGAAAGGATTCTCGTGGTCCAGCGTCTGGTGTCTGCATGTGAATGTATTTTTCTGCTCTTAGGATTTCCCTTATGAGCTTTGGGAGAGATGATATGTGCGTGCTGATGCTGAATGCTTTCGTCTCTGGTTCCTTGTTATCTATTTTTCTGTGCCAACATTTACTTTCTCTTTCATCGTGGTAATAATGACGAAGGCACAGTCCCTCCAGGCATGGTCACTCATTGCTTCTAGGAACTTCCAAGTCCTGTAAGCTCTTGTATCTTATTTACGATACTTTAAGATAAGGGTCGAGTTACCCTGATGCCTATGGTTGTATTGGGGACTTAATTTTTTTGTCTGTTTGGACCATTGTGTTGCTGAACCCCTCTATCGTTGACCATGGCTTCTAGTCCACATGAGTTGTCCGATGAGCAAGTTCTTAATGTTCTGGAAGAAGAGAGTGCAGTATGTTCAGATACAATTTCTGAAGATTCAATTGGCTACTCTCTGGATTCTTTTTCTGAAGAGGAAGTACCTTCTCAATTGTCTGTGAATATTCAAGATGATAATTGGGAAGAGATTGACAGTGCTAATCATCCTTTGCCTTTTCTGTGTGATTTGCTTGGGAAACTAATAGTTCCTGTTCAGTGTGCTGCTGATCCCCTGGATTATTTTGAGTTTTTTTTTCGATGATGATCTAATTACAATAATAGTGTGTGAAATAAACCACTACACAGAACAGTTTCTTGCTCGTGAGATGAGAGAAAACTTGGCATAAAAAAATCGTGCTTTCAAAAATGGGTTCCCACAACTCTGAGGGAAATATTCTAAGTGTTCCTAGGTTTGCTTATGTTGATGGGAATAATTCAGAAACCAAGCCTCAGAATGTATTTTAGTAGACAACATATATTGGAAAATACTTTTTTTTCCAATGTAATGAGCGAGGAAAGGTTTCCATTACTGACTAAATGTCTCCATTTAGTGCATAACACCAATGAGGAAATAGTAAAAAAAGAATCAAAACTGAATGAAATACTGCCAATCAGTGAATATTTAAAAAATATGTTCCAAAAAGAGTATGTGCCAGGAAAGGAAGTCAGTGTTGATGCATCTTTGTTATGGTGGAAAGGCAGACTTTCTTGGAAACAGTATATTCCCATGAAAGCTTCTCAGTTTGGGATAAAAATGTTCCAACTTTGTGACTCCGCAGGTTATTTATGGAATTTTATTATTTACAGTGGCTCAGGGACCAAGCTAGGCTGTGAAATTACAAATGAAAAAGACCTTTTTTCAACAAAGGTTGTTCTAAGTTTACGCGAGAAACTTTTAGATTTAGGGGAGATATATTTATATGGACAATAAGTCCTGATCTCTTTTTGAGATAAGTTCAAAGGACAGCAGATGCATTAGGAACAGTGAAAATCCCATGCAAATGTATACCAGCAAATTTTAAAAAGAAACTCAAGAAAGGAGAATTGGTTAATACATAGTGTGGGAAATTAGTTTCATTGAAGTGGAAGGATAAGCGCGATGTCACAATGCCTGCTACTAAACATTCAGACCAAATGCATCCCGTTTGTCAGAAGGGTGGGTGAGAATATGGGAACAAACTTGCGTGTGTAATAGAGTACAATAAATATATGGGAGGCATAGACTTGAAAGACCAACTTTAGGAATCATTCTTGCTAGAAAGGAAAAGGACAAAAGTTTTGTACAAGAAATTATTTAACCATTTCGTAAATACAGCTGTCTTAAAGCCTTACATTTTATAGTGAGGCTGTTAGCAAAAAAGATCATCTGGTTTTCAGAGTAGACTTAGTTAACAAAATTATAGTCAAGTATCACAGACAAAATTTAGATGAACTCAAAGGATGGCCCTCAGATATGGATACAGAATGTGCATGCTTGACAGGTCAATATTTTATCGAAGAAAATCCAAAAACTGAATCTTTAAAGGTTGGCAGAAGAAAGCGTGTGGTGTGCACAAAAAGTGGAAAGATACAGGTGTAAAAACTGTCACTCTGCTCAGGCCTCTGTTTTGAGAAACACCACTCAGGTCCACTTCTAAATGCTGCGTATGGAGTGCAAGAAAAATTAAATGAACCGGAAAAATGTAAGAATTATAGAAAGCAATCATAAAAATATCGTAAATGTAAGCATATGTAATTATCATAAGCATAAAAATGTAAGTAAATGTAATCATATGTAGTAATAAAGTGCAAATATTTTTGCGTAGCATATAATTAGAGAGGAGCCGATACCAAAATTTTTCGATGCTCGATAAAGATTCCGATTCCTGGAATATTGATTTTCAATTCCCGATACCAATACGATTGACCTATATATGTATGTACCTATACCTGTTTTTACCTAGTTTTCCTATTGCTATTTATTATTTTTACCTATTTCCTATACATTATTTTATAAATGTTCCATCAAATCTAAAAAAACAATTTTACAGAACAAAAATTTGAATATACCTACTATTTACTTTGGGAAAAAACTTCTGATATTGCACTCTTAGGACATTATGAAAATAACAACTGTTTGATAGCACGAAGTTTTATATTTTTTTTTACTTAGGTATAATAGCAAAGGTCATGTTTAATAACAAAATATATTTAGTATCAGATAAAGTGTCAAAACAGATTCGAAGTAATAGGAATGTCATGTCATAAGTTTAATTTTAATATGATAAATAATTGTTATAAGAGTAATAAAAACACTAACCTAAATTCTAATACAAACCTTAAACATTAACCCATTTGCATCCGTAAGTGTACTGGTGCGTGATCTGGATCTGGCCTCAATTACTGCAAGCGTGCTGGTACGCATAGTGTTCCTTGTAGGTTGATGCTGCTGCCATCTTACATGTTTTTTTAAAACTTTTTCGTCAGTCCTTTGCACCTGTTGCAGCTGCCATCGGGCGGCTTCATTGGCAAGTTTTTCCATTCGTCAATGTAGAAACTACATTTGCGATTAAATACCTCAAAAGTCAGTGGTGTTTGTGGTCACTTTAAATATTAGAGAAAGGGTGCGAATGGGTTAAGAAATAAGAATAAAAGGTCATGACACAAACCCTTGAGCCTACTTCAGGTTTTTGTTCAAAAAACCAACATTTTTAGTCTCAAGGCATTTCCTTTCTGGTCACCAATGTTTCCTGCTGGACTTAATATGTTTCTCATTTTTGATAAGACACACTCATGTTTCGTGGAGGTATTAATTAGTGATGGACGGATCCAGGTTTTTTTTATCAGATCTGGATCCTTGCCTTCCCACATAGCATGCAAGATTTCAGCAAGTTTGGTTGAGGCTGGCATATGGCTTGCCAAGATTGGCAATCTAGATGCAAGCTTGCTGCAATGTTGCCAATATTGACACGTTCCGTGCAAGTTACGCTCAATTTGCATGAAGTGTGCCAACCTTGGCAACTTTGCTGCAGGACTCTGGCAACATTGGTAGCAATAGTGCAAGGCCCAAGGCAATTGCAACTATACGGTTCCTACTAAGGGAGGAGTAGAGTTACCTTTGCTTGAACGCGCACGGCTTATTTCCCGTGGAAGAAAAACAATTCGAGCTAAATTGAAGAAGAGCGAGTTAATAGGAAAATTTTGCGCGAAATTAACTTAAGCATGTGTAACGATAAATTAACTGACAAAGAAGAACAAGTTTGTAAAGTCGTGAATACAGATTAATTGTGAATACAGTTTGATTGAGTACAGAAAACAGTGGTATTGACGTCAGGGTTTCTACCAAGGATCCCGCGGCCCGTCGGATGAAGATGGCGATTGCCATATTACTGAGGAAACTCTTATTTATCTCTCCTGGAGTTGAAAGAATATCCGTTATGCATATTCATAACGGTCATGCTTACTTTTAGCCACAAAATGGTCATTGGGGAAATGTTTTAATGATTCAAATATCCGTGTCCATATGTTGTAAAGTTAGTTATCACTAACGAATTCATGCAAGCCAGCAGCTGTATATACACGGCCTCCCAACAGTCATTTGTTAGCGAAGAAGCGCTAGATAGCCATCGTGATATGCATTTCGTTAGGTCGTTCAGGATAAGGTAATAGGACACGTAGGTCAAGTATGTATTGTTAAGAATTATATCTTTCGTGTTTACAAATGCGGGAAAGTCATTTTCTTTTTAAATTTTGAAACTATAGGGGTACTCATGCAAGTAGTGTTTTTTTTGTAATACCTAACTAATTTGTTTCGCTATGAACATTGTTACAACTCCTTTGCACAAATGCATTCCATAGGCAATGTTTTAGTGTGTGGTTCATGAATGCTTTCCTACCCTCGGCGTACCCTCTATTTTTGCCAGGGTTGAAACTTGCACAGGACTTGTGTGAAGCTTGCACAGGACTTGCGTGAAGCTTGCATGAAACTTGCTGCAAGCTTGCAGTGCAACCTTGCAGCAAGCTTGTAACAGGTGCAGTAGTCAGATTGCAGCAAGCTTGCTGCAAGCTTTAACCTTGCCGATGCAAGCTTGCTGCAAGGTTGCTATCTTGCAATGACAAGCTTGCTGCAAGGTTGCAGCAAGCTTGCTTTGCCATGTGGGTTGGTTTCAGATCCTTAGATTCAGATAATGGATTCTGAATTTCATTTCTTTTCTAATCCTACATTTTTAATCTATACAGAAAAACAGCAACAATAGTATTTCCAAAAATAAGTAATTTTAGAGCAGAAAAATATCTTAGTTTGTTAAAAATGCCAATTTGTTTTATAAACTTTAAAATTTTGTTGATGCTCTCTGCTTCGTCGCCTAAGACTTCTCATAGGTTTCCGCAGATATTAAGGCTTTCACGCACGGCCTCATACTTGACACATTCCGTTACGATGTGATCCACACTGCCTTTATCGCAAACATCAAACCGAGGTTTGGTTTTCTCCTCTGAGAAGAGATAAGAGTGCGTAAGGGCACAATGCCCTATTCTCGGCCGAGTGATGGTGACGTCTTCACCACGAGAAATGCTTCTGGATGTGGGCCACTCTGATTATTCGGGCTTAATCGAACGGAGTTTATTTCCGGTGGTGCTTTTACATGTGGCTTCCTACTCCTTCATGGCCGTGTTCCGTAGCGTGAGTCTCATATCGTCTGCGGGCACTAATGTTGTAGTCTTTCTTCGCCTCTAAGTCAGCCTTCTCATTCCCAGGAATGCCAACATGTCCAGCGATCCATACAAAGGATACACTTACTCCCTGATATTTGATATTTAATTTTAACCAATTTCATTATTTATTTATTTTAATATCGAATTTTTTCGATGTCCAAGGTTTAATGGTTTATCATCTATTTCTAACAAAAGTCAGATTTCCTTTCACTTTGCTAACTTTTATAAGGTAATGGTGACAAAAGCTGACAACAACATATTTTCACTAACAGAAAGATAGTAGTGGTGCAAAATGACCTTGATGTCGATGCAACCTGTAAAACCAAATTACTACTACTACTATTGTAGAAAAAATCAACTTCCTATCATCTGTGAGGATAATATTTTCCTGGCTCATGATTTATGGATGCACAGGGTTGGTATGCATTTTGAAAGTCTGGAAGAGTCAGGGAACTGAGGAATTGGTCTGGAAGTCAGGGAAAAGTCAGGGAATTTCATTGCTTGAAACACATGACCTGCTACACAGGTAATGCAGCCAAAGAGACTTTTCAAAGTACTTGGTGAGAGAGTATGTAATCAGATCTAACAAGGGGAGTGTCCGAGTTTCGGGTCAGGGATTTTGACGAAATTTGGTAGGCAGGTAGTCCTTGATTAGTTATTTACGAATCACCCCCCATATAGGGTTATATATCCAGTAACTTCGTCAAAAAACGAGTTTGAAATATTTTATTGCCAATATAAAGCTAATAATTAGCCATGTTCTATAAGTGCAGTTTGGGTTGGGATAAAGTACTCGCTTCAAAATGTCGACGTCCCTGGTTCGCAACTCTCAGTCGCCAATTTTTTTTTCATCGCAGTTTCGTTGTACGACTGTCCCTGGTTATACATATTTTTAATCTGTTTACCCGGGATCCATTTTAACTATTTTACGTACTAATTAAGTAATTTTAACAAATTTCGTAATTAGTACTTAAAATAGTTAATTACGTTATTTACCTTAATCACGTAATTAGTACGTGGCGGAAACACGTCCGCACGCCCTGTCGTTTTTTGATTGCGAAATTAACGGAAGAGCATGAAGTGTGATCGTGATTTTTAATTTCCGTATCTTTGGCCACGCAGTCCCGACGCACGTACAACATTTGTTCTAATTTGCCTGGTGCCGTGATTTTCCAGCGCTGTGCATTTTTGGAAAAACTAATCGCAAGAGAAAAAAGAACTTAAGCTCTGCAATCATATAATTATCATTATAAGTATCTACCGAAATGTGCGGGTGATTCTAACATGCTCCTGAAAATGTGCAATACATTAATTCTTCAAAATTATTTGTTACCGCTGGTATTTTATCAGTTTCCAAGCGACGCACAGTGTAACAAAATCCCGAAAACGTGATCATCGTAAGTAAAATATTCCCAATTAATGTGAAAATTTGCATATCAGGGTTTTCGGGGTCGCTGATGCTGAATTCGCGAACAGATTTTTTTAAAAAGAAAGTATCGCTACAATATCGATACTGTATCGAATGTATGTAATGTGTTTGTCCTTTATGCATTACTACACCATTCATCGGATCGCCATGAAACTTTGGAAAGTAGTTGAGTACGCTCCCGCAAAGGTTTATACGAAATCGATAATTCAATATCGATACTGTATCGATATAATATCGGTAAAATCGATACATTATTAATACAAAATTTAGGTGAAATTATTAGTTTTTTAAAAGAAAGTATCGTTGCGATATCGATACAATATTGATAACTTCATGCATTACCACAACATCCAATCATCCAATTTCCATGAAGCTTTGGTTAGTTGTTTCGTTCACTCCCATTAAGGTTTGTGCAATATCAAGAATACAATATCGATAAGCACTGTATACGAGATTTGCATCCCATTGAACGTGCAATTCATTGAAACTCTCACGTGCAACATATCCAAATCATCCGGCATGGGAGAAATATTTCAGAAATGCCAACTTATTGCTTGGGATGAATGCACAATGGTGCACAAAGCATCGCTCGAGGCTCTGGATCGATCATTGCAAGATTTACGTGGAAACCTGAGACCATTGGAGAACGCATTAATATTGCTTGCAGGAGATTTCAGGCATTTCAGTACACGTTTCGCTCAGTTTATCTGCTGACGCATAAAGAGTGCATAGCTGTAGATAGAAAGAGAAACGTATATCGTTCTGTCTCACTCGCCCTCATTGTGCACTATCATGACCCGTTACGCGTTACTTTAAAAATTGATTTCTCGACTAGCAATAGGGTTAAATTAATCAATTAAATGGCATTAATTTGAAATCATATTGCGTCCTACTTTCACATAAAAAATATTTAAAAAATTAAATTTTTTAATGTTAAAACGCTTTTTAATGCGGATATTTTCAAAAGTTATAAGAGATGCGCGCTTTCTTTTATTAATAACTTTTGAATCTGCAGGAATTAGCAGTCGGAATTTTTTTTCACTTTATAAACAATACTTAAGACTACAAGTCTCATGCGGTTTCAGAATGGACTCTGATGAACGTTTTTTTTTTACGTCTGAATGTGAAATTTAGATTTTTTTCATGTTTTTTGCCGCATACAATTATTTAATAAAAATGACTTGAAAATAAAAAAATTAATATTTTTAAAACGATAATCCAAAACTACTTACCATTCGCTCCTGATGCCATTTTTCAAAATTCAGATAGCACAAAAAATAACGAATTCAATTCTATCTTAACAAAGCACAATTTTTCACGGAAAGAGAAGTAGTGATGACGCGTCGGTACACCGGTCACTTTAATAATGAGTTTCAGGTGCAGGTGTGCACCTGCATACTTACCTCTGCCAGTTTTCCTTATCTTGGACCCCCTAGTAGCCAACCTATCATTAAAAATACCTAAAATAGAACTTTTATTTTTTTCGCTATGATCACGTTTTCGGGATTTTGTTACACTGTGCGTCGCTTGGAAACTGATAAAATACCAGCGGTAACAAATAATTTTGAAGAATTAATGTATTGCACATTTTCAGGAGCATGTTAGAATCACCCGCACATTTCGGTAGATACTTATAATGATAATTATATGATTGCAGAGCTTAAGTTCTTTTTTCTCTTGCGATTAGTTTTTCCAAAAATGCACAGCGCTGGAAAATCACGGCACCAGGCAAATTAGAACAAATGTTGTACGTGCGTCGGGACTGCGTGGCCAAAGATACGGAAATTAAAAATCACGATCACACTTCATGCTCTTCCGTTAATTTCGCAATCAAAAAACGACAGGGCGTGCGGACGTGTTTCCGCCACGTACTAATTACGTGATTATAAAGGTAAATAACGTAATTAACTATTTTAAGTACTAATTACGAAATTTGTTAAAATTACTTAATTAGTACGTAAAATAGTTAAAATGCATCCCGGGTAAACAGATTAAAAATATGTAAAACCAGGGACAGTCGTACAACGAAACTGCGATGAAAAAAAAATTGGCGACTGAGAGTTGCGAACCGGGGACGTCGACATTGTGAAGCGAGTACTTTGTCCCTAACCCAAACGGCACTTATTGAACATGGCTAATTATTAGCTTTATATTGGCAATAAAATATTTCAAACTCGTTTTTTGACGAAGTTATTGAATATATAACCCTATATGGGGGTGATTCGTAAATAACTAATCAAGGACTACCTGCCTACCAAATTTCGTCAAAATCCCTGACCCGAAACTCGGACACTCCCCTTGTAAGATTTTATGGTGCCTACAAACTGTCATGAATCATTTGTCACTATCTTCTGCAGGAAAGTGCGTCAGTCTTTTTCCTCTGATGTTCCCCTTAAGTAAGATATCCAAAGCGATGAAATTAGGAAGAAATAAAAAGTTTACATGCTGGTTTACTGTCTGGCACCATATTTCTATGAAATTGTGATTAGCAAAGTGATCCTTTTGTATTTTTTTTAATAAAGTTAAAATAAATGAAGCCAGAGTAACTAAATGGACCTAGCAGTTCGGTTTTGGGGCCCCAATTCAAATGAAGAGAGAATTCAAAAATGCAGAAGTTAAATACTAACTTCTGCATTTTTGAGCCATGCTAATGCGTATCCAAAGACAGCTAAACGAAGGTTGACCATTGCTCTTCAGATATTTTCTGAAAGAAACCGAATTTCTCCCTCAGTATGCAAAGTTGTTGAAAGGGACTTAAAGCAGATGTGTGATTCACAGTACCTATATGATAAATATCCAGTTCGTCATCATCGTCCATTTGTGGCAAAATTGTTTCCTAGTGCATATAAGTTTGCAAACCAGTATAGGTTCCTCCAAAATGTGCTAATTTGAAGTCATGGAAATGCTTATGTAGAGAGAGGTTTCTCTCTCAACAAGTAAATAATCGTTGAAAATCTATTGGGCTCTTCTCTAATTGCCCAAAGACAATTTTATGACAGAATTACGGCCACAGGGGGTTTACTAAATTTGAAGATCTCAAAATCAATGGTAACCAAAGCTAGAAGTGCAAGGGAGAGGTACCATGAAGAGTTGAAAGTAGTGCGAAAGGGAAAGGAAGAATAGCCCATGTCTGTGGTCCAAAAAAGTTCTATTTTCATCTACATCTACATAATACCCTGCAAGCCACCACAAAGGTGTGTGGCAGGGGTTGGATTCACACCAAGTGTGCATTCTATATGTATCATGCCTAAAAAGGATTAGTAATTCTATATTAGATTAAACTTCACAATTTAAAAAAAAAGATAAAAATAGTGCAGTGAGGCTTCAAGAGAGAGAGAGAGGAGGGTTATCTCTCTCTTGATCATGTTGTAATAACATATGAAATGAATCATCAGCACACAGATCTTATGAAATTCGTTCTTCACACAAATCACTGTCTTACCCAAGGTACACTGAGTGTATAGAAGATCACCCATTTGAACTATCCCTCCAGCAAGGAAAGCATAATGCCCAACCCTAAAAGCACCATGTCACAAGGAAACACACTGTTCTATACACATCTTGAAGAGGAGCTTGTAGTTCTTTCTTGCCTCGAAGCAAAGGAACTCTGGAAAGCCCAGGGTTCCTGAATCACAGCTATTTGGACCTTAACTTCAGAGTCACAACTCCTGAGTCAGCCTTACTATGTTGTAGTTTGGCCTGAAGCACGGCTATGCCAGCCATGGTTCGGCCCCGCCCCCATCTTCTCCCTCCTCTGTGTCCTCCCCTTTGTGGGGATATGGAACTTTACTTCCAGCCCCTGCCCACAGGGGTGGGGGCTGGAGGGAACGCAAGTCAGAACCCACAGGGGCCTGACTCGGCTCAGACTCTGCCTCCTTAAAGGTGGACCCAGAGAGGTTGGAAAGGGTGTTGTCCTCCTCTCCCCACAAAGGGTGCGAGGGGCAACTGGGAAGTGTGGGCCTCCCAGATGGGGTTCCCCACAGGCAAGGTTAAGGTTGTAGAGGGTCCGTCCTAATTGACATCAGGTCTCTCCATCAGAATTGCCTCTGCCAAGGAAGAACTCCATGAGTCCATGTGAAGAGTGCGCCTCTCAGTGCCCTCCATTGTTATTTACATTAGGAGATTTACAGATTACGTAGATTTGTGGAGATTATACGGATTCCATGTTTGGTCCCACGAGTAGCGAGATTAATACAGTATCTGCCCAGGCAGAGCCCCACATACATGGGTAAGGCTATAAGGAACCGGAGGTCGCCCTGTATCCAGAGTGTCTCTGTTAGTGACTTCTTACCCTCTGCCCCACAGTGCAGTGAGGCTGTGCACAGAGACAGTGCACAGCCTTGTCTCACTCCTTTCCTTATTCTTGCTACTTCACAGCTGGGTCCAGATTTTATCACAGCTACTTGGTTTTTATACAAACTGTGGATAATTCTTTGCTCATTGTAGGACACTCCAATTCCTTTCAGAATTCCAAGCATTAAATTCCAATCCACGTTGTCAAAAGCCTTCTCTAAATCCACAAATGATGCGAAGGTCAATTTGTTCTTTTCCATTCTCTTCTTTATGCACAGCCTATGGGCCAATATTTCTTTGCTTGTACCCTTACTTTTTCTGAATCTGAATTGATCTTCATCCAGGAACTCCTCTGATTTTCATTATATTCTTCTGTAGATGATCCTTGTCAATATCTTCAATGCATGCGTCGTCAGCGTTATGTCCTAAAATGTTGGCATATCTGCGCGTTCTTCATTTTGGAAAGAGGAATGATGATGTTTTTCTCGAAGTCCCTTGGCATTTCTCCTGTTCAGTACATGTCGCATATGGTTATGTAAAGATGGATTAATGTCTTTTCCCCTGCATTTTTACTTAGAACTGCGAGTATATCATCAATTCCAGAAGCCTTATCATCTGAAACTTCACACAAATACTCAGAAAAGATAGCTGATTAAGGAATAGTGAATCATTTGCCATGATTCTCATCAGTCAGTAAGAAACAGGAGCTCAAACATGACCAAATTTCCAAAAAAAACACCTGAACTCACTTTTTTCGAATATCTTCCAAGTTAAGTTGAAGGTGACTTTGTGGGAGCGATAGAATAAAAAAATAGCACGATCTGTTGACACAATCCTTTGCCTTTACAATACCTTACCTTTTAATATTTTTGAAGCATTTTAGTGTTATTCCATTACAAAATGGTGGACGCTGTTTTCAGACAATATTTTTACATGAAGTAGACAATATCTAACGTTTTAGGGAGAGACCTGTCAAGTGACTTATATCAGAGCACTCAATGAAGACTCATAAATACGAAACTGAAGAGAAATTAAAACTAAGTTTGCGACGCCGAAAAATACACATGATTTTCCGACCGCGCGTCCGGGGTCTGGCTCAGTGCGGTTGGAGCTGGAAGTGCCGATACTCGCTTACATTCATGAAGTGACATGGACCATAAAGCTTCCAGTTCGTTGTTTTTCAGCTGCACTCATTGTCACAAACCTCCACTGACTCTATATTGATGAAATCGCGAGAATATTGAAATGTGTGAGCGGATAAGTATACGCATAATCGCGTTAAGTTATTTTTATTTACGTACGCTACGGGAGCATAATTCTTTTTTAGTGCTTTTACGTCACAAAATGGCGGACCCTTCTTTAGACAAAATTTTGCATGAAGTAGACAATATAATCCTTATTCGGAAAATGGTCTCCGGGATACTTCATCAGAGTATAAATTGATGATATTTCTGGGATATTCCGTAAAAGTATTTTTTTTTTAAGTTTGCGACGCCGAGAATAAACTCGATTTTTCCATCGCGCGTCGCAGCCCAGATTGCGGGACCTGGAAATACCGAGACTCCGTTGGATGTTCGGTGTTTTGTGGATATTAAATCCTCGAATTTAACTTTTTCAGGCTATGCATGCTGTCACTGATTTATAAAGATTCTATACTGAAGATATTGCGAGGATATTGGTTCGAGAGAATGTATCAGTGCACTCGTAACTGCGGTAAATTTGTTTTTATGGATAATTTTCAGAATCATGCTGCAAATTATGAACGTTTTTCAACGCATGAGAAAGAATTAGGGTTCTCGGGGTACCATGCATGTTCTCCATAAAAAGACAACATTTGGGATTACCTTCTTTCCCTTTACCCTCTCCTCCTCCACCCCGAATTACTTCCTACGCCTTTACTACCTGGGGAAGGTGGTGCAAAACGGAACGTTTTATGACAATGTGCAGTCTTAAAAAAAATGCCTGCTTGGCAAATTACAACTAGTTGTTGCTCCTTATTATCTGACTCTTTGATGCGCCAGAAATAATATTATATATCTCTCTCTCCTATAAATAACTTGGAACTGACAGTCTATGAAAATTAATATTTAAGGAATCCCTAAAGGGGATCATTTTCACAATATCATTCTGTATAGCTTCTTACATTATTGTTCAAGCTTCTGTTTAAAATCAGCATGATTTCATTAGTTTTACAAAAAGCTCTGTTGTGCGCATTATCATCTCTTTGTATTGAGTGACATACTGGATCATTAGGTTTGAGGGACGGATGCATTTAAACTCGAGATTCCAGTGGTTTTGCATTTTTATTTCGCAATATCGATCACTCAATGTAATAATACCAAACTACAATGCTCTCGACGAAAAGTAAAGTAGTATAGATGAAAAAAAAATTGGATTAATCAATAATATATAGGGACATGACATTTTCGGGAAACGTTTTTTGCGACAGGATTCACGAAATAAGCGACTTTAGGGTTTAATCACGAAATTAACCGTGTATTCTTTGAAACGCGATTTTTTTAACGAAATTTGAGATATTTTGCAAATACCGAATTTTTGTAGCATGAAATATTTTCTTTAGTGATGGCAGGATCGGATCTTTCATTTTTCTCGGTTCCGGATTCGGATCCAAAGACACGGAGTAAAATCGGATCCGGATCGTAGATTTTAAATTTTCGCGAGTTAGCGATCGAAGTGCCCCGTGTATGGAATGAGGGTGCGGTAGATATTGACAAGAAGAGGATGTGTAACTTAGGTCACGTAATTAGATGAAAACGTTCCCGTGCAACTAGAAGCAAAATAAAGAAATATGACTTTTTTCCCCCATTATCCCGGTATCGCGGGAAAAAAAATACGTAGGATGTCACGCGGGTAGCCTACACTCGCCGGGATCAGGCGTACAACGAGAGCTAGTGTACTGTGCGAAGTTCGATCCCAATCGCAGTTCCATTTTTTCTTTCAGTCACTGCATCGAAAATGTTGTCATATTCAATTTCAAACCATTACATCTGAATACTCACTTTATTACACTTAGTTGTTAAATTAGATTTACAAATGTACCACTCATAAATTAAGGATGGTCGGGTCGGATCCAAAGATCCACGGGTCTTTCATTTCATTCGCTACTGAAATCATATCCAGGGACAGTAAAAATTCAGATCCGGATCGGAGATTTTAACATCTCGTGGCCTCGTGAAAGATGCGCCCCGCGAATGGAATGTACGTATGGTAGATACCAACAAGGAGAGGTTAAGTAACTCGGGTCACGAAATGAGAAGAAGATTTTTTCCGTGCCACAAACGAGGAAAACAAAATAAAAAATACTCGTCTTGACATTTTTCTCCATAGGCCGGATGCATAGAGCTTAGTGGAGGGGGCGCTCCCTATGCTCCGTAATGGAGGGGAGTGAACCCAAGGGGGCGGGGCATAATTGCGCATTTAGCCATATTTTGAAGCCCAGCTATAACACGGATTCATACGGGGCAACGACCAATTTTTGCTCTTTACTCTAAAAATAATGCCTTTGGGGATTTTTCGCGGCAGGTGCGATGAAATTAAGTAGTAATACATGCCCAAATGATTTCATTTGTATTGGATTAGAGCCGTTGTGTCCCGCAGAAACTGGATTTTCAACGGACTATGAGGTGTTTTGTCAAACATAATTGACGCAATATTATTCGCAAAATAACAGCTGCCAGTTCGAAAATTGCATTAATTTCAACTTTCTGAATCCTATTCCTGAAATTAAAGATGGATTGGAGAGATTGCTATGCAACCATCGTTTCTTCTGCGAACGTAATTTGTCACCATTAAACTCGCCAAGAACTGTTACTGTACGATATAAATACTAACCAAATCCCAAGATAAAATAATTCTTTCAATGGCATAATACCGAATTACCTTAAGACTATATTTTCTACTTATATTATTCCGTTTTCACTATCAAAGCCCCTGGAAAAGAGCCGTGCTACCTCACATATTGCACGTGTGTGCTCGAGTGAACTCAACAAAATCTGTGCTTCTAAATTTAAATTTACAAAAATGGCGAAATATTTTGTTGGTCAAAGAAAAAAAAATCAAGCATAAACATTTATTAAATAGGCAAATTACAAAAACATTAATTCACGTTACAATTCCATTTTGAGATTCTTCAAGTACAAGATTCAACTTCTTTGGCCGACCAACATCAAATGTAAACATATACAATGCATGAGTGAGGTCAAAAATGCAAAACCGATCTCCAAGCAGCACAACTATTCCAGTCAGTAACTGCCACTGCTTATTCTAGATCACAGGAAAGTAAATGGCAAATGGTTTCCAGAAATGGCTTAATAAAAGGACCTGCAAACTTGCAAGGATATCCTGAAAAGGGAAAAAAGAAAGGTTTAGTGACAAATAACAGGACTTGTACAGAAAAAAAACAACATTTTTCCTAATAGATAAGCATTATATTTGGAAATATATGAATGCAAAAAAAATGTTGTAATAGGTTAGGGAAACACATCAAGATATGACAAATTATTACCACAATGAACCACTTTCTTTCCCTTCAAGTAGATATTCTAGGAAAACCAATGAAATAATGACCCGATTGTGACTCTCAACAACATAAACAACACAACATCATAAAATCTAAAGAAAATCTTATTTCCGCATCATATGGAAGAAGATCGTTTCAAATTAAAAATGACTAATTCACTTCACTGATAACTTACTACACGGGATATTAATAAACGTAAAGCGAGAAGTAATGAGCAATAACTCACGCTATTCTCGCCTAATTCATAACAAATTACAAGGGTCAGTAACGGTTAATTGACCAGCTAATGTTGTAATTATGCATTACTAAATGAACACAATTCCATGCATATATTTCTGTACCAAGAACGTGTTTCACAAACTTAGAATAACAAATCCCTCGTTGTCATACTTTCTTTCTCTCCGTTTTAAGCATAGAGTACCGATGATACCTAAGCATAAAGGCACGTGAAGGCCACTAACCTAAGTTCTTTCCCTCTAATTGAAATAAATACTATTCCACACTTCGAACTCATCATAACTGCAATATCTTTAGGATTATTACTGTGAAATTGTGGAACATCATGGTTGGTTCCGCATAACATTTGCATAATACCCTGCAAGCCATCAGAAAGGTGAGTGGTAGGGGAAACATTTCAGTCGCATTATTTCCTACCGGTAATATTATACTAGCATAAAAAATTAGCTGAACATGCCACTTAATTTGATAAAATAACATCATTACTGCAGTTACTAATAAAATATTATCAACTATTCACTTTATAATGCACCCGAAACACGCACAACGTCGTAGGCAACAAATTCAATATTTGTCAGGTGTAGCGTCCATTTCATGCAATATTGCATTGGTATGACTATTTTATGCAGTTTTTTAACTTACCCGTGGAAGGTAAGACCAGTTATTCTTCTATCTGTGCCATTACTGCACCCGTAAACCGAGCAGCAAACCATCTACGAATGCAAAGTTAACATAGCATATATCTGCCTGACGGTATGTTTTCGGATATAGATAATAATTTTCAGAAAAATGCACACACTATTAAGTATTTACGTACCTTTATATGACCTCTGTAGCCACTGGTTTCAGAAAAACATCATATTTTCTTCACACGTAGGCTTATGGCAAATCCACGAAGCTGGGCTGCAAAATATGGCTAAATGCGCAAGAATACCGTTACGCCTGGCTTCACGGCTGAGATCTTATGCCCCCTCCAGTAAGCTCTATGGCCAGATGTGCGAGAAAAAAATTAAGCTGAATGTCATCGGGTCGCCTACATTCGCCATATTCCCGTGAACCTATGAGAGCGTAGTTGTTAAAAATGAGGGCTAGTGTATTGCCAGTCGCAAGTTCAATCCTTAACACTACCTAAGAATACAGCCATGCTGTATTCCTAGGGTAATGCTAGTAGGCAGTTAAAAAAAGTAGATTATCAGAAAGTTCATGCCAAATTATAAGTAAAAAAATAATTAAATTTGGCGAAAGGAAATGATTGGAAAAAAATTATATTACAGAATTAAATCGTGGAATCATTACGTTAACTTTACAGTGTATTTTTGAGTGATGCAATTGTAAATCTAGTTGAAGTGATAGAAGTACAAAATAGTCAGTATCCACACACAAAGGTTGGAAATGAAGGATGATAAAGTTTTTTATTCAATGGTTGAAAGAAAAATTTTAAACAGCGTTAGAATCGAACTTCATTACCTGCAGTCCACTACTCCACTCTGTTATTGTTATTACCATTATCTCATTAATTTGCCTAAAACTTAATTTTGCCTACTGTGTTTTTTATGTTGCGTAGGGTAGCCATAACTTCTGTATTGGATCTTAAATGCATATACTATTAACTGTTTGTTCACATTGGCATGAAGTCTTTATTAATAATATTTTTAAAAACCCTTCCTTCAAGACTCCTTTTTCCCAACATTAAACACGTCTTTCACCTTTTTAAAACTATTTTATTTACCGGATTTGTCATTTTTAAACACCGCTTTTGATGATTTTTATTTACCATTTTTCGGTGCCCCTAATAATATATCAAATAAAAATGGAAAACTGATGTTGTTTTGCATAGAATTTGCTGCGCCATCTCTTACTTATGGTTAAAAAGGAGAAAGTATTTTCAAAATAGGATGGCAGTAAACGAGAATGACTTAAATTCATACTCATTGATATTGTGAGTACCGATAAAATTATTTTAATAACATTAATGAAGTGCCATTACTTGTCAGATACTGAAAAAATCACATATCGTTATCCCAAATTATTTTCAACCTCAGAGTGTACTTAGTTTTAACTCACCGGGTCGTCTTCAGGTAGTTGACAAATTTCTGAAAGCACACACCATGTTTATATTTAGGAATGGTTAAGAAGGCGAAGAAACAGAGGAGATGGGTTGTTCGCATGTGTACCTATACGCTCTGTGAGAGAGAGATGAGGGTGAGAAGAGGTCTGTTTGAGTCAATGAAGGGAAAAACCCAAGAAGGGAATACCCGGAGAAAATGAAAGGAGGGTGGAGGGTCGGCAGAGGAAGTTAGGTCGGCGGTGTTCTAACGAGGGATTAGCAAGGGTGGATAAGGGAGTGGTTAAGGAAAGGGTGGTTGGTAGCAGACTCCTGACAATGCGATCGCCTTTTCACTATCCTTTCCTTAACCACTCACCCAACCCCGCGAATTCGTCACTACAACACCTTTGACCCAACTTCAGGTCGCAGCTAAAAAAAAAGCACGGAACCAAGCCCGTTTCAGAAAAAATCATTCACGGGTTATTTGTGGCATCTTCCGTATCGTCATATGATCTTGGGGTGTATATCGTTTTTCGTTTCAACTACAATGACCTTTATGGCAGATGGGGCGCATTCGATATATTTTCCACATCATTTACTCAAGGATTATATGGTGGCCTGGGAGTTTAGGTTTGCGGCTCGTGGGGGAAAAAGGGTTTGGTTGTGGAGAGGGAAGGTCCCAGTTGCGGCCGTATCTGTCGTGCGGAGCTCGAAGAGGGAGGGGGGATGGCATCACTGAACGTCTGTGACGTTCCTTCCTCTTCTTCTGGGAAACCCTGGGGGACGCGTGCAGGTGGTTGATTGGAACTGCTTCAGGTGCTGAGGGGAGTGGGGAGGGTCAGGGGTGTGGCGTCCTTTGCTTACGGGTCGGTCTCTGAGGCATTTAGGGAGGGGGGCGAGGGAAGGGGATGGTGTAGAGGTGTCAGGGTGCGAGAGGAGGAGGGGTCGAAGACCCTTCCGTAAACAAAGGACGCCTCATCCTGACCCTCCCCATTCCACTTAGCACCCGAAGCAGTCCCAATGAGACACCGGCATTCGCCCCCATGAACTGCCCAGAAGAAGAGGAAGCAGCGTCACAGGCGATCCACCCACCCACTCTTCCCCTTCGAGCTCAGCACGACAATATACGGCCGCAACCGGGACCTTCCCTCTCCACAACCCTTTCCCCCATGAATCGTAAACCCAAACTCCCCGGCCGTCATAATCCCTACCACCCCCAACACAGCACCCTCAAATTTGCTAACGGCATCACTCGTCACCCTGTCCATGCCATAAGATTTTGGTGCGGACTGTCCCTTCTCAGAGAGCTGAGCTAGGAGTGCTCGCGTTAAATAACGAGGTAGGGTTCACGGAGAATTTGAACTGCCATAATTCCAGGTGCACGGCAGCGAGCACAGTATGTGCTGTCACACGGAGGTCTTAATCAAAAGAGAACAGTGTACATTATGGAAATTCTGGTAACAGTTAAAACAAAAAATACCCACTCTATAGTCAGGGGTTCCCAAACTTTTTTGTACTACGCCCCCTCCTATTAAAATGGAAACCCTCCAAGCGCCCTTTCACAGTAAATTTTGTGGGCATGTGAAAAAAACAAGTATTACATTGAAAACAAAACATGTATTTTTACTATCACAAAATACAACATTATAAGTTTCAATTTAAAAGAATACTGTTAAGAGAAAAACATCGACAGAATGCTATATATTTTTGCTATAAAAGAGTTTTATACAAGTGGATTGTTAAGTTTTCTAAACATCAAGATTGATTTTAAAAATCTACAACATAAAATTAGTTAAAGAAATGTATGGATTTTATTTACTTAGAGATTTTTATTTTTAACTGGCCCACGCACACCCTGACATGTCTTTACGCTCCCCTGGGGGGGCGCGCCCCTCAGTTTGGGAACCCCTGCTATAGGTAAATACATTAGCTACGATTTGCACATTACTCAAGGTATAAATGATATGCGGAGTTACATACGGAGTTACATGTGGAAAATGCAGGGGAGAGACTGACTGGCATGTGTGGGAGATGAATGCACTGCTATTCACGCATTTCACTTTCGATGCACCACAATCAGCAACATTGATTTGTTAGGTATCTATGCCTGCAAAAATAGTTGTGCTGAAGCAGTTTTTCGCCGAGGTTAGTAAAAACGAATTCAATTTGCTCCTGGGGTACCTGGGGGGCCTAAATTTCACCTCCTAAATTTCAATTTAAATGTTGTGCCCAGTGCCATCTTGATTTTTTTCCCGCCAAAATACTTTCAGTTTCAGGGTGAAAATTTTGAAGCTGTTGGGAAGAAATACACAATACACAGTCCAGCATTGAAGGACAGTTATGAAAATACTGAAGAAAATGAGATGAAAAAATATTCACCTTATGAGTGTTGAACGACAGACCTTGTCTTTGGGAGCTAAGAACAATAGACACTACACCTCAACAAGCTCGTCACCTAAGTGGCATTTCTCGGTTTATATCAAAACTGCTGAGTATATAGAATAGCAGGTTAATTATTCTAGCTAAACTACATTTTATTGAGCTAAACCACCACAGATTATTATTACATAATTAATGTTTTCTGTACATTGAAAAAAATATGGCATTCAAATTGGTCAACATTTTACATAGTCTCCCCTTGTAATTCTGTCATGGTTTTCTCATTCATTAGACACCGGGAGACTAAAATGATTAAGTGATTAATTAATTTACCTCTGAAAATTCTACAATGTACTTGAAGATTTGAATGCCAGTGTACTCAGTTTGGTGCTTATTTTCAGGAATTTCATTTCATGTTGTATGAAATTCCTTTGCTCAATAGGTCCGAGATGTGTTCAAAAAATTTGCTGCTGCCAAGTTGAAAAAGCGCGTTCCTTCGAAGAGGGAAAAGGAGCAAGCATGGCGTGTGCTGAAGGAGCGGGACTATTTGCTCCGGCAGCTGTATGGCAACCCTGTCAAGTGCGGCCGGGGAGTCATGAGGCTTCCCAGCAGCCACATGAGAGCCGAGAAGGCAATGGTGCTCAAGCCAAGCATGGGCAAGGAAAGTGCGGAAAAGTCGAGAGTGGTGGTGATGCAAGACAAGCTGTCGTCTGACAAGTTGGGTGCTGACAGGCAGCCCATTGACAGTGGTTGTGGCTTTAGTGAGAGGAAGCCCTTCGAGAGAGTTTCAGACAAGCCACTTCGTCCTGAAAGCTCCTGTGGGAAACCAAATTATGTTTCTCTAGTCAAACCCCTTCCGGAAAATACCGCCAAGGAGTCTGCATTGCCTTGACCTGTTAGCATTCTTCCCTTTCTTTTATGGTTTTGTGGCGTGATCATGTCCTTTCTCAATGGAAGAAACAATGTTTTTCCATTCTCTTCAATTTGTGAAATATTTAACCATAGGGGCAGAAGAGATATCATTCGAAATCATGTGTAAACTGATCATGTAAAGCATGAATTAATTTCGTGCTACAAATTATTTTAGAAGCTCTTTTTAATTTTTTTTATGGACTCGGAAGTCAATTATGAAATCATGTTTATGTCAAGGATTATCTGAGCACTGTGGGCAGAGTGCTTTGTTATGATGTGAAGCATCTTGGTTCTTGGTGCAGACGAAGCCATTTTAGGCATGTCTGTCTGAAACTCTTTGTTATATCTGTTTATCACAGGCTATTAGACGGCCCATGAATAGGAACTTATTTACACTGAATATGTGGATGTCACATGCACATGTCACAGGTACAAGGGTCGTTCAATATTTGCCTTTGCAATTAACTTTAATGTTGATAATGATCAGAAACTGTAAAGAGAGGAGTGCCAATTAAATATTTCTTTCACAGTAATCAATAATTTTCATATATCTTTCTCTTTTTATTGACCCTTCCTGATCGCCATAACAGTGAATTAATATTTTCATGTCACATTTTGTTTGTGGTAGTCATTTTGAAAATATATCGCCACTTTTATTTCTGTTGGATCAAAGACAGAATCAAGCTAGGTTACTGAAGTAGTTTTAATTGCTGCAGTGGAGATATTTGGCCATCTGATTTGGGTGGTAAGTAGTGCATATATTCAATGGGGCTAAAAGTGCATTTTCAAAGCTTAGTGTTTTCCACAAAATATTTGCTTGTTTACATATGTTTACAATTCGATAGGGTACAAAACGTAAAATGTTTCCTCTAACACTTGGTTTAAATTGTAATAAAAAAAACCAACAAGCCCTGAATCTAAAAAGGAGGCAAAATTTCTTTATATTTCATTTGCTGGGGAGTCAAACCACCTATTTTGATAGAATAAACATTTATTTTCATCATTTCTAGTGCATCTTAGAATAAATTGAACTGTTTTCCAAGAGTTATTTTTTTCACTGAATTTTCCCATGGTGTTGAGATATTTTGACAGATTATTGGCTAAAATGGTACATTTGTGCATTTTTAAAAGGTTTTGAATTATTTAAGTATTTTTACTTCAACTTTTTTATTCAAAGGTTTCAAGCAAATTTTTGAGAAAATCATTCCCAAGCAAATTTTCATGTTCAGACATCTAGCAAATAACTTTCATTTAAAAGCTAATTTGTATATTCCTCTCTTCACATCAGTTTCTTAAAGTGGATTACACTTATATGTGAAGTGTGAAAATGTGAAAATTCTTTCATGTCATCAATAATTATTAGTCATCAATAATGATTATAATCATCAATTCAAGATTTTTTTCACACAATTTACCACACAATGCATAAATGGACTCTTTATATTTATGCAAGTCTTTTCTTTTTTCTACTTAGTAGTTGTTGTTGACATGCGATGGTGGAAAAAGTCAGTTTCCACCTTCTAGAAACATTTCGGGGGGAAAATAACATTTAACAGGGGGAAAATGTAACAGTATGGTAATATTTACATATTTTCACTGGTGTGTGAATTTATTTTGGGACTAGAATGCTATTTTAAACATAGCTAAAAAGCTAGTTGAAATCCCACTGGATTCCAACTGGAATTCACCAACTTGCAATCCATCTGGACTCCAGCTGTTCTTTTTACACAATTGCGAGTGGATTCAAGCTGGATAACAGGTTGGATTCTAACTGAAATCCAGCTAGATTTAAAACTAGTATTCCAGACTGTCTTGACCAACTGGATTCCAGGTTTCATTCCAGCATGGAATCCTGCTCGATGTTAAGCCATTATTCCAGGCAGGCTTATATTTCGATTTTTAACCAAACTTTATTGTACACTTACGTGTGCCGAATAAATCGGAGCAACACATGTGATCATTTTCCACAGCTTTCTCTTTGCGCACCTCGTGAATGGCTCCACCATTTCGCGTTCTACGTCACGCCGCACTGTATGCAGAGAATCCATGTACAACTGTGCGCGTCATGATCGTTTCGTAAGTGTATTTATGTTAATCGTGTGTATTATTATTATTAATGTTAATCGTGTGTATTACAGCCAGGCGGTATAGCAATCACTGTGCTATCGATGCTCGATTGTTTCTCCCCACCACCAGCGCGGATGGAAAGAGCGCAACTTGGAGAACAGTCCGTTAAACAGCCCGTAGATGCAAGGAGGTCCGCGACGCCACAGTGGTCGTCAATCGAAAATTCCTGAACAAAATTACAAAATAGCCTTTCTTGAGATATAGAATTGAACCTTAACACAAATACTCAAAAAAGATTGCTGATTAAGGAATAGTGAATCATTTGTCATGAATATCACCCGTTAGTCAGATACAGGGGCTCAAATATGACCAAATATCAAAAAAAAAAACTCTTGAACTTTTCTTCGAATGTCTTCCAAGTTAAGGTGAAGGTGACGTTGTGGGAGGAATTTGATCGAATAAAAAATAGCATGATCTATTGACACAATCCTTTGCCTTTACAATACCTTAGCTTCTAATATTTTTGAAGCATTTTAGTTCTATTCCATTACAAAATGGCGGACGCTGTTTTCAGACAATATTTTACATATAGTAGAGAATATCTAGCGTTTTAGGGAGAGACCTGTCAAGTGACTTATGTCAGAGCACTTGTTGAAGACTCTTAAACACGAAAATGAAGAGAAATTAAAAATAAGTTTGCGACGCCGAAAAATACATATGATTTTCCGACCGCGCGTCCGGGGGTCTGGCTCCACGGCGTGGAAGTGCCGTGACTCGCTTACGTTGATGAAGTGACATGGACCCTTACTAAATGGTGCAAATGTAGCCGCAACGAACTGCCGGGGAATTCTAGCAATGAAATAGGTTGTATACGATTGAGTTGGGTGTCTTTGTTTGCACTCAACTCCTTAGGTAGTGAATAAAGTGCAATAATGATGAGCTGTGCGATTAATCACGTGGAGGCTTAAATTTCGTTCGTAATGGAAGAACTCGTTACCTTGGCCCATAGTCGTTCGTTATGGTCGTTCGTCATAGTCGTCCCGTATACTTAGCCCAAATTTTGGGCTAAGTATACGGGACTAGGGTCTCCACTATTATGTTTAGACTATGCCTTAAAACATTTTTGAAAATGGTGGCAATTTATCGCATCGTTCACGTCCAATTAATTGCTACTTAACAGATCTTGACGTTATGCGATATATTGACGGTATTACCGCTACTGAATGGTATATTGTCACTGACATAATGCACCGTGTCACAGAGTATATAGCAGAGTATATACTCTGTGACCTTGTAAAGCTGTCAAGCAAGCTTCCTCGCAATTTTCTACGTCACTACGTGACTTTCGCAGACGTCTGCTCAAACGGAAGCAACATCAACTTGCGCAGTGACAGTGACCGTGTATTATGGCCTGTATGCCGTCTTGCATTTCGCATCGTTTTTGTTTCGTGTGTGTGCGTGGAGAGAGCACCGTAGTTCAGTTTTTCGGCAATATTCTGGTGGAAGGAGTCGAAGCAGTCTCCTGAAATTATTCATCGGGAAGTGATCGCCTGCAGGAGTGCAAAAAACGCGTCAGCGAGGGTCAGCTGGCGAATGACAAGCGAACAGGAGTAAGTTTTTTCTTCCCTTCCTTTCTCCCTTTTTCGCCCGTTCTTCACCATTCTCTGCATTTTTCTTGTTGATTTCCCCCTTCTTTCCTTTTCTATCATTTCATTTAAGTACGTGTGCGTAAGGCCTGTGCCGGCCCTTTAGAACGGAAAGGTTCCGAGCCGTGACATCAGCCCCGTATGCCTAAACTATTTGGTGCCGAAACGCGGGATTCTATGGAATTTCACATGCATGGAAGCAATAATCGCTGAAAGTACCGTAATTAATTTCAAGCCCAGAAGATTGTACGTTCATTTGCGTTCGTGACATTCGTCAAAATTTCCCTCATTTTTATGTCTTTTCCTAGGTTAAACTTACTGTGAAGATATTGTAAGGTTAATTTGCTTTTTGAATACACCGAGTTTCCACTTCGATTGATAATCACGTCATTAACTCTAGACAGAGAGTCTAGGAAAATTTACCTTATTATCGATCTGTAGTATCCTCTAGTTCGGCCTCTACGTTGAAATTTCACGCTCTACGGAAATTGAACTTCAGAGAAATCTTGGTTTTTGGTTTCCGTGTTACCAGCACTGAAATCCTTTCACACTCACGACGTAAATCTGACTAATTTGCTCAGTAAAATCGTGAAAAAGTGAACTTTTCAACCAATTGGAAACAAGCATTTGTAGAAAAACCCATGGGATCTACTTCGTATAATTCGTCCGCGCACGTGTCCCAGAGAAGCGATCCGCAAAAGTGCAAAAACCCCTATTCAGGGACGAGGTAATCAAGCAATAAGCGGAATTTCCACATACGAAGAGCAAAGCATCGAATGACATATTTACCAACACTCAGCCGTACAGGGATTAAAGCTCTCAAACGCTAGATAAAAATCAAAAGACTAATAAGCGACAGATGCGACAGTTGCAGTCATACCACATGCGTCTAAATTTGACTCAATGACATATCAACATATTAAAAACAAAATTTTCTACGGATATTCCCGCTTAAGACCGTCAAAGGTTCCGCAATGTCATAAATGTCCCTTTTCGCAGGACCTATTTGTGACAGGGGCTTGGACCGTGACCTCTTCGGTGTATCTTTTAGCACGTGCGTGCGGGTAGGGGGGCAAAAGGAATAAAAAACAATCCCAGGAGGTGTCTTTCTAGAAGGATGCATGGTCCACACGAAGACTACCCACTTTTTTGGTAAAAAGACGTAAATACGAAGTATGTTTCCCGAACTTTCGCAACAAAAATAACTTGAACGCTACTACACGTACAATTATCCGCTCGCTCGATACAATATTCTCACCATTTTCGACCATAGAGAGTCTGTGGAGGTTAGTGACAATGTGTACAGCAGAAACGTGGCGAATTCGAAGCTTTAGGGTTCATTCCACGTGAGCAATGCAAGCGAGTCTCGGCATTTCCAGCCCCGGCGCCCGGAGTCGGACCCCGCACGCGCGGTCGGAAAATCATATGTATTTTTCGGCGTCGAAAACTTATTTTTTATTTCTCTTCAGTTTC
This sequence comes from Platycnemis pennipes, assembly GCA_933228895.1. NCBI lineage: Eukaryota > Metazoa > Arthropoda > Insecta > Odonata > Platycnemididae > Platycnemis > Platycnemis pennipes. The sequence goes on along the minus strand of OW121846.1, from coordinate 8,889,456 downwards.
GTATTTAAAAGTCTTCAACAAACGCTCTGATATAAGTCACTTGACAGGTCTCTCCCTAAAATGCGAGATATTCTCTACTTTATGTGAAATTTTGTCCAAAAACAGCTTCCGCCATTTTGTAACGTAATAGCACACAAATATTATAAACAATCTTCAAAACTAAAGCATAGTAGAGACAAAGCATAGTGTTAATAGATTATACCATTTTTTATTCGATCAAATTCCCCCCACAACGACACCTTTCATTTAAGACGCACACGACGACCCGGGGGGCACTTGGTGCTATAAACCCCCGTCGAATTCACTGGAAATTAGAGTAACCTTGGTAGCACGGTGGTCTATGCAGTCGCCCGGAAAGCGAAAGGTCTGTGGTTCGATTCCCGGTCAAGGTGAAAATTTTTTCCATGTGTTTTCGACCATCATTTCATCTCCACACCACCGTTGTGTTCAATGTTTTATGTATGTTCACTATCTCTTTCTTTCACCTACTGTTTGAATTTATATTTGTATATATATATAGATATAGATACGTCATCTATATATATATAGATGACATATATATATATATGACATATATATATATATATATATGTCTTATGACAGATGAAATATGACAGATATGAAATATGACAGATATATATATATACGTCATCTATATATATATATATATATATATATACGTCATCTATATATATATAGATGACGTGGGAGCAATTTCGTACTGTATTTACTCACTAGACAGGATTGTGAAAGATCGGACGCGACGATTGGACAAACTTATTTGGAGGCCACATTCTCTGTTGAAATTTTCTCTGTTCTTTATTAATTCAATAGCTTCACGATATACCGTGATTAATAAAGAACAGAGAAAATTTCAACAGAGATGGTGGCCTCCAAATAAGCCACACGTGGAGGCCCACGCTTCACAAATATTTCTCAATGACATGTACGTCCACCCCCCATCCCTCTCCCCCCCTCGACCCACCCACCTAAGATATATAATACCCTCACCGGCAACGAGGACCTCATATCCCTTTCAAAAAGTGACCAGCATAGGTCACGAAACGTCGCACAGTGGTCGGAAACCGGAAATTTTTGGACAAAATTCAAAAATCGCTTTTTTTGAGATATGGACTTGAAACTTCGCACATATACTCACTATATATATATATATATATATCTATCACGGAAGTAGCACTCAGAAGAGCCGATGAAACACACACGATGATAGCACACGAAAAACATAGAAACACAAAAATATAAAAAAAAAAAAACGGGACACTCACATTTAAAATAGTTGGAAGCTTTCGCACTCAGTTCCTCTCCGGCTGACGAAGACTGCAGAGGCAGTCGAAAGCTTCCAACTATTTTAAATGTGAGTGTCCCGTTTTTTTTTTTTATATTTTTGTGTTTCTATGTTTTTCGTGTGCTATCATCGTGTGTGTATATATATATATATATATATAAATGAATGTATGTGTGTGTGTGTCTGTATGTCCTTTATGCATTACTACACCATTCATCGGATCGCCATGAAACTTTGGGAAGTTGTTGAGTACATTCCTGAAAAGATGACTACGAAATCGATATTTCAATATCGATACTTTATCGATATAATATCGCAAAAGTATCGATAAATCGATACATAATTGATACAAAATTGAGGTGAAATTATTTAGTTTTTTAAAAGGAATGTATCGTTGCAATATCGATACTGTATCGAATGTATATAATGTGTTTGTCCTTTATGCATTACTATTCATCGGATCGCCATGAAACTTTGAAAGTTATTGAGTACGCTCCGCGAAGGTTTCTACAAAATCGATAATTCAATGTCGATACTGTATCGATATAATATCGATAAAATATGGATACATCGATACATTGCTGATACAAAAATGAGGTGAAATTATTTAGGTGTTTTTTTATCAAAGTTTTATAAAGTATCATTACAATATCGATACTGTATCGATACAATATTGATAACTTCATGGATTACCACAACATTCATCCAATTTCCATGAAGCTTTGGTTAGTTGTTTTGTTCACTCCATGAAGGTTTGTACAATATCGAGAATACAATATCGACACTGGAGACGGGATGTGCATGCCATTGAACTTGCAATTCATTGAAACACTCACGTGCAACATATTCAAATCATCCGGCATGGGACAAATATTTCAGAAATGCCAACTTATTGCTTGGGATGAATGCACAATGGTGCACAAAGCATCGCTCGAGGCTCTGGATCGATCATTGCAAGATTTTCGTGGAATCCTGAGACCATTTGAGAACGCATTAATATTGCTTGCACGACATTTCAGGCAAACATTACCTGTAATTCCTCGATTGACACTAGCGGATGAAATAAATGCTTGCCTGAAATATTCTTTGTGACGACATGTGAAGACGTTAAAATTATATACAAATATGCGTGTCCAGCTGCAAAACAATCGATCAGCTGAGATATATTGTATACCCATAAGAATTGTGAAATTAAACATACTATAAACGTGCGCTTTCCATTTAACCAGATTGAGCCACAGCAACGCGTGGCCGGGTCAGCTTGTTCTTAATAAATTACAATAGGCCTCACAGTCCTATAATAAGAGTTCAATTTTATTGTTATGGAGCAATTAATTATGCGTTCTTCATTGTTCATATGTGCAATTTTGTGTTTTCTCATGTGTTATTGTGGTTGTTGCACCATGTCGACTTGGAACTTTACTTTCTTTTCTGGAACCTGAGTCTAGAATGTTCCAGGCAGTGAGGACGTATATAGAGGCCTGTGTCGCGCGCTCTGCGCATTTCGTTCTGAGTCGTGACACATTTTGTTTTGAGTCGTGCAGCAGTGAGTTATGCCACTGTAGTGTCAGTTGTGCAGCTGCTTTGTGTTGTGTCTTTAGAGTGAGAACTTTTGCTCATTAAATAGTTTGGATGTATTTGGTGTTTTATTTTCCCACAATCAAGCCTCGTACGACAGGTTATGGGCCCAGGGACGTTACCCAGCGGTGAAGACAAAAGAATTTGTGAAATCCGTGCAACTAGTGAATTTGCATGACGCGCGAGTGCAGCCAGCGAAACAACCATGGAGAAAATACCACTAAGTTAGGCGCGAGTAACTATTATGCCTGATCGTGTCAGGTCGAAGCTGTTCTCGACAGTCGTGATTTGTGGGAGGCTGTTGAACGTGGCTGGAACGAAGAAAATTTGGAGAATGCGTCGGCCGCAGATAAGAAGAAAAACAAGCAAGCCTTGGCGTTCATCAAAAGAATCGTCGAAGATTGCTACATGGAGTACATTGGACAGTGCAAAAGAAGCCTGGGAAATCTTAAAAACTCAGTTTTGTGAGAGAGACGAGTTCCAGCAGTTAGTTGTGATGAAGCAACTTCTTCGGACGGAGAAAGATGACAAAACTACAGTGATGGAATACGTTAACAAGTGCTCATCGTGAACTGTCGACAACGGGATTGGTCGAATTTTCTGACCGACCTTGGCTTTGGTCTTGTTGATGGGTTTGCCCGAGGAGGTTAGTGACTGTGTGAGGCCTCTGACCAGGGATCCTAAGCTATCTGTGAGGTACATCATGCCTGTGCTGAGGAAACCAGGATCAAGACGAGTAGAGAGGATAGACGTTCCAACCAGGAATTGAAGGGATTCGTGGCTAAGAAGCAGCAACCCAAGTTTGTGTCCAATCCTGGAAGTTTCAACAATTCCAGGCCAAACTTTTAGTGTTTCGCATGTCATAAAATGGGACACGCAGCGAGAGATTGTCCTAAAGTGCTGAATGCTGAAGCGATAGGTACTATTGTAATACAATGAAAAGGTGAAAAAATTTTGCTTTCCACATCCTTTCCAATTGCATTCCGTAGGTTGCTTTCCGATTGCCTGCCAATGGTGCAAAAATAAAGCAATTGGAAAGCATTCAGAAAGCAAATTCATACTTTCCGTTTGCTTTCCGAAAGTTTCGGAAAGCAAATGGAAAGTATGCTGGCTGGCCAGCAGATACCCTTATTGCGGTTCTTTCCACTTGATACATACAATGGAGGGTAAAAGTATGACAAATTAGCAACTGTAAGAGTTACTCTTGGCTTCATTAATAAAATTGTTACTTGCAAGTTGCTTGTACAGGTACACATGTAGCTGTGACATATACATTGTTCAGATTCTGTACATTGGAAATTTCTGCCTATTGGGAATTTTTTATAAGAAAATTTCTTGTAAGAAATATTCTTGTAAGAACCCTATCAAAAACTTCCTATAGGCCGCTCCTATAGGAATTCTATTGGATTTAGGCCTTAAGACCTAAAGGAAATTTCTATCAAACCTATAAGATTCCTATAGGAAATCTATGGGACTTATAAGACTCGTATAGGAACCCCAAAGAAAATCTACCAGACCTATAGGAATTCCATTGCAAATCTGAAAACCCTAAAAACTGGTAAAATCCCGTAAAAATATAACTGTAAGAGAATAAGAGATAGGAATTTTCCTGACTAACACTGCTACTACCAAAAATCATCTCAATATAACTTTCAGGAACAACTCGAAAGCACAACAAAAACAGCTGTACATTTAAATATTTATTGGCACTACTTCAAATTTCAATAATTGCATTCACTTGCCTACGTAGCAGATAAGACATACGATTCCACATTTCCGGAATAACCCATGACGTGACATATGCCAATGTGACACCGCATGGCATGAGAATCAAAAAGTGTGATTGAGCTTGCTTCTGGCACAACATTAAATTTAAAAAGTTTATCTGGGCATTCAGTAACCACAGGTCTTTTGAAAGAAACGTTCCACTAAGTTAGATTTTTTCCAGAGGGAGTTCTTTTACATCTCATTGAGAGTCATCACTGCACTTAGGAATACACAAAAAAATTTCAGTTTTTCACAGTTCAATGGTGACTGGAATCCTCATTAGCTAAGCATGATCCTAATGTCCCAATACATTTATTATATAATGCGCCTGAAAAATAAATAAATGCCGTCACTTTTTATGTTAAGAATTCAATGAAGAATATATGGAAGGCAGATCACAACAAAAATAATGACAAATTCGTGAATTTTCTTCAGCAGACTCGCTTTGTAAAGACAAGAATTTACTCGACATACCTTAATCATCACTTCCAATTTTAAAGTAAGCTTCAATGGTGACGAGTTTCATAAAAACGTTATACTTCGAGATTAATTGCATTCCAGTTGCTCGCCTCCGTGCTGGCTTAACATTACTTGAGTGTAGTTCCCTATTCTCCTTGCTTCACATGATCACAATACTCACAACTGCCGTTTTGGATGCAGAAGTCGATTAGGATCACTTATATCGATACAGTCGTACATTTCCGAAACCGCAAACTATGAAATGAATGTTCGGGTTAAAGATGCTCGTGTGCACTAAAGTTGTGATTTATCATTGATGATAGTCCCCTAATTAAAAAAAAGTTTTCTTAACTTTAGTGAGTTTGAACACGCTTTAAATTTCATCATTTAAAATCGAAATGCAATTGTTTAAAGACATGTTTTCTCATATTAATATTGTTAACTAAGAAATGGTTTTAAGTATAATTAGAACTGAATTGTCAGACTGCACTCAATTTTTTAATGGTTATCAGGAAATGAAAAGTTTGCTGTATCAGCACTTCGGATAGTCCTTCACTAGAACTAGACTTCTAAAATTTTTTGCTCACTTAAACCACTAAAACTCTCGTATTACAACCGCAGCGTACCAAGCTGAGATCAGAGACAGTACTTAGTGAAATTAGTGACAGTTAAATATATTCATTAGGGACTTTTATACTGTTAAAATAAACTTCTTATTGCAATTATTGGGTTAAGTTATTATGGTAAATAATTTAAGTTCTAAGACCTTAAAATTCATAACATTATCATAGGATCTTAAATACTCATAAGAATTTTCACTAACCACTCATGGGAATTCATAATAGCTTATGAAGCTTCTTATTACAGAAAAATATTAGTCTAATTTTACAAAGGTGGAAATTTCTTATAAGATCTCACAGACTTCTTATGAGAATTCTATCAGTGTTTAATTGCATAAATTTTTTGAATTTAGCAAGTGAAATGGAAATGTTACCCCAGGCATTAGATAATTACATTCAAACAATTGTTCCACTGACATTATATGTAAGGTGACCATACGTACCGGTTTGGCCGGGACAGTACCGGTTTTGGGGTGTTTGTCCCGGTGTCCCGAAAGACTAAGCAAAAATACTAATTTGTACCGGTCTTTGGATTTATGCTATCAAAATAATCAGTTTGTTTTTTAAATTTTTGTCTTTTTTTAAACGCTTGTAAAAATAATGGTTCAAACAGCATCTTACATGAAAAATCCGTACATATGTTTGGTACAGTAATTCTTCCATCTGAAAAATATCATAAATAAAGTGTGATTTTTGTGAATTTGAATTGTGAATAAAAATATCTTTGAAAAGTTTAATAAAAAATAATTTCATAAACATTAAAATGAATTAAAAATCTTTTTCCTTAATATTTGATTTCTTTTATTGTTCTATTGAATTAAAAATGCTTAATATATATATACATTCCTATATTTAAAATATAGGTACTAAGCTCTTACATATGTAGCATCAGGAAGTTGCACCAATTCGGGTGCTGGAAAAGTGAGTTGTGTAGGACTCAAGAGTGACAACTTTTCTAACGCTTCACTTGAGCAAAGAAACATGTATGCATACATACATGTAAAATTGCCTATGCTCCAGGAGAAGCAACATTTTGTCCCGGTTTAGCAGATCAGAAATCTGGTCACCTTAATTATATGAGTAAACCATTTAATTCTAAATATTAATTGAAAAGGGTGAAATGCATCCATTAGTAAAAAACAATCATTTACTTTCTTCTGCAGTTGTAAAACATATACTCCACCATTATTAATCATAGCCTATTAAAGATGAAGATGCTAAAAATCAGACTCCAACCACCACGAAAGGAAGACATGCATTGGAGAACTTTGCTTTAAATGTGACCACACATTTCAATTTCAGAGGGTCCTTATTCCCCCAGAACATTAATAGTACTCAAATAAGTCACAATACATCTCAGTGCACTATCCTAGACTGGAAGGTTTTATGGAAATCAAAAGCAAAGAAAGTTACTCATTACAGGAAACTTGATTCCTGAAACTTTATTTATAGGGAAAGGAAACGGAACGCAATCGGACGGCAACATAGCAATTAATCTCTGAAATAATTCTAAGTGCATGGGAAAGGAAACGGAAAGCAATCGGACGGCAACATAGCAATTAATCTCTGAAATAATTCTAAGTGCATGGGAAAGGAAACGGAAAGCAATCGGACGGCAACATAGCAATTAATCTCTGAAATAATTCTAAGTGCATGGGAAAGGAAATGGAAAGCAATCGGACGGCAACATAGCAATTAATCTCTGAAATAATTCTAAGTGCATGGGAAAGGAAATGGAAAGCAATCGGACGGCAACATAGCAATTAATCTCTGAAATAATTTTAAGTGCATGGGAAAGGAAATGGAAAGCAATCGGATGTCAACTAGCCACAATGCAAACCAACTGGAAAGCATTGGAAGCCAATTGGAAAGCAAAGTTGCTTTCCGTTTCCTTTCCTTTTGCCTGTGGAAAGGAAAAGGAAAGCAAAAATTTTCATCATATAATGTATGTTTTACTTGTGGGGAAGGGGGACATTCACCATCCGTGTGTGTCAAGAATGGTGAGAGTGGGCACAACCGTGGTGCTGTAAATAACGGGGGTGTGAACAACAATTCGAGAGTAAACAAACCTGGCGGTGGTGATTTCAGGAAAAATTTTCTCAAACAAATCCAAACTTGTTGAGACTGAGCTGTGTGATAGAACTACTTTCAGGAGAATTGTAGGAAGTGTTCGACATATAGCCAGTATTACTCGTCCTGATATCAGTTATTCTGTGTGTAAACTTAGCCAAAGGTTTGAGAATCCAACTGTGGCTGATATAAGGGAGGTTAAACATTTACTGAAATATTTTAAAACAACCCAAAGATTTTGTGTAGAATTAGGATTGCATTAGTGTATAACAATTGTTTTTGATTTTTGACTAATTTTTGTTGTACTTGAGACTGTGTGTTGTATGTAAATACTATGTGTTGAAAAATAATTTCAGAAGGGGGGGAGTGTTATTATGGAGCAATTAATTATGCATTCTTCATTGTTCATATGTGTAATTTTGTGTTTTCTCATGTGTTATTGTGGTTGTTGCACCATGTCGACTTCTGGAACTTTACTTTCTTTTCTGGAACCTGAGTGTAGAATGTTCCAGGCAGTGAGGACGTATAAATAGAGGCCGGTGTTGCGCACTCTGCGCATTTTGTTTTGAGTCGTGCAGCAGTTCGTTTTGAGTTATGCCACTGTATAGTGTCAGTTGTGCCGCTGCTTTGTGTTGTGTCTTTAGAGTGAGAACTTTTGCTCATTAAATAGTTTGGATGTATTTGGAGTTTTATTTACCCACAATCAAGCCTCGTATGACAATTTTGAATCAAGTCGAGTATGCCTCAAACTATTTCCCTTCTCTCCTACTATCTTTCTCTGGCAAAATTATGGCTGCTACCATTGTAATGGACACTGTAGCAGTAGATAAGAAAATTAAACCATGCCGATCCATCGTTAATAGCTCTATGTACTTCACTTCAGATTAACTTAAACCTCAGTATTTTATTAATGAATATTATGACTACTCAATATACCCCTTACCCCCCAACAAACCATTCTGACCATCGATACAGCTAAATTGTCGGAAATCTCCCGTGAATCGATATGTACTATTGATAGGCCTACCACTACGCATCCTTTCTGAACAGAACATTCAATGAATTAATTCAAATGTTCATTCGCCGTGTAAAACGCCCTAAGCGGAAGGAATTTCCGGTCATCACTTGAATTAATTCGCATGATCATTCGCCGTGTAAAACGGCCTATAAACCCTGGGTCCCAAGTGTCGATCATTTCCTCTTCGTCTGTAAGGCGGCTGTCCTTGACCATGTCTGCGTACGAAGGCGAGCTATTTGCATTAGGTACTTTTTTGTTAATGCCATTTGGTCTTCCTTTAGGTCGTCCAACTTCCCGCTTACCTCCAAGAACAGATCCCATAGCTGACATCACTGATGTATTTAGTTGTGCCGTGGCTAAGGATCGTAGTTCTTCTTTACTACTGGATTCACTGCCAACCTGATTGTTGGTGTTAAGTCTCCTGATTGGGGTGTCGTCTCGTCATGCTCCTCTGTCACTCTCAAATCATGGTTCACAAGTCCATCGTTTCTGGAGACTCTTGGGCATCTTGAGATCCTCCTCAGTAAGGGACATGCATCGAGCGTGATGAGCAGCGGCTGCACTGTGCTGCCGTGCTTAACTTGGCGGCCACAGGTTCCGCAACTGGGCATGACACACCAGGAGGGAGCCGGAAAACACAACCGTACTTTTTGGCAATTAAAGGACGAATGATAACACCTTCCATCTCATAAAAACTCTACCAACAAAGTAAAACTTGTACCCAAGAGTGTAGGTGGTTTTGCAAAAAATATTTTTTCAAGTTACAGAGATTTTACATTCAAGGTGATGAACACTATTTTTATAGCTACTTAATTATACATAGCACAGTTGTACCTACATGAATAATCATGTATGGTGGAAAGAGATGTAACTTTAAAAAGAAAAGATTATACAAGAATCATATTTCTCCACAAAAAATATTATTTGTGACTTTCAACGATTAATAAGTGAATATCCATTACATTAGTACCTGTATGACCTATTTTCAAAAGATCTGCTTCATTATTGAGATGGATGAAGAAATTAGTAGAATTGTTACAATTCAAGTAAACTAATGGATCAATTTGTTTCATTCTTGCCAAATTCACTTGCTGGGGGTAAGAAATGGCTCCTGCAAACTCAGTTGGACCATCAATACCATCTGTTCCCCCACTTAGAAAAAGAATATCACTATGTTCAGAGCAAGGATTGTTTTTCATTAATTTTGAAACTTCGCACAAAAAAGCAAGGGCTAGTTCCTGATTCCTTCCACCTAGGCCATTTCCCTTGACTTTTACAGTTGTTTCGCCTCCTGCTATAAAACACACTCTCTTGGAATCCCTGGGGAAATCATCTCCTGTACTATTAAGGAGGTTATTAAGTGGTATACTCTGTGTATGGCATGCATATTTAAGATTTTCAAGCAAGGACTCTGTTGTTATTTCACCACAAATGAACTTACAAAGCTCCATAGCAAAACTAGAATATAGTTTTGCAACTTTCTTGACATCACCTTCAAGAGTAGAAGATAAAATAAATGTAAAATAACCAGCACTTGATGATTGTCTTGCTATACTTTCCAGGGCTGCACTATTATTTCCAATCACATAATTGTGTACATGATGAAACTGGCCATTGCGTACAGGGATTTGTTCATGGTCATATTTCCAGCTTGAGAGACTCCTTAGGTGCTCCAATATAACAATGGGAACTTTAGATTGCAATGAAAACTTGTTAATAATGTGCAATGCTGTATTTTTACAATTGGCATTAAACACTGTTGGACCACTAGCAATGCTATCAATTGGATCGCCAACAATATCAGAGAGTATAAGAGCAATAACCTGGGCAGGGTATGCAATCTTAGCTAATCCTCCTCCCTTTAAAAGGGAAAGACTTTTCCGTACAGAATTCAGTTCTTCAATGCTGGCCCCTGCAGATGTCAGGAGTTGGATGACAGCTATCTTGTCAGCAAGGCGAATGGGAGGGACTGGTGATGGCAGCAGAGCAGAGCCACCCCCTGTGAAATAAACAGCCACTCAGGTCTGAGGGTGCAGAAGTTGATTTTTGAAGGAAAACAAAAGAACATATGACCATTTCTGGGAAGTGTTTATGTGAACATGAGCATGGGAAATTTATTCTAGATTTGTCATAGTACATAATATACTTAAAATATATAACCTAATATGAAAATGAAATTCTGTGAAATTATCATGTTTTTCCACAGTGGCTAGATACTCAGAAAGCTGCCTCAGGCATATAGCAGTATAGCATCCAGCGCAATATTCCTCATATTCTTACCATCCTGATACTGTAGAGGCCAATGATTGACCCTTGATTATCCTAAGGCACAGTCTAAATATACAGTCTACCCACACCTATATGAGCAAGGGGAAACACTTTGTGCTACTGCTGGCTACTAAGGCCTCTCTGTTGTACATATGCAAAGACCAAACAAATGTGTTACCCATTATATGAATTGGCCAGCAGAGTACATGGCAACGGCAATATGAGGGAATTCTGAAAGATATTACCAGGAAGAACCTAAATTAATATCGCATGAGTGATATTCACCACCAATGCTTCCATCCAAAAGTATACAGAGTTTGACTTCACCTTAAGTAAGTCGTTTGTTCTCTGTTTCTGCAGGGAGAATTCAGGACTGTCAACTAAGATCAGAGTAAACTCTGATGGAAATAAAATCACATATTCATTCCTGCACTTGAATTTTTATTTAAATACAACAATTATAAATATATGAGAGATAGATAAAAAACAGTACACTATAGTGTTTCTACATTATGACAAAAAAATAACTATAGAGAAACAGCCAAAAATAGCACATGAATCATTCCAACACTTGAAATACATTAATAAAAGTGATTCCAACTCACATAATTGTTAACTGCTCTCAAAATGAGTGGTGTTGAATATCAAAGATTATGACAGCACTTAACACATTCAATGCAGGTAATATCTAATCTTGTATTGGGTGTATACAAGCATATCCTAAGCTCAAATAAAATTTTAATCAGATTTTTTTTTGTTTTGAATCAATACTTGTCCTCGTATATGTTTCAATACTTACTATTGTATATTTGCAACATTTTTTTGCAAAAATTAGTACCACATAGATTAACACATGGTACTTTCACAGACAATAATTTATTTGTTGTTTAATATTGATATATTCCTTGAGAGCAAACTAAAAATTGTAGATGCCTAAAATTGGTCTATTTAGCATCTACGGATAACTTCGGTGTTCTAACTCTGATGTAGACCAAGGATAGCCCTGATGAAGGCATGATAAAGAAGTTCAAATGACGAACACAGAAATCTGAAATATTAACCAGCAGAACTACCAACCAAAAATATTATATCATATGCTTTCAATAGCTCTCCATAAGACCTGCTTAAATGTTTATAAAAAATGGAATTCCTGGTACACAGGCAAATGTTATTTGGCCATTATCAGTCCATTACTGTGCTTCCATAATCAGATCCTGTAGATAACTCTCATATAAAAAATAGGCTGCACATATTTTGGGAGAGTTCATTTGTTAGAAATCAAGCCCGGTCATGGAAACACAAACATGTGCCGAAATTTATTGAAGTGTAGTTGAAATTTAACATCTTAGTGTTTTTTTTAAGCCCTCTAGTAGCATGATGTACAGTTGTCTTTGTATTCTTAAAGAATAATTTGGTTGTGGTTCATCTACTACTTGTATACTGAGGCTGTATCATACTGATATGCGCAATATTTGAAATTCAAGGCTATGGAAATGTCTGCTAAAAAATCCATTTTTCTTTCTGTAGCATCGGCATTTTATTTTCTTTACAGATTTCCTGAACCATACATTACTTCTTTTTCCTTAGTTGCTTTGTAAAGTTATGAAATTGTTAGAAAATACATTTTCCTTGAAGTTTCAAATTGCATTACTCTACTGCTAGCAGATATGGTATTTTAGAGGAGTATTTGGTCCTTTTTCACTTCATTAATGCCAAGTGGGGTTCCATTGTGTTTGGTTTGCAATATATAGTGATTGTGTTCGGAATCAAAATCAAGTGATATCAGTGAACTTTGTTTTCTTTTAGTTTATAAGTTTGGTGAAACATGGACGGCGTTTTCGAAAATGTTGAGTAGTGCCATTTATTGTGTGGAGGTGCTGTTGTGTAAATTTCGTTCAATTAATTTGCATTGGGCTTCGGATAAATAAAGGTAATTATTACTATTATATTTTTGTTACATGTTGATCATTTCTTTTGTAATCTGTAGAAGCGATTAGATTTGTTATTTTCCAGACTTTTTTGAGGAAGCAGTTCTTCCAAATGATACAGATAACTTTGTATTTGTGCATGGAATCGTTACTATACTACCGAAGTTTCAACTGCACAGCGTAATTGTCAGGTTACATTTTACCTGATGATAATGTCTCATCGAAACATAGTAGGTATATTAAATATTCTGAGTTGAAAACCAAAGTTTACTGCCTTGTTACATTTTTGTGTTGCTACTACTATGAAAAATATTTCAAGTTTACACATAGCATTATGTAAACCTATATTTTTAGTTAGCAATAGACCATAACTTCATATATCATTCCTTGCTTTTATATTCTTTAATATTTTTATAATTTATTCTTTGTAACCTCAGATTATAGTTGTTTTAAGTCATGACAATCTTATGTTTTATGTATTATTATTTTGACGATGGGATTAGATGGCATAAGGACAGTTTTGTCTCAATCTCAGCTCAATAAAGATCTTTTATTATTAGGTATTAGCATTCAAGATACTGTAATGTAACTTCCACCTCTGAATCTCCAGCTAGCATCAGGTTTCATTGCCATCATAACAGCCAGAGACTCGAGGGGTTGCACCTATGAGTAGCCAGGGATGGGCATGATTCGTCTTCATGAATCACGAATCATGATTCGCGAATCACAAACTGTGATTTGTGATTCATGATTTGGATCATTTTTTTAGTGATTCGTGATCCGGGAGTCGACTCTTTTTTTTTTAGTTGAGGTGATTCGTGAGCCGAATTTTTGTGTTGCAGCTCACGATTCACTGATGAATCACGAATTAATATCACTGATTTCACTGCTAGAAACGTACATCATTCTTTAACCGACAGATGCCGTGTAAGTATAAGTCAGAAGTGCAACAATATGGTTAATGCAAACTTCAATAATATATTTTACACTAAATTATGCCTCTTCTACACGTCCGCCTGCGCTCAGCGTATTTGGCTCAGCCTGGACGTTGAGCCACCTTCCTTTCTACACGAAGCACTTAAATCGACACTTCGCCATCTGGTGCCGAAGTTTACAAATGACATTGTAAACACTCAACTAGACTGGCATAGAAAGCTATTGAGAGAATGAGATAATTCTACTGGTATATTATCACTTTCTATTATTCTTCTATTTTCTTATTATTCTTTTATATTCTTATTATATTTCTTTGATTGTTGAACTGACAGATTCAGAATGTCCTTTTTTCCTCGTACAATTAGGGATATGAATAGTGTAAATATGTCCAATATGAGTGAATCAATGTATATCATAGGTAGCTGCATGTTAATAATAATAATAATAAGTTTATTACTCCATACACAAATAACATGTCAATAACAAAAGTGGAGTAATTTTAGGTGGCCATGAAGGAGAACCTGTTTAAGGCTACCATCAAATAATAATACATACAATATGCTTTGCTTAAAGATACATATTGCTCTTGTAGTGATGCCATAACAATCTCTTAACAATGTAAGTGCGTATCTTAAAAGCTACTTACTTACAGTTTAATTACAACTCAATTACATTAGTTATTTACAACAATATTTGCTCTACGCTTTCTTTAGTGAGAAGCCAAGAATGTACATTTTCCAAAAATTTTTTCACAGACTTAGAAATAGTTCATGACTGGGGTAATAGATTGTATACCTTTGGTCCTACATACAAAAAACATCTTTTGAACAACGTCAAATTTGGTTTTGGCAAGGGTATACTTTTTTTACGCAGGGTAAATGAAGAAGGCAGGCACAGAAATATTCAGAAATATTTTCACTTCTTGTATAAAAACACCGTAGAACCTTATAAATATATAGATGCCTCAATGGAAGCAAACGTAAATGAAGAAAAAGTGGAAAGGATCTTTCAAATCTGTTCTTTTTCAAAATAACACGAATAATTCTTTTTTGTAAAAAAAACGGCAGGTTTAAAAGAGTTCAAATAAGCGCCACCCCAACAAAAAATTCCATAACTTAGTCTGGATTGTACTAACGCGTTATAAATTATTCTAAGGGAATTTAAAGGACATTTATTTCTGATGAAGTAAAAATTTGTCAATGTTTGTCGCATTTTATTTGTTAGACTATCAATATGTTGTTGCCACTTTAAGAATAGGGTAGTTTCCTTCATCAAAGAAAACGAACTTCATTAATTGCGATTTGTGCCCTTCCATAAATGTATTTAATTTACGCAAAAAGTTTGTATTGAGAAATCTCAGTTTACTAGAGAATTAAATGTTAATTTTAAGGCCATTTGAAAAGGCTCTGAAATGGCGGGGTGCGCTGCCTTCATGCTGACATAACAGGTAGGTAGTTTACGTTGCCAAGCATAGGAAAATTCGTCTCTTGAACTTACCGTTGTATTTCAGGGCCCATCAGCTCTAGTAAATATTTATTAGTATTGACCTGTAAAAACTATCAATATTGGAAAAGTATTCTCAGTGAAACATGGTATTATTAGTCATTTTATAGGCTCAAGGACGTCCTGCTCGCTGTCTTCTGCTACGACGAAGCATGGCGTGAAGGTCGTGCGGCGATAGGCGAACTACATGATATGCTTGTGAAAGGAATACTAACTGATTTTAAATGAATCAACTGCATAAGTAATGTTAAATAAATAAATAAAAGTTAATTATAATTAATTAACGGAATAAATATGCCTCCAATACTTGCTCATAAGCTTTAACGGAGTGCGACGTCTATTTGGAAGCGTCCGCAGCACCACCTGGTGGCAGGTAGAGGAAATAGTTTGACGTCACACGTAGGATTAACCGGCATGCAATAGTTAGCCGTCGCGTTTTCGCGCCATTGATTTTTTTCACTTTTTAATTAATGAGGAAAAATACTTAACGTCATTTAAAAATCGAACGGCTTGAAACACGTACTCCAGAGGTTATAAACTTTCGATCATGACATTAAAAAAATAATAGGAAACTACCCTATTCATCAATGGTTACTCCCAGGTATTTTAAACTGGAAACCCGTTCAATGGGCAAGCAGCTATTGCATGAAGTTATCGGACAGTTTTCTTCATGATAATATAAAACCCAATCAAACTTGTACCTGTTACATAAATTATAACACATATATTTCGTTTTAGTTACACTCATTTTCAATTTGTTGGAGGTAAACCAACGTCGCAAATTGATCCAATAAGACTGCATATCATATTTTACATCACCCCTGTTAATACCTTCATAATTTAAAGCGACATCATCAGCAAATGCTGTCACATGACCTCTAAAATTGAAATTACATAGATCGTTTATATAAACTAGAAATAGGACTGGACCCAAGACAGAGCCTTGTGGAACTCCAGAAGTTATCATATTGTAATCACTGTAAACATCACCAATTTTTACATACTGCATTCTCGATGATAGATAACTGGTAAACCATTTTAGTGGTATTCCTCGAATACCAGCCTTCTGATTAAAGGTCAGAATCTTGTGTTCAATGGTATCAAAAGCCTTGCTAATATCAATAAATAGGCTGCCAGTGCGTCGATTTGAGTTTATAGCCTTGTAAACATGAGTAAAATAATTTTCTAGAGCATCTTCTGTCCCCTTTCCACTTAAAAAACCATACTGATTTTTGCTGAAGAAGCAGTTTTTATGGAGAAAGTTAATTAATCTCGACTTGACTAGCTTCTCTATAATTTTTGAAAATATTGTCAGCAATGAAATGGGACGATAATTTAGTATACTTGATCGATCACCTTTCTTATATAAGGGCATGACCACCACCTTTTTCATCTCATCAGGAAAAACACCACTGGTAAAACTTAGATTAAATATATGTGAAAGAATAGGAGCTAATTCATTAATAACAAGTTTCAAAAGTTCACTGTTAACGTTGTCGTAACCAGGGGCTTTGCTAGCAGGAAAGGATCTTACTAATGTGTGTAGTTATTTCAGCAGGATCGCCTGGTTCTAAGTACATAGATTCAAAGCTATTTGAATAATCACAGCACTCAGCGACGAATTCATCAATGTCACTGTCGTTACTATTATTATTACTATCGTAGGAGGAAACAAAATAGTCATTAAATGCCCTAGCTATTTTAGAACGAGCAGATGTTATACTACCGTCTATTTCCAGGCAGATTTCATGGGGACTGAGTGGTATGCGGCCGGATATTTCCTTGAGTATTGTCCATTGCATTTTTGAGTTTCCGTTTGCTCCTTGAAATCTGTGCAAATAGTAGTTATTGGAAGCAATCCTAAGTTCATTTTTCAAATTATTTCTACAGTTTATAAATGCCTTTGCTAAACTTTCGTTTAATGGATGGCGTCTATGTTTTTTGAGCAGATAGTTTTTCCTTTCAATAAGGTTTAGAAGATGACTAGTTATCCATGGCTTTAATTTTTTTCTTGTGTCGTAATTATTGACTTTGATTCTTGACGCAGATATAGCACCTATTAGTAAGTCATGAAATAACGAAAAAGCCTTTGATGCGTCCACTTCGTTTACAACTGGACTCCGATCTACTTCAGCTATTTTGATTTTAAAATATTCATAGTCAATCTTAGTTTTGGCAGGAATAGATAGTCGTTAATTTTTCTTTGCTAAATGGTTCTTTCACACAAATAGAACAGCGAATCAAAGAGTGATCGGTTATTGCTTCATGAAGCACTTCTATTTGAAGGTCATGCGTGCGCATAATATAACCTAGTGAACAGGTGATCAATACAGGTAGCGGAGTGTCCTGTTACCCTAGTTGGCGAGTCAATCAGACACGCTAATCCTAAGGAGCTCATTAAGTTTAAGTATGATCAGAATCATTAGAAGGTACCATAATATTTATGTTGACATCACCAATCACAATTATATTACCTTTTAAACTATACATTAGCGGTTCAAATTCAGATAAAAATTGTGCTATCGGAAAATTTTGATCTCTATAGAGAGCAATTAACTGTAATTCGAATTTTTCAAGTTTGAGGGTCACCTGGACAAAATCAGCAGTGACAGCTTGAATTACATTAGAGTAGCAATCAATTGTACTTTGCACATAAACAATAACACCTCTTGCTCGACTACTGCTACTGCATTGGGCAAAATATTTATAACCTTCCAATTTCTAATGGTGAAGTTCATGTTCACAAACCCATATTTCACTCAGGATGATTATACTCGGTAAATAAGAAAGGCCATGTAGATACGTTTCAAATAAATCAAAGTTTGATCTATCTACATCTACAAAATACCCTGCAAGCCATCACAAGGGTGTGTGGCAGGGGGTGATTTCTCACCAAACATGCACTACATATCATGCATAAAAAAAGAATAGTATGTATTAATATAGTAGTCAGAACTACACTATTTAAAAAAAATAGAAATTGCAAAGCAAACATGCAATAACATTCTGTTAGTAGGGTTAGCTTTAAGTACTCATACCAACATGCAGCTACCAATTCTATTCATTGCTACTCTCCGATAGGACATATTTACCATTATTCGTATCTCTAATTGTTCGAGGGAAAAAGGACATTTTGAATCGGTCGGTTCGGCAATAAATTTCTCTAATTTTATGATTATGGTCCAGTCTGCCATAGTAAGTTGGGGTTCGTAAAATATTTTTAACATCATCACTGAAAATATTGCCTTGGAATTTGTTTAAGAGATTAAGTCTAAATTTCAACCTGCGATCTGATAATGATTCCCATTTCAATTCATTTAATAGACTGGTTACGCTAATATAATTATCGTATCGTCCCTTTACATATCTTGCCGATCTTCGCTGCACACGTTCAAGTTCATTACTTAGACCGATTTCATAGGGATCCCATACACTAGCAGCATATTCCAAATGAGGTCTTACAAGGGAAAAGTAGCTGATTTCACGTACATGATCGTCACATTTACCCAATACTCTTTTGATGTAACCCAGTTTACGATTAGCTTGACCCATTATTTCACGTATATGTTTACCCCAGGAAAGATCATGTGTCATTCTTATTCCAAGATATTTAATGGATTCCACGTTTGTTATTTCATTATTACTTATTTTGTATGTGCTAGGAGGAGAACTATTCTTTTTCCAAAAATTCATTACTACACATTTTTAAAAATTTAATTCTAACTGCCATGTATCAAAGACTATGATCTTGATAAGACATTGACAAAAAAATTGATCTGAGACTACGGATATTTTGTTGAACAATACATAATATACTGCTATGAAATAACTTAATATTGGTGTAATCGACATTCTAAATTTTATAAAAAATTTAAATCATCCAAACTCGTCAAAACAAACACTGGTTCTTTCTCTGCTTTTCGCATTAAAACTTTACCTCCACGTATTCACAAATATTTATAGCCTTTCTTATTCTTAACAGCCCTTGCAGCATGCAGCACTTTTCTCCTCCCAAGACAAAGGGCTTCGTTAATGTAGAGAGGGGTGGGTGTCACATCGAGGTTCAGGTGCCGTGTTGAGAAGTCCCTCTTTACTCTTCTTTTTGCCAGGAGATCTTCCTTGATATGCTGACGGAGGAACTTAACGTGGATACCACACTGCCCACTTTCCGACTTGGGTTTGAAGCGGTAACAGCTGTCAATGTCATCCGCTGTGACTATAACCCCCAACTCGGCCCCAATATTACTAATATTGCTCGGAAGGTCTTCGTTTTTTTGAAGTGGGTGACCGTGAATCTCGACTGAGTTTGCTAAACTGCGTTGCTCAAGGTCATCGGACTGTTTTGCAAGAAGCGCAATTTGCTTCTTCAGTGATCGATTTTCACTTTCTAATAAGTCCATTCTAGCAAAGCACTCGTCGAATCGCTTACTATGAGCCTCAAGCACCGAAGATTAATCGTCCAACCGATCATACAATTTGTTAATCGAATCTCCAAGATTAGCCTCTGTTGACTTTAGATCAGCTTTGATTTTTTTTAAAGAGATCTAAAACTGCATCTGATGGAAAACTATGGGACGCACTTTTAATCGGTGCACAACTAGATTCACTATTCATGCTAGATCTACGAACCACGGTGCACTCACTGCATCGCCAAACTTGCTTGCTGGCTTTAATGGCTTCAATGTCCTGTTTAGTAAGAGGATTATCTAAACAGTTTCCATGGAATTTGTTCCCACAATCGGAGCACTCTAATAATACTGTGTTATGCACTAACTTACTGCAAATTTTGCAAGAACTCATTTCGGTAACACGAAAGGTTGCTTATTGTTGTTGTTATATATTGTGGTTATTGTTAATCTGTTGGTATAAGGGGACCATGACCAAAGCCCAATTCCTTCCATTCCTATTCTTATACCTTTCCTCCCGGTCTGAAGCGCCTATTAGTGCGGAAACAGACTTGAAAACACCTAAGGTAAGGTAGTTGGTATAAGGACTTGAAGGTAACCCAACTACCAGCATGTTTTTGCATGCTTACTTTGCTATATTTATTTGTTTTAATAATGAGGTTTAGACTAGTATATTATTACTAATCCTTTTTCATGCATGAAGTAGCTTGCTTGCATGCATGTAGTAGCTTGCTTGCATGCATGTAGTAGCTTGCTTGCATGCATGCTTGTAGTGCATGTTTGGTGAGAATTCACCCCCTGCCACACACCTTTATGGTGACTTGCAGGGTATTATTTAGATGTACATAAGAACTGATAATTTATGAAATTCAGGTAATCCACACTGTATCTACACAAGTGTTAATTAACGGGCGAAAAAATTGGTATAGGTTCACAATTATGGAAGCAATGTTCAGAATGTGACCATTACGTAGTGTTATTGTCATTCTACAATAACACTATGATTCGTGATTCGTGAACCGCACGAATCATATTTAAAGGAAAAATCACATGTTTCATGATTCGAGATTTGAATCAAATTTCCAGCAGTGAATCGTGATTTGTGCTTCGAATCTAATTTCCTTCAAAGATTCGTGATTCGTGACTCGAATCAATATTAGGTGATTCGTGCCCAACCCTGCGAGTAGCCATGTCTGCCACCATCAGATATGTGGCTACCCTGCATTAGGGTCATGTGCACGAAGCAGGCGGAGGGACTTGAGAAGGACAGCCTTCTGCGTTGCACTTGCAAGTGCATCCGCTCATGCCCTACACCCTGGGATGCACTTGAGATTACCAGCCAGTGAGCTCTTGACACCACCAAGCACGCCCACGATGAGGAC
Source organism: Platycnemis pennipes (assembly GCA_933228895.1). Taxonomy (NCBI): domain Eukaryota; kingdom Metazoa; phylum Arthropoda; class Insecta; order Odonata; family Platycnemididae; genus Platycnemis; species Platycnemis pennipes. The sequence continues at coordinate 8,868,215 of OW121846.1, read as the reverse complement.
AGAGTAGCCCGCGTACATTTGCCAGAGTTCGTGCAGCAGATCTTGATATTTACCTAGTCCTTTTTTCTATCTCCTTCGCTGCCATGTTCATTTTGGCTGGTGCCGAAAACTCGATCACAAACATGACATGCGAGAGATTGCTGAGGAGAACAGTATCAGGCTTTGTTGCCTCCAACTGCCTGGTTGTAGGGAAGGAATTATTCCACCAGATCTTACACCTATCGTTCTCCATGAAGGACTCGATGTTCCCAGTGCCATAAGGCAGTCCTGGATTCGCGTCTATGCCGTAATGGTGTATGAGGTGGTAATACAACACCTGCGGAGCCGAGTTGTTCCGGTTTATGTATGCGCTCTTGCCATAAAAGCTGCAGCCTGAGAGTAGATGACCTAAAGTCTCCGGCTGCCTTCTGCGCACTCTGCATCTCGTGTCCATCATGTTTGCCCCAAAGATGAGACAACAGTACATGAGGGTGTTGATGATCTTGGCTTGTGAGCACGAATCCCTCACTGGACTGAAGTTTTGCACTTCAGTCCAGCAGAATGCAGGAAAGAAAATGTGAGCTCCTTCGATAGTCCATGTATTTCCAAGTTTCAATGGAAACTTCCATGCATGGGATTCTCGGTGTGGTTGCGGATCAGGGTCTTTTGCTCCACTTTCTTTATTTTGAGCTTCAGAACGTCCACCTTCAGAGACAAGATTGATGTGTTGCATGCTTCTCCGCTGGAAGTAAGGTACAAGTCCAAACCGAGGCAGTTGTGCTGCCCTTTTTGCCGCCTGGAATAGGAATGCCTCTTTGCTGGCATTCTTGTGTTTCTTCAGGAGCAGCATCAGAGGGTCCATGCTGTGAAACACGCAGCATGCCGTTTTGAGGACTACTACTTGAGGCACTTCAGGCTTATCAGCCCTCTACCTCCTAGCTTTTTTGGGAGATACAATCTGACTATGGAAGACTTTGGATGAAGACTACGATAGATGGTCATCAGTTTCCTCATTCCCCAGTCAAGGTTTTACAGCTTGCTAACATACCATTTGATGTAACAGGGGTAGATCAGTTTCAGAACTGCAAAGGTGTTGGTCCCAAGAACCTCGTTCTTGCGTGATAGTTCAGAGCTCCAGATTCAGGAGCTTTGGATCAGAGAAGTTTCCCTTTTTCGGTATTAAAACCGTTCATCCCTCAGTCAGCCAGGACAGAATTGGTTCCATTCCTTACAGGAAGGATGTGAAGATTCTGGTAAGGTGTTGGTTTGTGGAAGTGAACTTTTTCCACCAGAAGTTATTCACTGTGTCCCTTCCTGGAGCAGTTAAGTTCTTGTCAGTGAAGGCCTTCTTCACATCACGTTCCATGACAGATGGGACGATCCATATCCACAAGGTGGCAGTCACCAAACTCTTAAAGTGGGCTATGGCTGGGTGAATGGCTTCGTGGTTCCATAGATGTCCTTCCAAAAACATTCCACCTCCGGGACAGTTGGTGGTGTTTTGACAACTGGTGGAGGGGTTCGAAAGATAAAGGATAGCTTAAAGGAGGTGGAATCCTCCTTCCTGGCATTGGTTCTCTCGATCAACTTCTTCCTCGCTGTTGCAAGTGTGACCGCACTCTTTGTCCTGCTTAAGGATAAGCAGCAATCATGTGCTCAGTTTGCGATGGTCTCTCTGGTTCGCACGAGCGATGCGCTTGACCTTTGGCGTAAAGGCCCGACCGGAGGAAAGGTAGTCCATCACACACTGAAATCCTGACACCTCTTGTCTGGCCAGTGTGATTTTGGCGTTTAGCTGTTTCAGCCTGCATGCTGCTTTTGTCTCCCAGGTGGCAGACTCTTGGGGAGAGGCCAACAATTTGGCAGCAGCCCATATCACTCTTTGTTTGTTTATTATTATAATAAATTGTGGACATTTGACCCTTATATAGACCACATGTAGTTGTAAAGCAAACCACAAGGTTTGCTGGATACCAGATGCCACTCACTCAGTGATTCAACCCAAGAGTAGGTTTGGATACGTGAGGGTAGAGCTCACCCTGTACTTAGCTGAAATTCACACGCCTGTGGCTGTGCAGGTAGGGGGGGGGCAGTTCCTCGGCCACCTCGCACTCCTGAGGATTTTTTTTTCGTTCGGGGCATCCAAAGGCTTCACCTGGATCTGAGCCCAGGACCCTTTGATCAGTAGCCAAGCACTCTACCCACTAGGCCACAACGCTCCTCATACCAGATGTAGATGTTATAATTAGGTTTACATTAGGTATACTGCAAACTTTGGATGGTTACTTTTAGACCATAAATGGTGGATATTAGGCCCTTTTTTAGGCCGCATTTAGTCATAAAGCCAACCAAAATTAGACGTCTACATCTGGTATGAAGCAAATTTATGGTTTTCTCTATACCAGGTGTTGATTTTAAAATTGGGTTTACATGAGGTATATTTTAGTTAACTTATTTTTTTACATTAGGTGTACTGCAAACTTTGTGCTCTAAGGGCTGTGGATATATTTATTTTCGTTCATTTATCACTTTAATTTTCTGAATTCCATATGTCCTCTTTTGTAACCTCAGATTATAATTGTATTAATTAATACATGTCATGACAATCATATATTTTATGCAATTATTTTGACAAGGGGTTAGACGGGAGCAGGGAGTTTTGTCTTAAACTCACCCCAATCAAGGACCAAGTATTATTATTTCTCTTTCGACAAAACACTGATTTATTTCGTTCTGCGTGTTGCCTACCTTTTAAAAAAACCTGATGCCCGAAATGTTTATATCGGAGTTATATTATTACTGTTTTCATTTCTTGCATATATTATTTAGGATTTTGCCTGTATAAGAAATTATGCATGACAAGTATGACATTTTCCAGTAAGGCTTCCCATGATTTCATGAATTATGTGCATCACAGAGTTGATGATGATTATGCTATGGAACTGAGATGTTATGAAACAATATTTGCATGCAAATCTTTTCCAGTTTATTTCTAATTATAATGAAATGATGGAAAAATTGTATCTTACTGGGGCAAAAACAGTAACAAGTACAAACAAACTTTTTAAATCATGTGCTCTATTTTGCCAAAATAGACATTTTTAAAGTACAGTGGAAGCCCCATAAGGGATATAACGAGAATTTCGAAATACATCGCAAAGGATGGGACCATTGCCCTATGATTTGTATGTAAATTAAATTGGCAAAAACAAGAGCAACAAGCTGCTTTCATTGAAGTCTTTCGATATTACGGGTACCTAATATAGAGCAAAATGTAGGTGCACAAGCTTATGCTCATTACATCTATTCCTTGCATTAAAATGAAAACATTTTCATTTTTTCACCGAATGTTCCACCCAATGGTCACGAGTACATTTACAACATCCTGGGAATACCTGTATTAATGAATTTCCCAATTGCTCATAAGTAGGGATGGGTCGGTTCCACTTTTTTTCGGTTCCGGTTCGGTTCTTAACTTCGGTTTTCGGTTCCGCTTCTCGGTTCTGGTTCTTACTTTGCTACATACTTTGCATTGCTCAATGGTAAGATAAGGTAATCAATAATCATTTCAGAGACTGAATTGGAATAATTCGCGACTTTGAAGCATCTAAGTACACTATTTCACCAGGTTGTGAAGCCTCCACTTTCGGAGTGTGAGTAGGTTTCAAACTGGTTTTCGCGCCAATTATTTCGGTACCGATTATTTTTGGCCTTGGTTCCGGTTCTAAGCTCAAGAACCGGTGGAACCGAGAACCGAACCGACCCATCCCTACTCATAAGCTTTCCGTTGCTTTTGCATTATTTTCCCCATCTACCAGTTTAGTCCAAAAGCCAACTTCATGGCTTAGAAATGTACATCATTGGATCCAAAAGAAAAACTCTGTGTAGTTGATAGTATGAAAGTTGAGGGGTAGACGGCCATTATTATCAAAAAGTTCCTTCAGCTGGTGCTAGATGTCATTACAGCAGAAGATAATACGCATATCTTGATGATTTCCCGTTTGGAACTTACAACTGTTTATGAGTGGCCTTGCCACAGATGACTTCATAAAACCAAGAAATCTATGTATAATTATTGTGGTAATACAGCTGCTAGTATGATGACTATTGATTACTATCATGTGTATACAATTTTAAGTGATAATGATATTGGATTTACGATTCCGACCCTGGTACCACTGGTAGAAGTTTGATTCCCACAACTTTCAGCTACTCTACCACAATTTTCTTCTCCTCCAAGAGTAAACTTAGATGTGGAGGGAGGCACTCTTCCATTCTTTGAGGCAAATTTCAATCAAAACCTCATATAAATGACCATGTCAGAGACAAATCGCTTTGCTGAGCAGAATAATGGTCCTCTGCCGGTAAAAGCTACTGGAAACTTTACGGAAAATGAAATTAGAGTTTACTTTGAACTAAATATACTGCAGGGTATAATCAAAAAACCAGTTTAGGAAATGAATTGGTCAAAAAAAACCATGATGCACAACCGTCTTTCCAAAAGTAATGTCACAGGAGGTTTTTATCTAAAAAACGAAGTATTCAATTTTGTAAAATCAGGACGATGACCCAATCCAAAAATTTTGGGGCCCCATCGACCCCTAATGGGTGGTGTGGATAGGATTGACCAAACTCTAACATATTATTACCCTGTAATCAAGAAGAGAAGGCTGCAAATACTACAAAAAATATTTTATCATCTACTTGATCAGGCAATTTGGAATTCGTATGTCCCCATGCAGCGGAAAGCACACAAACTATGGTGAAATCCAAAAGTCCAGGTATTACAGGTATGCCGAGAATGTTGAAATCGCACACTTGACCCATTAGGTGGAACATTTGGTGAAAAGAATCGTTTTCATTTTAATGCAAATGACAGACTGCACTGGCTTGTGCACATTTTTCTAGTTGCCTCTTTCAGGAGCCATTGCATTTGTAACTGTCACCTGAGCTTTCGCTTCCATTAAGGGCCACATTTTCAGGGTTGAAATAATGAAGTCAGCTTGGAGAGACAATTGGGGAGACATGCCACCCTCCCTCTCCTTCCTTAGCTGTATTTGGTATTGTTTCTCATTGGCGATTTACCTGCCCACTTTAGAAGGTGACTCAGCCTGGACCCCAGTTGTTTTAAAGGTCTTTCCCTCGGGTGAACGGCATAAGTCACTTCAGTGCGGAGATGAGTTTAATGCCATTGCCATGCTTTATTTTACATGGATGTTTCTCTATTTTGACTGCCTCTCAGTTCAATCTTGGGTAGTAGCAAGGTCTTTTGTTAACATCCATGTCTTTTCCGGTAAAATATATTGTTCTCCACCTGGACCTCCAGAGGATGTGTGTTCTGCAACGGCGGATTTCCTTATGCTCCCATGGAAGATTGCTCACCGGAGCTCTTTGAGCCTGCATGACACAGAGTGCCATCAGGCAAACAAGGCTCTTGAAGAATCTATTTTCAATTCTATCCATGCTTTCGATCATGGTCACCGGTGTTGGCAGTGAAGTTAAATTGAAGGGAACGCAAGGATTTTCATCTGCTGTTATTATAAGTGACTCAGATTTTTAAGCATTCAGATTTGAGGTGAAACTCAATGGACTCAAGGATTCGAAATTCCAATTATAAAATTAACATTTTCGATTTGTATTTTGCATATTTAATTTTTATTTTTTTAAATAGCTTTATATGTAGTACATTACTAGGCACATAATAATATAAAGCTGAATAACTACATATATTGATGTATAAATATGTATAAATTAATTAAAAATTTTGAAAAGACAATGAAACAAAACACATTTTCCTTCAGCTAAAAATTGAAACTTAGAAAGCAGATGAAAGTCAAAAATTATATTCACATTTTTCCGGAGTGAAAAAAAAACTTCCATAATCATAAGGCAGTTGAGGAGAACATGGTTATTACTTATCTGATGGCTCAGCATCACGGACATCAGTACTCATCGACGAGCTCATTGTTTGATGAGTTGTCATAACCCAATCTAAAATCAAAACATTTGTTACAACGCAAGACACCAATACGAAAAAATAAGGGAGTAAAAAGCCAATTGCCAATGGAAGGTTTTAATTTCTTACCAGAAAATTTAGAAGGCCAAACTTTCTAAACCAGCTGCACAAACTTAAAATACTGTGATCAAAGTCTCTGGCATGTGACCCGTTCCACTTCACTCACTCAACAAGTCTGCTCTTCACAGCCATTTCTTGGCCTGCTCTTCCTCTTTAGATATGTAATAAACACTTATCCCAGGCATAAGGGAGGAATTCCTTGTGAAACTTTCCACAGTGTGAACTTGATGACCCAGGCTTCTTTGCATTTGTCCTGAGTGTTGATGACAGTTTCACAGGAATTGCAGTTGGTCTTTTCATGTCTGTGAAGAGCAGAGCATCAAAACTGTGAGGTCAGGTGTGCCGTGATTGGCTGGTGAACTATAACAGCAACACATGCATTCCTAGGAACTAGTAAGCATTTAACTGTTGCAGTTAGTTTTGCTTTGTTAAGTTAATGTTTTGCATTAGTCCTTTCCAGAAGTGTTATGCTATAGTGGAAAGGTGCAGTTATTGGATTTTTGCCACGCTTTCTGTTCTTCCAGGAGACATTTTGGAGTCCTTAATGTCTGCCCTTCGTAGGCACTTGTACAGTGACATTCTATATTGTACAATCTGCTTCATCTCCACAGGCGCACAGTTTTTATGTTCTGGATAGGAGGTTGGTGATGCAGTTGAACCTTGTTGCGACCTAGAATTTAGTGAGGAACCTTATTCTATTTGGTGCAAGAACAGATTAGATGTAAAGGACTGCCAATTTCTATGTTCTGCACTTCACTGACCAGAAGACCAACAGCAACACTGGTGAAAATGTCGTCTAATTGTGGACAGATGTAAAGAAGCACCTGGAAGACCTGGATATACGAGAGGAATTCACACATCCCACAGCAATTCAAACAGAACATTTCGGCCCTTCCTTGCCGTTGTTTCCCTCTTCAACCTTCCGATTGAGATGCGAATTGTCTCCAAGTATATACATATCTCTAAATAAACAAAACTTAGTTTGTAAATTAAAACTATAAAAATATAGGAAGGATTTGGTTTTGTTGAGCATATAATTTGTGTGGAATTTTCTTGGAAGAATTAAAACAAATTTAAAACTAACAGATCATGGCAAAAGACACCCCGATGACAGTGGCAAAGTTGCACACTGAAATGTCAGCATTAAATGAACTACCTGGTGGATTGCCCAAGAAAATTTCACACGTATGAAAATATAGTATGTATATCTATGAATTTAAACCCAACTGGACAATATACATGCCTAAATCCACCTAAAGTACTGTCAGTCTTGCAACCTCAATTGCTAGGATATTGGGTGATAATTAGTCAAGAACGGCTGCGTCAAGTTATATCGGACAGCTTGAGGACCACGATAATAGACTACGTTTCCAGTCAACCAGCTCTTTAATTAATGTTATTCTGCCATTTAAACCTTTATTGTTTGAGGAAAGAATATACATTTAAAAATGGAATTAGTCTAATGTTTCTCAAATTTCTCTGCTTAATGCAGAGGGCTCTCATTAGGATGTTCCTTGATAGCATGTTTTCCTTATTTGCACATGTATTTTCTTGTGTCTGAGTAACAATGCATGTAAATAATTAGATAGAATAACATAAAGGAATTGAGTCAACATTTGAAATTTCAAGGATATCATAGCCAAAGAGCAACTCTATTCTTTTAAGATTCCCTTTTGTTTCCTCATTTCATATTGTTATGGCAAACCACCATAGTGACACTATCTGCCTCAACTCTCAAGAAATTGGGCCATTTTTTATTCTTGCAGCAAACAAATACCTCAAAGTAGTTATCAAAAAATGTCTGTTACCTACATAAATGAAGGACTAAATTATCTACACACTGATATGCTCTGCATGAATATCGCTTCTTTCATTTTTTAGATATAGAGCCTCAAAATTGAGTCTATATACTCTATTTTTACTACATTCTATATTTTTACACGGACAGTATATACCTACAACACATGCTATTTGGTCATTATTCTTGTGCAGTAAATGCCCAATATCCATGCTAATGACTGGTAAGAGTGCATGGATAATCAGGAAACACGGATAATCCACTGTTTGGTTCTTTCTGGATTCATTTCTCTATGGTGCCCCGCCAATATAAATAAACTCCCTCAGAAAATAATGGAATCTTTGAAGGAAAAGAGCCTCGCTGCACATAATACCATTTTATGACAAAAATAATCCAGTAGAGCTGTCCTGGCTGCAATTAAATGTTCACAAGCCACAGGGGGCGGCACAAAGCCTGGCATAAGACATTGGACCACTAGGTAGGGCCGTAGTGAACGTAGCCACCACTCAAGGACTAAGCATAAGTTTACTTGCCTCTGAGACCACTGCCGATAAACTAAATAGATTGGCAATGCACGGATAATCCACAGCCTGGATAACACACGCGCAGATAATTGGGAGTGAACTGTAATTAGTTACTGAGGGAGCATTGTATGTATTTTCTCAGGAGGTGTAATAGGTGTAAATGAAACTTGTTTACAATCAACTAACACAAGCTATCTACAGCATGAAACTTGAGAATATCATTCCCCTGAAAGTTCCTAAACTCAAAGATACTTTGACAGGAAGGCCTCACTTGTTTTGCACATTTTCTGCACCACCACGCTCAGAATTTCGAGTCCCTTCATAAACATTCCACCGAGAGTCCACTGTATTTGCTTGACTTGCAAAGTAGGTGTAACTGCCAGGTTTCCAGAAAATGCTCAAGAGCTGTGTTTAGACTCTAGCTTAGAGGTAGATGCATTGTTCAGGATTCAACACTTTATAAAACAATACAAAGTTGGTTTTTATATCATTATGAATTTGTTTCACTGAGTAGAGCAAAAGGGATTTGAATCCTTCTATAGTGTCACTGTGCCTAACCCCTCGCCTAATACTGAATCGGGAATCACTCTCACTCACTCAGTGATACATATAGGCAATGGTTGGTTAGAAGATGCTTAAAGCAGATGATGTTGTGTCTCTTCGTATTTCCCTACCTCAGAACTCAAGCAAAAGGTAGTTTGAGAGCCGTAAGGGCATATGCTGTTGTGTTATATATAGTGTTAAATTTCATCATGCAAAGTTTAAGAAATTTTTGAGGGCCAATGGTGTTTAGAGTGAATATAATATTAAGCAAATTCATCATAATCAAGAGATACCTATAATCGCTAAGTTATTGGACAAGTGACTTTACCAGAAGAAATGGAAAATTATGGAAAACCTGGATAAGGCCTTAAACCACTAGAGAGCACAGGGCATATAATTCACAATTGTGACAGGAAAAAAATATTCCAGGGAAACCTATCATTCTGATGGTTTGTTTGATATCATATGATTACTACATAAATAATGAAATATTTGACAGTCCAAAATAATGTAACTCCTGATTTACATTTAACAAAAAACTGCATCAAATACAATCCAATTCATTATGTCTATTTCAAGAATATCGTGATTCAGTACCTGAAATTGTAACAAATAAAATATCACCACTGCCCAAGTCCGAAACCAGATTAGCAATGCAGGAAGCAGCATGCTCAGCATTTTCATCAGGCATATTGTGCTTTGCTCCTTCCATGACTTTTAAAACACTGTTTGACATGGGTAACATTTCTTTCATCTGCTTTAATGTACTCTGTACACCATCAGGGACACTGATTATACCAGTGACTAAGTGGTCCCCAAGGATCTTCTCCAGTTCACTGGACATAGAGAGAACAGCTTTCCCAAATCCTGTGGTTGCACAGAAGAAAATGAAAACAGCAACTTCTACAACCAATGGTTTAAACACCACAGATCATTGAAAAAGTTCAACCACATATTGCATTCACAATTCAAGAGACCATCTTAACTTTGTAAGTTATAATGATGCACAAACATACACATAAAGGTCATCCCCAGTGTTATTATGTATAACAAAATCATATTACTTATACAAGAAAATCCAAAATTTAGAGCAAACATGTGATGTGGTAGGATTGTACAAGGAAATTCTTCGTGGCCAGCATAGTTCAGGTAGCCCTACCATTCAATTTTGAATTCATTGCCCCACTCAAAAAAAGATGCTTAAAGACAATGCAACATTGTTAGTTCCCATTACTTTTTTAGTGATATCCAATTAGAAAAGAAACCTTGCAAAAATAATAGGGGAAAGGGGGTGAATTCTGCAATAAGGACATAGTGAGCATAAATGGATTTAAGGTTTTCATTCATTCCATATTAAAGATGGATAGAATATTAAACAAATAAAAGACATGCTCCAAGGGTTTCACATTATGGCACACTTGATTAATTGTTTTGAGGGCCTGAAATTTTCTGAACAACGCACGCATGGCACCAGATATTCAGCATCATGATGTTAGCAAAATATCATTGACGGAGCATTTTATTCTGGTATTTGTTGCAACATGAAAGCAAGTATTTAGACCTCAACAGGGGCAACAAAACTAATAGCTTTCTTTTATGAAATGCAAAACTGAAAATAATATTATATAGAGTATAAAAGCTCATGAAATTGTGGCATGAAGTGTGTGAAATAGTGCTTCATAGAGACAATTGAAATCACTTTCATGCATTTATTAGTTTATTTCCTTATCTTTATTTACTTTTCACTGATATTCATTTTTATTTATTTTCTCGCGTTTATCACCATAGAGTAGAAACTAGGTACCGTAGTGATGAGTTGACAAAATGAAGAGAGACTGTTATTGAACCAGACACATTGGGATAGTATGGGTAACAAGCTAGAATCCAGCCGAATTGAAGATAGATGAGCATGCCAGGTGACATAAGATAGATGATTTAATCGCTTGACACATCAACATTGTCGCTCAAAAGTCGTCTCCTTAGCAAGGTAATGAAACTGTCTAGTTTGAGGAAATTAATATTAAGGATTTTCCTTACGCGCTTCAGAATATATTCTACGCCACTACACCTTAAGGATTTTTTCCTTACGCCCTTCAGAATATATTCTACGCCACTGCACCTACAAATGGATAAGTCATCATTTATTCAATGAATGTGGGATGTGGCCCGCGGATTTTCGGGAGGATATATGATGATGTACACAACTTCAGTTTATCCCTGCATCCTTCATCTCATATCGTTACGAGACTCATTGATACCTACATACAGGTTGGAATTTAGTTTTCTTTAGTAAGTTCAAGTATTCATAAAATATGAGGGAGGAGGCGCTAAGTTATAAATTCCGAATCGGTAAGAATAATAAAAAAAAACATTCAAAAAAGTAAGTTGCGTTACTTGGTCCGGAGCGCGTACTTCATAAACTTTAAAATAAAAGTCGCACTTTTGGCGACTAAGGAGAACAACAGTCGGAATGCGTCGGTGACAGAGATGTCCACCACAGAATCAATTACAGTCGAAACAGGTCTCACAACTCACAGCAGTTAGATCACATATGAACTTAAGACCTCATGATACTGATTAGGGAAGATGCACCTCATGAGGTTGGGAAAACTTTGCTGAGAGATATTCGGACGCGCACGACGGTCATTTCCTGACAGCGATATAAAAATTAACTGTAATTAACAAATAACTTATAAACAGACCACTTACCAACCAAGTAACAGTTTTTTTTAAGGAAATATTTATGTCCCATGATAGTGACGGTGGATCCATCCCTACGCACGTGCTTTCTAATCAGAGTATGAGGTAAAACCGATTCAATTCCTGAGCGAAACAGTTTTATCGAGAGTAACTTCAGGCTATCTAATTTAGAAGTCATTGTTCATATGAAAAAGTACTACAATCTTCCGAATTTCAATAGTACCGCGACCACCTCGATCACGTACGTGACCAGTGATGGGCGAGAAGTAACTTATCGTTACTTTTGTAGTCGTAGCAGGCTCAACGGTTTTTGAGGAAAATTCCCGTGCATTTAATCGAGTTGCAAGATTTCGCCAATTGTAGCGCTGCCTATCCCAGATGTCCGGCTTCTTCACAAATGAAGAATTGTGGACATACAGACCACATGTGGTACTGCAGTTTTGGAGGACTGAATACTGCTGTTCTTTGAGATTTTCAGTGATTCTGTCCAGCAGACTTCCGGAAGAAATGATGAGTAAAAAGTTCCCACATAGCATGCAAGATTGCGGCATGTTTGGTTGAGGCTGGTGTACGGCTTGCCAAGATTGGCAATCTAGATGCAAGACAATATTGCCACGTTCCATGCAAGTTACACTCAACTTGCATGAAGTGCGCCAACCTTGGCAACTTTGCTGCAGGATTCTGGCAACATTGGTAGCAATAGTGCAAGGCCCAAGGCAATTGCAACTATAGGGTTCCTACTAAGGGAGGAGTAGATTTACCTTTGCTTGAACGCGCACGGCTTATTTCCCGTAGGTGAAAAACAATTCGAGCTAAATTAAAGAAGAGCGAGTTAATAGGAAAAATTAGCGCGAAATCAACTTCAGCACGTAACGATAAATTAACTGACAAAGAAGAACAAGGTTGTAAAGTCGTGAATACATATTAATTGTGAATATAGATTGATTGAGTACAGAAAACAGTGGTATTGACGTCAGGGTTTCTACCAAGGATCCCGCGGCCCGTCCGATGAAGATGGTGATTGCCATATTTTTGAGGATACTCTTATTTATCTCTCCTGGAGTTGAAAGAATATCAGTTATGCATATTCATAACGGTCATGCTTAGTTTTAGCCACAAAATGGTCATTGGGGAAATGTTTTAATGATTCAAATACCCGTGTCCATATGTTGTTAAGTTAGTTATCACTAACGAATTCATGCAAGCCAACAGCTGTATATACACGGCCTCTCAACTGTCAATTGTTAGCGAAGAAGCGCTAGATAGCCGTCATGATTTGCATTTCGTAAGGTCGTTAAGGATAAGATAATAGGAACACGTAGGTCAAGTATGTATTGTTTAGAATTATATCTTGCGCGTTGACAAATGCGGGAAAATCTGTTATTATCATCTTCTTTTAAAATTTTGAAACTATAGGTGTACTCATGCAAGTAGTGATTTTTTTGTGATGCCTAACTAATTTGTTTCGCTAGGAACATGGTTACAGCTCCTGTACACAATTGCATTCCATAGGCAATGTTTTTGTGTGTGGTTCATGTATGCTTTCCTACCCTCGGCGTACCCTCTATTTTTGCCAGGGTTGAAACTTGCAGAGGACTTACGTGAAGCTTGCACAGGACTTGCGTGAAGCCTTCATGAAACTTGCTGCAACCTTGAAACAGGTGCAGTAGTCAGATAGCAGCAAGCTTTAACCTTGCCGATGCAAGCTTGCTTTGCTATGTGGGTTGTTTTGTCCCTGGCTGCACCTCAGCATATGAATCCACCATAAAGGAAAATAAGAAGTTGGGGATATGGAACTAAAGCTTGTACAAGGCAAAGGTTAGTGTGGTATCTTTAAGAATGGGATATATCCAGTAATGCATTGAAAACGTCTCATTTTTAAGTCAGTATCGATTATTTTACTGCTTTAACTCAAGATCGGTTGATATTGAGCCCAAAAGTCTTAACGTTAAATTTTACTCAAAAGAAAACACAAAGAACAGTACAACATGAGCAAGTAAACTTTAGGATGCATTTATTGAAACACCATAGAGTTTTTACACAGTGGCTTAAACAATTGACAGTGAGAAAGAATACATTTTGCAAATAGTTATTATTTTTAAAAACTACAAAGAACAGTACAACATGAACAAGTTAACAGTTGGATGCTTTTATTGATAGGAGCACAAGGTTAGAGTGAAGAAATATTTGCGAAGTTATACGAATGCTATTTATTTTAAGGCCGTGTTTATGTCGATTTAATCTTTAGAATTGATTGTTCGTATACAGTTTTAAAATGCGTTCTTTTTCATAGTTAATTGTTTAAGTCTTTCTGTAAACAATCTTTGGCGTTTCCCAGTTTATGTTAGCGGGTTGGACGTTTTACTAAGGTTTAAGTTACTCTATCTTCCAATATTGTCTCTACCGTTTGTCATTTCCGATAGCTGCTGTACTAAAGTTGTGAGAGTGTGTATCTCCTTGACAGTACCTTGGTTAACACTTCTTTAACTTACGATATAAAGTAACCCGCGTAGCATGTTCTCGTTGCCTTTTTATTACATTTTTGACATAGAGGTTTCTTGTATGAGTATGATGCTGGAATGTTAGGCTTTCGAGCAGTCTTTTTTTACGTATCATTTAGCGCGTTTGCCCTGTATTTTACAAGAGGGGATCTTTCAATATTTTTAGTTCTATTCTGCAGTCCTTCATTACTTGTTTTCGAACGAAAATGCTCCTCTCGTATGCTCCCTTCACACGCAAGGCAAAAAGGAAAAGATCCTCAACAACTTGATGACATGTAAAAGAAATTGGAAAATAAAATTGTCCTTCAGCCGTACAAACGCATGATGGCATCACCAGAATTATTGGCATAACAGTCTTTTTTAAAGACATCCCTTAATATGTAATACTCCGGAAACGATTTCCCCCTTCTTCCTATAACAGCATCCATTTGAAAAAAAGGGCTTATACTTTTTATTATGCACAGAACCTCTTCTGCAAAAATAGTGTCTCAAATGCTGAAGAAGCAAGCACTTAGTCTACTCATTTCAGTCAGCTCGTTCCCTGAAGAAATTGTTTGCCTTCTTAGTTTCCAACTTGACAATGAAGTTACAATACACGGGTCGACGTCTTAGCAACATTGATATTTATTTATATCAACGCCGGCGTACATATTTTTCTCCCTGGCTTATATTTTTCATATTAATTAGGTTTGGTATATCCAAGGATACTACATTTAATAAGGATACTAATGTAATATCCGTGGGAATCTTATGCCTCTTATACTCGACCGCCTGCGCTCAGCGTACTTGGCCGAGCCTGAAAGTTGAAGCGCTTTCCTTTCTACACGAAGCCCTTAAATCGACACTTCGCCATGGTGTCAAAGTTTACAAATGACATTGTAAACACTCAACATGCGTCATTGAAATTTATTGAGAGAATGAGATAATTCAACTGGTATATTTACACTTTCTATTACCTTCAGTACTTTTAGGAACTTTTTCCCCGTTTTCTTCCATTGGATTGAGAATCTTATTTATCCAGGATTTAAACAGTAAACACGTTTTCGCGCCACACAAGTTTTTTAATCCGAACCAAAACGAAGCGTATTACTTAAGCGGGGTCCCGAGGCTACCCCTCGGCTGAACAATGTTGGTGCCTCATACGGTGGGATCCATAGAGCTTTATAAGCTCTATGGTGGGATCAGCGGTTATGTCGGCTGGTCCTGATAGCTCATCCAAGAACACTGTATAATGGACGTTGATTTCCAATTTTAACAGTGTTGCCACTGGGCGCGCCAAAAATAGAAGTTCCATCTTTGGAAACGGCCGACGCTACTGTCAATGTAGAGGCACGTAGCAGACGCTTATGGCCCTTACTACACGTAATTATCACGATTTATTTCCTCTGCCTGCACGGAACCATGACGAGTGATACTGCAAGTAATACTTTTAAGCATTAGATAATGATTGTATATACTTTAGATAAGAGTCATCGTCGAGAGAATTTACCAGGTCATCGGGAAATAGACACCCGATGTCAGTCGAATTCGGCGTTGTGAACGACGGAATCAAATACCGAATTCCTCTCTAGCAATCCTTATTTACGAATATGAATAACACAGTAAAATAATTACAATGATTGATTAATCTGAAACATTCAAAAGCTATTTCATTTCCGGTAATTAGATGCCAAATAACGTACAATTTCTAATCACGCCGCTAGAGAAGAAAGCCGATGACGTCCTTACAATCACTAGTCCCTACATAATGATGGGATAATACACAGAAATTGATGAATGAAGGAAATCGGATTGAAGATCATTTATTTTCGACAAATATTTTTAACTCATTCAAGTCAATACGGAATCATGTGTTACAAAAGGCATGGAATTAACTATTATTACCAAACATTTCTCACATACAGACTACGGCAGATGAGAAAGGACCTAAAAATAAATAATGGACACCATGAGGCATGTAAAACTAGTTTATCGGTCAATATAGTCTTTTGCTCGCAGATAATGAACTTCATACCCTTAAAATATCAAAACTTGGGAGATATAGGTCCACTGAATACAGTCTCTCGCAAAGAATGAAGTTCATAATCTTAAAATGGCAAAACTCGGGACGCACACGTAAATAGTCTCTCACTCTCTCTCTCTCTGCAGACAAACAATGAATGGCAAACTCTTAAATGACAAAACTTGGGAGGCAAAAGTCAACATTACACTGAAGGTAGCCTTTTCCTCTCCACAGAAAAAGAATGTCACACACTGGGATGGACTACACATAAGGTCTTATTATAATGAATGCAGTGTCTCTCTCTCTCTGTCGCTTTCCACACAAACAATGTCATACACTAGGAATGACCAAACTCGGTACTCACAAGTCATTATTTATACACCGAGTGCAGCCTCTCTCTCTCTCCGCAGATAAACAAATAATGTTATGCACTGGGAACGACTACACATGGTACGCACAAGGCAATGTTATAATGAATGCAGTGTCTCTCTCTCACTTTCCACATAAACAATGAATGTCACACCCTATAGGAATGAGAAAACTCGGAACTCACAAGTCATTATTACACTGAATGCAGCCTTTCCTCTTTCTCTCTCCGCAGATAAACAAATAATGTTATGCACTGGAATGACTATACATGTGACGCGCTATGCAATATTATAATGAATGCAGTATCTCTCTTCCTGCAGATAAACAATAAATGTCACACACTAGGAATGACTACACATGGGACGTATAAGGTAATATTATAATGAATGCAGTATCTCTCTCTCTGTCGCTTTCCACACAAACAATGAATGTCATACACTAGGAATGACAACACTCGGAACTCACAAATCATTATTACACCGAATGCAGCCTCTCTCTCCGCAGATAAACAAAGATTGTATTGCACAGGGAATGACTACGCATGGAACGCACAAGTGAATTACACTGAAGGCAGGTTCTCTCTGCAGATAGACAATGCATACTCAGACTGATCAATGATTTCGAATACAAAAAATATTACGATTTCGGTTTTGAAAAGTAAGAAACAAGCGTTAACACTTTTTGGGGGAACGATCGTCACCCGAGTTTACTAACCTTAGCCTTAAATAAACTTTTCTTTCGTTAAACCAAGAATACGGTTCTTCTTTACTGCATTAAAGCACCACGCACAAAACAGTCCCGTTTACCCATTTTCAAACGAAGTGTCTCCGAAATTAATTATGAGCTCAATCCATTTTTAACGCAAAGCAATGCTACAATGCCATACACATGTGCCTCGCGTACTACCACTATTGCTACCTGCCGGCAAGTTCCGGAACCCTATTAACCCGTGATTGAAATTTAAGCAAAAGACGATCGAATGCGCAACAAGATCAACGTCCTTATAGTGTTCTTGAGCTCATCCTAGCGTGTAGCAAGGTCTGTAGAGTATACTCTACAGCAAAGATTATAATACACAGGAAAGATGGGAATCTACGTGTTAAAAATGGTGTACTAAGTTCTGGCCGGCTGCGGTGGCGCCATCAATTTCTCCCAACGGACAAAGGAGGAACTTCGTCGGTCCCAATGCGGGAAACTTAAAATTGGTCAGCCTAATACACCCCGTGATTACTACTTTTACAATTCAGGCCTAAGGCCCTTAACTTTATTAATGCTTCCCTGCAGAAACAAATTCAAGATCAATGCACAATTAACCTACATGATCCAGGTGCGTGAGTTAAAATAGCTTAAAAAATGCAATTTTCAAAAGGTTTAGTAACGCAAAAACACTATGAATTCATTTAGGATTGACAAAAAAAGAATAGATTTACATTCATGTCATATTTAATTAAATTTCTTGATAATATTACACTGTGATTACATTGCAGTAGCATTTGACACTGGACAATACAAAGATATAAAAAACTTGGATAATATCAAACAAATGCCAAACAGGAACTGTTGACAAACTGCACAATAACAATGATAATGAAATAAATCTCTTAAATGCTGGATTACATGCTATGCTTAGCATGGTACTGAAATACATAATTCAGTCAAATGTTTACAAAACACAATCATTAATATCAATATTTTTGAAAAAAATGTAATGTCGCAATCATATGGTCACTTCCCAGTTTGGATATGCATCATTTCAATTCCAAAGGGTTACAGCAATGATATATAAACGTTGATCATGAGATGACCTGTTGGTGAAGAAGATGAATACAATGACAATCTCACAATTTGATTTTCACACATTTTTTAATTGAAGTTTGAAATTAGAAATAGAGTAATACTTACATTTCCATGCCCATTATTCCAGGGAAAGGTTGTATCACTTCAACATCTTTACTGTAAAGATTTATCTAATGAAAACTTTTTCAACATTGCTTTCATACTAATTTTCTGTTCATTTCCGTGCGGTACTGGAGATATTTCCATCACGTAAAGAAATGATAAAAAATATGAGGCTAAATGCATAAATAAAGGCTCTGAAAGAAAACTACACCGGAAAATACAAATAGGAAAACCGGAAAATCCAAATTTTTAGTGCATTCTTAATATGATCATAGCTTATTATACTGAAAATTTCAAATTTTTAAAAAGTCCCCCACCAGAGATAAGGGACCCAAAAATGGTAAATTATCAATTTTTCGTATTTGAGGAAGCTTGTTAACAGCTTATGCTAGCTCTACATGCTAGGATGAGCGGCCCGGATCATCCCACCATGTAGAGGCGCCACCATTGTTCAGCTGAGGGGTAGGCTCAGCAAGCCTTGGGACCCCAGCTTAAGTAATACGCTTTGTTTTTGTTCGGATTAAACAACTCGTGAGGCGCGAAAACGCGGTTGCTATTTAAAACTTGGAAATGGTATTTGAACTATTCTACCACAACCTGAAGTTTATCAGTAACTCTAATTACCGATACTCGTACAAAGTGTCACTTTTACGGCGTGCTGTGACCTTCACGGGCCTGTAAGTCCTTGAGGTCATGGAGAAAAAATTATCAAAAATTGGTTTTGTGCTATACAGACATGTAGTAGCAACTGTGTTGATTTTGATTTTTTTCTAAAATGGTGCTGCAACAAATTTTTTTAAAATCTAGTGAAATGGTATGGAATGACCCAAATGGGATACAAGAAGAATTAGAATCCGAATATAAGAGATGTAAAATCTGCATTGAAAATAAAATGAGCAATAGACCATTTGAAAACAACAGAAGTAAAGCCCAAGGAATTTTAGAAATAGTTCAAACTGATTTTAATGGGCCCCATGCAGCTACTAAGAGTAATGGGGAAAAATATTTCCTCACATTTAGGAATGATTACAGAAAAGTAGGTAAAATAGGAATATACAATTAAATCAAAAGATCAGGCTTACGATTGTGCTGTAGGATACGTACATGAAATTCAAAATCTGACTGGTAAAACCATTAAGAAATTGAGAAGTGATAAAGGAAATGAGTACCAGAATGGAAATATTTATTGTTTAACCAGAGAGAAAGGAATTACTATAAATGCACATCCACAATATACACATGAATTGAACAGCGTAAGGTATGTAGCGTATAGCTGCATACATTATAAATGGAACATTGGCAAACACTAAGGAAAAGGAAACGCCCCATGAAATATTATTTGGAGAGAAACCTAGCATTAAATACCAGTTCTGTCAGCATAAGTTTGGCAACATTGGAAGGAAGACAAAAAGATCTGACTGAACATTCTCTCGGGCAGTCTCTCTCGAAGATTCGAGTCATCAAATGTTCCTCTGCTCTCGAATGTGTATTATCAATTGTTCCTTGGCTCCCGATTGTTGCCTAAGGTACTCACAAATTGAAAAAGAGGCTTTAGCGCTCACGTGGGCTGCTGATAAGTGGAAGGAATATTTAATGAGGCTCATGTTTACTTTTGAGACTGATCATAAGCCTCTACTTCAGATATTACAAACCAAACCTATGGAAGAGTCGACACCCCGTCTTCAGAGGTTTCGACTCAGATTGTTAAGATTGAACTATACTGTAGGATATATTCCTGGTAAATTGTTGAAGGTCGCTAACTGTTTGTCAAGAAATCCTGTGTGTAAATGTGGGGATCAAGACAGCCAAGAGCTTAATGAGGAAACGGAAGCATATGTCAATGCTGTTGTTCAAAGTTTACCTGTTAAAGATGTATTTCTTCCACTCATTAAAAGTGAACAAGCTAATGACCCTATTTGTTTAAAACTCAAAGCTTACGAACTTATGGCTTGTCCTAGCCTATCAAATTTACCAGATGACATGCATCCCAACAATAAATACAAGCAGGATATTGGTTATGATGAAAATCTTGTTCTTTAAGCTTCGAGAATAGACATACCTCCTTCGTTACAAAAGCAGTGCTTGGATTTAATTCATGAAGGACATCAAGGTATTGTAAAATGTCGTAGAAGGGCTAAAGAGTCAGTATGGTGGATTGGGCTATTCTCACAACTAGAGAGCATGATTAGAAATTGTCCAAAGTGAATTCAGGAAAGAGTGAATATTAGGGAACCTTATTATACAGATAGCCTTCCTGAGCAACCATGGCTAAATCTGGCAGTGGATTTGTTTAAATGTGGTAAATGGTATCTTATTATAACTGGTTACTACTCTCATTTTTTTTAAATTATGCCCTTTTCTAGTTCAACTGAATTTGTTATCCTAGAAAAACTTAAAGAAGTATTTGCTCGTTTTGGTATCCCCGAAGTAGTAAGGACTGATGGGGGACCCCAGTTTAAATCTCAATTTGGGAGATTTGGTCAGAGTTTTAATTTCAAACATATTACCTCCTCTCCACATTTTTCTCAATGCAATGGAGCAGAAGAAGTAGCTGTTACAGTGGCAAAAATGCTACTTAAGAAAAATGATGGGGATTTATCTTTAGCACTGTTAGCCTACCGTACCACTCCACTGCAAAACTGTTTCAGTCCTGGGGAGTTGTTGATGAATCGTCACTTACGATCTACACTTCCAATGCTTCCATCTAGGTATACCAAGGTCATTAATAGTAAGGACATTGTATTAGAAAGGGAGAATACTTGGATGAAAAAGACGGCTAGTAGGTATAATATAAGACAAAGCTAAGAATTTGCCTGACTTGGAGGTTATGAGTACAGTATGGGTGACAGATATGAGGCAATATGGTCAGGTAAAGGATAAATGTGAGGAACCAAGAAGTTATTTAGTGGAAACTAGTGAAGGAGTATATGGAAGGAATAGATGGTTTCTGGTTCCAGCACCTTATTTTAATTGGGAAACTGACTTAAGGAAACCCAAGTTCCCTGTAATGCTAAATGATCCTGCAAATGGGATTGATAGGATTTCAGAGGTATTGGATAGGGATACTACGATGAACCCAAGTGATAGGTGAGAAGCTGAGTTAGGACTTTTATTAGGTTATGATTATTAGCAGTATTAGTGAATAAAATAATAATAGTGGCTAGGCATGTTGGTATTGTGGAGGAAGATATTAAATGAACTGGTTTGGACCGAAATGAGAATGGAAAGGAAAATGACTGAAAAAGTTTCAAAGATTCTGATACACAGGATGTAAATATGAGAGATGAATTTGAGGTAAATGAGCAAAAATCCATAATTATTGAAAAGAATGTCAACGATGAGATTGAACTACATAAAACACTAAGAGTTGAGAAGATGAAAAACAGTAAAACATGTAGCGAGTAGATTTGACGATAGTTATGTATACAACAACTATATTGATGTAAATTATTGTTGCGTTGATAGTAAATATACAATTAAAGAAAGTGGGCCTATCACGATCACGGCCTACTTCACGATCACAGTAGGCTTAGGCTTCATTTTTGAGGAGACGCAGTATAAAACTGCTCTTCAAACGCGAGCATACACACGTAACCCAAAGTAACATCTTCTATTACATGAATTATGTCGTTTACCCGTCATAGCAATAAGCAAGAATGGTGGTCACAACATGTGGTTTACTTACCTGACCGGGTCCTTTGGAATTCGGAAGAGTTTATGCTCACGGGATGCTGAGCTGCACCCAAGGGCCGCACACCTCCTACTCCTCAAATATTGAACATCCATGTTCAAAATTTCCAATAATCTTCTGGGTTCGTCACGGATTAAAAGGCTGACCTTTTAGGCGGGACAAGGAACACGATCTCCGAAGTCTGGCTCTTGACATAACAATTGAAGCAACTGTACAATGTTCAGCTAATACAATTGCGTTGGTCAATTTGGCGCAATATGTATTATTCCAAATAAAATATCGTTCATATGTATACATTGATTACAATATAGAAATTTTAAATAATTTTTTCCGCTTTACTGTTGTTTAATTTTTTAATTAAAGGTTATTAAAACTCAATGGATTATGTTGGTAACATTGAGACGACATCTACAGTGGCGCCGCTACCATTTCACCCCCGGTTTCACAAGGTACTACGATCACAAAACATCTTACGTCGTCGGCCAATCCCGCTTGCACCCCCATGCTCTACAGACCTTGAGCGTGTAGAGGCAGCATTATAGTTCGCCCTCGGATACCATTACTCATTTGTCTTAATACGAGTGCTACTTCAATATTGTTCCACCTGGCGCTGGATTCGGACCTACTCCTGAAAAGCCAACCAGGTTGTGTAAAACAAATGAGAAACTACTACTGAGTAACTACTCGAAAGTAACGGTTACTTTGCGAGAAAAGAACGAGTACTACCTAGGAGAGTAGTGAGGGTAGAGAGTAGTGATGGCCTTAACTGTGACTTTCTTGTCACCGCCTTAAATGTGACAATTCCGTTACAATAACTGTGATTATAAAATGTGATTGCGATCACATTTTAGAATTGACACGGCATAGAAACGACAATTGCAATCACATATTAGGGGACTGGCCATGTCCGTACGTCAGCATTCCAGTAAGTCCAACTGCACGATAAAAGAGAAAGACTCTTCGATCAAGTGATAAATAAATATATTTTTTATGGTATGGTAGTGATGGAGTCTATTGCACCATGCATTGTGACTTCGTAGTGAAACATACGAGTGCAATGGTTTGTGTGAGTGAGTGCACCATTTTCTATGCATCTCTTGATTTTTTGTCACTTTGGCTGTCGTAATACTTTTTGTAACCTAATTTCAGTAGGCAGGTCGTTGTTTATATCCTTCCCAGTAAACACAAATAGCTGCTGTAGCGTGACACAGGGATGTCAGCGTAGCAAGTGAAACTCATGTCAACTGAAGCGCGACAGCAGCATCTCAGTAGCGCTCTCATAGAGCGAGTTATTGAGAAACGCATTCAATGCGCATTCGCAGCTAGTGTTTGAGGCGCTGCAGCCGCAAGTTGCGGACGCGCTGCCACAGCGTTGCGGATAGTCTTTTGAATAAGGCGCGTCATACTAGTGGCGCTACGTGGTGACAAAAATCCTTAAGGTTTGAAGAACTGCAAAATCGGCCATTATTGCTTGTGAGTTGTGTTCATGGAGTGTGTAAATAGTATCTCTGGTTGTATGTGCTCAGGTGATTTGAAAAGTGAAGTAAGTGGAAGAAGTTAACCTGTTTTCGCAGCCTGGTGAATTCTTAGCTAGCCTGCTACCCTGAAGCCTGCAAGTATGCGAGTAAGCAGCGAGTTGACGATCGCAGAGTCGGCCAGTATTGCTTGTTTTGAATGTGCTCAGGTGATTTGAAAAGTGAAGTAAGTGGAAGAAGTTAACTTGTTTTCGCAGCGTGGTGAATTCTTATTTAGCCAGCTACCCTGAAGCCTGCGAGTAAATGTTACCAAAACGTATCGTTGGTATTTATTTGGCCTGGTACCAGCCGGCACATGACAAGGCATATCTCCAAATATGAGGATAATATCCGCAGAAATCGTGACGAGCCTATCTTCTGAGCAAGGATAAAGATCGTGGACTCCACGCCTAAAAATTGACGAAACGAGGGATGAATTTCCGCATTTTTAAGGATAAGCTTATCCCTAGCGGGCTAGCCTCATTGGCTGAAAGGGGCCAATGAAAGGACGAGGGTAGCAGCGCCAAGGGCGGTGTTGGGCAGAAGCTTCGTTCATATATGGTAGTAACCTCCCCTACTTTCCCCATCCCAATTCCCCTCCCCTACATTCCCCACCCCCTCGGTTCATACTGAGGCGCGGGTTGCATTTACACATGGAGTTTCAAATTAGCGTACACAAATGAAATCCATAAACTCACTGATGGCACGTTTTATTGTTTCACACTGAAACTGAAGTTATAAAAAATATTTAAGGCACCCAAAGTGACAAAATATCAACATACACAAAGGAAATGGTGCGTTAAATAGAAAAACATATGTAAGTTCCATAAATGAAAAAGAAAATATGGAAATGATGAGGCAGAATAAAAGATATTAATCGTAAATCATACAAAAAACAAAACAAATTCAGGCTGACGGACAAAGTGATTGAGTGAATACAAAAAGACCAATATTATTGCACTTATAAAAATGAAATAAACAACTATATGCCTTCTGAAATTAGGTTACAAAAATATTCCGACAGCCAAAGTGACAAAAAATCAAGAGATGAATAGAAAATGGTGCACTCACTCACACAAACCATTTTACTCGTATATTTCACTACGAAATCACAATACATGGTGCAATAGGCTCCATCACTACCAAAAATAGTCCGCAATTAGCGAGAAAAAGTCCTCATACCGCGGGTTCTGCCTTTCCAGTGTTCGTCGAAGACACGAATACGTTACGGTACATGTCGTATTTATTCATCAATATCATCCATTACACACAGAACTGCAAAACACTATACGACACTTCGAGCACAGTCAACAGCGTCCAGACAAGCTGATCACATGGACGAACTTCACCATTGGCGTGGTAATTACATTATCTCCTACTCACTCTTTACCATCGACTATTAACTGTGAGATGAAGCATTTTCCTCAAGGTAGCAAGAAAAACGAACCGCTAGCATATCTCATGCTTCAATTCACAACAAATAACTTGATACACATCTGTTTCATGGAATAACCGCGAATGAGGACCATGTTTTGTATGTTATCACAAGAAAATACAGGGAATTCCAGCCCTTCACACCGGCTTCGTCTTCCTACCATTTCCTACGGCGTGATATTTGAAATGCCATAATCATTGCTCATTGGCCGACGGTGGGACAAAATGATTGGCCGCCTTGATTGGCGATTGATGGAGAGAGAAACAATGGAAAGAACGTCGTGAATCTTGAATAATGGTACTTAATCAACCGTAAAGAACAATTTTAGTTTCAATAATCATAAATGTTTTTGAGAATTCATATGTTTAATAAGAATTTTATACATAAGCATATTTCGCATTTACAATTTGCCCACAAAATGACGTCCGCTACAGAGCTACTAGGCGACCAATTAATAAACTACGAAGGCAAAATACCTTTCGTGCTGCCACCTAATGGCCGATTTACGAGCTATTACAACTCGAACGAATGGCACCATGGCACTCAATGTGGAAAGAAAATTACTACAGCGGTAACAAGAAGTAGCAGGCGTTTCGCGCTGTTTGGTGTTGATGAATGAAATAAGGTGACCTAGCGACGGAAACGTGCATCGTGTGGATTCATATCCATATTTTAAGTTACAGCCACCAAAGTCATTATGCAATCCACTAAATACGATTTCGCCGTACAATTAGATTGACACTGCGTAAAAGCGGCTAGTATTTTTTTGTATATCTCACTTAAAATGAGAGTATGTTCAATTTTATTGCACCAGCGATAAAAATCATGGAAGTCGAGGGTATATAATGTTCTAGATATGCCCATCCCAGGTTTACCTAATTCTGTCCGGGATGAGTCGAGGATATATACTATGTGGAAGATATGTTTATCCCAGGTTTATCTAATTATAGGGATAAGCCCATCCCTGTGCTGACTGGGGTATTACCAATTACACTGAATAACATGCAATTTTCTGCCGCAAAATGCAATTAATAGCGCCCACATTAGTTGCATCAACAATGTTTAATAAATGATAAATAGTTGCTGGTGATTTGATTTATTCAATAATTGCACTGCCAAATAACTGTGACACCCCCTCTCCCAAACGCTTGCAATCGAGGAAAGCAAGGATATTGAACGTGGAAGATAAGCATATCCCCAAAATATCAGATTTCTCCAAGTTGCCGTAGACTAATGTATGTTACACCCCCTCCCCCAATGCTTAAAATAGTGGAAAATAGGGATATTGAACGTGGAAGATAAGCTTATCCCCAACATATCAGATTTCTCCAAGGATACGACCAAATCTGTGCTAGCTGGGGTATATCTGAAGCCTGCAAGTATGAGAGTAAGCAGCGAGTTGACGATCGTAGAATCGGCCAGTATTGCTTGTTTTGAATGTACTCAGGTAATTTGAAAAGTGAAGTAAGTGGAAGAAGTTAACTTGTTTTCGCAGCGTGGTGAATTCTTATTTAGCCAGCTACCCTGAAGCCTGCGAGTAAATGTTACCGAAACGTATCGTTGGTATTTATTTAATGTTTATCTCAGTAGACAATGTAGCTAAACTTCTTATTTGAATCCAAGACTATTCAAGATATTATATGTATATTTTTGTATTTCCATGCTCATTAATGAAAATGTGTTCATCATTATTATTCAGCAATAAAGTTATTTATTGCAACCCTGTGTTCTCAATTGAGATCCCTGTTGTAGTTTGGTTGGATGTTCAATAGTGTATTTGCAAATATTAACGTTGAATTATTCCGACAAAGGACTGCTTGCATTTTAAAGCTGTGACTAACCTACTTACTATGGGTTCGTTAAGTTATTTAATTGCCCTGCTGAAAAAAACACGATAAAGTACGATATGGAGATGTGAGTCGTAAAGTTAACCGGGACATTTACGTGACATTTATAGTGACTGACTGATCTCATCAACCTGTACATATTAGTTAAATACTGGGAGGATTTTTACTTTCATGTTATTCACAATATTCACCGAGAAGCATGTTCAGGACCACATTGGCAGGAAATTTTTGTTTTGTATCATGCATCATTACTCCCTTTAGCTGTAGATATCATATAATGAATCAAAATCTATGCTCGTGTTTGAATTTTCATATTTCATTTATTTAAGTACCTATGGTGTAGTACAATACTATATGCAAGTCATTATCATGAAGTTTACAAAGAGTATGTCTTAGCCGCTATATATTTTTAAATTGAGGAAGAAATTGGTTGTGATGCCTTTTTGATTCATTATAGTGAGTGTATTGGAATGATTACGCAGTTCCTGTACTTAGATGCACAAGGATCGAATTTTAAATAAAACTCTCGAGACGGCGAGACGAGAGGCATTGAATGAGCTAAGTTGTAGTTTTGTTGGATGGCCAATAGTGTATTTGCAAATATTAACGCTGAATTATTCTGACAAAGGACTTCTTGCATCTTGGGCGAGTGAGTAGCTTTGCTGTCATTTTCTTTTGGACTTTTTTACATTGAAGTTAGCTTACAGAGAAATTTCTCTGGAGTGGGTGGTTAGGTTTGCGGCCAACAGGGCAACACTGACCAAGTTTCGTGTTTGTGGGGCCGGAGTGCATTAGATGTAGCGAGATGTTCGCCTACAGTTTGTAAATAAGGCACTTATTAATGTATTTAAACTTGTAACTGCCATAGGAGGTTGACTTCAGTCACCAATTACTTCGGTAATTATTCAGGCTGCCTGGTCAATGCGATATTTTCGGTGGGAGGACTCAGGTCTGATTGTCAAAACAATTATTTGCTGCATTATATACGGTAAATCTTCAATACATGCCGTGATATGCATACTCGTGGTAGGCAGATGAGAGCATGAAAGACTGCCGCAGTTATATATATTGATTAGGTTTTCTGTTGAGCGTTCTTTTACTCCACAGTTACTCCACAGCAAGGCATCACTAAGAGGAGTAGTGTAATGGTCATAATTAATTTTTCATTGGTCATAATTTCACGAATATATTGCTTCCGGCCTAGGTTTCGACAAAATATCACCCTGATAATGACGTGCGTCGGAACAAACCTAGGTCGATAACAATTAAGTTACATGGAATTTTATCAGGCATTTTTATTCATTGTTATGAAGGTCCCTATTATTATTAACCCTAAGGTTATTAACCTGATAACGTGCTGCGGGGGCCCTGGTAGGCAGCACTGTGGACGCAATTTGATACGCTTCTGCAGTGCGGCAAATCCGTTGCTGCAGCGCTGTGGAAGCGCTTCAATAATGCGGCTGCAACTCATCTGTAGCGCTGCTGACATGAAAATATAGGAAATTTGACTGTGTCAGGCATGCTGCAGCGGCGCGTCCATAGCTATTGCAGCGCTTCGACGTTGCGCTGCTGCCGTGCGTCAGTAGCATTTTGTGTTTTTTCAAAAATTTTTATAAGTGCAATAATATTGTCCTTTTTGTATTCACTCAATCGCTTTTTCCGTCAGCCTGAATTTGTTTTGTTTTTTGTATGATTTACGATTAATATCTTTTATGTTGTCTTATCTTTTCTATATTTTCTTTTTCATATATGGAACTTACATATGCATTTCTATCTCACGCACCACATCCTTTGTGTGTGTTGATAATTTGTTACTTTGGGTGCCTTAAATATTTTTTGTAACTTCAGTTTCAGTGTGAAACAATAAAGTGCCATGAGTGAAGTTTATGGATTGTATTTGTGTACGCTCATTTGAAACCCCGATGTGTATATGCAACCCGCGCCACAGTATGAACCGAGGGGGTGGGGAACGTAGGGGAGGGGAACTGGGATGGGGAAAGTAGGGGAGGTGCCTACCATATATGGACGAAGCTCACGATTTCTGCGGATATTATCCGCATATTTGGGGATACGTCTCGTCATGTGCCGGCTGGGATACTGTTTATTATAAACTTTTGGAGGTATATACCTATACGTATATATATGGGTGAGAAATGCAACCCTTCTCCTAAAATGGTAACTTGAAATGAAATTATAAAAATGATAAACTTCTTTCACATATGTTTTCAAGAAATGCCTCAAACTTTATAAACAATTTAACATTTACATATAGAGGCTCTACTGGCAAAAAATAAAAATTTTAAGTAGGTAATTGCACAAAAATTTGGCATATAAATAAATGCTACTTTTGGTTTGAGCCTAGAAGATTTACGTTTCTTGCGTAAAATCACATAGTAATAAAGAATTGAACAAACAATTATGAAAGAAAACATCCCAAACGCCAGGGTCACTCTTTTTTCATGTATTTGGAATTCGCATTTAAAAAGATAATGGCGTTCACTCGGTCATCACTTAACCTATTTCTTCTTGAGGATGACCAACAGTATGTGGTTACACACACTTTTGGCTGCCTTGAGCAATTGGCGTATGCAAAATTCGCAATCATCATGCATCGCAGGGATCATGGTGTTCCTAATGCGATGCCTACCCAGGAATTTCACTAACGCCACTTCCATTAATTCTTTAAACCTAACATCTTCTACAATGCTGAATGGCTGCAAATCAATTATGAATAATCCCAGTAGCTTCTGGTCAATGTACCTGCTGCTTTCTTTTGAGAGAGAGCGTTTTGAAACCAAAAGAAGGAATTGTTATTTGGCGTTGGACTGAGGTCAAAGAAGACGGAAGTGGGACGACCGCTGGCATTTGAAGGGAGCTATCATTACCATTGTTTATATTGATGGAGTAGATCTATCCATCGAAGTACACAATCTCCAACATCTTCTGTCGATGGATCGTCTTCACAGGATAGTGTTACATTCTGCAATGAGCATGTTGAATTTAGCCATATCTACGTACTTCGATTACCGGAGTGCAGGACAATTTAACTAAAGTGGATATTAGAAAAAATAAATGGAAAATATCTCGAATATAAGATGCAAATTGTATTAAATAGATGCATGATGGAAAACATTCAGAACTTTTTCGTCAACTACGCGGTCAAATGATTTCAGAATAATTACATATCAAATCAATGTTTACGGTAGATTATATCTGAGTTAAGTTTCGTATTATTATACAATGTCACGTACATGTATACCGAACGTCACGTACGTACGTATATACGTCACGTACTATGGGAGAAAAAAGTCTCCCGACAAATGGAGCGTCGCCACTATTGCTCTGAGAGAAAATCAGATTCCTTTCTGACGGTACAATATTCTTTGGTCTCGGCCCCCACGAGGGAAGTTCAAACGCGGTAAGGTGATGGACTCATCGCCCGAGTATGTGACGGAATGCCGAATGCCTGTCTTCCCCGAGCTGTAAACGCGCTGGCGTCCAGAACGGACGCATATTATTCCTCGCTGGCATTTTAAACGCTCTATTTAACTATCTCGTTCTCGGCGAACTTCCCTCCGAACTTAGCTTCTTTCTCGCACTCTGGCAAGGTCCTGAGATTTTCACGGTGTTCGCATCTTCGCGTTCTTTATCTCGTTTGAAAAAGTTTATATTGTTTGGCAATTATTTTGAGAGCTGCCGCTAATTACTGCTTCGAACACATTTAATTATTTAGTGAAGTATGTAGCATACTAATACAGTTAAGAGAGCACCCTCATGATTTTCCCTTAGTATATGTAATTACAAACTTATGTTCAATACACCAATCATGGCGACAGCTTCACTTCAGCTTGGCGGAGCCCTTTGTTTCACTTTTACATTTGGATTTCATTAAGCCATCAGGACTTACAACTTGCTTTACATTACAAAACTTGTCTTTCACTGTAGAGTCCTGAGGGAAACCACACGTATATTGGCTGAGCACTGGGGCCAAACGCTGTAGATGAGTTGGGTATAGATTTAAATTATATTATTTCCATTGGTAAAATCTAATTTTTAATGCATAAAGTATGAAGAATTTTGGATAGAAGAAAATATTATTTTGACTGACTTATAATAGTAAATGTCCTACGACTGAGAAATTGGAATGATTTCGGTGGTATATCGTGGTATTACTTGAGTGTATTTAGCGCCAGAGTTGGGGTTGTTCTCATAGCCCCTGAAATGCCCATACAGGCCATTCGTTGAAGGTGAAATGAAATGAATTTATTTCATGCTCTGGGTTTCCCTATAAGAGCAGTACATAAAAAACCATTGTTAAAGTTTGCAACAAAAACAGATGCAAAAGAAACAGCTAGCAAACAAGCCATCAATAATAAGGCAAAAACTATAAACAATAACATCATATCAGAAAAAAACTGAATTACAATAATGTTATAAATTTCATCCAATTAATAGAATAGTTAGATTACATTTAAGGTCCTCATTGAACCAATTATTGTTGACAATTTATACACAGGTGAAATTACATTTATAATTTATAAGTCTTCATTTAAACAAAAATCGAAAAGTTTTTCCTTAAAGATTGGTAGAGAGGCAGATTTTTCATGGGCAAAGGCAATAAATTCCAGAAGGTTTGAGCCAGATAATAGGAATGATTTAAAATATGCGTTAGTGTGAGGTATTGGACGCATCAGGTAGGAGGGTTTAGTCCTGGAGGATCTAAAAAGGCTGACCTAGGTTTAAACATAGAATGTAGGTAGTCCGGGCCTTTACTGTGAAAAAGGGCATAAAGAAAAGAGCCAAGTAAGTATTTCCTCCTAGAAGATATCTGAAGCCATGACAGGTTGCGTAGATGGTGAGAGATATGTTCATCTTTGCGGAGGTCAAGAATAAATCTAACACAGGAGTTTAATGGCCGCTGAAGCTTATTTTCTAATTCTGAGGGAAGGTCGTTATATAGTAAAGCACAATAATCAAATGCAGGGAATATGGGAGTTGAAACAATCGTTTTACGAGTGGAAGTTGGTAGAAGAGATTTATGTAATTTTAATTGATATAAAGTTGGTTGACTTTATTTGAGATTTCATATTGATTCCACGAGAGGTTGTTTGTTAACGTAATTCCAAGGTTTTTGACAGTGTTGCTAAATGCAATATCAGCGTCGCCCACCTTTGTATTTCGGAGAGTTGCAAATTAAATTTTGTTCAGTATTCTTGAGTTCTCAAAAATAATTATCTGCGTTTTGGTAGTGTTTAAAGTCAATAGATTTTCATGGGCCCATTTGCAGATAGGAGAAACATCTTCATTTAAGAAGAGAAATTGCTGCGGCCAATTTGCTGGGATTTGTGTGCAAATAAATCTGTAAATCATCGGCATACAACATGTATTTGGTATGTTTAAGAATTTTTGCAATATCAAGGATATAAAGGCAGAATAAATGAGGGCCAAGGATGGACTCTTGTGGCACCCCACAGGGTACACACCGCCAAGACGATTTTTTGTCATTAGACCCAATGACTGCCTGGCTTCTACCGTCAAGATATGAATGGAGCCAGTTTAAAACGGAACAGGAAAAGTTTAGATTTGTGTAGTAGGCGCATATGATTAACGCTATCAAACGCTTTACTGAAGTCAAATAAAACCATGATGGTGACCATCCTGCTGTCCATGGCTTTCCGAATATCATCTGTAACTTTGAGTAGAGCGGATAGTGTACTATAACTTTTGCGGAAGTCAGGTTGAAAGGGGTCAAGTCTCCCCTTGAAGGTAAGGTAATCAAACACTTGGTGGTGTACAACTTTTTCCAACGATTTAGATAAGGCACAAAGAATGGAGATTGGACGGTAGTCAGCAGGAGAAGAGTGCTTTTTAGTTTTATTATTCGGCCTAACAAGTGCATTTTTCCATAGGCTAGGATAAACAGAGTGGGACAAGGAGAAGTTAAAAATTTCGAGGATTATGGGGAACAACTTTTTGGGGAGTTTGCGAATAAACCCATTTGAAATATTATCAACCCCACATGAATAGTTTTTGGATCGGGACAGAAATTGGGATAGTATTTCAGTTGTTACACATTGAAAATAGAAATCATCGGCTTTAAAGGGTACATAGGGATCATCAAATGTAGTAGAAACGGAGATAGAGTGTTTGTTTGAATTTATGGATACTGAAATGAAATAGTCATTAAGTTGGTCAACGATAATGTGAGCCGGGAGGGTATTTACATGTGTTCGGATGAGACCAAGATTTCTCAATAGCCGCCACGTATGAGTGGGGTCATTTTTGCCAGAAAATTTCTTAGAGTACTAAAGACGCTTGGCCTCCATTACCCGTGTTTTAACTATATTTCGGAGTACCTTGAATCGGTCAAATACATTAGGTTTTCTTGTCCGAATGAATGCTCGTCGGAGACGGTTTCATTCTAATATTAGGTAATTTTTTAATACCAAGGCTAAACCACGGGGATTTGTGTCTCTTTGGAGTACAAGACCTTAGGAGAGCAACTTTATCGATCCAATTTAACATATTAGAGTTAAAGCATTGCAGTTTAACATCAATACAGTTTGAATTTATAATTTCATTCCAGTCACAAGAAGATAGTTCTTCATGGAACTTGAGATCAACAAATTTTTTTACATTACGATACATAAACATATAGGGGCTGGCTAATGAGGAAATTTGAAACGATAGGTTATGGCTATCAGGTCGTGAGCTGAAAGGAAAGGTACTGGGGTTTGGGAGTAGGAGATGATTTTTTCAGAATCATCAAAAAACATAGATCCAGTAGCGTGTGGCTAAAGGCAATATGGTGAGTAGCATTGAAAGGCACAATATGCAGGTTGTTACAGAGAGACAAGTTATAGAGGTATGTGCTTTGATAACTTTTTTAGTAGATCTGCATTAAAATCACCAAAAATAACAATATTTTTGTACGTAGGAGCAAGGCAGGTGAAATCATGTTCAAATACAGAAATAGATCCCGTTCTGGGGAGCGATATGCAACCGATATCAGTACCT
This sequence comes from Platycnemis pennipes, assembly GCA_933228895.1. Classification (NCBI taxonomy): domain Eukaryota; kingdom Metazoa; phylum Arthropoda; class Insecta; order Odonata; family Platycnemididae; genus Platycnemis; species Platycnemis pennipes. Next base: position 8,834,320 of record OW121846.1, on the reverse strand, counting down.
TAGACATAGAAATGCTAGATACTTCAAATATAAAAAATTCAGCTTTGGAACAGTTAAACGCTGAAGAAAATCTGAGGATGGATACATTTAGATTATGGTGGGCATAGGCTCTAAACCCGCCACCAATTTTATCTACCTATTCGGTCATGCCTAATAAAATAGTAGTTTTGGAGAGCAACCATATCATCACTAACATTAGGTTTTAGCCAAGTTTCAGATAAACAAATGACATCAAAAATGTGTTCATTAAAATACAGTCGAAACTCATCAATGTGCCTAAACAAAGATTGGCAATTTACGTGACATACACGAAGGCCATCAACATTGCTTTTCTTGAGTCTGGTAACACATTTTGACTTTTGGGAACTGTTTGTTTCACTAGGTGCAGCACTTTTACATTCATTGTTTGTGGATTCGGAATTAGAGTCACTTAAACTGGTACATCTGTCTCACTTAAAAATCCCGGATACCTCGGGCTCCACGCAGGCAAGCGCTCGACGTGAAGGCTGGCGGTGGCAGAGGCGAGCCTAGCATAGCAATAGGCGATGGAGGGGAGAGATCCGGAGATGGGAAGCCCGGGGAAGGGAAGGGGAAACCGAGGATATGGGAATTCGACGGTGGTGGGGGCCACAGAGTTTTCGGAGAGCTAGACTACAATTCGAAAGCCGCAACATGCGTTTTCTATTGTCCTACCTAATCGTAGCTATGACAGGTATAACGGCTGTAGTCGACTGACTGCTCATGCTAGTGGCAGGATCCCAAGGTAGTCATTCATCTAATGAACTGAAGCCTTGTTTGCGATGGAGGTTTCCGCTGGACGTAGAGAGTAGTTGACTCAAATGCTTTATGAATTTTCCACCAAGTCGTTTCATGTCAGGACTTTACCTGCCACCCTGCAGGCGTCTTCAGGTCAAGAAGAAGTTAGCAGGATACATATCAAAATACTGTCCTGAGCATGGATCGACGCGGCGTAAAACGTTTAAATCAGTTGAGCCAACCTCATGTGATTTAGCAGCTCATGAAGATTCATATCTATTTGATGTCCTAACAACGGCACACATTACCATTTAATTGCATTTTTCTGCTTCGTCTTGAAGTTTTTCAAATCTAGCATTCTACTAGCAGATTCAAACAAAAAATACTCTACTGTCTACCCGGTAAGAATATGAAAGAATTGAGATGATAACTATCTATAGGTCTTTCATACCATATAGGGCGATTATGTTTAGAGAAAACAATGGTATCATTCAAATATAAGAAGCAATAAATCATATTGTTACGAATATTCATACTACTGTAAGATAATTGGAACGGAAAGGATAGAGCCCGTCAAAATTATGTATTCCATTGAGTAGGTTATCATTGAAATATGCTGCAATTCGTTTCAAAAAATTATTTATTTTTTTTCTAAATTCAGTATCTCCCGTAGAAGGTGTTTCAAGTAAAATAATTTTAACTTCTCCACCATTTGATTTTCCCATAAATCCTGATCTCTCTGGATCTTTTCCACCATGAAACCATGTGGGGTCCAAATCATAAAGGTACAATAATCCCTTTTAGCTATGTTTAGTTTCCCTTGAACTTGGTAGAAATATTCGGACTTTCTGTTCAAATACAAATTTCCCTCCCTAATATCGCAGTATTTTATTTCAGACGAGAAAACAGGAAACCACGCAAAGACAATGTCATGGAGGGCTCGTATGCCTTACTCGGTGGCATCACGTCGTCATTACTACATAGCTGAGGCCGGGAAAGAACAGTCGTCTGAAAACCTCTGATGGAATACGAGGGGGAGAGGTTCATTCAAACTAATCAAACAAAAACGTATCTGTTACAATGCGCCAGTCAGTGCATTGCCTTACAATGCCTGTACTCGACGACATTGCATCGTCAACACATCAGTCCCAGTGAATCACGAGAAAAGGAGCCCAGGCACACCCTCAGCATCTACTTTAACTATATATAACTTAGCAGTTTCCACTGCAATTTTACAATTGTGATGGGTTACTTCACATCGCAATGTGGGGATCAATATCAAAAACTAACCTTAAAGCATTTTCTACCGATCACAACAATCTTTTGCGGCAAATTACAGATGCACCATGGGTCGCCAGTAGTCTTACATTCACGACAACCTGGAGACACGTAGCTACTTATCCACGACTAACATATTGGGAAATTCGAGAGGTCGAAATATATATATATATATACATATATATATACACAAATATAAATTCAAACAGAAGGTGAAAGAAAGAGATAGTAAACATACATAAAACAGTGAACACAACGGTGGTGTGGAGATGGATTGATGGCCGAAAACACATGGAAAAAATTTCGCCTCTCTTAAGAAAGAAGTGAGAAAAAAGTAATTTGAAATAAAATATATTAATGATATATTTTCGCAAGGAACATTTAGCGCGCAGTGTAAAAATAATTTTGCAGTCAGAAAAAAATCTGTTTGGCATTTTATATCTCGGGAATTTACGGTATCATAAAAGTGAAACCTTGCACGTAATTGCGCATTAAAGGGAGATTTTCAAATACAAGCAATTAAAACTGCTAATTATTTGCATTAGTAAACAAATTGAGTCTAAAGCTAACGTTTTTTTCAAAACACTGAAAATAGGGCATTTTCAAACCAAAACTTTTAGCTATGTTTAGTTTCCCTTGAACTTGGTAGAAATATTCGGACTTTCTGTTCAAATACAAATTTCCCTCCCTAATAAAGTAATTGGCGCGGCCAATAACTTTTGCCCCGAGCGACCTGGGTTCGAGTCCCCGTGAAGTCAATTTTTTTTCTTTCTTATAATTTAAGGAATCAATGTTACAACCCATCCCCATTCATTTGAGTCAGTTACGTTAGTATTTTTTCTTTTTTCAACTCATTTTATGGATTTTCAATGGACCGAGGACTTACGACGCGAATTAGGGGATTTTATTTTCCCATTACAGGCTCACATGCTGCCCGACGCTGCGCGCCGCAACGCACTCGGCCAAGGTGACTGTTAAAGACGTACTCTCACTCAAAGGTACTAATTCCGCGCCAAATCTTTACTTGCTTTTATCTCTCGAACCCGGGCCTATGGGGAAGAAAGCCGTGACACTTTTTCTACATTTCCTTTATAGTTTCAGAAAATAACATCGGCATTCGGATCCCGAACATCACTCTCGCGATGTCTCCTTGTAAGGGAAATTCCTCGCCCCGAGAGAGCACGCGAAGGAGAAGTGGAAATTGTGTTGCATTGCTTCGGGATTACGGTCACTGTGTTGTTGTTATAAACAGTACACAAAAATACGATGGACCTATGTGGAGATGAAGAATTCTCGTTTCAAAGGAGTGTCATAATCAGTCATTATGTTCGGACTTTAACGTCATACAGGTCATGGAAATCAGCCTATTTTCGCCAAAATTGGCGTTTTTCCGAGGTCAACAGAATTATGAGAAACGCAATGACTGAAAAGTTAATACATTTATTTAATAGACCAATCCTTACTCTCGAAGTTTGGGCTAAAAAAACTGTTTAAGTAGCAAAGCAGGGTCTTCAAGTCATGAGGTGTAGACGTCTGCGGAAGCGTTTTTGACCGTGGTATCCGACAGCCTTTGAGGTCAGTGTCGCTTTGTCAGTGTCTTTAACTCTGACATAAACTCTCCCACCTCTTACCCATAGGAATTTAAGTTTTCCCTCTTTCTTCAGGTCCCTAGCGGACGCATAAGGTTTGCGATTTATGATACTCAAGGACTCATTGATATATACTGGTCGACCGGCCCCATCATGAAAGCCCAGATCCTTCGTACTGAAATCCCTTTTGACTACGAGCTTCAAGCAATTCACGCGCCAAGTTGGCACGCACAAATTTCACTTTAATAATCGATGGGTTCAACAATTTTTGAGTACTATGGCGGGATTTCAAGCGGTAAGAGTAATCAATGTCATTCACATTGATTTTAACACCCACGGCGTTACCTACATGGCATAACGTGGCATCAATAATCTTACCGTCCTTATCCGGAATACCGTGAATTTCAACTACATTTATCAGCGCCTCTTGTTCGGCATTGTTGAGTTGAGCTTCCAAATAATCAATACGCTTCATTAATTGCTGTCTCTCCTTAGTTAAACCATCCAATATTTCACAAGTTTTTATCAGTGACTCATTAAACTGGGTTAGCAATTCAGAATGCTCAATTATAGAAACTTGCCAAAGGGAAAGTTTTTTCTTAATGTCAGTTTGCTTACTTAGAAGCAATTTAGTTCGATCCTTTAACTCCCTGAGCATTGAAGTTACAGAATCAGCTTCATTCATCGGAACAGACATTACCGGAGTGGATTTCACAAGAGTGTGTTCACTACGGTCTTTATGTACTTAACTAACACATAGAGTACAATACAAGGTTTGTTAAGGGCTAGAAGTGCCTGTAGGTCGTTTTCCGTAACTGATGTGCAGGATAAGTGGTATCCTTCGTTGCAGCGGCCACAGGTAATCGGCTTTAGGCCACGCTTAACTGGAAGGCCGAACTCGATACAGTTGTTCGGCATCGCGGAAAGAAACAACAAGGGTAAGCACGGCCGGAAAAACTCAGGATACTCGAGGCCTTGAAAAACTCAGGGAGATACGATGCACATTCACTGAATAAGGTGGTTCAGTTTGTTGCCAGCAATTTTGAGCCGGACTCTCTTCCACTAAACTATAGAGAAGTACAAGAAACCTGGTTTAATGATTGACGTATAAATCCATCTAATGACTTTTGGCTGAAGTCTCCATGTTTTACCAAGTGTCCTACTGCACATCGATAAGGAGGCACAGGCTTTCTTTGACTTGGTCTCCAAATGCTCTCCCCAGTTAAGCTTGGAGTCCAGAGTAACACCAAGATACTTGACCGATGGTGAGGGATATAAAACCTTTCCCTGCAAAGAGTGAGGTCTAAAGCCCTCCATTTTCCTTCTATTGGTAAAGAATACAAGCTTAGTTTTCTCCAGATTTACAGTCAGCCCTGTTTCTGCACACCAACCCTTTGCATTTTCCAGGGCTTTCTGCATGAACCCAGAGACAGTATCAAGGTACTTTCCAGTGATGAGTACCTATAGCCACATCAACTGCGTACCCTTGAGTGTATAAGCCAGTCCTATTCAATTTTAAAATAAGGCTGTCGACTACCATATCCCAGAGGAGTGGAGATAACACTCCTCCCTGAAGGGAGCCTCGAGTCACAGCTACCTTCATTGAATTGTCTCTCAAGACTATTTTGACAGTTTCTTGTTCCAACATGTATCTAATCCAGCTCAGAGTATGAGCATGAATACCATGTTTTCCTGCAGCAATGCAGATTTGAACGAAGGACGTGTTATTAAAATCTCCCTTGGCATTAAGAAATGCCCCCAGTCCGTACATTCCGTGCTTCAGCACTACCTCAATCCTACTAACAAGATTGTTGAGCGCTGTCTCCACGGATTTTCCCTTCTGGTAGGCATGTTGATACAGGTGCAGGGGTGATCCCTTAATAGCCCATCCCTTATGTACCTGTCCACTATCTTTTCTAGTGTCTTCAGTAGGAAATACATTAGATCGATTCCTCGAAAGGAGTTTGCTCATGTGTAGTCCGTCTTACCTGGTTTACGTATGAAAACCACTGTGGTGCCCCTCCAGGCTTTTGGAACATATCCATATATCAGGCAGGAGCGAAATATTCCTACCATGGGAAGGAGGAGCAGATCCTGACCTTCCTGAAGGAGTGCAGGAAATACCCCATCCTCCCCAGCAGCCTTAAAGGGTCTAATAATCAGGATTGTCCATTTTGTAACTGTGTATGTCACGATGCTGGAGGAAAGTCTCCATTCCATCCGAGCCGGAGGGATAGGATTCCTCCCATGATGCATCTCCCTCAACTCCCTGGAGCCTGGAAAGTGGGTCTCCAGCATTAGCTTTGGCGCTTCCTCGTCGAAAGACGTGACGTCTCCCGAGGGAAGCAGCAGAGAACCCACCCCGTTTCCGGGTCTTTCGATAGGATCTTATGAAGACCTGCCATCTGCGGAACAGTCTCTACGCTCTTACAGAAGCTCCTCCATGAGTCCCTTTTACAGTGCTTGGTTGCTGCCTTGTACCTCCGTTGGGCAACCTTAAAGTTTTCCCAATCCCGAGGCATTCTTGTCCTCTTTGCTTTATTAAAAAGTTTCCTAGTCTCTCTACGGAGACCGTTTAATTCTGCTCCCCGACAGGGTAATTTACACCCTTCCTTCCTGGTCCTTAGGGGGCAGGTGTTTTCGTAGGTTGTGATGATGCTTCTCTGTAGATAATCAACAGCAGCATCTACCTCATCCACATTTCTAAACTTGCACTGAGGTCCCCCCTCTAGGGCAGCTCCCAGCCTTTCTCGATATAGTCCCCAGTTGGTAGTCCTGGGGTTCCTATATGTTATTTCCCTATGATTGGACTCCAAAAGAGTGAAGAGTATGTGTCTGTGGTCGGACAAAGTTATCTCCCCTGACACTCTCCACCCATCAATCCTGTGCAGCAGAGAACTGGTACACAGTGTAATATCTATCACCTCCTACCTAATGCTGTTTGCAACGGTAGGTTGTAATCCTTTATTGAGTATTTGTAACTCCGTAGACATAAGATACTCCAACATTGCCTCTCCCCTTCCGTTGGTGCTTCCACTCCCCGACACAATGTGGTGCGAGTTAGCATCACAACCGATCAGAAGATCCCACTTGTTGGTCTTACAGTGACTCACAAGCCTCTCCATCTAATTCGATATTGGAGGAGCCGGTGCATCGTATAGCAGGTAGGAGGAGCAGATGACCACCCTCCTCCTGTTCTCACCTTCCCTCAGGGTCAGCAGAACTGCTGTCTGATCCCTAGTGGTAAATTCTGATAGATGCAAAGCACTAATCCCATTCACATAGATACAACATCTAGGCCTATCAACAATGGTACAGTAATTTATTTTCCCCCTGTCATACTCAGTCTCTCGAATATTCCGTGGAAAGCCCAGGATTCCTGAATCAGAGCTATTTTGACCATACCTTCAGAGAGTATCCTTTGCAGAACCCCTGAGGCAGCCTTACTGTGTTGTAGGTTGGCCTGAAGCACGGCTATGACAACAATGGTTCGGCCCCGCCCACATCTTCTTCCTCCCTTGTCTCCTTCTCTTCGAGGTGGTATGGAGCTATAGGGACTCCCGAGTCAGACTCTACCCCCATGGGGGAGACAAGGCTCGGTGCCTCCTTGAAAGTGGGTCCAGAGTGGATGAAAAGGATGTCGTCCTCCTCTCCCAACGAAGTGTATTGGGGGCAACTGGGATAAGTGGGTCTCCCAGAAGGACCCTCCACAGGTAAGGTTAAGGTAGTAGAGGGTCCGTCCCTCCTGGGATGCCCATTGGGGCTCACCACCGGTATCGCATCCCCCAAGGAAGAAGACGGACTACAAAAGTCCATGTGAAGAGTACGCCTCTCAGCGCCCTCCATAGTTTTGTTTGAGGGTTCCAAGTTTGGTCCCACGAGTAGCTAGGGAAATAAGGTGTCCGCCCAAGCAGAGCCCCGCATGCATGGGTAAGGCTAAATAAAACCGGAGGTCGCCCAGTATCCGGAGTCTCTCTGTTAGCGACTTCTTACCCTCCGCCCCGCAGATGCGGTTACCCTTGACACAGAGACGAACCGTGGAGATGGGAGCTGTTTATTGACCGCCAGATCTAGATCCGTCATGTTCAGCGATACCAGGGGCACCCAGAGGAGGATGTGGCTCTTCACCACGCATGACGGTCTTGGGGGTCCATGGGCATGTTCCGCCCTTGACCGACCTTGAAGTCACTGACCCCTTACCCCGGGTTTTGAAGATGGAAAAAATTCGCGCATTTTAAGCCTATCAGCCATGACTAGCAGGAGTATGGCTTGTTCGAACCACGATGCAGGACAGGCTGTGGTGAAACCGGAGAGGAATACCAATTTGAGTGTGAAGAACAAGTCGATGTTCAATTCCACTGTAAGTACACATTCTGTCGTAAATGCTCTACATTAGTACTACTCCATTAGTTATTTTTTATTTCGTTCGTGCTGTCGCGTTGCACGACTCGAAAGGAATGCAGGATTGTCACATCTCTCATATTTAATATCGTTGGTAGTACTAATCCACCCTATAAATGATAATGTTGCGTGTTTGGAAAACGTTATTACGATAATCATGAAGCGCTAAAGATAGCAGTACGTAACGTAAGTATACTACTCAAGTGCAAATTGAAATTTTGAAGAATTTTTTTTCCACCAGAAATTCAAATTTGTTAATATTAAAGCACGTCCATCTTATGATATATCCAATGTCCACTAAATTAGACCGTGCAATACAGGCATTATATGATTCTGTATTTTCACTGTTTTGTGACTGATTATGAATTGTTCTCTATTTTCAGAATCATCTCTACAGCATGCCAGTTTCTCATGGCAATTTCTTCCTATTAATTGTTTCCTATGGCGGTATTTGCTATAGTATGATATTGTCATGATCGCAACCCTGAGAGCACAAAGTTTGCAGTAGACCTAATGTAAACCTAATTTTAACGTCTACATCTGGTATTAAGCTAACCATAAGGTTTGCTGAATTTTAAATGTAGACGTCTTATTTTGGTTTATATTACGTCTAAATGCGGTCGAAATAAGGTGCAAGTGCATTTATGGTTTACTGGTAACCATTAATCTAGGTTTGCAGTATTATGATTTATACGTTAATTATTTTTCATAGTAGTGCGATAATCAACACAAAAATGTAACAAGGCAGTTAACATTGATTTTCAATGCAGTATAGTTAATAGTTTAACTACGTTTCTACGTCCCGTCATCATCAGGTAAACTGATAATTACGCTGCATAGTCGAAACTTGCGTAGTACAGTAAATATTCTGTGCACAGTGCACTCTGCACAGTTCTGCCCTCTCACATATTACGAAACATACTCCCCCCAAAATTTGAACATCAAATTTTGAAAAATCAAGTAAATATACTAACAACTAAAATATAAACAGAATACCAATCTCGTTGTTGGATCAATTACTTAATACATTACATATTTGGTCTTTGTTTGGGTGAAGGAAAGAAAGGTTGTTTTTTTCACTCTGGAGGGGGCATTCACCAGACTCATATAGGAAAGAAGCCCTCGGAATGGTATATGGGAGCACCAAAGAGCAAATATACTAAATTAAAGATATAAATCTCATGCTTCATGCTTTAGGAGTAACCTACTCTCCTCCAGCTAAATTAAATACATCGTTGAGAAAAGAAAAACTAATAGAAATATATTAGGAAATTAGTTCCCACTAATTTCCTTTAGTTTAGAAAAGTTTATTAACAACTTTTTAAACATTAGTAATTAACAACAAAAGGGTTTAGAAGAAAATAATTTTTTCTTGATATATTTGCATTCAATAAAGATTTATCTTTAAAAAGAGCTATTAACCATTGCTGTATGACAATTACAAGCGGAGATATAAGTGATAATATGATTTAAGGCTCGGATTTTTGCTAAAAATGCGAAAAAATTAAAACATGCATAATTCGCTCAAAAATTTTTTTTCACAAAACTTTTTGAGGATATTCATTTTGAGTTGATTTTGTTCCCATACACCAATTTTTATCAAAATCTGAGACCCTAAGGGACAAACGTTTGTTGAATTGAGGTGGAATGACCCAGGTACATTGATTTCTCGGAACAAATATAGAGGAGTAATAGTAGGCGGAGACTTCAATCTCCCTTCCATAGACTGTAGTAGACTTCCATAGCGTGTAGTTTTATAACAGGAGGTAAGGATAAGTAACTCTGCGAATCACTGTTGAACACCTTTACGTCACATTCTTTACATTTACTTATACATAATACCCTGCAAGCCACCATAAAGGTGTGCGGTAGGGGTGAATTCTCACCAAGCATGCACTACTTACGTAGCTGGGCAAAGTTAATCCAAAAATTAACTTCGTTAATGCATTAAAAGCTACTCAACAAGTAAACTTCGTTAATCGTTAAGGGTGTTCAACACCTCGCCAAATAATGCCGCTGCAGACTATTTTTATTTTAAATGCCATGCTCGTATTATGATAGATACGTCCATTTTGTTTTCATTATATTATGCGCAAAGGTTGAGTATTTGGTCCTATCTAAGAAATTTCTTCTCTGAGCCTTGCAAATCAAGAAATCGCATGTTAAACTTTACTGTTTTTATGCGTTTTTGAACGCCTATCGCAGCGGTGCATGAACGTAAATGGAAAATTCCTTCGACACAGCCAATCTATAATCCTTCATATTAAAGAAGAGACTAATGCCATGCGCTCTACTTACGACCCATTCATGCAGCATCTAAAATTGCGAGACGATGCATCGCGTTCACTGAACTAAACGCAAGCTGAGGTTTCCCCCTCATATTTTTCCCGCCCAATCTTCCCCTCCTCTCCCCATTCCACCGCTTCATCTCGCCTCCGAGAGGGAGAGGCGGAGGGGGGAAGGCTTCCTTATCTCTAAGCGATCAAGTTTCATCCTCGCTCGAAGAGCAGTGTGGAAGTTTGACGGAGGGTCTAAGCGATCTTGGCGAGATATTCCACTGTGTGTCTGGGGGTCGAGAAAAGGATCAACCTATTTCTTTCAAAACCTCCACAAACTAATTTTTTTGCTATTTATTCACACCAATTTGTTTCTTTAATACGAAATATCGTGTCGTTAGTTTCATATTTTGACATTGCTATTTAGAACAATTGCAAAATATTGAGTTTTCGTATTGTTGGGCGTTAATTGAAACTGCTAATTAATTGAAATTGGATAATTAAAATGAGACTATTACAATGCTTCGAACGATTTTTATTTAGTTTTCAACCGCCAAATAACAATGACTTTATAGTTTGAAGTTCATTCAAAAAATGTAAATTAAATGTTAGTCTCTTCAACATTGATAATTGAAAAACAATCCTACATTTTTGCAGGAAAATTTGTGGACATAACTCACGCATTCACAAATTAAAACCAAGAAATAACGATAATGCAAGGCGAGATTGTACTTCTTGCACATAAATATCACTTGTGAGCCACATTTTAAATCCATTATAGAAATTTAAAACGGATAGCTTTACTGAAGATGTTAGGCACATACCTATTAAAAACCAGCGTATTGGTTTAGATTCAACCGGATTAATAAGATAAGAGAGAGAGAGAGAGATTGTCGTGCTGATAGGTTCAAAATGTCATTTTTTCCCTGTGCTATAAGAGAACACAATACGCATCATCGCAAAGGGATAGTTAGGTGAATTATTGTAGAGTTGTCTGGAGTGCATAAAGCATGTATTAATAACCAATCCATTTATTACTAAGCAGTTAATAACAGTCAAGCTGCATGTAGCATGTTTCCATGTAGTAGTCTATTCCATGTCAATAGTTCCATGTAGTAGTAGTCTAGTGCATATTTGGTGATCTCCACCCCCTGTCGCACAGCCTCGCGGTGGCTTGCAGGGAATCGCGTACATGTAGATTTGTTATGCCATTTTCTCCCGTCACTTGCTACAGTAGCACGAGAAGCAATATCCTGCATCATGGAATCTGATGATAGACTCCCTTTCCTGTGTGCGGCCCTAGCTCGTGATTCTTGTTCCTTTGCTATCGTATCCAACTGTGATGTCCTCCGCTCGCAGTAGACCTAACGTAATCTATGATTGAAAATTTAGTAATGTAATGTACTATCATTTACGATCCTGTGCAATTTCCAGATGTTACGACGCACCTATCGAGCGCACTGTTAAAAAGTAGCCACGAACATCCTCCCCTCCTGACTTTTATTTCGTAGTTGCCAACTCCGTTTTCATAGACATCCACCCCACCCACATTATTCACCCCTGTTATATAATGATATGCTATTTGGTTAGTGCATATCTCAATGTTTTTCGTGATATTGCCTTAGCTTTTTGCCTTGGGAAGAGGAGATAAGGGACCCACATATGTTATAACGGCGAAGACTAAATTATCTTACCAATGCACTATGAGGATTAATTATTTTCGTCATTTTGGCAATAGCAAGTTCCTTTCTTTCTCTCACTTAACGTGCGATTGATGGTCAGAGATACTGAAATATAATATTGATTTCTTGAACCTTGGCATGCTTTCTCAAATGAATTTTTACTCTTTGTCAGGATATTAGCTCCAATACATTTTGTTTATGGTTGAGAATGGTACCCCGTAAACAAATATATTTGCCAAAAACCTTTCCGAGATTATCGTGGATTATTTGGTGACTGTGATTCTTTATTTATCGCGAGTATATTTTCACTGAAAATGAAAATATAGCCTACATCACGATCAAAAATTAAGAGAAAATGTCAAGAGTTGTCACACTGCGCAAATATCTTTATTGGAATGTGTGTCCGGAGGCCTATTTTCCTCATTAGCTCTGACGGGTGTGAGAGATTATTTGCTCAGCATAACGCCTTAAAGATAAGGATCGTGCACACAAAAAGTACGGGGAATGACAATAATGGTGTTAAATAACCATGGTGTGTGAGCCAACACCTTTTTTTATTAAAGGAGGAAATTCATTATGAGGTACACAGCTCACTTGAAATGAGGATGACTAGGCAACAATTCCGGCTTAACAACACCTAATACTTGGCCTTAACATCAATACATCCCGTAAATGAAAGAAATAATTTATTCTCAAACATTTGTAATGCAACGCACAGAATATGAAGGGCACCCATATTAGATTCACGTGAATAAAATAGCGAGGCATTATAATTTACAAACTTAAAAGGCAATATTTACGTGCAGTTACACCCAAAATGTACGTACAAACATCACTCACACTCAAGCTAAATACATAAGCACCAGAGAAGCAGGTCATGAACAGGAACAGGAAATGAAACAGGAAACAGGTCAGGAACAATTTGGGACGGGACGAAAAGCTCGTCCCAGAGACGAAGAATTTGCTGGGACGGAAAGGGATGAAAATTTTTGGACAGAGAGAAGTAATTAGGCGAGACGAAATTTTTAAGACGAAAAAAATGTCGGGATGAGACGACCAAAATCCTTGGGGCGAAGAAATTTTGCAAAATGAGAAAAGGCGAGAAAAACGAAGACGAAATATATTGTAGAACGAGAGAAAACGAAATTTTCGGCAGGAAAAAACATTTAACGAGGAAAAAGCAACACATTTTCCTTTAAATGTTCTCACCAGTACTAAGAAAAAGAAAATGAGAAGCCGTCGGGTCATCTTTAGACAAAGAGCGGTAAAATCAACGACATCTGAAGAAAAGATGAATTTCCTCTCATGCATGGAAAAGCATTGGCATTTATTTAAATAGATCTTTAATAATTCAAGACTTATACGCGATGATTCATGATATGCATATCTTTGTATCCCAAAATAATTATTAATTGAAGTGTAAAGGGCCAGGAAAAAAGAATGATTGTTTGAATTCAATTACCATCACAATAAAACTTTCACTGATAGTGGAAATTTGATCGAGTGTTTCTACCGAACTTCACAGAATAGAAGGAATGAACAGAATAATTTAATAAAAGCGCATAATCGTGTAAACCTCGATTATCAGTAGCATGGGTGCTTCTAAAATGAAATACGTCCCTATCGTGGAACATAATTTACAGCTAAGGAAAGTGCTCCCACTAAAAGAGCGCTTTTAATTCAAAGATAAATCTTCTAAATATATACGTGGATCACAACAACGTATATTTTAGAAACAATGGTCTTGCAGTGTTTTTACTGTAAAATTTAAAAAATATCAATTCGAGTAAAAAACATGATTAATACTAAAATAGAGGCCAGAAAAAACTAATTCCTTGTTAAAAAAATAGTTCCAGAATCGGAAAAATTATGCTGGACATAAAGAAATATATAAAACTGGAAACAGCAAAATTTTCGGGACCTGGGGAGGCGAATAACATTTTGGGATGAGAACAGAAGAATATTTCGGGTCGTCAAAATTTTCGGGACGAGACGAAAATCTCGGGACCACAATTGCTGCTTACCCGGCGTATCTGCTACAAGAAGTTTTCTCGGGTTGTCCACCGGGTAAGGGCGTCCATTTCGGCCGACGTTTCGATCCTCGACTCGAGGGTCATCTTCAGGGCGAGATGAGTGCCATCCTGAAATTGTCCGCCTTCTACACATGTCCTGGCGGGTCAGGTGACTCGTAATTGGTCGACGATGGAGGGCATGTCGAGGGAGCCTCCTGATTGGCTGGCATTTTTCAGCTTCTTTTTCCTTCTCACCTCCTCGATTTTTCCAGCACAGGTTTCCACGTGCCGCCGAGTGTGTACCCGGAGTCCCTGTTCATGTTTTTCTTCCGCATATGAATTTACATGGCTTCCTTATACACTCGTCCCAATACCCGGTGGTGTGGGCGAGTTTCCGGGCATATAGATTCATTGTTTTTCATAGCTTCACCTAGTGACGCTAATAGAAGACCTAGCTACAATGAATAAGACGGATGACGTGCCCATGAAGGATTATTTATCGAAGGTTCAGCAGTTATTCCTAAAATTGAATCGAGGGGGTATTATATTACCAGAAAAAGCAAACGTAGCTTTTGTATTCTGGGGACTACCATAGGAAAGGTATGAGGGCTTAATTTTGTCCTTGGAACGAGACGAAGACAACGTTACGCTGGCAGTGACGAAAAATAAATAATTTTTAGGAGAGAAACGAGAAAATTTGGTGAGGGAGCACGAAAGGAATGAGGAGGTGAAGGCCTTAATGGTGAAGAAAAAGGTGTATCAGATGAAGAAAATGAAGCCAGAATTGGTGACACCCGATGAACGAGAGGAAGATAGAGGCATAAATGAGAAAAGCCCTTGGAGTAATGGAAGAAGAAATGTGGTCTGTTTTGCGTGCAATAACCCCGGCCACATTACTAAGAACTGTCCAAAAGTTGTTGGAGTTGACAATGAAACGAGTAGATGGCAAAACGGGAGGAAGCAAGAAGAGCACTGAGAGTGAGCTATCCGATAAGGGGGGGGGGTGAGGGCGAAAACACTCTCAAGGCCGCTTCACACGATACAATTTTTTGTACAAACTCTTGTATGAGGAAATTGTACCGTGTAAAGCGGCAAATTGTACGAAAACTTGTGCGATTGTCTGAATGACTGAACGGGAAATAGAACCTGTTCTAATTCCATTCAGACAAACATACAATTTCGTTAATTTTATACAAGAGTTTGTACAAGAAATTGTACAAAAAATTGTATCGTGTAAAGCGGCCTTCAGGAAGTCGACAGAGACAGACTGATTTATTAAAACGCACCAATAACTGATACACCAGGTGGTACGGGAGGGAGAGGGGAGGATTAGGAGACTGTTACCCGCGGTCGAGAGGCAGCGTCGGTCAAGGATCCGGGCCGGAGTGGCCAGCAGAGGCGTCGGGCGGTGTGTCACCAAACGGAGCAGCAATTTTACCAATAAATTCTGAAAGAGAAATGTGAAAAGTATACTGGCTTACGCGGATAGTTGAGCGCAGCGGCGCGATAAGCACACAATTTCAAATCCTTCAACTCTTTTAAACTCAAATTACACTGCCTGAAGTTCATGCGACTTCCTGTGTTGCCAAGGTCTCAGATCACGAAAAGCGAAAATCCATAGAAAAGCCGACCACGATATTTCTTGAAGGTTTACAGAATCACTCCATAGGACTAAACATTTCTTAACGTCATCTTGGCATCATTTGACGTCACCTGGAGTGCTTCGTCACACAGAGGTCATTATCAGGTCCCATGACGTGAGGTATATCACTATGATGTCAAAATGACATCATAGTGATATACCTCACGACGAAAAATATTCTTTTGTTAACCCCAACCTACTATTTGCTTGACTGCATATTTCCCTGATATGTTTCCCCATGATATATCCTGAGTAAGTGTTGCCCCTAAGTACTTAACTGATTCCACGTTTACTGATTCCGTACCTTGAATCATATAGTTTCGTTATATCGAGTTTTTTATTTTCCAAAAATTTACTGTCACGCACTTTTTATGTTTAGTTCTAGTTTCCATTTATCGCACCACGCCTGAATTGCTACTAGGTTTTTTTCTAACGATGCCTTGTTTTCCGGACTGCTAATCTCTCTATACACTACTGCATCATCTGCAAAAAGCCGAATTATACTGTTTACTACAACACTGCCGAGGTCATTCAAATATAAAAGAAATAAAAGTGGGCCTATCACATGTACCTGATGTGACACTAACTATATTGGACATGATACGGTCTATAGTAACTCTCTGTTCGCGGCCAACTAAGAATTGATTATTCCAGAATACTACGTGTTTATCTATACCGTAACTTTGTAGCTTAAACAGCAATCTGTCATGAGGTACTCTATCAAAGGCTTTTTTAAAGTCGAGGTATATCGCATCAGCCTGAGCATTATTCTCTCCCGAAACCAATAAGTCGTGAACAAAGAGTGCCTTGCGTTTCACATGATCTAGATATCCCTCCTACTAAATTTGGATTCTGAAGATTTTTAGAACAACAGCACCCTAGTCTTACCAATTTCCTAGAATTAACCAAACTTTCAAGTTGATATAAGCAAAATTGACAGAGGTCGAGCAGATCGCAGAAGATGCTGCAAAATATGGGGGTACTGGGTCCTCTTAAGCTCAGACGCGAGTCTTTTACTATGCATTTTTCATATTCACCACAACAGATATAGGTACACATTTTTGGCATACCTGTCATTTTTTCATGAATTTCATATTCACCTTAACAGATAACATTTTTGATATACCTGATTATTAAATATGAACATCATGTTCAACGCAACTGATAACATTTTTGGCATACCTGATATTTTGTCATGAATTTTAAATTCACCGCAAGAGATAACATTTCTGGCATAACTGACAGTTTGTCATGAATGTCATATTCACCGCAAGGGATAACATTTTTGGCATACCTGACCATCTGGTATTCCGCAAGCATTATGGTTTGCTGAACACCTGATGCAGACTTTAAAATTAGGTATACATGAGGTCTACTGCAAACTTTGTGCTCTCAGGGTTGCGATCATGGCCATATCATGTTACAGCAAATACCGCCATTTAGGAAACAATTAATAGGAAGAAATTGCCATGAGAAACTGGCATGCTGTAGAGATGATTTTGAAAATAGAGAGCAATTCATTATCAGTCACAAATCAGTGAAAATACAAAATCATATAATGCCTGAATGACACGGTCTAATTTAGTGGACATTGGATGTATCATAAGATGGACGTGCTTTACTATTAAGAAATTTGAATTTCTGGTGGAAAAAAAATCTTCAAAATTTCAATTTGCACTTGAGTAGTATACTTACGTTACGTACTGCTATCTTTAGCGCTTCATGATTATCGTAATAACGTTTTCCAAACACGCAACATTATCATTTATAGGGTAGATTAGTACTACCAACGATATTAAATATGAGAAATGTGACAATCCTGCATTCCTTTCGAGTCGTGCAACGCGACAGCATGAACGAAATAAAAAATAACTAATGGAGTAGTACTAATGTAGAGCATTTACGACAGAATGTGTACTTACAGTGGAATTGAACATCGACTTGTTCTTCACACTCAAATTGGTATTCCTCTCCGGTTTCACCACAGCCTGTCCTGCATCGTGGTTCGAACAGCCATACTCTTGCTAGGTAGGGTATATTGTATAACGTTACGCATTTTAGCAGAGCAAGCTTGAAATAGAAAAATACAATGACAAATTAGGCAAATCAAAAACAATTTTATGGTCTTCTTAAGTAAATCATTAGTTTCGCATATCAAAAAATAAAACTATATACTCTATTGCGTGCTTTTAAAATACTAAAAGGTGAGTAAAAACTATTCTAATCTATTTTAGATGAGGAGGAATAGCACTGTGTGTGTCGTATGTTTTTGTGTCGGAGCGTTTCGTATTTAAATGCCATTTACAATGCTGATAAGAAAAATATTGGGACAATGAGTAACAAACGTTTGATTAACTAATGTAAAAATGAAAGTGAAATGTTACAAAACGTAGCAACAATTGTGTTCCTTAAGTGCCTAAATTATAATAATATTTTGGTTGTTTTTATCCAAATTGGGATGGTGAGTGTATAACAGGTAAGCAATGCTGTATTATTAGAACCAGATCGAATAACCACCTTAAATGAGTCAACGTATTCAAAACACGTATCGCATTTCTCCGCGCTACGAGTTCTCGTCGGATCACTCTCGTGACGTCATAGGAGTGTCAGGCCTGTATATCGAGATGGACTTGGATGAAGTCATCCACATAATGAACCGATATCCTATCACCAGGTCTTGACTCTCTCCTCTTGTGTGAGGGGCACCATGGGGATCGGGTTGGTATGGTGGCTAGGGTACTGGCCTCCCATCCCGAGGGCCCGGGTTCCATTCCCGGCAGTGGTGGATTTTTCAGTGGAAAACCGGTCCCCACTTGAGTGCTTAGTGGGGGCATTTCAAGTTCAGTGCTCCGTGCTACGTTAAGACGTGGTCCTCTTGGCGACTTTCGTTAAGAGCAGGCTGATGCCGACGGCGGGTTTCTCTCCACCCTTCCTCCATTCTCAGAAATGACCCTACCATTACCCAATTACTTACCTATTCACAATGGCGCAAATGATCTCAGCTGTCGTTCGCCTCCCCTGAATAACCAACCAACCAACCAGGAAGCAAATTATATCATATGTTGTATAGGAACTTGTTCATCATTAAAAGTTTTCATTTAGGGGAAGGTTGCCGAAATTGGACCGCATAAGTATTCCCCCCCCCCCCCCTATGAGTATATCAAGCAGTTGAGGTGACAGTACAAGGTGGTGACACCATCGAGGACGCGTGACTAGACGGTCAGGGAGTTGGAGTCATTTTTCCGGTGTGGATGGTCGTTAGCGTGATTTGATTGTTTGTGCTATAACTATTTACCCTCAGTACGTAAGCTGCTGTCTGTAAGCTGCTAGCTGTGTGTAAAAGTAAGTAATCAGTCATTCTATGGAACACTTTTAACCCGAATTATGTTAGCTACTAACGATATACTGCACATGAATGTGAAACCTTGTGTGTTCGTCTGGCACCATTATTATTATGACAGGAACTTGTTGCCTAAGTTGGACTACCGAGTGTTCCCTAAGTTGGACCGGTTCATTTTGGGAGACTATTGAATGATGTAATTGGGAAATTAATTACTTTTTAATAATATTAATTTTACTTCCACAATAAATATTTAACATATTTGGGTGAATGTCTGCATAGGTTTTCATGATGGAAAAAAGGGGTACGTAGGGGGAATGTGACGAAAAACATTTGCAGATGGCTGTGGCAACATACAAGAACGGTGACTATGGATTCAACGAATGTGACCGTGTGTATGGAGTGCCTAAAGCTACAGTAGACACGCTGATGATAAGAACATTTTTTCGAATGCAGTTAAATCCTACGGTAGGCAAGCAACCTTCACTGCGGAGATGGAAAAGGTTCTCGCCGAACACATTCTCCTGTTTGAGGAGAGATTTTTTGGGTATTCAATCAAAAACATCCGAAAGCTAGCATTCGACATTTCACAGAAAAATACGCATTACTCCTACAACTTTAACGGCAAGCACCAAGTTGGAGCTATTACGAGCGGGAAACGGGGCGTGAACACGACAGTAGTGTGTGCTGCCAATGCAGCGGGATTCTTCATACCACCTATGATAATTTTCAAAAGAAAAAGGAAGTCGCAGGAGCTTGAAATGGGTGGCCCTCCAGGTAGCGTGATCATGGTGCCTAGGGCTGGGCGGTTCTCCGGTTCGGTTTTTTGCAGAACCGGCAGGCCGGTTCAGATTTAGTAAAAAAACCGGTGCACCGGAGAATCGGTTCTGAACCGGTGCACCGGAGAATCGGTTCTGAACCGTCGTACCGGGGAAGCGGTTCTGAACCGTCGCACCGGGGAAGCGGTTCTAAACCGGTGCACTGGGAAGCGGTTCTGAAACACCGATGATCGTTCGCTGCTCGGCTTCCACGCCACTGCCTCCCTCCCCGTCTCTGCTCGTAGCCGGGTTGGCTTGCGTCCACGCCTGTGAACTTTCCTATCCCCTCTGTGTTATAATTTGTCTGCCTATCGTCTCACAAATAATCGGCCACTAGAGTGCAAAGCGAACACTCGCACATCTAAAGAAATGTCACATTCGTAACTATACGGGATTTTCCGTATTTTTATGTTATTTTGTTTTGTCGACGATTACAACGAATAAGTTCGTTCAGGTGAACAACTGAAACAGTTCATAATCATTCAAGTTAGTGCAGTAGCATTTTTTATTAAACCAATGCTGTTGATTTGGGGAGACTTTGTGGAGGAAGGAGCATTGTTTCAAGTTCCTATCTACCCATGCCACACATACATAAGAAGCGCCAAATTCAAACAAAATTTGAACATATTGACGTTGATTCTTAATGTACAATAACGTAATGAAGACATTCTCAGTTGGTGGAGGCTTCATGAGGCAACCTTCTCCTTGCTTGCAGGGCTGGCCAGGAAATATCTTGCTATACTATAGCAACATCAGCAGAATCCGTAAGAATTTTCAGTTTGGGAGAACTTGTTATAAATAAATTGCGAACGTGTTTACTAGGCGAACACGCCGAAGAACTAATTTTCATTTCCATGAACCAGCGCCATGTGCCAGCGGATTTCTAGATTTAAGTTAGTATTAATTGAAAATTGTGATTTAGCATCTGCACTTGTGTTAAAATGTAAATTTTGACAATCAATTTGTTCTCGAACTTCAGCACACCCTTCCAGTAATTGATAAAATACAGCTCCATTTGGCATTAATAGAACAGCATTTTATTTCTTTGAAGAAGTCACTGGGATGTTTACCGAAACAAAAACCAGACATGTAGAAGCATCGTTTGGAACCTTAAAAATGTGAAGATAAATATAAGCCCAGTCCTCACCTAAAAACCATTGGCTCCCCAAACATGCTCTACTACTGTTCAGTTTAGAAAGGAATGCCTGCGTTTTAACTCCTCAAGAGTATGCGACGCAGTATATGCGTCCACTCAAATCCATGCCTTCGGGGTAACTTTAATTGAAGGTATTTTAATTTCTCAGGGTGCTTTAATGGGGAAGGCATTGAAGACTTAGTGCAGACTTTGACGCAAACGTCTTAGCGGATCGGTGGCTCTTGCCACTTCCAGTTTTGGGTTTTCTTGTTGACTTGTCAATCTCTTGCATTCAATTTTGGTAATCGAGGGTTGTCCTTTGAGCTTTTCCAATACCCACCGTTCCGATCACTTTGTTTCAGTGCCCTCAATTGTATTAAAACCGTCACGGAAAATAACTCGAAATATTTCAGAACACTGAACTGGCACTATTTATTTACCATCTAAATCACACGTGAAAGGCAAAGGATGATAAGCATTATCGACATCTTCCCAATTATTATCTTGCATTAAAAATTAACTGAGAATTTTTTTCTCTTCCTGCTAGGAGCAGGAAACCAGAGGGTACCCAATTAAATCCTTGGAAATTGTTTCTGAACTGACTTCACTCCTCTCTACCGGAGCGCCTTGCATTTGCTTGTCGGACAACTCACGTGAGCTAGAAGTCATGGCCAATTTAAGAGGAAATCAGAGAAGAGACGATCCCGATGCGGAAAAGAATAAAGCCACCAAAGAAAACACAAGGCGTCAGAGTAAGACTCTCGGCTCGTAATCGTTGCCATTATGAAAGAGAAAGGAAATGTCGACTAAGAAAGGCAGATAACTATGAATCACAGGTGAAAGGAGTCAGCCTCTCCACACATCTCAGCTCTCTGGAAGCACGTAAATCAGATCAGCTTAAGTGGAAAGATTTCGTCCGTACGTAGACACCAGTCGCACTGCCTCTAGGGAGCTTTTCATTCACCAAGGATAAGTTATTAATTTAGCACGACGCCTTTTGTTGCTACAATAGCAATATCATCGAGGCTGATCAAGCCAATTGCTAATGCTGTTTTACCAACGAAACGCGTCGTGCTAATAAATGAATATCCGAGGAAATTTTGCAATATCTTCATTAAAAAATAATGTGAATTTCATCGCCGTTCACGCGGCAGGTTCGAATTCGGCAGATCAACAAATATAGGTGCATTTTTTTAACACTTCAGAAAACCAATTTATGTGTATGCCCAGGCCTTGTACAAAAGCCATTGGCTCTCGCAAACATTCCCACATTTTACTGTTCAGTTTAGGAAAGCATACCCGCGTTATTAAGAAGTATCTTCTTTAAGAAAAAAATACAAATCTTCAAAAAAACTGTATAATACATAAAAAATGGACCAAAAAATATTTTGGTTGAGAAAAAACTTGGTTCACTAGAAAACTACAGTTCAGTAGAAAACACCGGTTCATTAGAAAACGCCGGTTCATTAAAAAACATCGGCTCATTAGAAAACACCGGTTCAGTAGAAAACACCGGTTCAGTAGAAAAAAAACGGTTCAGTAGAAAAAACCGGTTCAGTGGAAAACACCGGTTCGATCTATTGAACCGGTGCACCGCCGTCGCAAACGGTTTTTTTTCAGAACCGAGAACCGGTTCAGCATTTCCTGCAGCGCACAGCCCTATCACGGTGCCCCCTTCTTTTGAAGTGAACTTTTTCTGTAGCGCAGTTGCCGATAAGTACTTTATTTAGTTTGAAATGTTTAATTTATCAAGTATTAGCCAATTTTTATGCAATTACAGAAATTTTGTCCAATAATCTTGTTATTAATTTTGAATACTTTTTTGGTAATAATAATGGTACTTATTTGGTAATTTTTGTTGTCTATAGTGCTTTCAATGAGTGTTATTTTTAATATAATGGGCACATTTCTACATACTTAAATGATTTTAAATTTTTACTAAAACCCAATAGCTCAGTCGGCTTAATAAAATTGTTCATTAAAGTATTTTTCATTACCATTAAACATTATTATACACCTTATGAATTGATAGGCTATTATTAAAAATGTTTACGTAGTGAAATAATTAAAGAACTTTGTTTTAGTCCACAGAATTTTTATGATACGACTAGTCTCGAGGCATAGGCGTCATCAACATGTACAAAATTTGCAATTCATTTTCAGTGTTATTTATACTCGAAATAAGAGGGGGCGGGGAAGGCTGGATTTGGGAAACGTGAGGGTGCAACCAACCAGAATGCAACCAACAGGAGTTGGTTGCATTCTGTGAAGGGTGATGGGTTAGTGGAAAGGCGCACAGCGGGGATTAAAACAGCTTCTCCTTACTGGCTAGGGAAGAGTATTTAGTGTGATGAGTTACATTGTTTTTCGAAAGTTTGAACTCACACAATGTAACTCTTCTCACTGCAAACGCTTCCCTAATAATTAGGGGCACCTCACCCGGTCCAACCTATGGAACTGTGAGTCCAAATTAGGCAACCGGTTTCCCAATTTGTACCATTAGCATTAGTTCGGTTTTTTCTACTTAATTTATCTCAAGAGTAATATATTGCAAATATAAAACTAGTAGATGAAAGGGAAAACTGTGAAGTATGTTATACAGCATTAAAGTTTGATGTGGAATAATTAATGAGGGAAATATACAAGAAAATAAAAAAATGGTCCAAATTAGGCAACCTTCTCCTATATGATCAATTGTGAGAAGACTATACCTACGTCTTTAGTTGACGTTAAATATCAAGGGAAAGAGTGCTTCTTTTGACACTTTGCCACTGCCTTTGGGGGATAAATGATGGGTTATATGAGCCATATGAAAGAGTGCAAGCAACCAATCGTATAAATTTATTAAAGGGTGCAGCTCCTTTGTGCAATTCCATGCTCTAGTCAACGTTTTTGTGTACGGCTCTTGAACGCTTTACGTCCGCTACGTGAACTGTTCTTTCCACCACAGTTTGTTCGCTTTCTTGTCTCATTCCCTTCCCCTACCCACCACGGGCGCGAGTGCTATGAAGTCACCCGCTACCTTTATGATGGCTTGTAGCGAATTAAGTAGATGTATATACCCTTTCACTACCCTGCCTCTTCCCACCACGGGCGCGAGTGCTACCCTTCCACTACCCACGCCCTACACCACGGGGAGTGCGTGGTATAGAGCCGCCCTACCCACCACGTGCAAGAGTTCTACCATTACCTACACTACCCAAGCCCTACAGCTCCTCTACCCTCGGAGTGTTCTTAATTACCCTTCCCCTACCACCGCTCGAGGATGAGCCGTGGGTACCACCATAGAGGTACCACTACCTTCCACCTACCGCCCGTCGTGTCGTTTTCCTACCCTTCATTTTTGCCAAGGTCCCCATTTGTTGCCCCTATCTAGATTAGAATTAGGAATATTTACTTGCTGTCTGTGAACAGTTTTTTATTAGCAGGAAAGATAATCACGTATGATCGTGAATTCATGAACACAACCAAACAGCAAAATAAAAGCGGTAAAATTGTAAGGTTACTATACTGAATAACGAAGTTGCCATATTATGTTCTTTTTCTTATCTCGTCAATAAAACATCTCCTCGCGAGTGCTTTTCTGTAACTGTGGCACACGGGTGCCAATATACGGTCAGCAAAAATCAATAGGCCACTGTTACTTAAGTGAGGGTAGGGCAGCTTCTAGGGTGCTGCCAACATGATTGGTATATTCTTCGTTAAGCTGATTCGCACGTACTGCTGGATGAAATTGCTAAATCACACACCAACGAAAAGTTCGAAAGGCGATAGGTTTTCCAAAAATTAAACGAAGAATCCGCCGTTCAATATAAAGACTGCAAAGAAATCATTGTCAAGGAGGAAATGCATCTCAATTCATTAGAAAGCCAAGGTATTCTGCGTGTCGGCTGTACCACTATAACGCGTCGCCTGTATGAATTAAATTAACATTCTCATTGGCGAAAATTTAGTAATCCACAGCAACCTAACGTCAGTGATCCTTGGCTCTTTTTTTTAATAACTAGACTAATAACTAACAATAGAAAACGAGAAGGGATTTTACTGTAGACGTCCTATAAAAGCTCTGGCATTTCCTTGGGCACTACTGTGGATCAATGAAAAACGGCAATTCGTGAGGCAGTTTTAATAAAAAAAACCAACCGAAACTAATGTTTTTCCCAAAAGGAAGAGAAACTGTAACCAAGAAATAACATTAAGAAGACAGCTCTGCAGTGAAAAGAATTCTCTTCAAACCTAACGCAGTCGAAGGGCTCCTATTCTTCATTCTCTGTCCTCCATTCCCCATGATTTATTGTTAATAAAACTTCACTACCGTGTACCATTAAAAAACATTTTGTTTCCACTGACTTGTCCGAATCACTTCTAGGGGCATACGTAACTTGATTAGTTTGTAAGGAAGCTAGACGCATAACCAAAACCGCTCATATACCACTACATAAATTCCCTTATTTGCACACCGTCATGCGTTGCAGGAAATATGGTCAGTTGAAGTTCTCTTTTCCGTCTAATTAGCACTCACATCCGCGGCAATAATGACAGATGAGAACTACCATCCAGGTACACCACTTTAGGGAAACAGCTCTATTTAACGCAATCTGTTACTTTGCACGGGTCTTACAACCAGGAACCAAATTCTGAGATTATTGCTTCCCTCTTGTGGTGGACAAATGTACCAAAACGTTTCAATAATGATAATTAGCCGTGGGTGGAGCCTATAATACAATTTCGTGTTGTGGTTTTTAATGAAATAGCCACGCACATAACCAAGACACTTGCTCATTCTTCCTTTATGCAGCTCTGAGCATAATTCAGCATATTGGCGGCTGCTACTGTAAACCACAAGTGCTATGTTGCTTCTAATAGCCAATCACAGGAGAGGTCTCAAACCGTGCGCCTCTTCGTGGGAAATTATAATTCAATATGGCGTCGTGCTGACTTTGTCGAAGCATTGAAGCCGTCTGTCAAACACAGACTCGTGAAGGAGCAAAACATGTGAGAAAAGAGTGTTGTTTGTAGTGTGTGTAATGTAAATGTACGGAATGGCGCGCGTGTGATCGGTGCAGATCTCGTATTTGCCTACTGCGAGTGAGGAATACCATCAAGACGAGTAGCAATATTTCTTCTTCCTTCGTTTTATAGTGTGAAGTGCATTGAACGATGTACGATATTAGCATTAGAGGGAACGTTAAGGTAAGTGGAACACTGTTATACTTTCCAGGAGTAAGTTATTGTGTCAGAGTATCGCTCGATGTTGCAAGAGTGTAACTGTCTCCGATTTCAATATTTTAAGATGATTGCATCCGCTAAGCCGTTTGATTGGCACCTCTGCAGAATAGGTTGATAGTTTTCAGTTGAACTGAAGGTTTGGCCTATGTCCTGCTTTCATGATGTGTTTGAGTGGCCGAGTAACATTTTAGAGATCGTGCTAACTGATCAGTGGTAAGCTAGACGACCTTCCTGGTTAAGGATGAATTATGAATTGATTTTGTTTCATAACCGTAGTCAGTTTTTGTGGACGAGCATTTTTACTTTTTGCGATAATCGCAAGCCCATGAGAAGTATAGGTGTTAGCTGCGGATATTCTCGCGCAAGGAGTCGAGTAGGTTTTATGTTGTCGTCTTCGCCGTTTTGAAATTTAACATTGTGTACTATCTTGAAGTTTATAGCTTAAAAAAAATGTCTCAAGTATGAGTCATACTTCGTATCCTGACTTCCCAGTTACAACATCCTGGTTGGATTTTGCGTGCAGTTTTTACATGTTCTCAACAGTAAAATACTGAGATGCGGCTTACGCCGAACGGTTGTCATTTTAATTTTAAGCATCTAGAATTAATGATTTTGTGAAGTCCTTTTATTTATAATGTTTCCCCAGTTGTTGAAAATGAAATCCCTTCTTGAATCTCGTGCATGTCCTTTGGAATTCATATTGTCAGGTTCAACAAAGGTGAAATGGTTGTTAGTCGTACGCGTCGTATTTGCGTTGAGCCAACCACGACTTAGTTTTAATGAAGAAAAACTAGATAGTATCCTGCTCGGTTTCTTGCCTCTCTATCCTCAGCGAAGGCTGTAGTGATACATGTTATCATTCAACTGCCTGTCTGATTCTATTTTTAAGCGTTATAGTACAGGTATAATGCTGAATAACGCAGCAATATCTGGATAATAATAGTGCAGTTGCTGAATAGAACTCATGTTTATGGAAGTAAATATTCATTTACGTAAAGAGCCTGTGCGTATTATATGTAATGTACTGTAGTATAGCATTATTAAATGATGAATTCCAATTAGTTTTAATTGAGTGTGTTTATACCTGATCATAAAGCCAAGAAACATTTTCCTTCATTTCTTTACAGGGTGAAACTGTTCTTGCATCAGGCATGCATGACATAGTAGTGAATCAGCATGTAAAGTGATATTTAGTGTTCCATTACAAAAACTGATGTACAATTTTTTTAAAATACACACTTTAAAATCTTAGTAGATGCGGTGTAGTTAGTCTCTAACGGAAGTCATGACTCACAAGTCCCAAATGCCAGTTTGTATTCTTATGAGTAGCCCTAGGGCTGAATTTCATTGATGGGGTAGTACAAGTATGGCCAGGAAGAGTGACACCATGCGCACGTTTAATGTTGCTGTCGTGGGGCTCTCTGGCACCGAAAAGGAGAAAGGGCAGGCTGGAGTGGGCAAATCTTGCCTCTGCAATAGATTTATTCGGTCACTAGCAGATGACTATAATGTGGACCACATCTCTGTTCTGAGTCAGGTAAGTTATCCAAAGAAATACTGATGATGCTATTGAATATTGCTCCGTTCCTCACTGTATACTAAATTACATTGTAATGTTTAAAGAGTAATTGTGGACGTTCTTCTTCGTAGCATTGTAAAATGAGTTCTTAATCAAAGAAAAGGAAAGTTAAAGAATAATTTTTTGGTATGGGGTCTTACTAATGTAACTCAGTAATGTGCTACTCAATACCATGTGTTGCTCCATAGGAGTCATGTGTTTCCCTGAATTCTAGTGTGAAGCTAGGATTATTTACCTATTTATTTATAAGTAAATCATTGCACCTAGTATCTGTGAATCGTCTGCTTTCTGGGTTAATTGATCATTCTTATTTCTATGCATTTTCTTCAGCAAATATTGCTTCTTAATGCACTACTTGATTTTTTCCTCTTACCAGTGGATTACTTGCTTGTGTTTTGACCTTTGACTGCTATTTGGCGTGGAGAAATATGTATCATCCCTGAAGTAGAGGGATAATTGCTCATTTGATTATCATTTAGTATCAGTTATTATGATGGAATTGAGGGAATAATATTCAGTTCAGTATCTCAAAGGTGCATACTCCTTGGAAAGAAAAAAAGAGCAGGAAAAGGCATTTGAGGGAAATGGTTACTCATGAAAGGCAGCGATTGTGTTCTTATGGAAAAAATGATTACTAGTTTTACTCTCACTGTTATATTATTTTATAATTTCTCCTTAAATTACATTTAGCTTATATGTTACAAATATATATGTATTAGAATTGTTGTATTTCACCATCTGCTTCTGATATCTCTAACCAGAGACAAAGTTCAGCAATTTGTCCTCAATGAATATATTATTTTAACCTTGATATTCCATTTGCTTTCTACTTAATCCTTATAGCAAGGGATACTTATTAATTTTCTTGATATCTCTTTGTCTCTAGTTTATGATGTACTCCATGTCATTTCATAATACAATATAGTAAGTGAACTTTAAATCCATTTTACAGACTGATTTTAGTGGCCGTGTTGTAAATAATGACCACTTTTTGTACTGGGGAGAAGTTACTAAATCATCCGAAGAGGGGATAGAATTTCAATTCCAGGTGATTGAACAGACAGAGTTCATTGATGATGCATCATTCCAGCCATTTAAAGGTTAGTATAACCTATCTGCTCTAGTAAAAGGTGAATTGGTGAATGCTCACTTGGCCCTTACTATGAGTTAAACTTGAAAAATGGGGCATATATGATATTATGTTGGTTTAGCGGTGCATCCTTGTGTGCCGCAGTGGTAACGGGCATTGGTTATTTGTGTATTTGATTTGGTCAAACCCCTGGGAGGCCTGTTGTTTGGTCTATAGTGATCTTCGGGTCTCTAGAACATTCAGGGCCCTCCCAGGAGTGCATGCAATGAATAAATGTCATTTTCACTACTGAGAGTTGTGTCACCTCCATCAAGTGAGTGGCCCACAGTATTGCACCAAAAGGTGCCATAGGGATTTTGGTTTCATTTCTTCCCTCATCTCCAAATTCCATCTCATAGCATGAAGTACTTTGGTGGGTCAACCCAAACACATGTTGAAACACCCATGAGAGGACAATAGGTTTTTTTTGTAAATTTGCCATTCAGTGAATTGGATTCTTTCTAATTGTAAGGTATTTTAAGTGAACAATTACTGAATATCAATGGACTGCCTTATCTCCCTTTTGTCTCTTTCTTTCATTTGTTCTCCTACCATGTGTTACCCTGTGTTTGGTCAGTCATTGGCCTCAATTTATTCCTTCTGTAATAGTTTACCCTTTTCATTTAGAGTGATCTAATGACCAAGAAGCTGTGCTTATTACCTCCTCAAACTATTTGGTTGATACAGTCATCAGCCTGAATTGTTGTTTATATATATTTTTCAGCAGGCTCTAGGTATATCTGTGATAGATGGTACACTTCATTATCTCAGGTCAAACTTTATGTAGGTATGCATGGTGAGTGAAATTGACATCGACTCTCCGTGACCGAGGAAGGCATCCTGCAAAAAATTTAATAATGTCAGCAATATAGATTTCACGTCTTACTCTTCGAAGTGGTGCCTGTTGTCTTGTTCTAATGAGAAGGAAATAATGAAGTGACTTGCTTTTCTAATGGTAGACATAGGGAGTTAAAATTAAACTTTGGAAGACTTCGTGCCATGCTACTTGTGTGATTACCAACTACAGGTGGTGGTGCTTTGTGTATGTTTTCCAATTCTAACGTTACCAGCTTAAACTTCCAGCAGCCTATATGCCATAACATTTGAAGGCTGGCACTAGGCTGTTTAGCTTGGAACTAGCTTGATTTGGAATCCTTTAGTTCTCTCTAAGTGTGCCGCTGAATCATTTTGTGTCAATTTTGTTTCTAATTCACTATTTTATGTAGGAATTCATTATGGGTTTTATAGTTCCTTGTTTTTTGTTGTGGAATATTTATATTGTATGCCTTCCATTTCTCTTTGACGATAGGTGATATATAGTAGTAATTGCTTGCAAGAAAAGTACCTCAAAATGGCTCATCCTGTTGGTGAGTCATGAGTACTACAGTGTGCATCTCGAGTTAATTAGTGTGCATTGTAACAGCTTTTTTGTTTATGTCCAAGGCATATGAAAATTACGTTTGCTCAAACATTTTCCTTTGACATTAATGTATGATGAAGTGCGCTCATTTTTCCTCTGTTATTTTATTGAATTAATTAAACAAATGTGTGTGATCATATAACCTCATGTAACTTAGATGTCTGCGAATTACAGTGGACTTTTTTAAGAACAGTGTAAAACTGGTATTTAAGGACATGCCAAATGTGCTCATAATTCATATGGTAAAGTTCATATAGTATCTGGAATGTGAACATGTAAATTTGAATGGATTTTGTAGTCAATTTTCTGTTGAATTATATTTTCTCATAGTGATGACCCAGTGAGTATCTTGGTTTCTGTTTTATCTCTTTGTACCACCAGTTAGATGGAAGAGGGGACCTTTAGTCTCCTTCTCGCCCCAATAAAGATGTTTATCTGTCTATTTATCTGTGTTGCACATGTCTTGGCATAGGAAAGAGCCTTAATGGTATGCAAGTCATCCCTTCACCAGCTTTTTTAGTTTTATTCACTTATCTTTAAAGTAGGCATGCTAGGACATGGTGTACACCTACATGGCATACTATTTACAACATGTGTCATTTTGTTCCTAAAATGCCATGATAGTGAGGGAAATAGGTTTTATAACCAAGAAGTCTTCTATGGATTTAATATGTAAAACATTTTCCATGCTAGGTATGCTTGACAAGTACATTCTTACACAAAGATGTGTGGTACACACTGATTAACTGCAAAAAGGAGTAAAATTGTGCTCATTTCTGAAATTACAATTCTTCAAACCACGTCTTAAAACTTCTGCTTTAGAATGAGATAGACTGTGCAAGAAATCTTTCATTTTGCTCTTAGTCATGTGTTGTATTGGCAGTTCATTCAGTTGTAATGAATTTTTACGTTCAGACAACATGTAACACCCAAAATCATAACCTAATGAATGGCATGCATGCTTAGTGTTTAAATTGATGAGAGGGCCTATGAGTAGGCTGTGATTAACATTAACTGAGTTACCCTCTGAAATGTGTTGAAGTGCAAACATGTCATGGAGAAATAATCATAATACTTGGATGCAAGGACAGCTGCTGGTCAAAGCTGGTCATTTTGACCAACGAATTCTTGCCTTTAGAAAGTCTCTTCTTTTGTAGGGGGTTGGGGGCCACAGGCGGATGGTGCGAGAAGTGGTAGACAGTTCAGTTTCATAGTATGTGGGAAAGTGAAGCAGGAAGGATGGTGAAACAAGCAATGCTAAAGATAAAGAAAGAAGGAACGTGCTTGGTTACTTGGATGGATGACAATATAATTTTGATAGATTAAATGACTTGACTTTGGTATTACAGTAAAACCCCTTATTTATGCTTATCAAGGGACCACTAAAATAAGTGTA
The DNA here is from genome assembly GCA_933228895.1 of Platycnemis pennipes. Taxonomy (NCBI): domain Eukaryota; kingdom Metazoa; phylum Arthropoda; class Insecta; order Odonata; family Platycnemididae; genus Platycnemis; species Platycnemis pennipes. Next base: position 8,802,638 of record OW121846.1, on the reverse strand, counting down.
AATTGCGGGAAAATGCAAATAGCGGGAAAAGGACAATTTTCTGTTTTACGTGCATACTTTAACAGTAAAGTAAATATGTATATAAATAAGAAACGCTGATAAGCCCAATGAGATCAATATTATTAATTATTTCTTAAAGTATAGAGCTGTCCTGATTTATTGTTGTACGATCTATTCCTACCTATATTTCATCCTACCATTAGATCGAATTCAAAGACCGCGAACTGGCAGCGAAAACTTAAGTGGCGTCACCCGCTGAAAATTGCACAATAGCAAGACTTCTTATTGTGCAATTTTCAGCGGGTGACGCCGCTAAAGTTTTTGCGGCCAGTTCGCGGTCTTTGAATTCGTTTTAAGTAAGCACCTTAGTGTTTAAAAATGGGCTTAACCTCGTGAACGGTGGCGCCATGCGCACGACTACGGCTGCATTGTGACGTGATATGTCCTGCAGTCCGGTATCTCCTTTAAAAGCCTCTAGAATTTCCACAGAGAAAGAGGACGTCTTGGTAGCTCAGCTGGTAGAGCACCTGATCGGAAATCAGGGGGTCTGGGTTCCAGTCCCGGTCAAGGGGAATGATTTTTTCTCTGTGGAACATCTTGCTATTCTACCATTAGATGTTGTCAGGTTCATAATTCTCAAACTTACACATTGTGCAATGCCTTTTCTCTTATGATGAGGCCATTCACTCAGATATTTGACAGTCTAGAACTTAAAAACCACTTTTTAAGTTGGTATTCCTTCATAACATGATGCCTTGGCATTTTCTTTTTTTTGACTGCTCTGGCTAGCATGTTTCTAAATTGTGTTGCAATTTTTCATAATTGTATCCATTGTAGAAACTGGTAATCTTAGATGCTTTGCTGTCAGTACGAGTTGCATCATGAGAATCCACAACTTTTATTTATGCCTAAATTGAAAGTATTCTAGTTGCTGTGAAGGGTTTTGCAGTGATTAGAAGATGACTTTAAGATTTCCGGTTTTTTTTTTCAATGTTGGTTCATTCTACTAGACCTCAGTCTTGCCAGAACTCCAGACGGCATCTTCACTTCGAAAGTATAGGAAATTTGATTGGTCACTACCACGATTTTGTTGTAAAACAGGATGTCTACAGAAATGCATTTAGATTTACTTACAAAACCTTTTTCTTGATTTCAAAATTATCTGGTTTGTTTCACATGTACTGCATTAAAGGGCATTTCTGCATTTTGATGGAGCATGCTCAAGATTTGCAAGAAAATGGTGCAGAAGCCAAAAAAATTCATCTGCCTTAAGCACTCTTTAAGAGAGTCATGGTTGGACCGCCATTTACGGGTGCCGTAAAACAGGTCGGTGGCGGTGAACATTGTTTCGGAAGTTGGATGAGTCTCCGCTGGGATTGCTTGCGTGTCTCCCTTCCGCACTTCATGTTACATCCCGTGGAGCCTGTTGCCTAAATTCTTGGGATAGGGTATCCGGATGGGGCATTTTTCCACGGTCAAGCAGTACATACCAGGCTGTATAAAACACTATTTTACCTTGTTTCGTAGCTATACCCTTCAAGAACAAGAGAGAGAGCAGTAATGTGATCCGTTTTAAGGAGGCATTTGCACTTAGCGGCATAGCAGGGCAGTATACAGCACCACTAGTGATGGGAAGACAAAATATCACTTGCGATCGTTTCAGCGATCACGAGTTTCGATTGCATGCACTCGCTATCCTTTTGCCCAGGAAAGATTCCTACTATGAAATGAATGCATATAGGATGCAATTTATAATTTAGGAACACCTGCGGGAGAATATTTAAGCTGTACCGAAGTTTATATTGTGAAGATTGAAAATGAATTTTTACCCAGACATAATGAAATGTTAACAATAAATGAACTGGTGGATGATAACAGGGGATCATTCGTCCGACCATAGCACTGCATTAATTCTACAGTTCTACTACACGTTACTACAAAACAAAACTAATTGAAACTTGTTTTATTGCGTGAAAACAGCATTGAGTAAATAAAATTATTTTGTTGCGGAATTTTTTGCCGCTGGATAACTGCATGCGCTGGCTGACCAGCGAGGTAGCTCAATATTCTCAGGTGTTGTTTATGTTATCCTTAATTACTCCGGAACCTAAATTTAATTTTACTTTAGATTGGGAAATGGATGCGAATTACAATATTTCAAGATGACTTGAGGGTTTTCGGATGTCTTCTGCGTTGGTTCATCCCTCTGGATGACAGTTTCGTCGGCATTCTAGACGCCATCTTCAGGTCCGAAGATCGCATCCCATCAAATTTCCTATGTCTTTGTTCTCTATGTTTCCTGTACTTCGAACCTGAAGATACCGTCTGGAAGGCCAGCAAAACTGTCGTGCAGTGAGATGAACCAATGCAGAAGCAATTAGAATTTTTCCATTTTGGCCTAAATAAAAATTGTGGATTCTCATGATGCAACTTGCACTGATAGAGCGACACATCTAAGATTACCGGTCTCTAAAATGATGCAATTATGAAAAATTGCAATGTGATTCAGAAACATGCTAGCTAGTGCAGACATATGTCAAAAAAGAAAATGTCAAGAAATCATGGTATGAAGGAATACCAACTAAAAAAGTGGTTTTTAAGTTCTAGATGATATATGATCGCCGTGAATGACTTTGTCATAAGAGAAAAGGCATTGCATAATGTATAAGCTTGGGAATTACGGATTTGACACCCTCCAATGGTTGGTTGAAACATTGGTAGAAATATGTCGTACAAAAATAAATCGGGACAGCTCTATACTTGAAGAAATCATCATCATCAAGGGTCAACAATCCTAGGATTGGTTTGACGCATCCCTCAACTCCATTCTTCGATCAGCCAACCACTTCATATTAACCTAGTTCCTCTCTTTCACGTCCTTTACGACCTGTTCTATGTAACTCATACAAGGCCTGCCTTTTCCATTTCTCCCGTTCACTTTTCCTTCAACGATTGTCTTCATCAGGCCATCGTGTCTTAAGATATGTCCGATTAATTTGTCCCGTCTTCTTTTTATAGTTTCAGCAGACTTCTCTTTTCTCCCACTTTTCTTAGGACTTATTCATTTGTCACCTGATTGATCCATTTTATCTTCATCATTCTTCGATAGCACCACATTTCGAATGCTTCCACCCTTTTCTTCTCCGCTCCTGTCATCGTCCATGCCTCACTACCGTAAAGAAACATGCTCCAGATATACCTACGTGCTAATGAATTGCTTCCGTACTTCCAAGCTTATATTTCCATCTGTAAGTAGATTCTTCTTTTGATATAATGCCCTCTTTGCCTGGGCTATTGTACTCGCTATTTCTTTCTTGCTTTGTCCATCGTTGGTTACTCTACTTCCCAGTAACAGAACTCTTTCGCCTCTTCCAGTTTGTCTTCCTAGTATAATGTTGGTTTTGGCCTCTTTTTTTCTTCTTATTGATCTTCAGCTGATGTATGGCCATTGTCCTTTCCATGGCTGTTCGCATCTTTTTCAGATCCTTCTCTGTCTCTGCTATGAGAGCTATGTTATCAGCGAATCATAGCATGCTGATTGTTTCTCCATGGATTTTCACTCCAGAACACTTTTCCTTGATTTCATTGATGGCTCTCTTGATGTAAACATTAAAAATTACGAGAGACAGTGCACAGCCTTGTCTCACTCCTTTCCTTATTCTTGCTTCTTCACAGCTGGGTCCAGATTTTATCACAGCTACTAGGTTTTTATACAAACTGTGGATAATTCTTTGGTCATTGTCGACACTCCAATTCCTTTCTGAATTCCAAGCATTAAATACCAATCCACATGGTCAAAAGCCTTCTCTAAATCCACAAATGCAATAAATGTCGGTTTGTTCTTCTCCATTCTCTCTATAAGCAGCCTAAGGGCCAATATTGCTTCTCTTGTACCCTTACTTTTCCTGAATCCGAATTGGTCTTCATCCAGGAACTCCTCTGCTTGTCGTTCTATTCTTCTGGAGATGATCCTTCTCAATATCTTCGATGTATCTGTTGTCTGGCTTATAGTCCTAAAATTTTCGCATTTCTCCGCTCTTCTTTTTGAGAATAGGAGTGATGATGTTTTTCTTGAAGTCCCTGGGTATTTCTCCTGTTGAGTACATGTCGCAAATGGTCTTGTAGAGATGGGCCAATGTCCTCTCTCCCTCATTCCTTATCAGTTCTGCGGGTATATCATCAATTCCAGAAGACTTATTCAGCTGAAGGTCCCTTACTGCTGCGTCGAATTCTGATTTCAATATTGATGCTCCCATATCATCCTTCTCGACTTCACTTTCTTCTTCAACAACTTTCGTGCTGAGATTGTTCCCATTGTATAACTCTTCCAGATATTCTTTCCATCCCTTCACTTTGTCTTCATTTTCAATCAAAAGTTCTCCATTCCTCTTATAGCATTGCATCTTGTGCTCCGTTCCTTGAAGTGGTTCCTCACTATCCTATAGGCAGCTTCCACCTTTCCAAGGGCAAGGTTGTTTTGTACATCTTCGTACAGATTGTTCATCCACATTTCTCTAGCTTTCCTGGCTTTGCGACTTACTTCGTTCCTTATTCTTTTTTAGCACAGCTGCCTTCTTCAGTTTTCGCATTCTTGTACTTTCTTCTTTCTTCAATCAGCACTAAGACTTCTTCTGTGATCCATGGTTTCTTCTTAACAACTTTTCTTCTTCCAAGAACTTCTTTTGCGGCTTCCTGTAGTCCACATTTAATGTTTTCCCAATGCTCTTCTACTGGTTTCTCAGTCAGGTCGTTTCCTATGTTGTTTTCTACTGTTTTCTGAAATGCCAGATGATGTTGAGTCTCCTTCAGTTTTTCTACTTGCCAAATGTTCTTTACTGTTTTCTTTAATTTCTTGAATTTTAGATGGCATTTCATCATCACTAAATTTTGGTTGCTGTCGATGTCTGCACCTGGGTAGCTTTTGCAGTCCTTCACCTGATTCCTGAACCTCTGCTTCACTAAAATGTTGTCTATTTGAAATCTTCCTGTCTCCTGGCATCTTCCATGTGTATCTTCTTTGATTGTTGTTTTTAAACAGTGTATTAGTGACCACTAACTTATGTTGTGTGCAGAACTCCATCAGTCATTCTCCTCTTTCGTTTCTATTTCCCAATCCATATTTTCCAGCTATTCTTCCATCTTGACCTTCGCCGATGACAGCGTTCCAGTCTCCTAAAATAATTAGGTTTTCTTCCCCTCTTACCTATTTTATTTTACTTCTGTGATATCTTCCGTAGACGTCTTCCACTTCTTCATCTTCGTAGTCCGACGTAGGCATGTAAACTTGCACCACAATGGTATCTGTAGGCTTAGTTTCAATTTTAACCATTATAATCCTTTTACTGTACTGCAGGAAGCTCTTCACACGCAGTCCCGCACTCTTCCTGAGCATTATGCCTACTCCAGCATTACCATTCAGTGATCTGGTGTGAATAATTCTTTAACTTCCACTCCAAAAGTCTCCTTTTTCTGGCCATCTCATTTCACTGATTCCTAATACATGGTGGACCATTCTCCACATTTCCACCTTCAGGTTCTCCACTCTTCCGCAGGTCGGAAGTGATCGCACGTTCCTACCCTAAAATGACTATCACACTTGACTGAAGTACTCTTGTAAGTTCTCAGCTAGTCCCCCCCCCCCTCCTCCGGAGATCTGAATGGGGGACTATTTTACCTCTAGAATATCCATACCTCCATCGCATCTTGATAATAAAGGAAAGAGTGGAGTAGCTGCAACTCCTCGGGATAATTATGTGGTGGTTTCCCCTTGCCTCCCACATCGCAGTGCTACTGCCGTTAAAGTAAATGTTACCACGCCTGTAGTGAAATGAGTGTCGCTGCACCAACCACTGTGGTCGGTACAGTGGGAGACATGTTTAGTAGAATTAGGAAGAGGGGGCATTTTAAATATCTTATGAACATATAAATGATTTTCGGAAGTGATTATAGATGTTTTCTAGATATACTTAGAAGATAATGTACCTACATGTTTCGTGGACATTTATTCAATATTTTGTCCTTCATGGGTCCATTGGAAATGCCTTTAGTTACAATGAGCACAAAGTTTAATCAGCTGAATTACAAATCGGTTAGGTGCTTTTATTTGTTTGTTGAGTTTGGAGTATGAGAAATTTACTAACCTAAATATTCCTAAAAACTAGTTATATAGTTGCTATTCATAAGTCCAGTGATAAACTCAAAATGCAATTATTTATTATCATAGTTATGTTTGTTGAAATGTTTTCTTACTGTAAAAATTACGGAAACACTGACCAGTACACAATCCCACTATACACTCCTTACACTGTCTCTGCGGTTTGGCCCTCTTCTCTGTGGGTGGGACGAACTCCAGTTAGTGTCGTAAAATAACGTTCTTTCCCAAGAGCTGGTCTGGTGCAAGGTTAGTGGGTGTCCAGCGGCCAGGGTGGGGTTGGGACAGGGTACCGTATTTTGTGAAAATGTATTTGTTGCACAACAGTACGACTGAATTCCTTCAGTGACATGCTGCTTTTGGCTTTGATGGAGTGAAAGTGTTATGCATTGAGTAGGGTAACATCTATAATATGGAAAAACATTTTCTTATACCATTTTACAAATTTCCTCATGTTGAACTGATTGATGAACTGATGCTGAACTGATTTGCATGTCCGACTTATCTACTAATCTCATGTTCTTAGTGTAATCTAGAACAGCGTCAGGTTTTTTTTATAAATTCATTATTTCTCCAATCTCTCTTATTACTCGCCACTAATTTCCCTTTGTGAAAAGTTGTAAGCATGGTTACATCATGCTTATCGTGCCATTTGAGAGCTAATATTTTTTTTGATTTTTTCACATGATAGTCTGCTGGATTACACTTTGCTGGGAACGAATGCATGCCTTTTCTATTCATCTTCACTGTCCCACATGACCCTGTCCCAATGCCAAGTAAATATTTACGTAGTCTTGAACTAGTGGACCAATTGTCTGTGTACAAAATATGTCCCTTCTGTAAATATTTCTCCATCATTTTCATGACAACAGCACCAGATATGCCTAAGTCACTTTTGGGAATTTTTGTTGTCTTCCCTGGGTATGGAATCGTGTCTCATATGATTCCTGTCTCCCAATCGCACAAAACAAAGAACTTTTTTCCAAATCTGTGCCGCTTTGATGGAATATACTGCTTGAATGACAGCCCACCTTTGATTAGCATAAGCAATTTGTCTTTCACAAACGTTTGAAATGGAATGAAGAAACCACTAAATTTTTCCTTTAGCATACCAAAAATTGTATCAATTTTGTGCAAGGGGTCTTCTGGGTTTATCGCTGAAATGTAAAAATAGTAAAATCCCCAAATGTCTGTCTCTTGACGAGTATTTCCCATAAACTGCTGTCTCTATAAGGGGGTCCTTTGACCAGTACTCATCAATAGAATGCTTCTTCGTATTCTGGAAAATTGCAACAATGACTGCGACTCAATACAATTATATGCGCAGAAATTAGTTTTGTTCACTATGTGTTCCGCAATGGCACTGTCAAAGAAAACCTCAAAATATTCCAACACATTGTTTTCATCACAAATTACAAAATTACTACTAATTCCTGCTCTTATAGAGTCAGTATTCTGGATTAGTTATTTAACAACTGACTGACCACATTTTATCATCCCCTTCCTCATACCGCCCTCATCCTCACTACTGAACGAGTGATTCTAGTACCCAACAAACCTCCCCCCCACACCCTTCCTTCAGCATGGCAGTTTATCCGAGGATGACACCATGGCGTTGAAACGCGTTGAAAATTCAAATCTGTGGGCAGTGCAAAGTTGACTTTTTTCTTTTTTCAAAGATGCGGTACCACAGCACCTCACCTGACACTATTGAATTAACCTCTCTCAGTTCATTTACTGCTATTTAAACACGTATTTATAGGAATGAGGGATTTATTATAATTAAGCTAAGCAATTCGTCAATAAAAGCTGTAATATGGATAAATGAAAAAACGTAGTGAACTCCACAGTGAATTTTATTGCGAAGACCTAGGTTTCGACACGTAGTGTCATCTTCAGTAGATGACACTACGTGTCGAAACCTAGGTCGTCGCAATAAAATTCACTGTGGAGTTCACTACGTTTTTTCATTTATCCATAATGGAAAACTTCCACCACATCTCGCTGGAACTCGTTTCCTCTATTAAAAGCTGTAATATGTTTTAAGTTAGCATGGTTATGGAATGAGGGCCTGATAAACAAAACTAGGCTTGTGCGATGACCGATTTTAGTCATCGATTTTCGATGAAAAAATTTCATCGAAATGCTTCGATGACAATGGCTGTCATCGATCATCGAATAGAGTGTACACGATGATCGATGACTTACGATGAATTACGATGATCAATGCTATCGATGATGGGTGCAGATGTCTCGGTTGGCAGTTTGGTGTGGTTATTAAGTGAAGACTGAATTGGGTCAAACCTAATTGAGAAGGACAAGGCCTATTTATTTAAGAGCAAAACAAGCACCATAATACAAATCAAACAACAACTCTTTGTTGTGGTATAATACGATTCTCATTTACTCATTTTCATCGGTGAGTAGATGTCGGTCGTCCAACACAACGTTCCCTGCATCGCTGAAGAACTGCTCTGACGGCGTTGAAGTGGTAGGAGTACATAAGTATTTCCTCTCATACTTCTGAAGGCGGGAATACACATCCTTCCTGTCCCTATACCAATGTAGGACGTCCAAAGATTTGTAAAAAGCCTAGGGACCTCGTAATTGTGGAGCTCCTTTCTGGAAGGGGTCGTCAGCAGAGGTAGCATTTCTCGTGTCAGCAGCTCATCACGTCTCATCGACATCAATGATCCGCATCGACTCATCGACCCATCGACATCGATGATTCGCATCGACCCATCGCAGTCGATGGTCGATGACATTCATCTTCATTGGTTTCAGTCATCACGGTGCGATGACTGAAATCATCGTCGATGACTTCGATTAATCGACTCATCGCACAAGCCTAAACAAAACTGTGTGCCATGGAAAAGTTCTTTATCACAATGCAGATTAATGTCGAATAAATGGGACAGAAATTTTGGTTAACCAGAAATGAATTGGCGGGCATGATGTATCTTGTGCTGTTTTTTGCCTGAAAGTGATGTCAAGGATGCCTCAACTGTCCTCTTTTCTTACATTGTCACTCTTGATCATATCGTCCTCCTGTGTGGCATCATTTGTGAAAAGTTAATTGATAAAATGTAATGAGTGGCTGTTTCTATTTTTTCAAAAGGTCATAACTTTTTCCGGAATGCAGCAGAAGTAGCATGAGTCAAAGACCAGAAGAAAAACATGAGTTTGTAGGGACCGAAAACTATCGTCCATATTCATAGATTTTCATCAAGACACTATTATGTGGTTTAATTTAGCTTACGATATAGTACCCTGGACTAAAATCATCAAATAGTATTCATAGTGGTAGTTGGTGGCCAACTTTCTCCTTGGGGTTTAAGCTTTCCCTCATTGCTGAACGTAGCATCCTTGGGGTTTTAGAAATGTAACCAGAAAACGTAGAGGAACCTCACCAATCCGTTTAGGCTTGGTCAACCAGGGACTGAGTTCCCTCGTAGCATCCTTCCTCTGATTGCATACAGTTTTTGCAAATAATGCAGTGTTGTCACAATATTGGGTTTTCCAAAAGGTCCTTAAGCTTCGGTCCTAAAATTAGAGATGGGTCGAATACATTTTTTTCTAAATTTGAATATCGAGCTCGAATACAAAATTTTGCCTCGAATATGAGTCGAATATCGAATAATGTAGGCATTCAGTTTTCACCTATCAAATTAAAGACTGCAATTTTAAGATAAGTTGTCAAAGTTTAATTGCATATGATATTATTCAGCAAATTAACCATAATTCTCAAACAATTCAAGAGTAAATGAATGATCTATTCACATAGTTATCGCTAGCTGTGGATGCCAAAAGTCATTGATGAGGAACTCATGCCTGGCAATTGGTATTTTATGTTTTACTTTGGGACATTTTTTTTCACACATCTAGTGCTTAACAAATGGTTTCATACCAGTAGCAGTATGACACAATGCTCAAGGTATTTTGGCTAGAGATGGGTCAATCACTTTTTTCTACAATTAGTTATCTATTATGTGGATGCCAAAAGTCATTGATGAGGAACTCATGCCTGGCAATTGGTATTTTATGTTTTACTTTGGGACATTTTTTTTCACACATCTAGTGCTTAACAAATGGTTTCATACCAGTAGCAGTATGACACAATGCTCAAGGTATTTTGGCTAGAGATGGGTCAATCACTTTTTTCTACAATTAGTTATCTATTAAATATGTGAACAAATATTAAACCTAAAACAGGTAATAAGCATTCATATGCAAAGCAGTTATAAGTAGGAATCAAGACATTTACAATGTTTAATTTTTTTAAAACTCTTAATCCAAGTTTTTATTGAGAAAGTAGCATTTTCACTCCATCAGGGTCCTAACAGTTTCTTTTACAATCACAATTTTTTAAAAACTATTAATCCAAGTTTTTGTTGAGAAATACAAGCATTTTCACTCGATCAGGGTCCAAATGGTTTCTTTTACAATCTCAAATTATTCTGTGCTAAATAATCTCTCTGAAAAAACAGTGGCTGGTGGTGCACTTAGATATTTTTCCGCAAGTTTTTTAAGGTCTGGGTAGAGTGCATCACATTTTCAGAAGTTCAGCACATTGTAATCTGGTGAAAGAAGAGTTTCTCTAAAATAATTGTCCACTTGTTCCTCTGCAGATAGTTCAGGTTTCTGTTTGGCTGCTTGGCTTGACATCAACTTTGAATAGTATGCCCACATTCCATGCATCCCTTTGACAGAAGTCTTTCCTCTTTCAGCATAGCTACCATCCCAATAAAAAAGTTATTATTAACTCAAATTTCGTTTAATAATTTTGGGTTACTTGGTGTCAAATGATAAATGGTGTTAGTCTCAAAAATAGTCATCAATAGTCAAAAAGAGTCATATTTTGTACTTACCATAGTCTCCTTTGACAGGGAATCTTCCCACTGCTCCCCCTTAATAAGCTGGACCTCTTTTTTGCCTCGCAAGATCAAGGTTCTGTGGGCTTCTGAACACACTGCCTTTCAGACAAGGAGTGTTGCTGATGTATGTTCTACACTTCTACGTATTTGCAGCGCTTAGTCAAGGAAAAGTGAGAGTCTTTCTTTACACTTTGCAAGCGTGATCCATGAGGCAAGGGTCTTTTCAATTCCTCCTCAAAGTACTATTTACGATTGGCAGGACCTCAGAAATAGTGACTGATTTTGTGCTGACTGCCAGCGTTGCATGCTCAAAAATTTCTAATATATCTACAACCGAGTCAAGCAAATTCCTTTGGTCACTGGTTAGCTCAACTAGTAAATTTATCTCTGTGCCCGCTAAAAGAATAGCATGCTGTTGCTCCTTTAAATGAGCCATCATATGCAAAGTTGAATTCCACCGTGTTGGTTCATCTTGTACAAGACGTTGTGGCTTAACATTGAGGGTATGTTGGGCACATTTTGGAATTTTGGAGGCCTGGGTTGAATGCTTAGTATCCTACAATCAGACAACAATTACTGGCAAGGTTAGATACCTCCTTATTGCTGAAAAGCCCATCACGAATCACCAACTGCAGCGTATGCGCCAAGCATGGAAAATGGAAGTATCTTGAAGTTTCAAGGGCAGCAAATATGTTCCTCACATTGTCCCTGACAATCGCAAAGTTCTTTTCAGAAATTCCCCAATTCTCGACTGTTTCATCAATGAATTTCGGAGTGTTTTCTCCTGAATGGCTCAGCTCCAAAAACGGTGCTACTTCAAGGCATACATGTTTGTGCTCAAATTCTGGAGTCACAAAATGAGCTGTTACGCTCCTATAGTCATCATTGGATGTGGAAGTCCATGAGGCAATGATGTTGTCGGTGACAAAGACTGAGCGTCTGATACAGCCTCGGACTCCATTTCCAGTTGAAGGCACTTGGATGCTTCTGGTCAAGTTATTCTGCAATTTATTTATCATGATCTCTCTGTAATGCTTTTTCATGTGGTTTTTCGTGCCAGTAGTCGTAAGGGATACTCCTCCTCGAGATATTTTAGCATTGCAAAACTCGCACACTGCGTAATTTTCATTACTTTCCTAAATGCTGAAATAGTTCCAGACTTCGCTTGCCATTTTAAATAAGTCAATGTTTACAAAAATCTCTTATTAATCACGTTATCAAGAATTCTGAAACTCGGGATGGTGCTCTTTCTCACAAACCACATGTACAGAACATCGAGTTGCTAATCGTTATTCATTTGTTAGTTTCCCTCGTTTTGACAACATTATTACTAACGACTAAGTAAAACTTTTATCCATAAAAATTCTTACAATATCTCGAAACCCTTGAGAAAAATATTTTCCCCAGTTTTCTAGCTATTGAATTATTTCATTCCCCGCATACATATATTCAGAGGCATTGATGGAGTTCGACTGGTACGACAACTCAATTGCCTGTTCAACTGAAATGAACTGAAACAATTCGCTACGTTTATTTTCGGTAACCTTGTATAGTATGATGAGTTTCAGTAATTCAAACTTGTGAAATCATTTGACTGAATTTTAGTGAAAATATAAACAATATTATCAATAACCGAACCTAGATCTCGGTAATGGTAGTATTAATGCCAATTACCGCCAAAAGCTCAAAATCATATATTCGAGACAGCATTTTAATTTCTTCCTCGATAATCGGATATCACGAATAGTCCGTTATTCGACTATTTGAGTTGCCCATCCCTACCTAAAATCTGTCAGGGACACTCATGGTGTGTAAGAGAGTTTTACCAGAAGGAATGCCCTTCATTCTCCAATGGATTAGTCTCGTTTCCACAAATTCTACATTTCCACTTCCTCTGTCCATTGCTTGGTAGCAAAGGATAGAGGACTCAAGATTGCTGGCTTGCAATGGACTCTTTAGTTCAGCAATAAGTGATTCTCCCCAATGAGTCGCCGCAACCCACAGTTTAAACTCAAATGAGATGACTATGATATTTATTTACGTTTAATATTTTCATTCCATCTTTCAGGGATTCAAATTGTGTGTGTCTGTACATGAAATGCATTCTTCTTTCCATCCACATCTCACAGTTTCCGCCTTCTTGATGGGCTTTCTGGAGAAAAATGTGATGAATAAGCAACCGATTTCGGTATTTCCGGCTAATACAGTTTCTACCTCGTAATTTTTACTGTATCTCCAAAACAGTGGGGGATTGGGTTGGTGTGGTGGCTAGAGTACTGGGCTCCCATCCCAAGGGCCTGGGTTCGATTCCCGGCAGTGGCGGATTTTTCATTAGAAAACCGATCCCCAGTTGAGTGCCTAGTGGAGGACATTTCAAGTTCAGTACTCCATCCGTTGGATGGGATGATAAGCCGTGGTCACGTTGGCGCCTTTTGTTAAGAGTAGGCTCATGCCAACGTCAGGTTTCTCTCCACCCTTCCTCCGTTTCTTGAAAATTCCTACCATTACCCAATTCACCCACCTATCCTAAATGGTGCAAATGACCTCAGCTGTCACTCGCCTCCCCTGAATAACCTAACCTGACCTCCAAAACAGATATTCATTCAAATCCTATCAGCGTGTAGATAATTTATTCCTACGTTTAATTCAAGTAGCAGAAATTTTTTTATAAATATCTTTGGTATGTTTTGCTGTGAGAATGAAAAATGGCCCTATTTTTTGAGTTGTTGAGGGTAGCCTCACTTTGGCTGTTTGTCATGACAAAATGAAATGCACAAATGAAAGGGAATTTTGACTGGGTGTGAATTGCACCGTCACTTCCAATAAAAAGTTACCACTTGGGAGCCGAAATTTTTTAAAGTCCCGAGTTGACGGTGATTTTACAACGCTGCGTCACGGCTTCCCTCTCGTGGAGCCTCGGGAAGCTCTAAACAAAACCAACCCTCTACCCTCCTCCCCCTCCTTTCCCTCTTTTGTAGAAGAGACGAACTGCCAGTGAAGAGGGATTACTGAACGGTCGATCCTCTTCTTATGCCCTAAATATGGTTGTTTTCTCCGACTCGTGCTACTCGTCTGAAGTCCCAAACCTCTAAGCTCACCGCCGTCGTCACAGAAAAAATCATCGTCACGCATTGGCATGATAACGAAAATCGACATTCACTTAGAAGAGAAAATCGCAAATCATCATTGCTCACTATCACCCTCCACTTTTTATATGTCCCAAAAATAATTAATTCCTTGGTTTATTGGTGTTGTTTCACGTTAGTGCCATGTTAGAGGGAGTTGAGAAACATTTTTAATTTTTACATGGATGTGATCAGAAGCTTTGTAAATATGTGATCCCAGTGTTTTAAGACTAGGGGTAGGTTCAAAAAAAGAAAATTTTTACGTTCTCACTGTATTCGTGTGGTAAAATGCTCAGTTTTCAGGATGAAGTAAATAACATTCCAAAATGTCATAGCAATTCCAGTTTACCTTAGCATTTATGGTTTAGGAGTCCTAATTTTAATAATATTGATACCCATGAGATTATTGTTTGTATAATACCAATACACATCTGTTTTTGACCATGCAGCCGTTTCCCTAAAATCTGGTCTAATATTGAGGGTTACAGGCCCTAATACAGCTAATGTACAGTTCATGCATCCACAACTAAATAATTATTCGTACTGATTGTAAGAGCTCCGTAAGCATCTAAAGACATTTCCATTGTTTAAAGTTTAACAAATGTTATGCTATAATTTGTTACTCAATGCCTGTTTCCGTTCTTCAAAGGATGAGTACAGTGACAGCATACAATTACTCCTGAATACCCACTGTTAATAGGAGACCTGCAGGCGGTCTCCTGTTAACCTATTAATTAAAGAGCGCAGACTTTGAGAAGAACATCATCATCCCGTTTGCCAAAAAGAAGAGAGCGGAGAACTGTAAACATTTTAGGACCATAAGCCTGACGACACATGCCTCGAAGACATTGACGAGAATCACATAGAGAAGAATAGTGCGGAGGAGTTCCTGGATGAGGACCAATTCGGGTTCAGAAGAAACAAGGGTGCAAGAGAAGGGATTTTGGCCCTCAGGCTACTTATAGAGAAGAATCTACCGATGTTTGTTGCATTTGTATGTTTGGAGAAGGCATTTGACAATGTGGATTGGAATATGATGCTAAAGATTCTGAAAGAAATTGGAGTATCATACAATGACTGAAGAGTTATACAGAGATAGTATAAAAACCAGGTGGCCATAATCAAATCAGAACCCTGCAGTACAGAAGCAAGCATAAAGAAAGGAGTGAGACTAGGCTGTACGCTGTCTCCCGTATTATTTAATGTCTACATCGAGAAGGCCATCCAAGAAGTCAAAGAAAAGTCTCTGGGAGTCATTATCCAAGGGGAGAAATCAGCATGCTACGATAGCAGTTATCACAGAAACAGAAGGAGATTTAAAGAAGAAATATGGAAAGAACAATGACCAGATATCATCTGAAGATCGATAAAAAGAAAACTAAGGCATTGGTGTGCAGTAGAATAAAGGAAGCCAGGACCAATGATAAACTAGGAAAACAATAAATCAAGGAGGTGGAAGAGTTCTGCTACCTGGGAAGCCGAGTGACCAGCGATGGACGAAGTAAAAGAGAAATTGCCAGTAGAATTGCCCAAGTAAAAAGGGCATTTTACCAGAAGAAGATTCTACTTACAGTTGCAATATAAGCATGGAAGTGAGAAAACATTTCATTAGAACATACATCTGGAGCATTCTACTATATGTCAGCAAAGCATGGACTATAACAGCAGCAGAGAAGTCCAGGCTGGAAGTATTTGAAATGTGGTGCTGCCAAAAAATCCTGAAGATAAAATGGATCGATCGAGTGACAAACAAAGAAGTCTTAAGAAGAGTGGGAGAGAAGAGATGTCTACTGAAAACCCTAAAAAGGAGACAGGACAACTTAATAGGCCACATCTTAAGACATGATGGCCTGATGACAGCAATAATTGAGGGAAAAGTGAATGGGAAGAATGGAAAAGGCAGACCTCGTATGAGGTAAATGGAGCAAGTCATGAAGGATGTAAAAGAGAGGAGCTACGTCAATATGAAGAGGTTGGCCGATAGAAGAATTGAGTCAAGGGCTGCGGCAAACCAATCCTAGGATTGTTGACCGATGATCTTGACTGTTTCAGTGGGATATATGTTTGGGATAACACTTATGAAAATAAACATGCTGTTTTTTTAAGACCATACACACTGGCTGATTAGTCATTTGACATCACACTCGCATCACCTTCAATATCATGGAAGCAAGAAAAACAATATAGAGTAAAACCCAAAATTTACACTTTCCTAAGGACCACTAGAAAAAATTGTAAATTGATGGAAAAGTTTCAGGTTTCAAAGAAATTTTCAGTTTTGCATGCTTAGACACTATAGAGTGAGGATATAAGTAAGAAACACTGATAAAATGGAAAATAGTAACATCGTTAATTATTTATAAAACTCTATTGGTCTCCTTTTTTATTTTTGCACAATATGTTTCTGCCAAATATTTTCAACCCACCCAACCAACCATTGGACATTGCCAAATCCTTGCTTCCCAAGCTTTTGGCGATGTGGAATGATTTTCCTCTTATGACGATGCTGTTCACTGTTATGTTTTACAATAAGCAACTTAAAATCACTTTAAGTATTCCTTCACACTAAGAAATCTTGATGTTTTCTTATTTTCAACAGATGTCTGTACTAGCCAGCATGTTTCAGAACTGTGCCAAGATTTCTTAACAGGATCCATTGTAGAGACTAGTAATCTTAGACGTTTGGAATTTCATTATGAGTTGCCTTATGGGAAACCACTGGTTCCATGAATTTTATTTGAGCCAGAAAAAGAATATTTCATTTTACTAATTAATACTTGATAATATTTTTGATTCAGTGTGGTTTTGACATGATAAAATAAATTTCAATAATTTTGGTTTAGTAGTACCCTTTCATAGTACAACTGGTAGTGCAAATGATCTCAATCATTGGCCGAAGTTCAGTTCTTGTATTTTTAACATTTCATCATATCTGTCTAAAAAGTAATTTTCATTCTTCATTATATCAACTATGGTATAATGTAAATATATTCCTACAGGTGTTTATAGGTTGTATAAAGTGCGACATAATTTTATTAATTTCATAGCATGAATCTGTCGCAGACAAAGGGATTATGAGTGTAAGTATTACAGCTTTCCATCTGTAATGGATCTTTGCACTGCCCTACCACTTTCAAATTCTTCAGTAAAGTGGATCACGTTACTTTTCTCTCTCATCTTCTTGATGTGTACATGTACAAACCATGGTGAAAAATGTTTTATGTAGACTGGCATGCACAGCTAAATTTCTTAGAAAGTGAATTTCTAAAAAATGTATTGTGATGCAAATAACAGGAAAACAGAAATTGATGTTGTGTAAATATGGGATTCTACACATGATGGAGAAATAGAAACGTTGGTGGTACGTGATAAAAATGTCGTAATTCTGATAATGCACATGTAGGGTTACAGTATGTCCTAGCAGTGAGATGCAAGAACATAATCATAGCTTTAATATTCTTATATTTATATGACTAATGTATCATGTTATTGATGTACATTATAGGCAAACATTTTTTTAAATTAAATATAATCACATCAGAATGGGAAAAACTGACCATCTGTTGTTGAAATAGCATTTACATTGGCATCTGGAAGGACCAACCTTCACATATAATACCTAGGTGTGAATTTTTGAGTTGTACTTTTGAAACAAGTCTGTCGTATATGCCATCAAATGTAGTTGTATTTACACTCTGCTTTGTTCACAGTGTTTTGTTTATTGATCATTAAATTTTCAGTAATTGGTGTTCCATACATTTTTCCATTGATTTTACTAAAACTTTCTTTTACTCTCAGGTGGGAAGATGGAGCCATATATCAAAAGATGTAGTGCTACAAAACTCACCTCTGCCGAAAAGTTGATGTACATTTGTAAAAATCAGTTAGGTAAGTTATATTTCACATAATGATTGTATATACACATTTATTTAGCTAATATTTGGTTGCTTTAGTGCATGGTATTTGGTTAGGTAAAGCCTTTGCAGCCAGAAGCTATATGTTTCTAGCAGAGATGGGACAAGTAGCAGGTTTCTTGAATTCAAATATCGAATTTGAATATACATCAGTACTTATTAATTCGAATACATTGAATACTCAAATACCTTGAATACCAGAATAGCTATGGATGTATTAAACATTACTCCGGTAATTTGTTTTCTGCCTATTTAAGTAAAAAGCTACATTACAACTCAATTACAATTTTTAACTCTTGTTGTAGAATTTTAGTTGGATAATGAAATAATCATGCTTCCATAGATGGTCTATTGAAATCTGTAGAAACTCATGTACCACATGCAGTTTTTCCCCAACAAATTGCCTCAGAAATGAGGGTACGTGTCTTATGTGACTTCTATTCCTCTTGAACTTTTGCCCTTCTGCCTGGGAGGTGAGTCATTCTCGTGGCCCACCTCTCCCTCACTGAATAACCGTAAGAAGCAGAGTGGAAAGTGTGGGGGATGAGGGTGGCCTACCAGCAGTTCAAAGCCACAAAGCACTCACTCTCTTTCTCTAGCATCCTAGAACAGAAAGAACAAATACAGATATTCTCTGCATATCAGGTTCTGCATCCGCGTATGTTGACTAGGGGTGACAACAGTTTCGCTAGCTGTCCTGCTAGCGTCTTCAGGTCAAAGGTGTTGAAGTGTTTTTTCGCCATCTTATATAGGGCTGGTCGAGTCCGTACTGTGCTGTGTTTGGTCGGGATGGATGATTCTTTCCACGCAGTGTTTAGGGGATAGCCATGTTCTCGGTTGAAGTTCATGGGCGTTTTCCATATCTCTATTGCCTATCTGATGAGCCGGGGATAATAGCGGCTCTCCTTTGGTTTTATTGTTGCCTCCTCAAGTTTAATCCCATGGCCAGGCTCACTCCATGCATGTTCGGCAATGGCTGACAGTCTGAACTGCTTGTTTTTGGTTGCCCTTTGGTGTTCTTTCATGTGTGTACCCATGGCTCTGCATGTTTCGCCAATGTAAGAACAACGGCAGGAGCGTGGCACTTGGTACACTCCTTCAGATAGCTTCTATGGCAAGTTGTCCTTGGGCGTGGGCAGGGCGCTGGCAATCTTCCCACAATTGAACCTAGTCACCACGTAATGCTTCTTCAGGATCCTGGCGATCTTTTCTGAGGTTTCCACAATGAACAACCGGTATCTCAGTGCTTTGCTTCATCATCCCTGTCAAAAGGCCTCGGTGGTGACCACTCTTATCTACTGAGCATACAGTCTATCCGATGCTGACTCCTTAGAGACTGAGAAGAAGCATTCACCACTATGTAAGAATGGCTGTACAAATGACAGTGTCCTGAAAAGAACCGTGAATGTGGAGAAGAGACTAGGCCAGCCACCCACAGAAAACACCAGAGAAGAGGAAACCACCAAACCTAGAGCCCATTGCACCATCCTGTTCATAGCCCGTTCCTCCATCCCCTTGGCTTGCATTCACGTCACAATTTGATTCAATTTCATTAAACCCTGCCCTAGCAAAGCAATATATTATTGTAGTGGGCAAAATGGCATTCCAGCTAAGACATATACGCTACATAGCCCAGAGAATGTTCCATCTGAGAAGATTTGGGTTGCTGGTTACCTCCATCCTTCCAAGTAAATAATTATAGACAGTTGTAAAGTAACTGCGTTTGAAAAAAATTTAATTTATGCCAAATACGGCTCCCAAAAGTGATCCATTGGAAGTAATGTTTGAAGCCTGTAAAATTTTTTTGTTTTGTGCGGATTGCCTATACTGTAAATTTGCGGTTTATTCTTAGACATCGAGTAAGTCGTAGATTTTGTCAAATAAACTTCAAATTTCAGGGTTGTAATTGTGTCTAGAGACATGTGTCTATCATTGATCTTTACCAATATTCCAGTATTTGCAACACATTATTCTGCTGACTGTTTGTTTCCCATTTTCGCCGGATTTTTCACAAAATTTTAAACTATACAGCTTGGGCAGCAGTGGTTAATATTATCAGATTTAGAAAAAATTTTGCATGCAAGATTCTGATATCAGTACACAACTTTCCTGCATGGGATAAATTTCATCTGGAAAAAACCTTTTTTTGGCCCACCCTAATCTATATCTTGAGGTTGTCCGGTGGACGCACTTGGTGGCTTTGAGCTTAACTGCGAGGTTGATGAACTACATCATATTAAATGAAGACTGGACATAGCATGAAGTATCTCCACTCTCTTCTCACTTATTAAGGCTTATAAAATTAATGTATTCAACAGTCCATAATTGGAGGAAGAAATATTTTGTGTGTTTGACATTTTAAAACCAGAATTAATTTTTCAAAACTTTAATAAACTTGTAGCTTTTTACTGCAGCAGGCAACAAATTAATTTGTGGAATAACATTCTGCATATCAATTGTAATTCTAGTATTTGAGATATTTGAAATCCAAGTCATGATTTAATATTCGAGTTAGAGACCCATCTCTAGACAAAATAGTAAACAGTGAAAATGGCTGCCGCATCCAATGTGAGGAAGCCACAATTGTAATTTTAGCTCTCAAATTCATGTATAAATTGAGTTGAGTCTACATAAATCATGTCTTTTGTATTGTATATAAATCATCTTTCCCATGCATGCAAGAGGTACTGCCTCAAGACTTCTAAATTAGTAATTCCTTCTGTTCCATGATTGCAATACACCAGTCCTAAGAGCTCCAGTCAAGTCTTACTCAGAAAAGCTTAAGGCAATGCTCC
The DNA here is from genome assembly GCA_933228895.1 of Platycnemis pennipes. Classification (NCBI taxonomy): domain Eukaryota; kingdom Metazoa; phylum Arthropoda; class Insecta; order Odonata; family Platycnemididae; genus Platycnemis; species Platycnemis pennipes. Next base: position 8,781,779 of record OW121846.1, on the reverse strand, counting down.
CTTTTTTGGAAGTGTGTGATTGGTTGGATACATTTGGATGGAAATTAAGAGCAAGTTCTTACCTGTTTGGTCCAATGATTTGTACACAACTCCTTCAATAGCCTTCAACTCCTTGAATAGACATTGGAATCACTGAGATTATCATTTAGATTTTGTCAGATATATCAGAACAGTGGCATCAACAACACTCCTCATTCCATGACGGAGAGGACCAGTATGCTTTATACAAAGCTGCACTCTTTCAAGGCCTAGGAAAAATATCACTCCTCCAAAGGGAGGAGTGATGCCTACTTAGGCAGTCTTGTTAATTTCTCAATCACATGTAATTTCTTTCATGGCAGAGTACTAGGAGTTTCTCAGTGGACCAGATTACCAGCGATTTTGCTCTTTGTCAGCTATCTTTGATGCCATTAAGTCATATGCAACATGCTCATTTAACAAATTGATGTACTTATATTTTATGTTTAGCGATTCAGTCAAGTTACAGAATATTGTTAAGAAATGCTTTCATTTTCCCCAAATGTTTGCATCTTTTTCCAAATTCAAAAGCAATTGATTTTCAGGCCTTGAAACTCATCACATTTTCGTGATGTTGTCTATTTTTTAGTCTTCGTCACTTAAATATCACTATTTCCACTAAATATAACTACTTATCCCTTTCCAGTTAACTTTTTGCCACTTTCCTGCTGTGTAGGGACAAATATCCATTTTTGCTATTTGGGTGCAAAAGTCTGAGTGGAATAATTTTATAATGATTAACAGAATATACCTGATGTACGTTTTATTTAGCAGGCAATGTTAGGCAGTTGCTTCCCGGAAGCCTTTTCAATGAGTAGTGTGAAAGCACAGTACATCGTTACAGATGCATTGGTACCTTATGGCATGATGAAACCTGGAGTGCTGCAGGGAGAAAGGAACTTGCTAGGAGTACAATACTGGTCTGGTCACAGAGTGAGCACTTAGAAAGGTTCTTCTTTGGAAAAGTCACTGCCAAGCACTTGGTCGCCAAGATCCATGAAAGCATGAGAAATGGAGCTTTTTCCCACACACATTTGTTTATGCTTGGTAGTGATAGACCTAATGTTAATAACGCAGTGCATCAGATTTTAAGCAATTCAGTTTGAACAGAAGATAGGTCTAAGAGAGAGAGTCATGTAACCTTAAAATTAATCGTAAGACCTTTGCAAAGGGATTATGTCTTTCATGATTCAATACTGCAGACTTGCTAGTATCTCTTTACCCCTATTTCAATGATTGGCCTTTTTCTGGTTGGGAAATGTTCACTGAGGTTCAGGATGAGTGTAGTCTCAGCAGGTAGTGTTTCCAAGGCCCGGTAGTTCTCCTGAAATTTTGAAGCCATGCGATGTGCGGCACCACCATCTTACCTCAATCAACTTTTCAAAGCTTTGAATCCAATTTTATCAATTTATGACGGAGGCACAGTGAGCGATTCCTTTGATATTATTTTCATTAGTGAGAGAAAAACTCTTGTGTTTCTCAGCAAACTGCAAGCTCGTAAAGGATTATTCCATATTTAAGATATGTAAGAACATCAATAGCAATATTGTTTGTGTACATTCTTTGCCGGAGGGCTGGTAGTGTGAAGTCTGGAATCTCGTTTTCGTAATGCTCCATTTTTCTTACGTGCACCCCTACAACAGACAGAATTATAAGATATTTCATCACAAATGACTATAACATGATCGCCTCCATTATGTAGACTGCCATGCTACCCAGGATTCCAGTTCCAAAGGCATTTTTTTCAGGGGATTTTATAGGAGTTGGGTTTCATTCACTTCTAAATTACGGTCATCAAGGATGGGACACGTAAGGCAGAATCGTGCCTCAAGGAAGCCACTGTCCACAAGAACAGATTGTATAAAGTATCGCCAAGCTCCAATAGATCCTCTGAAATGGGTAGCGTGAATGTCTGTGCAAGCCAAAGGTCCATGGTTCGATTCCCAGTTGAAATCTTTTCCCTCTGGCCATTTTCAACCCTTGCTTGGTGTGGATAAGAGCAGCATAAGAAAGAAAAACATCTTGCATGAAGTAGGTTGGTGATTAACCTCCAGATATCTTAGCTACACAATGAACGCATGCTGATGCATGGCTTGGGGAAAACAAAGATTCTCATGATCTAAACTCAACATAGGTTGAAGTATATTCTGAAGGGCCATAAAATTTTGTCCAGTGTCCGTAAACTTTAAAATTCCCACACCGAGGTTGGGGCTAGTGCAGTTGCACCATTCCCATCATGAAACCTCAACCAAGACGTGTGAATTGAAATATTGTGCTTTGATAGGTGGCTGTTTAGGGGACGAAATATAGTTCTGATGTTGGCTTATTTAAATAATCTGTAATTGTTATTACCGTATTTACTCGTGTAAGCCGCGCACCTTTTTTCCCGAAACACCGGTGAAAAAATAGGGGTACGCGGCTTACACGAATCCTCCAGATTTTCGTGTAAACCGCGCACTATTTTTCCTCAAATTCCTGTTTTTTTTTCTCCTAAGTTTCGCATTCTGTAAACATATCGACGTTAATTGGTAAGTATGGTCTAGTAGTAACTCGTACAATGTAAAGTATTCTGAAATTTCGCAGTAATTTGTAATAAAAATTCAAAAGTCGGAGCGTACAACGGTACTTGAAAACGCTAGATCCGAAGAACCACTAGATCCGAAACACCACTTGACAAATTAATAGATTTATCGTGTATAGATCGTACTTAGGACAACACTTTGTAGCACTGATATGTACTTAAATCTACATTATATCCTGTAAGCTGCCACAAAGGGGTCGGCGCCTTTATGTTTTTTCAAAGTCGTAAGCGGAGTTTGTTTCAGTGTCACGTATCTGTAGCAACATTTTTACGCAATAGATAGCTCCTTTTGTGTACACATTAAAGCTACATTGCAAAGACACGACAAAGAATTTGTTACATAGTGGCAAGAGTCGTACGCTGAGAGATTATACCGTCTTACTATCCGTGCGTGAGTGTAGTAAACGAGTTCGAATCGATCATTTAGCATTTTAAAATAATTTGCAATTATCACCCTAAAAAGGAATTCTGGTGTGAAAATGCGATCTTTTCCCGTGAGTACAAAACAACATATTATAAGCGATGCCGAAAAAGTAGAAAATCGAGCTGCAGGAAGGAAATATGGTGTATCTGAATCTAGCAGTGATGAAAACTAAAAATGGGAACTATTATGATATGAATATTCATTAGTGATTTACGTTTCTATTTCCGCGAATATGTTTTTCTTTAGTTTTATAAGAATTATTATTGTTATTAAATTGAGCTTAGTTGTTTCCGTGTGTTCCCAAGACTTTCCGGTGTTGTTAAATCGTCGCTACTGCGCAGAGAGCAGACGAGACCACCGCTATGGTACGGATGGCGTTATGCTTTCTTTTGTTGATTTGCCAACGGATTTCCGTAATAATAAAGTAACCACGGGTTGAAATTGTACATATTTCTGCAATTATTCCAGTTAGATGTTATTTTGAAAAGATGCCATTTTTATAGTTGGATGATGTGTCGTATATAACTGTGATTACTGTGAGATGCTACAAGAAAAAGATGCATAGTATAAGAGGCCGTGCATCGATGCACGACGCGATGATGATCGTGACGATATTAACACGTAATTAAATCAATTAATGAGAAAGGCGTACATGTAATATAGGCACAGCATTTCTCTTAAAGAACGCGCATTCATGTTATGACAAAATGATGCAGATTCAAGAGCAAAAAAAATAATTTTCTGACAAATAATTTTTTCCTCACGAGCCTTCCCGAAAATAGGGGTGCGCGGGATACATGAGGGTGCGGCTTACACGAGTAAATACGGTATTCTTGACTGCTTTCATTTATTAATGTTTGAAGTAATTTTCCTTTTGTTTTTCAGGTATTGAGAAAGAGTATGAGCAAAAGGTTCTACCTGATGGAAAAATAAATATTGATGGCTTTGTGTGTGTGTTTGATGTGAGTGTGGTGCCAAGTAGGTCTATTGAGAAGCAAGTGGAATTTGCTGCAGGAGTTTTAAATAATTTAATGAAAACCAAGAAACCCATTGTGCTTGTTACTACCAAAAATGATGATGCTAATGAATCCTATGTTAAGGAAGCTGAGAAGTTAGTGAGTAGAAAGGAGTATAAGGGAAGTATACTAATGATAGAAACATCTGCACACGAAAATGTAAATGTGGACTTAGCTTTCATCATCCTAGCACAATTGATAGACCGTACTAAAGGCAGGACAAAAATTGTGCCTTTTGCTGAAGCAGCTAGGAGCAGGAAGGAATTGTTAGACTTGTCCACTGAGACTTATCTGAGGCTCATACGCTCACAGGTGACAGATTATCGAGCATTGTGGAGTCATACTTCGAAGAAGCTAGCCCAGCATCAAGACTTCATCCACCATGTTGAATTGTTTGGTTTGGATAGTGCCCAAAGGCTTTTTAGGCGGCATGTAAAGAAGTTGAAGGATGAGCACCTAGCCAAGAGAGTTCAAGGATACATGGAAATGCTTCCAGATGTTCTTCAGGAAATGGTTCCAGATCTGTCAAGCTTGAAGGATAGGTAAGATTTTTTGTCATTTGAAAATTAAATGGTTCATAGGCTGTTGTTTTATTTCCGTAACATTGAGCATATCATGATCAATGAAGGTGCTCATTGTTGTGCCTGAACAATTGCTTTTAATGGTTTTTCGACCGGACATCACTTATCTTCTCAAGGTCCAAGACGGACAGAGAAGTAGTGATGCTTGTTAGTAACCCATTATTTGCTTAGTTGTTCCCTTAGATGTGTTCTTCAGAATTATTTTGTGCAGATGGAGTGTATTCCTTCCTAGTATTACAATCTTGCTGAGAATAAGTGAATGAACCGGTTAAAAAAATTGAGTATTTGGTGTATGCATCAATAACATTTTTGGCTGCTCTTTAGTAATTTATTATTTGAATATGATGAGTAATATATTAGATGCATACAACAAGCTAATTGGCCTTTTAAATCACTTCTGAAAGAAATTGGATAAAGTTAGTATTTTTCAACCTGATTAAAGTGAATTAATTTTATTTTTTCTAAGTTATTTGTATAGCCTTAATTTAAAGATTCATTTTCAAGCATCCAAATTCAAATGACATAATTGTTTATTTGATAGCTATTTATTAGATTTAAATCTGTCATAAACGCCATTTATCCTTATACTTTTTTGTGCATTAACATATTATGTTTCTATTTATTTGCTTGGATGGTAATGCAGCTGATGGGTAATGGTTCCAAGCACTAAATAAGGTGGACCGTCATTTGACATTCCTTGATAGCACATTTTCCTCGTTTCCGTGTTTGTTTCCACAGGTCCACATCACAATATGCATGTAAATAATTCTGTTTAACAAGTTTTGGTTACCTCTGTAGCACATTTCAACGAAGACCAAATCAAATTTGTCCCAGGAAAGTAATCACTGTGTAGGTTGATTGGACAATGTATATCTCAAATGAGGTTTAAATCTTGACTTGAAAAGATTGTTATTAAATTCTAAAATATTTAAATAGGTGTGTAATGGTTATTTTAGGAAGGATTAAAAGGGCTCCCAAAAGCCCCACATTGTATTGTGATGTTCATTTGTTTTACAAGTGTTGACTGGATATCAACACTACGGGAGCAACGTGAAAGAGAGACAAGTGCTTAGAATTAGCCATGGGAAAGTCTCTGGTGAAAAGAATAATATCAATTGAAAAGCTCAATGTCCTCCGAAAAGTAGACAAAAATCCATGAACGAAGCATGTTGAAATAGCGGTAAAAATTGAAGTTCTACCATCAATGCTAAACAAGTTCATTATACTCAGTGCACACATTGTTATATGTTTCTGTCTTTGCTTTGAACTAATTAAAAAAAAATATAATTTAAATAAGGTATTGCAGCATGGTCAAGTGTCATGTCATTAATTGATTCGCATTAGAAATTTTAAAATGACGATGTGTTGGTCACATTCCCCCAATGATGCATGCTTATGAAGAAAACCCCGTTTTGTAAATTGACTAGAATAACTTAAATGGATGTATTAACTCATTTGACATGTAAAGCACATCGTTACAAAATTTCAACTCTTATTCTGTCAAAATTCCCTTTTTTTTGCATTTCATATTGTTATGACAACCGTCAAAGCGACGCTGCTCTCTGTGAATCTAGAAAAATTGTCAGTTTTCATCCTCACTGCAAAAACACTTAAACGTAATTATTAAAAAATGTCTTTTTCCTGCATTAAATTTAAGATTAAATCATCTACACGTTAATATTCTCTGCATGAATATTACTTCATCTGTTTTGGAGATGTATAGTCTTATCCTCGAGTCTTTTTTCATGGACTGTACATGCAAAATGTGTTGTTTGGTCATTATCATCATAATTAATTATTGAGCTTAACTTGACATCAACTTAAGGTATCATGTGTATTTTATGAGGCAGCATAATAATTGCAAATTAAACTTTATTACAATAAATCAACACCAGCGTTCTAGGGAATGAACTAACTTGATGGCCAGCATATCATTCATCAGAAAGTTTTGCAACTCGCACATACATCATCAACTTACCCAGGATGGTGTAAACTGTGTAGTACATTTTCCTAATTATCGTGTTCAGGATGCCTGGTCCTGAGAGTCCACTGTGTCTCATTGTCATCATTCTTTGATGAATCCAAGCCCATTAGTCAAGTCAGTTTTATTTATATGTTTTCCAAGCTTAACCCACATGTTGTATTGCAAGAATAAAATCTCTTCCACTATCTGGGCAGATATTCGACTTTTCTCAGTTGACCATTCTATCCCTCTTGTCTATGTAGCTCATGTATGAAACCTGTGAAAACCGTTCTCTGCAATTGCCCTCCTTAGAGCCTTCCCTGTTCATAGCAGAAGTTACCCCCTCCACGTGGAGAGGGTATATAACTCAGCGTGACTGCTTCTCTTTCATATTTCCTTGCTATGGCTATCAAGTCATTTCTCACACATTTAATTTCTAAGATTTATAATCGTGAAGCCTTCCTATGTGGTTTTTTCACAACGTATGACAAGAGAATTTGTTTTGCGTGTAGATAATCAAAAGGGGCATTGTGATCTTGCCCATTGTAGCATATCTTGCGTGGTGAAGTGTCTGGCTCATCATTCACTGCAGTAGTGTCTGAGTTCTCTTCCAACCCTGTGTCATCAGCATTGGAATCCTAAAGATAATTCCCACTCTATTTCTGTGCCCAAATACTTCTACTTAGAAGCCATTGCTATGAATTATGATCCAGACATATACATGTATGGAAAGAGTTCGATAAATAAAATATGGACGGTGGTTGGCAAAATGTCCATCTCGGAAATCTATGAATTAACTAGAATTCTTGCGAGCAAATTAAATTGGCTAGCAAAATGTCTGAAATATCAATTGAAATCTGCGGCATCCCACAGAGAAACAGGGGAGAAAGAACACTTGATTAAAACTAAGCCAGAGTGAACTGTGATTTGATGGAATTACTTATAGTAATTTATTGCACATATTCAGGGAAAAGCGGTTGATTGACAAAGGACTGAATAGGGTCCTGGTTTTCCCAGATTCCCACCCCTGGGTTTGGGACTCTGCCTTTAGCCTTTGAATCATTTTTTCTCCTCCAGAAAGGTTGCTTTTTCATAAGCATATAAATATATCAATATCACCCCTGTTGGAGGGGGTTTTCTTGAAAGGAAGTAAGGTCTCAGGTAGTGTTCAAAGCTTTACCTGCTGCAGATGTCCAAGGGAGTTAGACCACCTTACACTGGGTGTAAAAGGTGTAAAACATCGCAGGATATTCCACAGAGAAAAAATATTTCGCCTTGACCGGGACTCGAACCCGGACCCCCTGATTTCCGGCCAGGTGCTCTACCAGTTGAGCTACCAAGGCCGCTCTACTACCGGGTTCGAGTCCCGGTCAAGGTGAAATATTTTTTCTCTGTGGGATATCCTGCCATCGTGCATCTCAGCGGGTAACTCCGCTAAAGTTTTCGTGGCTAGCTCGCGAGCTTTGAATTTGTGTAAAACATCATTCGTTCATCGTATGTTGTGAGCTAAATATGCTCCTGAAATAACAATACTTTTAAGTCTATTCCTACTGAAACTTCGTGACATATGCTCACCCTTGATATTAGACTACCAACACTATAGTGAATGGTTCATCTGAACAGATAGGCTATAGTTCAGTGAAATATTCACAAAAAGAAACTATATTGCCCATCACTAATATGTAGGTATGGTGCAAGTTTTCAATTCAGCATCAAGAACTCCTTTCTGATTCTGGCCATAGGGCACAGGGTCATAACCTTTGTGCTTTTGGAGTGGCTCAAAATTCTGGTCTTCTTCTGTGTCCAGGGGCTGCTACATAAGCAATAGAAGACCTGGGGAGGAGACCTGGCACAGCTCATTAACACTGCCTAACTTGTAGGCACGCACGTCATTAGCGTGCTTGTTGTACCCACCTTGAGCTACTCCTTTGGTTAAGTCTGCAGGGTGAAGAGTCCACAGTGGAGAAACGTGTGCAAAGAGGGGAATGCTTAAAAAATGCAGCTGCCATGGGGGAAATCAGTACAATTACCATATGCTCCATTGCAGTAGCGTGCATTAGGTGTAAGCTAGGTAAGCTGTGATTGCTTGCTCAGCAATGAAAAAATAAGCATATCGTCTTCACTCAAATATACATGTAGTCTTCTTAGTTATTTTTTGCTAAGAGAGATTATTCTGACATTACGCCGCAGTCAGTACATGGAAGTGCATCGCACCATTCCGTTTACCCATGGGCACGGTCATCTAGAGCATCTATCTCTCACTCTCAATGCTAACGCCTGGGGTTCGGCTAGGGTTAGAGGAGGACAGTGACATGAGTGCCACCAGCTACCATATGTCATACCATGGGAAATACTGACGGTAGGGTACGATACTAAGCACTTACAATTTTCATGTATATTCTTTCTGTCATCAAAATCCATTTTTCTTATCTAATACAAAGCCTATACAGTAGAACCTCTTTTTTACGAACCTCTAATTTACGAAATGACACCAATTTACGAACCATTCCGCCGGTCCCCATCTTTGTATATAGGAAAACCATGTAAAATGACCTCTATTTTACGAAACCTCGATTTTATTGATTTACGAAGTGAGAGGCCGGTCCCTTGGAGTGATTGACCTCTGTTTTACGAAGTTTTTTGAAATGATTTTGTAGCACTGAACTCTGTACAATGGAATAACGATCGCTGTATACCGCGACAGGAGCAGCTGAAGCCAGATAGGTAGAGATCCGTGAAATTCGCGAGACGCATTATCGCGAAATATCGTGAAATCGGGAAATAAAACGAAATTTCGCCTTTTTCGCGATTTTTACGCGAATTAGCGAAAAAATCACATGTAAAGAGTAATAATCGATTAAAGTCTAAGCCTTCGTTGTTTAACGCGAAATATCGTGAAATCGGGAAATAAAACGAAATTTCGTCTTTTTAGCGATTTTTACGTGAATTAGCGAAAAAATCACATGTAAAGAGTCATAATCGATTAAAGTCTAAGCCTTCATTGTTTAACGCTGATGACGTTCATTCGCTCTATCTCATTACGATTCAAAGGTCAATTGGCTTGTTTTGTCTCGCGCATATCGCATTCGCGTAATATCGCGCACTGTAGTGATGTCTCCGCCGGAATTTGCGGTTAAATTAATCACCACCTCTCTCTTCGATTCACATTTATCAATCCTGAAATTCTCGGAAATATCTACAATGATGCACTTTCTCTCCTGAAGAATTAGATATTCTGAACCAATAATGTGCTGAATACGGCCGCGGAAGATCGGAAATATAAGCTCACGCGCCCGCGCGCACGCGTCAATGCCGAGCAGTAATTCCGGTGACTCACCGCACCGCAGTAGACAGCGTAATTGGATAACTTGTTGCAGGAAAACCTTTAGTGTGGGCCTAATGTAACAATTTTGTAGACTTAAACACGGCCGCTGGCTGGGAACGGAAGCGCTAGCAGTTGAGGCAAGGGGGGAAGTAACAGAAAAGATAGGAGGAGAGGGGGTGCTACTTATTGGCGGTTGATCGTCGGATATTCGGCGCTCCACTGAGCTTCAATGCAAAAAAAATCATTTCGACACCCCCAGTTCAAGTTTCCTTGTTTCCGATTGTGTTTAGTTATGCGTGCTTCTTTCACTGCCTTTCTTGTTATGTAAAATGCTTAATAAAAGTATAAGCATTCACAAAATGTGTACCAAAAATAATAAAAGGCCTAGAAATGCGCAAAAATTGTAACATTATAATAACACCGCCAAGATTTTCTATAACACCAAAATCACATAGTTTTAAAACGAATTTTAGCAAAAAAAAACCACTTTCACGGACCTCTACAAAGGATCCATATTTACTCTAGAATTATTTAAAATTAGCTTTAAGGTAGCCGCCGCAACACCAATTCAGAGCTTACTTCAGCCTAGGCTTTCACTTGAAAATAGCATTCCCGTAGGAAGTTTGTTGCTGCAGCTGTCGTGGAGTTTAGTTTCATTAAAAAATAATAATTTTGCAATAATAAATTACTTATATTCAAATATTGATGTAATTTGATTATTTAATTTTTCATTTGAAGTGTTTTACGTCGTTAGGTTAGTCGTTAGAATTCGCGATCTCTTTCTGTAGCCGCGAGTAAATAGTTCTCGCAAATCACCGCTAGATGTCAGAACTGTAGAAAGCATATTATAAAAGAGGGAATTTCAAATTTACTCGATTGAAGTTCTAAAATTGACTTAAATCAGCTGCGAAATATTATTAAATGTATTTCAAACAATGCGCTTTCTTCAAAAAAAGGCATTTTCTGGTCTTTTCAGGGAAATATACTGGGTTAGTTGGAACTTTGTTTTGAAATTTCCTAGTTAAAATGTATCCCTGGCTTTCCCATGTTAAAATGGCTTCTTTAAACAAAAATTGACTAGCACAAAATATACCCCTTTCGTTAATTAATGCATAACTGCATATGCTTAAAATACACTGCGGGATGAGTTAATTCTCTTATTCCCCTTATTTTGAGATTTACCAACCAGCTACAAGAACTTAAATCAGTTGCAGCAGCCAAGTTCATACCATTATAAATTTCTAGAAAAATATCCACCTGTTTTTTTCCCAATTCATGGCTGTTTCATTCTCTTTTACTAAAGTGAGTGTCCTAGCCTTAGGAATAACGCCTATGCTATACAGCGAATCAATACAATTGAGGTGTAATTTTTAAATCCTTTCAATTTATTGCAAATACACTGCACACAGAGAATTTCATGTAATATTTGTTGTTTTTCCCTGAATGAGCAGATGACTATTATTTGTTATAGTAATTATTTTGATTTCAACCATAGCATAACTATTTGACAAGTTAAGTACAGCATAGTGTTTAATTGCATTGAAAGTATACTCGCATTCTTGTCAGCAGAGTTTTAGTAGACGTACATTTGTCGCAGATCAAGCCTCTTATGTGCATGATGTGCCTCCATGGACATTGCTCCATGCTGTGCGAGGTGTTGCCAGAGCATGGGAGTGTCACCGCAAAAACTATTTCCTACTGTTGGAGATCAGCTGGTTTTGGTGACACATCAGTTCCGGAGACAGAGGAGTTAGTGGAAGATAACCTCCAATTTACAAACCCTCTGATTTACAAAGCTCAAATTTTTGGGTCCCTTCAACTTCGTAAAATAGAGGTTCTACTGTAGTGATGAATAATGTATCAATGGATAGGATTTTTTACTGACTTCGGGCATAGCACACTCAACTTATGTTGGGACAAATTGTTTATAATTTAAGTTCAAAAAATCTTTTCAGTAAAAGCGTAAAGAAAAAGGAAGGCGCCATGGAGATATGTTGTTAATAGACAACGAAGAAGAAAGGATTATTGCTGGCTGGAGACACATGTTTTTCATTCATGCAAATAAATAACTAATGAGAGGCATTGTGAAATATAATTATGTTTACATTAATAAACTCTCTTTGTTATTTTACTCACACACAGGGTGATGATCGTCAGGGAAAACTGGGAAAACCTGGAATTGTCAGGGAATTTTGGAAATCTGGAAAAGTCAGTCGTACAATGTATCCCTTTTGTATATCCTTAATGTGATATTTGCCAAGTAGTGTTAAAATTCATGATCACCATGTATTCTGCTCATCACAAGGAATCTGAGGCTATGTTGTTCGGAAGATTTTACCTCTCGTTTTTTTTAACTTCCGAGACTCAGGTCGAGAGGTAGTTGGAGCACACTAGCTCGTAGTAAATACATGCTTGCAGTTCTAAAAATACAAGACGATGATTGTTAAAACTTTAATACAAGTACGATCACACGTGTAAACAAAATCTTATGTAAGATCATCTTCGATTTCCATACCCCCCTTTGCGAGACCAGAAGAAGAGTCATCCTCCCCTCCCCACCTTTCACGCTCGACGTAATTACAGAATGGCCCCCTTAGCTCCCTCTTGAAACAATTTAGCCCGGCCACAAGCCACCTCAAATATGATATTCCTAAATATGATGCTGCCATCGCTAATTGCCTCTTGTTTTCCCTTTCAGTGGCATGATTACACTTTGTTTATTTATGCAAATATTTTTACATTTTGGTTCCCGCTTACAATCAAGGGGTTTGATCTTGTTAATCAAATTGTTATTTGCTTCTAAAAGTAACTCATGCCATCCGGTTTTGATCCAGTCCTACAACTTGGCTTTGGTTTGTATTTTTCGCGCAGCTTAGTGATACCTGTGCCGGAGTCCACCAGTAAATTGGCCATTAACTTTCCCTTCAATGCCTTTTCAGTAATCTTCAACTTCCCAGGACTACCATGACATGTCACCTCTTCCTTGAAAATTAGACATTGTCAATTTGTAATTTTACTGAAGGAAACATGCACGGCCACGGAAATATGATACACGGCCACGAAAAATGTATTAAAAGTGTTTACAATTTGTGAGAGGGTTTATATTGTGAAGGTTTAATACATTTTTTTAACTAGGGCAGAGGTTTTATATTTTTTTCATTCTTATAGCTTTTTATGTATTGATTTCAGCTTTTAACATTTTCTGGGTTTTGACGAAAATTTAATTCAGCAGAAATAAAACATTGTGATAATAGGAGACCATCTGGCGATCAGCCAGATTGTCTCCTATTGGTAAATCGGAAATTGGTAAAGCCATCAGGGAAAAGTCAGGGAATATGAACATTGGTTATCAGTAGCCACCCTGACTAACTTCCTAACTATTTTATTTCAAAAACCCAACAGAAAATTACATCATTTTTTTTGGAGGGAAAGATAGTATATGCGAAAGTTTTGCACAGTTAGCAAGTTTAATATCATAGATGCAGAACAGTGCATACATTATGATTTCATTCTTTTAGCAATCATATCTATCATAGCAAGCATATCATATCTCACACATGCAGAACATTGCATAAGTTATGATTTCAATGTTTTAGCAAACATATCTCTTTAAAATGTAGTAAAATTAACTAGGTAGAGCACTTTGTATGGTATAACTTTCATAGTACATGAATGGTTGGCACCGTTTGCCCATAAGGGACTGTCTGGTAAGAAGGAATTGGAAACACGGCAGGAGAGTGAAAGAGCTTAATTACTAAAAGGGTACAGGAGTGCTCTACAAAGGAGTGCGAACTCTCTCTGACCCCTGATTCCATGAGAAGAAGACAGGTGCAGGGGCAATCTCGATGAACCTCTCTGGTTCCCACGTACTCACACAGGAGAAAGGCACGGTAAAAGGCCAGTCTATTTTTTTTTTTAGTGTTGTGTTTGTTGGAGTGCCAGATGGCACAAGAGATAAGTGCCTAGTTGAAGACCTTGTAGCAATTCCATTTGGGATCCAAAAGTGCGAGGACACGAGGAAAATAGTCAATGGTGGTAGACTCCAACCTGAAATACCTAGTTTAAAGTGCAAACACAAAAGAGTGTAATCGTGAGTACTACTTAGACATTTTTGCGTTTCCCTGTGCATAAAAATGTTGGCTGACTGGTAGTTCTACTCTCGGGAAATTATACCCTAGGCCATGCCTCCTATTTAAGGCTAATTACTTGCTAATTCTTGCTAATTACCATTTCAATGATTTCATCGTATGTAAAATTCTGTGCAGTGAGAGTATCGTCGCCGCTAACTATCCTTTCCTCTAAATTTACCAATTCCATTTCCTTTAATTCAGGGTTATGGATGCTGTTTGCAAACTCCATCATATTTTTATCCTCAGAAACATGAAACTATCGAATTCACTTACTGATGTTGAGTATATGTTGCTGACTTCATGATATGATGCCGGCGCGTTAGCAATCCTGCCGCAGCAAACATATTCGGCACCCGTAGCTGAGGGTCGGTGGCTGGGGAGTCGACATCATTGCGGTGCGGTAAAAGTATGAGATAGGGGCACCCTAATATTTCCGTATGATGCGTTGCATTATTTCTCCGGAAAGGAATTTTAGAAATATTAAAGTCAAGGTAAGAGACAAGTCTGGGCCGGCAGATATTTCCGATTCTCAGTATCTCTGGATGAACTAGTGTCACCACACGTTTATAGTTCGATCGGAGCTACTGTTGATCAGAGAAAGTATCTCTGTAGACCATAATACCGAAAATGGTCAGCCTTATTTGATCGCCAAAAGAAGTTTGAAAGCGATGGTTTATATATATTTGATGAAACTTTGAATATGCAGAGAAGCAGTAACAAGGAAATTGGCCATAGGCAACCCACACAACACCGTCCTTGGGATAGGTGGCCATTGAGTCACCTTTTTTATGGCCTGTATTTTGTGTGTATTTCGTGTGTTTTGTTAACTATCAATTAAGATTAGATAGAATAAGTAAGATATATCAATTTAGGTCTCTAATACAGTTCTTTGTTTGTTTAAATTGAGAAATACGTAAATATTTTTTCACCGCTGGAGTATGAATTTGCGATTTTTGCACCGCTGGGACTATGATTTTTACTCTGCTTTCCCTTGAGTTTAATTACCACTTTTCACGGTCCCTAATGACACCTACGTGATTTGGGAGAAACATGCAGATAGCAAATAATTTTATCAAATTACATCCAGTAGTCAAACAAAAATGCACACGCCATTAGCTGATCTGCAAGTTATTCGTACTCCATATCGGTGATGTCTTCAATTTTGTATGTTTACTTCAAGTTGCAGAATAATTACAGTGTACACGAAGTACCGGAAATTAATATGCTTAATTTATTTTGATTCTCGGAATGAGAAAAATGTACAGAATGGGATAATATCTTGGCAGGTTATGAAGCAATGTTTCGGTAAAAAATATTTCAGCATTTTCCACGAAGTACCAGGTAGTTGGTCATGACAAAATTGCCGGATTATGGGTGTTCCCCGAATTAGGGATTCCCAGATTAAGGGTGCTCAACTGTATAAATTTGTGAATATTCAGTGTTCTTTAAGCTTAACTATCATGCTTCAAGATAATGATTATGATGGACTTGACTGATTCATTCATTTCATGGTATTTGATATTTTTAAAGGCCAGCTATGGCAGTGACACAACAAAATTCTCTTCAAGGTCTCAAACCCTGAGCAGTGTCCTTTATCTGTCATATACCGAGGTTGTGCTGGTAGGCGAGTTGTATCTTAAAAATCAGTGAATTCACACATTTCCTCTCTCACTCGGCCACCATTAGCCAGCCGAAGCCGTTTCCAGGGATGTCACAAGGAGGGGTGGTTCGTTTTTGACCCCTCAGAAGTTATTATTTAATTAGTTACTATAATGTAACTTCCTCCTCCGAGTCTCCGGTTAGCATCAGGTTTCATTGCCGTCATAATTGTGGGAGACTTCGAGAGGGGTTGTGCCTAAGGGTAGAAACGTCCGTCACCGTCATACGTGGCTATTATTATTTATTCTTCATTGGTGGCCGAAAGTCTCTAATTTTGGGCACTTTTAGGATTATTGTTTGTTTTTTGGTCACTATTTGGTCACTGTTTCAACAAGGAAAAGTCACTAAAAACACTAATATTCTAGTCACAGACTGGTTGCAGTCCTTCACAATGGAGTAGCCCTTAAAGGCTATTTACATGATACAATTTCTTGTACAAATGTTTTTTATAAACTGAACGAAATTGTATGTTTGTCTGAATGGAATTAGAACATGTTCTATTTTCCGTACAGTCATTCAGACGTTCACACAATTTGCTGCTTTACACGGTACAATTTCCTCATACAAGCATTTGTACAAGAAATTGTACAAAAAATTGTATTGTGTAAGGCAGCCTTAATACAGCGTGCCACATGTTCCACAGCACAGACCCCCTGATGCTCCTGAAGAAGTATGAGATTGTTGGCACAGGGGCATTCCTATTCCAGGTGTGGAAAGGGCAGCAGACTGGGTTTGGACTTGGACCTACCTTAAGTGGAGATGTGACACTTCAACCTTGTTGCTGAAGGTGGACGTTCTACAGCTCAAAAAAAGCAAAGTAAAACACCCTGAATAAAGTTGGTGGTTTCTGCATGAATTAGTGGAATTTACTGATCATTGTAAATGAAAAAGTAATGCTTTGTTTTTCCATTTAATATAATTTAATATAATATGACCATAGTTTCGACTTTACGTCATCTTCAGGTAAAGATTCAAGAAATGTCCACGCTTATATACATGTCGAGCAGAGGGAGGAAGAGAGGAAATGGGTAGTGCAGGGGGAAGCAGGGAAAGGGGTGGGTACACAATTTAAAATCTTGTTTGCTTGAGTGTCTAGCTGGGGGCCTTTGCTTTCCGTGTGCAAAATTTCCAAGGAAAAATCACTTCTATGGCCGCTATCCAAAAGGTGTTTGGCAAAGATCAAATTTGAATTGGCATGTTTAAAACACACTTTATGTTCATTGAGTCTATCTTGGAACTTTCTACCCGTCTGTCCGATGTACACAGCTGTGCTCTCACATTTATACACATCACTCCTTTCCATTTTTGGGATGGTATCCTTGTACTTGGAGAAGAGGTGTTTCAGATTGCAGCTGTTGTAAAAGGCTGGTCTCAATTGATGCCTAGGGAGAACTTTGGTTGCTTGGAGGGACAAATTACCGAAGTAAAGAAACGTCCTCCATTTATCTGGAGGGCCACCAGGGGGGCAAGTTCCATAAATGGTTTGGATAGCCATTTTTTTCACTTCATTCTGATACAGTTTATCAATCAATTGCACTTGATAGCCATTGCTATTTGCTTTATGATGCTTAACTCTTTTAATATTAGCTTCAGAGATGGGGATTGCTAGTAATTGGTGGAGCATGGAATGGAAGGCAGATAGTTTTTGAGGAAAGTGATACCTGGATGTGGCATGGATTACTTGGTCTGTGTATGTCTAAAAATTGAAAAATTAAATTTATCACATTCCCTTGAAATTGTTAAGTGCAGAAAGTTGGGAGAACCATTATTTTCTTTCTCCATGGTGAATTTTATCGATTTATTGAGGGAGTTTAAGAGGTGTAAGAAGGTGTCAAGTTGCCTCATGGACCCTGACCACACACACGCACACAGAATATCGTCCACATATTGGTACCAGGCTCATACACATTTAAGCAAGGGGTTCCCTGAAGCAAACAGTCCTTTTTCTAATTGTCAATGTGTATGTCTGTAAGTAGTGGTAATAAGGGTGAACCCATAGCCAACCTTCTGTTCTGTTTGTTCAAACATTTGTGCACTGAATTTAAAGTAATTTTGGGAGACATGTTTGTAGAGCAGAATGTAGGTCGAGCACTATTGGGGAGGGGACACTTTTCTGTAAGAGGAAGTCTTTGGCTAACAGGAGGGCTTTCTTGGAGGGAACACTGGGAAACAGGTTGGTTATGTCGAAGGAAAGGAGGTGCATCTGGGGGAAACACTAGTCGGGATAGTCAAACTGCTAAATCTACTGAGTTGATGACACCATATTTTGGAGAAAATTTGGAATGCTGCCGGTGCACTTGGTTGAGCCTCCTGGCAAGGTGATGGTTGGATGGGGACTGACTTACTAGAAACTACTGGTCTAATTGGGACTCCTGGTTTGTGCACTTTGGGAAGGCTGAAAAACCACGATGCAGAGGGATTCATTTGCACTAATTTCTGACAATCATATGGTGTAAACAAAGTGGGGCAGGATTTAATTACTGATATGATGATACTGAAGATGACGTAAAGTTGAAACCATGGTTGTATTATATTTATGTGGAAAAACAAAGGAATACTTTTTCATTTACAAAAACACCCTGCTCAGCAAGTACACTGAGAAGCCCATTCATTGAAAATTCTACCGAAACTTGGAAATGCATGGGCTATCAAAGGAGCTCACATTTCCCTCCTTGTGTTCCACTGGTCTGAAGTCCAAAACCGAGGATTTATGCTCGCGTGTTGAGGTAGTGTTATGAACTCACTCTTGTACCGTCACCTCATCTTTGGGGCAAACGTGACAGACACAAGATGCAGTGTGTGACAAGGCCAGCTGGAGACCTAAGGTCATCCTACTCTCCAGCTGCAGCTTTTATGTGAAGAATGCATGTATAAACCAGCATAACTCGGCTCTTTGGGTGTTTTATACCAAAGGCACCATTATAGCATTGGTGCGAATCTGGTACTGCCTTACGCCCCTAGAGATATCATATCTGTTGTGGAGAATGATAGATGTAAGTTCTGGTGGAATTATTCCTTCCCCACTACCAGGCATGTGACGGCAATGAAGCCTGATATCATTTTCCTCTACAATCTCTCAATGCCATGTTCGTGATCTAGTTTTTGGCACGGGCCAAAATGAACATGGCAGTGAAGGAGATGGAAAAAAGGACCAAATGTTAAGCTATGCTGTAAAAACTCTGGCAAATATATGCGAGCTACTCTCTGCATCTGGTAGTCATCATCAAGGGCGTGCTTGTTGGTTTCAAAAGATCGGTGATGGATTGAATTAAGTTCATCCAATGGTGCAGGGTGTGAGCGGATGCACTTGCAGGAGCAAAGTAGAAGGCAGTCCTTCTTGGGTCTCTCCGTCTGCTTCATGCGAATGACCTGAAGGCGTGGTAGCAGACAGTGGCGGGCATGGTTACCAATATGCACAACCTCTCTCGAATCTGCAGCCATTATGACGGCAATGCAAACTGATGCTCACTGAAGACCTGGAGGTGGAAGTTATCTAAAAAGTAATAATAATAATAATAATAATAAATTGAATAAATAATAATAATTCCTCAGCTAACGGAGGGTCACACAGTTCTCATACCAAAGAAGTGAGACTTCTCCAATCCTTAGAACTAGAGCCCTGTAACCTGTCTTGATAATTTATAAATGGTGTTCACCTCCATCTTGGGCGACCTTATCCTCTAGCATTTCCAGTCTGTGTGGAAGGAAGTTTACAAGCAGAGGGACTGCAAGTGAAGAATCTCAAGGGTGTTAAACCTACCGACCTAAAGCGAAACCTATCAATAGCATGGGTGGTCTATCATAACCCAGTTGACACTACTTCACATGAGCCACTCATCACCATGCTGAAGCTGCTGAAAGTCCATGCGGAAGTTGTAACCCGCATCCAATGCCAGTTACCACTCCGGAAGAAATGCTTTGTCCTGACCTCAATCAAGACTCGACTGAGTTGGCAACGTACCACCGTGGTGATTTACCAAGCGGAAGTATGAGCCCCCCTCCTGTTCTGCATTTCCCTCCTCTCACTGGCTTTCAGGCTATGACGTGGGGGGATACAAGTGTGGTGTCCCAGGTGACAGGAAGCATAAGGCCACCCATTTATTTTATGTGGATGACCTTAAACTGCAGTGGAAGTTTGGTATAATGAGTGTTCTCAATGTCTGGGAAATCACTCGCTATAGCGAGTGCTCATTATATCTGACGGTGATGTATTAAGCCTCTCAATTCCCGCAGTTGTTCTTACTTTCCGTGTTTCTTTCGTTACCATTAGGAATGGGTCGGTTCGGTTCTTCGGTTCTCGGTTCCGTCAGTTCAATCGCACCATGCCACCCACCGACTCGGATTTTGATGAAACTTGGTACATATAATCTCTTCATCAATGTAAGAAAAAGCTTCATTTTCTTTTTACCTAGCCCAAGGAGTTTTTCAGTTACAGCCTCTCAAACTTTAGGAGACTTCTGAATTTCTTCCACTCACAATGCACACTTCTCAAGGTGCACTGTATCACTCAAAAAATGCTATCTCACCCATTTCTGAATTATTTCCAATTAAATTTTTCAGCTATTACCACAAGGTTATGAGGACTTAGGAAAAAAATAAAATGAGCCCTTGACTTTTCTTTTTAGCCTTAAACAAAATTCTTAAACATTGTCCTTGCCACATTGTTTGGATAAAAACATGGTTAACAATTAATGCCATTATCACAAAAAGGGTCTTCATTAATCTTAATAAATTTTGGATCATAATTATCCTAAATGTATGTGCTTTTATCCTCAGAAATAAAAATAATGGCCTTTTCATTCCTTCAATAAAAATTTATACCATTTTAGTACAATTTTCCCAAAAAAACTGCCAGCACTCGCTTATTTTGACATTATTCATCAAAGTTGAGAGACCCTTATGAAACAGTTGTGATGAATAAAGTGTTTGATATTGTAAATTCAAAATATAATGTTTATATGAGTGCTTGGATGCAAAACATTAGATCTATGTTAACTTTTTCATGAGTGAAATGCAAAAAGGTCAACCTATGCAGGTAGTGGTAAACTGCTCTCTCAATGACTTACAAGGTCACAGATGTTATTTCTTAGTGCTAATTGTAATTAATTATTAATTTAACTTATTAAAATTATCCAGGTCTTTGTTTAAATATAGTAAAGATAGCAAAGATTGTGTAATAAGAAATACTGGATTGAAGGTATAATAATTCGGTCCTAAAAAATTCAAATTTAAACTAGCTTTCACCATTACCATACTTTTCTCTTGAAACATTTGTTGTTGGCAATACTGAACAAAAATTCATGTAGTCAAAGTTATATTAGTCCATATTAGAAATAAATGAAGCTACTTATTAAAATTAAGTCATTTGTAAAAAATTGGAACACATACGTACATGCCTTATCATATGATTTAACCTGTCATTTGAGGTTTTCCTTCTCAATCAGCTGTGTTAGTTGAATATGTATTTCTTTTTCATATCTCAAAAGTTCAGTTCTTACATCCTAGTACAGTTTCTTCAATTTGGGTCAATTTTTTCTTGATCGAAGCCATACATTCGGTGGTACGTTCTTCCAGCTTTAGTTTGGATGTTTTGCATGTGATTTAATAAAAGTGAAGATTGTGGAGAAGAATGTGTCAGTGATCAAGATAACTGTGTGGAAATAGCTCCAGATGAGGTAACTGGCTTACGAAAGGAAGATGCTTTGGTAAAACTCAATTTATCTCTCACGGAGGTAGGTTGTTCTCCCCTAAAATTACATGCTCTTAGAGATCACCAAATACTGTCTTATGGGAGCCATATTAGAAAAGCTTCATTAAATACTCACGGTAAAATTGAGCTAGAGCTTGAAGTAGACATTCCAAAAAAAGAGGCTGAAGCAGTGAAGCGTATGGGAGAGAAGCTGCAGATAGTGGTAATCTTACAGGAATGATCAGAGAAAATCTAAGCATTTGTGAAAAGAAAAAGCAAGTGCAACTACTAACAACCCCAGCTTCCTTGGGGTGGAGTAGGAAAATAATAAAAGAAACATCCAATGTGTCAGACTATTTTGTTCGTCAAGCCCAGAGAATTATTCTGACAAAGCAATATTGGCAGAATCAATTGTTAAGTGTGGGAATAAACTTAGCCTGAGATTATGGATTTGGTGAGGACACTTTTTTGAGAATGACAAATAATCAAGAATGATGATAAGGAAGAAAACAGTGTGAAAGGAAGCGAAAGATATTGGGTAACGTCGTGAATTGCATTCAAGTTTTAAGTGGGATCACCCCTATGTTAAGTTGGGTTTTTCCAAATTTTGTGTCTTACGACCCTAATGGTGCGTAATAGCAGATGGCAGTAGATGGATGGTTTCAAGTGGACAATGTCTGTCAACTACTCCCGCACTGGCGGACTAAGACAGGCGGGCTGAACTCCGCCCCTTACCCACACCACTGCTTTCCGCTGTCGTGTGATTGACTAAATGCTTTTCCGCTTGTCCATCTTCTGTCCATTCCGAACCTTCCTTGCCTTCTTCCCGCATTCCTATGCCTCCTATGTGAACTTGGCTTAACAAAAGTGCAACTAAAAAGTGCGAGCGCACCAGTGCCGGCCGTAAATCGTCAGTGAATGGACTTGATTAGCAGATGGCACACATATTGTTATCTAAATTGTAGTTGACAAATAATACTACTAAAAATAAATACCATGCGTTAATTTGTACTTTGCAATGCATCACCATCAAGAAATATCGCTCGTAGTACAGAGCGTATGCCGTGGCAGGAGCTTCTTGGCCTCGCTCTGGCCAAGGAAGGGTACAATAAAGTTTCATTCAGCAGACTGTTCCCTCGGCATTGGCGCTTCGATGTATTGGTGGTGTCTATCTTCTGGAAGATCAGAAGGGGAAAATATGAAAGAAGACCGCTAGCGACACTGTAGGAAGGACGAAAAGACAAGATGTTTTCTTTCCGCAGGACTCCTCCCAACGTGCGACCATTTTTATGGCACAAACTGCGACCCTAATCCTGAGGTGAGCCCAAAGACCCTTGAGAAAGATACAAGCGGTGCCACTTCCACGAAGCGATGACGATCTTAGGGCGGTCGCCCGGCCTCGAGGTGGTCGCCCGCCCAGCTGACGGGTGACCACCAATACTCAGCAAGTATTCCGTTAGGCCAAATTCATGACATTTTGGAAAGGTCTGTCAGTTGTCTTCGTGTTGCGCCTCTCTCTTCATCTCTCACACACAGGCGGGCAGAGTGCCACCTATATTTAGCGCCCATGTGAAGGCCTCTATAACCCTCCCGGCCTGAACAAAAACTTTCCCTGTGAGGGCAACCTTTCCACGGACTCAACCGAACTCACATCAAATGGTGCTATTGCTAATTTACGATGCTTAAATTGAATATTTGCGTATTAGATACAATAAATGACACACTTTTTGCGTTTATTTGTGGTATCTTCGAAATAGAACTATAACAAGGAATTTCAAAAGTGAAAATGGGACAAAGGTATACAGAAAATTATAAAAAATAATTCTCACCGATGATGGAATGCTTAGCTCCCGTGTATGATTGAAGAAAGTATGACAACAAAGTATGAAATTTTACAATGAAAAAATTTTATTTCTCATTTCATTTAAATATTATAAATACAACATTAATACGTACAGTTACTGTACCAAGTAAAATTTTCGTGCAAAACATGGTTATAATGGCATTACAAATTGTGAAACGAAATAAAAATTCTTCAAGGCATAATCCAGGTTGGTCAGGGCATCCTGAACAGAAAAAAACCACAATTTTTTCTAATCCCAGTTTTCGTGCACACTTCGCACTTTTTGTACAGTTTTTTTGCCATTTTCGCTTGAGGGAACCACTGTAGGAAAATGTCCAGCATTTACTCTTTTTTCATCATCATCAGTAATTTTTCTGACTGACATTAAAGCGCTCCGATTCTCCAGTCAACTCATTAATAATTTTCACTCTAAACTCATAGAATGGTATCTTTTCATTATGCATATTGAATAATAAGTAGCTATTTAATACCATCATCTGAAATAGATGTATTCCAATGTTTTTATACTCACATGGGTAATAAGCCATCATCTGGTTGAAAAGATCCACTCCACCCATCGACTTATTATATTCTAACACTGCCCTGGGTTTGGCCACTTTGCTCTCTCTTTTCCCCGTTACCTTAACATCTCACTGCCGAACTCGGAGGATATCATGAGTACATTCCTTCTGTCCCTCCACTTCATTACACAAATACCATCATCTGTATATCTCTCCTTGCATTCTCCCTTTTTTAGTTTTTCATTCACTAAGTCTGTAGGATTGTCTTTCCTATTCGCTGTTGAGTGTCCCAATTAGGTAAGTTTTATTTTCCAAGAGAAATTTGGTCAATCTTGGACTGTTGTAGAAATTGTCCATGAATAGCGAATGACCTTTGTTTAATTTACCGCGCATCAACATTTTTACCACTTTCTCTGTGTGATTAGGCCCCCCTATATCGTCATCCCTGGTACCTGAGTATATGGTACAACTCTGCACCAAACCATTAGGCAGCGTCATCATATAAAGCTTCACTCCGTATTTATGATGCTTACCCTTCACGTATTGCTTGAAAATTAATCTCCCCCTCCAAAGAACCATTGACTCATCAATGGATAACAGCTTTTCTGGGTAACAAATGTTATCCATTGTCTCATTGAAGTAATTTAAAAGGGGTCGGATTTTGTGCAGCCTATCCTGTGGCACAAGTTCTCCTTCTACAGGATTTTTGCAAAAATGCAATGCCTAAAGAATCAGCATAAACCTGTCCCTACTCATGAAATTCGAAATGCATTTCAAATCAAAAAGACGACCTTTCTTCCAGTAGTCTGCGAGCCTATTACATTTAATGGTTCCCATGTGCAATAAGAGCCCTAGAAAACATTTGAATTCCGTAATTGACAACTCTTTCCAATGTTTAAAACGGGCTTCCGGTGTACTGCTGAAATTACACAATTCTTTAGCGTAAACATTTCGGTTATCAACAATTAATTTATAAAAATTTTCTGTGGCCAAAAGATTATAAAAATCAACAGCGCAACTACCCGGATTGGGAACCTGAAGGCTGGGACGTCCAAGGAATGCGATTTCATTCATCATCGGTTTTGCGCAACTTCACACAATGTCTTTACTCGCTGGCGGTGAAGTTTGAGGTACATCATCTTCTTCCTCCAACTGAACATTGGATTCTCTGCAGTGTCGAACTCACTTGAATCATCAGAGCACATATCTTCTTCATCCGATGATATATTTTTCGGAAATGAAGATAAGCCATCGTCTCCAGATAAATATATATTTTTCTGGGATGGTACAGCCAACTTAGATGGTCCAGGCTCCATAGGTACTAAAAAGTTGATAAATAATTAAATTCAATATAACATGGAGTGAAATAACGAAGTATTCACTAGGTGTTTCTCCATAAAATGCATGGAGCACAATCAGCTACAATATTGGAATTGATACAAATGTTCGCCCCGCTATCATTTGTGACACTATCCTCTCCTTCTTCCTTACTTTCCATTCAAATTAACATAATTATGCTGTACCTTCCAGTGCCTGACCCTCACTATCCTCTCTAGTTGACCACTAATCTCAACGATCACGTTACTACTTGACTCGTTATTTCTGAATGTGCCAGTTCCACAAAGCTTCACTGAACACAACTTGTTTAAATAATTATAATGCATAAAACTAAACCCTGGCTAAAATTTGTCAAACAAATATATATGTAATTTATTTTTTATTTCCAATTACACTTTAATTAATATTAATAGAGAATAAATAAATGTGAAGATATATAATAGCGTGTTCTCTTCGGCCACTTGTAAATTACGATTACAATGCGTAGTAAAAAAAATGAAATTCCTTACCTTCCGCCTCCATATTTAGTTTGCGTAACTTTGATGAATCGGCCTATTCCCGTGTATCTTCATCACTTGTTTCACTAAGAACACCTAAAATTTACATAACATTAATATTGCTAACTAAAATATTCATTTTAGTTAAAAATGCAATAATTGTATTAACATCCATAGTGACCTTTTTTAACTGCAGGAGCTCATTTTTTCCCAGAAGATGAAGCACCTCTTTGCCTTCTAGGCATTCTGGAATAACTAAACTAATGCAGCTACAAAAAAACTAAATATATATATGGGCAAGAAATTTCTCTTCGAGGAATAATCAATAAAAAAATTGGTTCACACTCACAAAAAAACTGCACTACGAGAGAACGAACCATACACAGCTACTCCAACTGACGGCTAGGAAGCTTTTAGAGTGTCAGAGCGTGTGCCTGGCCCCGTCTCCAAAACGTATGGGAGACTGGTCCGGGCGGCCGTGCGCCACCAGATGGCACACACGAGGGCCGCTCAAGCGATCCTCAGCACTGAACGTGGTAATCATGGGCCTTTCGATGGTACATTGCAAATCACTCGTTATGGAGAGAGTCTCACTATATGGCATACTCACGGGCTTCTACTGTATATGCTTCGGTTGTGAAAGAACTCTGCTTCGCAAAATCATCAGCAAATCTGGAATGTCATCGGAGTTAATCATCACAAATTCTACTGCTATGCCACGTCAAGTATTCAATTGAGGAAGCAGATCTAGTGTTTACTAAGGCTGATTAGGGTAACAGCATTGTGATTTTGAATAAGTGTGATTACATACAAAAAAGTGTGAATATCTTAGATGACAACAAGGTTTATAATCTGCCTAAAGATCCCACCGCAAATTTTCAGAAAGCTTTAAAAAAATACCTTGTCAAATAGTAAAGTAGTGCTTAACCCAGAAGAAAAGTGGCATTTGATCAATATGAACCCCTTACCTCCAAGATTCTATGGTTTGCCAAAAACGCAAAGATGGTCTGCACATTCGACCTGTAGTATCTCATGCTACAGCCCCCTGCCACAAACTAGCTGTTAAATAGTCTAGTGAGAACGTTTTCAGCCTTTAACCCAAGTTATAGCAAAATCCTGCAAAAGAAGGATTTGTGATTAGATATAGAATTTACGATGGAATGTTAGATAAGAATAATTGCTGATCTGAAGCATCATTTGCATAGAAGTCAGGGGCACTTACTATTTATTTAATGTGCAGCTCCTCGTTAAAGGAATTTGTCCAGGGTGTTCTGCTTCATTCTCTTCACCCTCGTCACGCATACAGAGTCGGCACAGGCATCTAATTATGACATCGGACTTCCTTCGTTGCCCTCTTGCATGAAGTAGCATCGCAACCATCAATAAACTTCCTGGCATCTGCAGAAGTCACTTGGCTACATTGAGATGCGTCTTCATCTCCATCACTCTCCTCGTCTTCAACCAAACTTTGTTGTTTAGCTAGTATAGTTCCCACTATATCATCTTCGCTGCTATCACTGTTGTCATAACAGTCCATATTAGAGTCGATCCTTTCAAACTCCTCAAAGTTCTTAACTTGACACAGCTCAGAAACGGATTCATTTTCACTTTCACAATCAAGTTCTTCCGATATTTCTGCACTTGAGTGCTTAAGGCTGTCGGATACCATGGTCAAAAACACTTCCGCAGACGTCTACACCTCATGACTTGAAGACCCTGCTTTGCTACTTAAACAGTTTTTTTCTGCGCAAACATCGAGAGTAAGGATTGGTCTATTAAATAAATGTATTAACCTTTCAGTCATTGTGTTTCTCATAATTTTGTTGACCTCAGAAAAACGCTAATTTTGGCAAAAATAGGCTGATTTCCATGACGTGTATGATGTTAAAGTCTGAACATAATGACTGATTATGACACTCCTTTGAAACGGGAATTCTTCGTCTCCACGTAGGTCCATTGTATTTTTGTGTACTGTTTATAACAACAACACAGTGACCGTAATCCCGAAGCAATGCAACACAATTTCCACTTGTCCTTCGCGTGCTCTTTCGGGGGAAGGAATTTCCCTTAGCTGGAGAGCGAGTCCCAGCACGCACTAGGGAAAGGGAGAGCGGTACGTGGAGGTGAGAGAGGAAGGGGGAGGGGATAGCGGTAGCGGCCGACGCCGACCCATCTGTACTCCAGTTTCAGGCGTGAGCGGCTTATCTGTGGATTGGTTCTTAGATATTTGTTTGTTCGAGTTCCGACAACACTCTCTCAGTCGGGGACCGATTCAAAGTCAAAGCAGAACATGGAAAGCTTTTCATGACACAAAACTGTTTTTCACACTTTGCCTACAAAAATATGCTATACAATGAGTATTGCATATTATGAATATTTTATGATTTTTTTAATTTAAAAAACTGATAATGTTGAAGTAAAATGAGATTTTTTCAACTGAAAAATATTTGGACTCCTAATGATTTTCATTAAATAAAATTTTCGACCAAGCCTTACGGTTGCGACTGTTTGTATCATAACCATTTCTAGGCCAAGGTAAGCTAAGTAAACAAGACCTGTATACGGATATCAGCAGCAAAAGAATTCGTATTTTTTATCTTGAAATTTAAACGAAAACAAATCCACCACAAGAATTCTGCATTCGTGACGATATGAGAATTGAACTGAAATAGTTTTGGTTTGAAAATGCCCTATTTTCAGTGTTTTGAAAAAAAGTTAGCTTTAGACTCAATTTGTTTACTAATGCAAATCATTAGCAGTTTTAATTGCTTGTATTTGAAAATCTCCCTTTAATGCGCAATTACGTGCAAGGTTTCACTTTTATGATACCATAAATTCCCGAGATATAAAATGCCATACAGATTTTTTTCTGACTGCAAAATCATTTTTACACTGCACGCTAAATGTTCTTTGCGAAAATATATCATTAATATATTTTATTTCAAATTACTTTTTTCTCACTTCTTTCATAAGAGAGCACAAAGGCACATGATGACTAAGTTCCTTTTCTTTCCACGAAATATCATCAGGGACCCCTATATATATATTTCGACCTCTCGAATTTCTCAATATGTTAGTCGTGGATAAGTAGCTACGTGTCTCCAGGTTGTCGTGAATGTAAGACTACTGGCGACCCATGGTGCATCTGTAATTTGCTGCAAAAGATTGTTCTGAGCAGTAGAAAATGCTTTAAGGTTAGTTTTTGATATTGATCCCCACATTGCGATGTGAAGTAACCCATCACAATTGTAAAATTGCAGTGGAAACTGCTAAGTTATATATAGTTAAAGTAGATGCTGAGGGTGTGCCTGGGCTCCTTTTCTCGTGATTCACTGGGACTGATGTGTTGACGATGCAATGTCGTCGAGTACAGGCATTGTAAGGCAATGCACTGACTGGCGCATTGTAACAGATACGTTTTTGTTTGATTAGTTTGAATGAACCTCTCCCCCTCGTATTCCATCAGAGGTTTTCAGACGACTGTTCTTTCCCGGCTTCAGCTATGTAGTAATGACGACGTGATGCCACCGAGTAAGGCATACGAGACCTCCATGACATTGTCTTTGCGTGGTTTCCTGTTTTCTCGTCTGAAATAAAATACTGCGATATTAGGGAGGGAAATTTGTATTTGAACAGAAAGTTCAAGGGAAACTAAACATAGCTAAAAGGGATTATTGTACCTTTATGATTTGGACCCCACATGGTTTCATGGTGGAAAAGATCCAGAGAGATCAGGATTTATGGGAAAATCAAATGGTGGAGAAGTTAAAATTATTTTACTTGAAACACCTTCTACGGGAGATACTGAATTTAGAAAAAAAAGAAATAATTTTTTGAAACCAATTGCAGCATATTTCAATGATAACCTACTCAATGGAATACATCATTTTGACGGGCTCTATCCTTTCTGTTCCAATTATCTTATAGTAGCGTGAATATCCATAACAATATGATTTATTGCTTCTTATATTTGAATGATACCATTGTTTTCTCTAAACATAATCGCCCTATATGGTATGAAAGACCTATAGATAGTTATCATCTCAATTCTTTCATATTCTTACCGGGTAGACAGTAGAGTATTTTTTGTTTGAATCTGCTAGTAGAATGCTAGATTTGAAAAACTTCAAGACGAAGCAGAACAATGCAAGTAAATGGTATTGTGTGCCGTTGTTAGGACATCAAATAAATATGAATCTTCATGAGCGCCTAAATCACATGAGGTTGGCTCAACTGATTTAAACGTTTTACGCTGCGTCGATCCATGCTCAGGGCAGTATTTTGATATGCATCCTGCTAGCTTCTTCTTGACCTCAAGACCCCTGCAGGGTGGCAGGCAAAGTCCTGACATGAAACGACTTGGTGGAAAATTCATAAAGCAGTTGAGTCAAGTACTCTCTAAGTCTAGGGGAAACCTCCATCGCAAACAAGGCTTCAGTTCATTAGATGAATTGGGATCCTGCCACCAGCATGAGCAGTCAGTCGACTACAGCCGTTATACCTATCATAGCGACGATTAGGTAGGACAATAGAATACGCATGTCGCGGCTTTCAAATTGTAGGATAGCCCTCCGAAAACTCTATGGCCCCCACCACCGTCGAATTCCCATACCCTTGGTTTCCCCATCCCTTCCCCTACCCCTCTCCGAATCTCCCCCCTCCATCGCCTATCGCTCTGCTAGGCTCGCCTCTCCCACCGCCAGCCTTCACGTCGAGCGATTGCCTGCGCGGAGCCCAGAGGTATCCGGGAGCTTTAAAACCACAATGTATAAAACAATTTCTAATCGTTTTACTGGTGACTTCTCACCAGCTATCTGCCAAAAACGTTGCTGCTTGAAGGATGTTCACCTTTGAGCTCACTTCTTTGGCAGTTGAAGACAATGTCAGAAGATTATCTTATATTGATGCTAGAATGTGATCAATCAATTTCGCACGTTATATTGTTTTCAAATTTTTGATGATTCCCATGTCCATTAATTGGACAAGAGATGTTGTGTTAGCTGGTAAAACTAAACTTCCCACTGAATGTTTTTTAAGACGTCGGAGCAATTAGGGTGTGCCATACAATTATCCAAAACAAGAATCACTTTCCTTGATTTCTGCGCTAGTTCCTTATCCCAGCTGCTTAACCAATGGCTGAAGAGGCCTGTAGTCATCCATGCAATTTAATTGGTGTAATGATCCACCGGTAAGCTGTTCATTTGTAACCTCTTAAAGCAGAGAGGGTTAGCCCTTTTTCCAATCACCAAAAGTTTCTTTTTATCACTTCCCAACATGTTTGAGCAGCACAAGACAGTAATCCGTTCCATTGCTTTTTTAGACCCACTTAGTTCCGCATAACTGTAGCAAAGAGAGCCATTAGCTGTGTCTTGGTAATACAGGCTGGTTTCATCGGCGTAGTACACATCATCTGCACATAATTCCAGGAGTAGGGTGGGTAGCCTCTTACATCTCCATTCCTCTGCACTTGCCAAATCAGCACTATGTTTTTCTCCTTGAGCATTTTTAACTTTATTTCTTTTCTACTCTTCCTTTTAGATAGCCAACCATCTGTTGACTTGAAATCAGTATGGCCAAGCTTCAAAGCTAACTCCTCCGACTTCGTTTTTAACATAGGTCCACTGACACTAACTCCTTATCCACTAACAATAGAAAACCATTGATTAAGAGCGTCCTCAACATCAGGATCAGGACCTTGGTGTTGGCGATTTTGGGGAGCTCCTTGTTTCCCTTTACTGCTCCAATCTTCTATAAGTTTATCCTGCTTCAGTATTGATTGGGCTGTCATTGATTTTGGCACTCCTGTTATCTCTGCCAAACAACGATGACTGGTTTGAGGTGGATGGTCCTTAATTTGGTCCAGTATTGTAATTTTTTCAGCCAGCGATAAATCCTTATGCGGCATGTTAACCCGTATTAGGAACTTTTTCTCTGCTCTCGGCACTAAAAAATATGTATTTACTCACTCAAAATTCACTTTCACACACCAGATGAATGATATAATAGGTATGAAACTGTCACTGGTTTGATACTGACACTGGTTTGATACTGTTGACTCTACAAAGTTGAATAGCAAGTGAAAGGGAATAATCTGTACCTAGCACTCGTTGACTACCAGAGATTGGGGTGGGAAAGGTGAGAAACAGGTGCATTAGTCAGTTTGGAGGGGGAGAAGGGAAAGAGACTACATTAGGCCCTTATTACACTAGGCCTCCAGGCAGCGCATCCAGCCGCGACACTGGTGACGCTGCTCGTCATTGGGCATTGATTGTTATTAGATCAGGGCAGCTGGTGGTGTCACCAAAAACTGACTGCTGTGCCCCGCGACCAGTTGGCAGCCACTGGTGGTGGAGTCGTGGCGGGACATAGTACCCATCATACCGAGCCTATTACACTGAGCAGCCAGATGGTGCCGCCAGTCCCGCCAACACTGACGCCTAACGTGGTGGTGTGCCAAACTGAGTGGTGGTGAGACTGGCGGCGATGCCTGGCTGCCCAGTGTAATAGGCTCGGTATGATAGGTACTATGTCCCGCCAAGACTTTCATGACCGACTTCGTTTAGCAATGGTAAATGAGACAGTGAAGGTGGCAATAGATTCCCTCATGGGGGACTGGTTCAAATGCTTAGGGAAAATGTACCAAATGATTTACAAGAGCTTAAAAATTTGTATTTCTTCAAGGGAGTAGGAGGCAAATACAGCCGATGCATGGCCCGATTAGGCAGCTTCCTGTCCCAATTAATGGGAGAAAACTCAGGGACTCAATTCAATTGGGTTCTGTTCTTGATGATTTGTCCCGAATTAGCGGCTGCCCCAAATAACTGGTGGCCCGATTAACTGGAATCTACTGTATGATTAACATGATTGTTCCAAGACAGACTTGAGCTTATGGTGATGCATTGATGTCAAACAGAGTTTGAGTAGGGAATGAGGATGTCCTCAAATCAGATTTGAGATGTATTTCCATAGTGAAAGTGATTTGTCATCTTGGGACTACCAATAATCATTGCTTTGGTCTTACTTGTGTTTAGAACAAAGTTGTTTTGCTGGGACCATGCAGAAATCACTTTTATCTCCTCGTTAATTTCTTTGATTACATTGTCAATTTCGCTGGGGAAACAATGACGATATATTTGCCGGTCGTCTGCATAAAGCATGCACTTTGTGTGCTCAAGTCATGTGCAAGATCATTAATGAAAATGGAAAAGAGCAGGGGACCAAGTACGGAACCTAGAGGCACTCCACAGGGGACTGTAGTCCAGCTGGAAAGGTTCTCGTAAGTGTCCCTTAGGGCTTTTCAATGGTCAGACCGATAAGAATGAAACCAGTTGAGGATCGAACAGGAGAAATTCAACTTCCTCATTTTCTCAAGTAAAATAGCATGGTCTACCCAATCGAAGGCCTTCCTGAAGTCAGATAATATGAGTTTTGTCACTATTCTCTTGTCAAACACACTTCGAATGTCATCGTTGGTTTTCAGAAGCGTAGACTGGGTGGAACATCCACAACAAAATCCAGATTGAAATGGGACAAATTTATTGTTTTGAGCGAGAAAATAAACAATTCGGGGATAAACATTGTGTTCTAATGCTTTAGAAATATTGCGTAAAATGGATATCGTCTGTACTCTGATGGATTCCCTAGATTATTTATCTACTTTATTTGTGTTATAAGGGATGATTTCAAAGCGTAGGAAATTTGGAGGATTGTAGTGAAAAATTAAACAAATCAAGGATTATAGGCATTGTGATGGAATGGGGGATTCTCAACGTACTGTGATATATTTTGTCTACCCTGGTGGAATTTGATCTTGAGTGGAAAATGAATTTATTGAGGGCATCAGTATTGATAATTTCAAAATAGAAATTTGAGTCGCTGAAAGGGACTCAAAAAGGGGAAAGGGAAATGGAATTAAATGTAGGGGCTAGGGTAGGAAGGAAAGAGTAGCTGCATAGGCCTGTGTGGGCAACAGTAGAGAAGTAGAGATTTGATTGACGGTAATATTTTGTGCAAGAGAGTTTGTTGGTGACGTAGAATACCTAGATACATTAGTTCCTTCCATACTCGCTTGGAATCTTTAATGCCAGAGAGAGCATTGGCAAAGTATTTGTAGTTTCGCAAGACCGTTCCTTTCTTTACCCATGCTTATTTGTTATTTATAAATCCTGGCTATCGAGGTGTGCCCTTTTTTCAGTATTGAGGGAAAATTTAACGTGTACTACCTTGTGGTCACTTATTCCATTGACATTTTTAACTTTTAATAACTTTTTCACGGATGTTTGAGGCAAGTAAATCGAGAACATTCTCCCCTCTATTAGGCAAATTTACTATTTGATGTACTCTGTATTATGCGAACAGGTTAAACAATGACTAGCAGATTTCTTTGTCCCTACCCCTAGACTTATGACTACATATTAAAGGAAAGATAATGCAATTTTCCACAAGTAAACGATTTTTATTCCGACTAGTTTCGGTGTACTACACCATTTTCAAGTGAAGCTTTCTTTTACAAACAAGTGTATATATGAGCAGAGGGAGGGAGGAGTGGGGGGGGGGGGGGGTGGGGGGGAGGGAAAGGGAGTGAAACGGAACAGGGAACAAGGAGTGA